>CM022303.1:293644361-294855813 GCA_011799875.1 Thinopyrum elongatum | reverse complement strand
GCAAGCCATTCGTCCCGAATGCTATGTTTGAATGCAACAATTGCTTCTGCGTCGGGACAATCGACAATCTGGTTCTTTTTAGTTAAGAACTGGTTCAAGACTTTCCTGTCTGATTCGCCTTGCTGTTGGACAATGTGGCTGAGGTCGTCGGCATCCGGGGGCCGAATGTAGGTGCCCTGAAAGTTTTCCCTAAAGGCCTCTTCAAGCTCTTCCCAACTCCCGATAGAATTTATGGGGAGGCTATGGAGCCAGTGCCTCGCCGATCCTTTAAGCTTGAGCGTCAGGTATTTGATGGCATGGAGGTCATCACCTCGGTCTATGTGAATGTGGAGAATAAAATCTTCGATCCATACAGCCAGGTCAGTCGTTCCACCATATTGTTCGATGTTGATGGGTTTAAACCCTTTTGGGAGCTAATGTTCCATGACCTCGTTTGTGAAACATACTGGGTGTGCAAACCCTCGATATCGAGCCGCATATTGTGTGACGTTGGCCGTTGTCCTAGCCCGTGCCTATTGCCGAGCTCTTTCGTGTCTGTCTCACCAGACATTGTAGCCCTCTAGGCCGGCGGGCGTGCACTCCCTTAGGCCATAAATGGATTGAGAAGGGGCTTTATTGGTCTGTATCTTATCGCGCAAATCGTAGGGCTCGGGATATTCAACTAGGCTCTTGCCGTGAGGGCGGGTTTTGGCAGGCGGGTTGATACGTCTCCATCATATCTACTTTTCCAAACTCTTTTGCCCTTGTTTTGGACTCTAATTTGCATGATTTGAATGGAACTAACCCAGACTGACGCTGTTTTCAGCAGAATTGCCATGGTGTTATTTTTGTGCAGAACTCAAAGTTCTCGGATTAACCTGAAAATTTACGGAGAATATTTTTGGAATATATAAAAAATATTGGCGCAAGAATTAACCAGAGGGGGTCCACCCAGAGGCCACAAGCCTGGGGAACACGCCCCCCTGGGGCGCGCCTAGAGGGCTTGTGGGCCCCCTGGACCTCCTCCGACCTCAACTCCAACTCTATATAACCCTATTCGGGGAGAAAAAAATCAGAGAGAAGGATTCATCGCGTTTTACGATACGGAGCCACCGCCGCCTCCTGTTCTTCATTGGGAGGGCTAATCTGGAGTCCATTCGGGGCTCCAGAGAGGGGGATTCGTCGCCATCATCATCATCAACCTTCCTCCATCACCAATTTCATGATGCTCACCGCCGTGCGTGAGTAATTCCTTCATAGGCTTGCTGGACGATGATGGAATGGATGAGATTTATCATGTAATCGAGTTAGTTTTGTTAGGGTTTGATCCCTAGTATCTACTATGTTCTGAGATTGATGTTGCTATGACTTTGCTATGCATAATGCTTGTCACTAGGACCCGAGTGCCATGATTTCAGATCTGAACCTATTATGTTTTCATGAATATATGTGAGTTCTTGATCCTATCTTGCAAGTTGTAGACACCTGTTACGAGTTATGATCCGCATACCCCAAGGTGACAATAATTGGGATTCTTTCCGGTGATTACCGTAGTTTGAGGAGTTCATGTATTCACTAAGTGCTAATGCTTTGGTCCGGTTCTCTATTAAAAGGAGGCCTTAATATCCCTTAGTTTCCATTAGGACCCCGCTGCCATGGGAGGGTAGGACAAAAGTTCTCATGCAAGTTCTTTTCCATAAGCACGTATGACTATATACGGAATACATGCCTACATTATATTGATGAATTGGAGCTAGTTCTGTGTCACCCTAGGTTATGACTGCTACATGATGAATATTATCCGACACAATTATCATTGCCGATCCAATGCCTACGAGCTTTTCACATATTGATCTTTGCTAAGTTACTTTGCCGTTGTTACTGTTACAATCACTACAAAACTGCTACTGTTACTTTTGCCACTGTTACCATTACTTCCATATTACTTTGCTACTAAATACTTTGCTGCAGATATTAAGTCTTTCAGGTGTGGTTGAATTGACAACTCAGCCGCTAATACTCGTGAATATTCTTTGGCTCCCCTTGTGTCGAATCAACAAATTTGGGTTGAATACTCTACCCTCGAAAACTGTTGCGATCCCCTATACTTGTGGGTTATCAAGACCTTTTCTGGCACCATTGCCGGGGAGCATAGCTCTATTCTCTGAGTCACTTGGGATTTATATCTGTTGATCACTATGAGGAATCTGAAAGATACCAGAACCAAGATTTTTCCCTCTGCTACAAGGGGAGGTAAGGAACTGCCATCTAGCTCTGCACTTGATTCACCTTCCATTTTGAGTAAGCTTGCGACACCTGCACCTGCTATTAATTCTGATATGTCGCAAGTAATTGATGATGCTACTTCTGCTATGCATGACGCTTATGATGATACTACTATTGGGAAACGTTGCATGGAAAACAAAAAAATTCTACGCACACGCAAGATCTATCCATGGAGATGCATAGCTACGAGAGGAGGAGAGCATGTTCATACCCTTGAAGATCGCTAAGCGGAAGCGTTTATCAATGCGGTTGATGTAGTCGTACACCTTCAACATCCATCCCGATCAAGTACCGAACGTACGGCACCTCTGCGTTCAACACACATTCAGCTCGATGACGTCCTCGCCTTCTCGATCCAGCAAGAAAGGCGAAGTAGTAGATGAGTTCCGGCAGCATGACGGCGTGGTGACGGTGGTGGTGAAGAACAATCTCCGCAGGGCTTCGCCAAGCACAACGAAAACTATGACGGAGGATAAACTAGAGGGACGGGGTTGCCGGCACACGGCTTGGTGTATCTTGATGTGTCTTGGGTGCTAGCCCTGCCCCTATATTTATATGTTGAGCCCTGGGGTCGAAACTTGGAGTAAAAGCCTCCTCAAAGTCGGTTTTGCTCGAAAGGCAAGAGTCCTTCTCGGACTCCAGGGGCAGACGCCAGGGTCCCTGGGGTCTGGCCTCTGGTCTCCGCAAAACTTCCTTTTGCACTTTCCAAAAACCTCATGGGCTTTACCCCTTGGCCCAAATAAAGTGTTCTCGCACCAGAACATTTTGGGAAACATCCGAAACCCCTTCCGGAGACCAAACACTATTATCCCATATATCAATATTTACCTCCAGACCATTCCGGAGCTCCTCGTCATGTCCGTGATCTCATCCGGGACTCCGAACAACATTCGGTCACCAACATACATAACTCACATAATACTATATAGTCAACGAACGTTAAGCGTGCGGACCCTACGGGTTCGAGAACTATGTAGACATGACCGAGACATCTCTCTGGTCAATAACCAATAGCGTGACCTGGATGCCCATATTGGTTCCTACATACTCTATGAAGATCTTTATCGGTCAAACCTTTATGACAACATACGTAATTCCCTTTGTCCATCGGTATGTTACTTGCCCGAGATTCGATCGTCGGTATCTTCATACCTAGTTCAATCTCGTTATCGGCAAGTCTCTTTACTCATTCCGTAATACATCATCTTGCAACTAACTCCTTAGTTACTTTGCTTGCAAGGCTTCTTATGATGTGTATTACTGAGAGGGCCCAGAGATACCTCTCCGTTATACGGAGTGACAAATCCCAATCTCGATCCATGCCAACTCAACAGACACCTTCAGAGATACCTGTAGAGCACCTTTATGATCACCAAGTTACGTTGTGACATTTGATGGCACACACGGCATTCCTTCGGAGTCCGGGAGTTGCATGATCTCATGGTCGAAGAAACATGTATTTGACATTAAGAAAGCAGTAGCAATAAACTGAACAATAATATGCTATGCTAACGGTTGGGTCTTGTCCATCACATCATTCTCCTAATGATGTGATCCCATTATCAAATGACAACTCATGTCTATGGTTAGGAAACCTTAACCATCTCTGATCAACGAGCTAGTCTAGTAGAGGCTCACTAGGGACATGGTATTTGTTTATGTATCCACATATGTATTTAAGTTTCCGGTCAATACAATTCTAGCATGAATAATAAACCTTTATGATGAATAAGGAAATATGATAATAACCAATTTATTATTGCCTATAGGGCATATTTCTAACAACTACTGCTTTGCTTGATAATACTGTGCCACTGGGTGAATTTCTTGATGAACAACTTGCTAGAGCTAAAGATATTGAGAATGCTGGAACTGATGATATCTCTGAAACTGATGAAATTATTGAAACTGAACACTTTGAAACACCTGCTAGAACTAGCTCTCCTAGATATGAATTGCCTGATATACCTGAGGGTTATGTTATGGATGGAGAGCTAGCTAGGGACTTTCTTGCTTGCAAGGATAGAGGTGATCTTAAGAAATTACTATGCAAGTGGAAAGAAAAATCTTTGAATGCTAGAATGCAATATGATCCTAAGTTTGCTACTTCACCTATCTTTGTTACTGATAAGGATTATGAATTCTCTGTCGATCCTGAGTTAATTACTTTGGTTGAATCTGATCCTTTCCATAGTTATGAATCTGAAACTGTTGTGGCACATCTTACTAAATTGAATGATATAGCCACCCTATTTGCTCATGAGGAAAAAATTTGCTATTACTATATTCTTAAGTTGTTTCCTTTCTTGTTAAAGGTTGATGCTAAGCTATGGTTTAATTCTCTTGCTCCTGGTTGTGTGCGTAGTCCCCAGGATATGATATATTACTTCTCTGAAAAATATTTTCCTGCTCATAAGAAACAAGCTGCTTTACAAGAAATATTTAACTTTGTGCAAATTGAAGAAGAGAGTCTCCCACAAGCTTGGGGGAGGCTTCCCCAATTACTTAATGCCTTGCCTGATCATATTCTCAAGAAAAATGAAATACTTGATATCTTTTATAATGGACTAACTGATGCTTCTAGGGACCACCTAGATAGTTGTGCTGGTTGTGTTTTCAGGGAACGAACTGTTGAACAAGCTGAAGTACTATTGAATAATATATTGAGTAATGATAATGATTGGACTCTTCCCTAATCACCTCCTAAGCCAACTCTGAAGAAAATAGGTATTCTATTTCTCAGTCCTGAAGATATGCAAGAGGCAAAGAAATCTATGAAAGAAAAAGGTATTAAAGCTGAAGATGTTGAGAATTTACCACCTATTGAAGAAATACATGGTCTTAATACCCCGACACAGGTAGTAGAGGTAAACTCTCTCTATAGATTTAATGAAGGTGATATTTCTTATAATAATTCTGCTAGTCAATGCTTGGATGAATTTGATAACTTTATTGTTAAACAAGAAAACTTCAATGCTTATGTTAGTAGACAATTGAAACATAATGCTTATATGCTTGACTGCTTGGGTGACTATATGTGTAGAACTGTTAATGATCTCAAGATTATTAGTAAACATGCTTCCATGGTAAAAACTCAAGTAGAACAAGTTCTCAAGGCACAAAATGATTTGTTGAATGAGATGAATAATAAGAACAAAGATAATGTTGTTAGAGTTATGACTAGAGGTGGTAAAATGACTCAGGAACCTTTGTATCCTGAGGGCCATCCTAAGAGAGTAGAACAAGACTCTCAGAGAATTAATACTGATGCACCTAGTCCTTCTAGAAATAAAAAGAATGATGTTAGGACTTTGCATGCTTCTAGTGAATATGTTATAGACACACCTGAGAATCCAAATGATATTTCTATTTCTGATGCTGAGACACAATCAGGTGATGAACATGAACCTAGTAATAATGACAATGTTGATGTTCATGATGATGCTCGTTGGGAAACATTGCATGGAAAACAAAAAAAATTCTACGCACACGCAAGATCTATACATGGAGATGCATAGTAATGAGAGGGGAGAGTGTGTCTATGTACCCTCGTAGACCGTAAGCGGAAGCGTTTGTTAACGCGGTTGATGTAGTCGAACTTCTTCGTGCTCCAACCGATCGAGTACCGAACGTACGACACCTCCATGTTCTGCACACGTTCAGCTCGGTGACGTCCCCCGCCTTCTTGATCCAGCAAGACAGCAAGGTAGTGGATGAGTTCCGGTAGCACGACGGCGTGGTGATGGTGATGGTGAAGTGATCTTCGCAGGCTTCGCCTAAGCACTACGAAAATATGACCGAGGGTGTAAACGGTGGAGGGGGGGCGCCACACACGGCTAAGCAATTGTTGGGATTGTGCTAGGTGCCCCCCTCCCACATATATATAGGTGGGGGAGGAGGGAGCAGCTAGGAGGCGCCCCCAAGTAGGCCGAATCCTACTTGGGGTCCTTCCCAAGTGGCGCCCCCCCTTACCATATTTGTCGGAGGGTGGAAGGAAAGGGGGAAGAGGGAAGGAAGGGGGAGGCCGAATCCCCCCTTTCCTTTCCCCCACTTGGGTGGCTGCCATAGGGGGTGCGTCAGCCCCTTGTGGGCTGGTGTGCTCCCCTCTAATGGCCCAATAGGCCGATTACCCTCCCGGGGGTGTCCGGTACCCCCTCCGGTATTCCGATGACTACCTGGTACACTCCGAAACACTTCCGATGTCCGAATACCATCGTCCTATATATCAATCTTTACCTCTCGCCCATTTTGAGACTCCTCGTCATGTCTGTTATCTCATCCGGGACTCTGAACAACATTCGGTCAACAAATCATATAACTCATATAACACTATATCGTCAACGAACGTTAAGCGTGTGGACCCTACGGGTTCGAGAACTGATAACCAACAAGTATAGGGGATCGTAACAGTTTTTGAGGGTAGAGTATTTAACCCAAATTTATTGATTCGACACAAGGGGAGCCAAAGAATATTCATGAGTATTAGCAGCTGAGTTGTCAATTCAACCACACTTGAAAGACTTAGTATCTACAGCAAAGTTTTTAGTAGCAAAGTAGTATGGAAGTAACGGTACCGATGGCAAAAGTAACAGTAGCAGTTTTGTAGTGATTGTAACAGCAGCAACAGCAAAGTAACTTAGCAAAGATCAATATGTGAAAAGCTCATAGGCAACGGATCAGTGATGGATAATTATGTCGGATGGCATTCATCAAGCAACAGTTATAACCTAGGGTGACACAGAACTAGCTCCAATTCATCAATATAATGTAGGCATGTATTCCAAATATAGTCATACGTGCTTACAGAAAAGAACTTGCATGACATCTTTTGTCCTACCCTCCCGTGGCAGCGGGGTCCTAATGGAAACTAAGGGATATTAATGCCTCCTTTTAATAGCGAACTGGACCAAAGCATTAGCACTTAGTGAATACATGAACTCCTCAAACTACGGTAATCACCGGAAAGGATCCGAATTATTGTCACCTTGGGGTATGCGGATCATAACACGTAATAGGTGTCTACAACTTGCAAGATAGGATCAAGAACACAAATATATTCATGAAAACATAATAGGTTCAGATCTGAAATCATGGCACTCGGGCCCTAGTGACAAGCATTAAGCATAGCAAAGTCATAGCAACATCAATCTCAGAACATAGTGGATACTAGGGATCAAACCCTAACAAAACTAACTTGATTACATGATAAATCTCATCCAACCCATCACCGTCCAGCAAGCCTACGATGGAATTACTCACTCCCAGCGGTGAGTATCATGAAATTGGTGATGGAGGAAGGTTGGTGATGATGATGGTGACGAATCCCCCTCTCCGGAGCCCCGAATGGACTCCAGATCAGCCCTCCCGATGAAGAACAGGAGGTGGCGGCGGCTCCGTATCGTAAAATGCGATGAATCCTTCTCTCTGGTTTTTTTCTCCGCGAATAGGTACTTACAGAGTTGGAATTAGGGTCGGAGGAGCTCTAGGGGGCCCACAAGCCTGCAGGGCACGCCCCTAGGGCTTGTGGCCTCTGGGTGGCCCCCCTCTGGTTGATTCTTGCGCCAATATTTTTTACATATTCCAAAAATATTCTCCGTAAATTTTTAGGTCAATCCGAGAACTTTTATTTCTGCACAAAAATAACACCATGGCAATTCTGCTGAAAACAGCGTCATTCCGGGTTAGTTCCATTCAAATCATGCAAATTAGAGTCCAAAACAAGGGCAAAAGAGTTTGGAAAAGTAGATATGATGGAGACATATCAACTCCCCCAAGCTTAACCCATTGCTTGTCCTCAAGCAATTCAGTTGACAAACTGAAAGTGACAAAGAAAAACTTTTACAAACTCTGTTTGATCTTGTTGTTGCAAATATGTCTTGCCAATATTCAGGTTTTCAGCAAAGATTATGAACTAACCATATTCACAACAACATTTAGGTCTCACATTTACTCATATCAATGGCATAATCAACTAGCGAGCAATAATAATAAATCTCAGATGACAACACTTTTTCAAAACAATCATGATATAATATGACAAAATGGTATCTCGCTAGCCCTTTCTGAGACCGTAAAACATAAAAGCAAAGCACCCCTGAAGATCAAGAACTGACTAGACATTGTAATTCATAGCAAAAGAGATCCAGTCAAACTCATAATCAATATCAATTAATAACAACGCATACAAATGACAGTGGTGCTCTCTAACTGGTGCTTTTTATTAAAGGATGATGACTCAGCAATAAAAGTAAATAGATAGGCCCTTCATAGAGGGGAGCAGGGATTTGCAGAGGTGCCAGAGCTCGAGCTTTTGAAGCAGAGATGAATATAATTTTGAGCGGTATGCTTTCATTGTCAACATAACAACCAAGAGATCTCACTATCTTCCATGCTAGATACATTATAGGCGGTTCCCAAACAGAATGGTAAAGTTTTTACTCCCCCTCCACCAACAATCACACTCCACGGCTAGCCGAATCCACGGGTACCGTCCATACCAACAACAGTCCTGGGGGAGTTTTCTTTGAAATTTTATTTTGATTCGATTTCGAGCATGGAACTGGGCATCCCGATTACCAGCCACTTTCTCGTGAATGACAAGTGAATAAACACTCATCGTGAGAATAACCCACCTAGCATGGAAGATACTGACAGCCCCCAGTCACTACATGGGCGATTCGAGCATACAAAACAGATTATTATTTGTAGGTTTAGAGTTTGGCACATGCAAATTTACTTTGAACGGCAGGTAAATACCGCATATAGGTAGGTATGGTGGACTCATATGGAACAACTTTGGGTTTAAGGAAGTGGATGCACAAGCAGTATTCCCGCTTAGTACAAGTGAAGGCTAGCAAAAGATTGAGGAGCGACCAACTAGAGAGCGACAACGGTCATAAACATGCATTGAGATTAACCAACATTGAGTGCAAGCATGAGTAGGATATAAATCACCATGAACATAAATATCGTTGAGGCTATGTGGTTTTTGTTACAACTACATGCGTGAACATGTGCCAAGTCAAGCCACTTAAATCATTCAAAGGAGGATACCATCCTATCATACTACATCACAACCATTTTAATTTTCATGTTGGCACACAAGATAAACCATTATACACTCCTAGCTAATTAAGCATGGCATGAGTAACTATAATCTCTAACTGTCATTGCAAACATGTTTCATTCATAATGGGTTGAATCAAGAACGATGAGCTAATCATATTTACAAAAACAAAATAGGTCGAGTTCGTACCAGCTTTTCTCCATCTCAATCATTTCATTATATATCGTCATTATTGCCTTTCACTTGCACGACCAAATGGTGTGAATAATAATAAGAGTGCACGTGCATTGGACTAAGCTGGAATCTGCAAACATTTATTCAAAAGAGAAGACAAGGTAGTATGGGCTCTTTGTTAGATCAACAATCATGCATATGAGAGCCACTCAACATTTTCATCGTGGTCTTCTCCTTACGACCCAAAGAAAAGGAAAATAATTTCAAAGAAACACACTGAAATGTTTTTGGGGTTTTTGTTTTTCTGAAGAAAGTAAAACAAGAACGAGAAAAACTATTTACATGGGAAAGCTCCCAACAAGCAGAAGAAGAATGAGAAATATATTTGGGTTTTCTTTTAATACTACAACTAAATAAACTAGAAAGAAAAACTAAAAAGAAGCGAGAACTATTTTTTTTGGATTTTCTCAAAGTTTTTCAAACACACAAGAAGAAAGCGAGAAAAAGAAACTAGCATGGATAATACAATGGAAAAGTATGAACACCGACAACTGAAATGAGTGTGTGAACATGAATGTAATGTCGGTGAGAAATACGTACTCCCCCAAGCTTAGGCTTTTGGCCTAAGTTGGTCTAGGGTCACGGCTCGAAATAACCCTCTCCTCAATACTCCGGAGGGTCCTGAGGGTTCCACTGGTTGGCGAGCTCCTGTGGCTCCCACTGAAAAACAGGCTCCTGATATGGATCAGGAACTGGTGCTGGCTCAGGTGCTGGGGGTTGCACAAGACCCCAAAATCTGTAGATGTCCTCAGGCATAATAGTGTACCTGCCTGAACGAATATCGAACAAAGAAGAAGCAGGCAAAGCAATAGTCTCACAAGTACCCTGACTAAATACTAAGTTGTAGAGGAGTCTCTTGTCCTTATCCTTCTTAATAAAAGCATGCGCTACCATATTATTATTGTTCAAATATCTAGTGGGTAGCAGCATCTCCTCCTCCTCATCATGCCTAATGGGTATCTCAAAATGTTCAGCAAGGCGAGAGGCATAGATGCCTCCAAAGATGGGACCCTTCATGCGGTTTGTGTTTAACCGACGAGCAACAATAGCGCCCAAACTAAAAGTTCTATCACAATATAAAGCATGGCGCAAAATAGCAAGGTCCGGGGCACTAAGGCCTCCGCTCTCCCCACGACCAATCAAACATCTCCCAGAAAATAATGAATAATAGCGTAAAATAGGAAAATGTAAGCTAGCCACTCTCGCTTCCGACACCCCTCTCTCTTCCCCTACAGTAGTTTCAGCAATAAAGTCCTCCACGTCTCTAGGACGTGGTTCACTGACGCTGCCCTCATAAGGTAATTTGCAAACATTGCAAAAATCATAAAGTGTCATTTGCTTAGGCACATCATACAAGTGAAATTCTACCATGGGAGGATTCTTCCTAGCATGAAAGTGAAATTTTTGCACAAAGGTGTTAGTGAGCAGAAGGTATTGTTCACACTTATCTTGGAGAAGGTTGGTGATGCCTGCATTCTCCGCCAAATAATAGAAATCATCGTAAATTCCAGCCGCCCTCAAGAATGCATCACTTGGCCATTCACATGGCCAAACCTCCGCCGTACGCGGAAGGTTGTACTTGGCCTTCTTCTTCTCCTCATTTTCATTTTCATTTGAATTCCGGCTTGAATAACCCCTTAACCATCTCTTCATCGTTTCTTTCTTTTTCTCTAAAAATATTCTGAAATTTTTAGTGACTCAAAATAAAAGTGAACAAAAATCAACAAAATTGATAGCAACTACTCCTACAAGTGTCTAGAGGCTATATCATGCATCAAAACTACTTTGGAC
Source organism: Thinopyrum elongatum (assembly GCA_011799875.1). NCBI lineage: Eukaryota > Viridiplantae > Streptophyta > Magnoliopsida > Poales > Poaceae > Thinopyrum > Thinopyrum elongatum. Next base: position 294,844,457 of record CM022303.1, on the reverse strand, counting down.
CATATAAATTTGACATGCAAGCTCAAGAACAAGGTCACCACAGCATCAAAAATTTGCAATATATAAAGCACTAGAACAAAAACTATTTGGACCATTGGAGGAGTCACATACCGAAGAACAATCCACCAAAATAATTTTGTGAATGGAGCTTTGAGCAAGGAGATCGAAAATGGCAGCAAAATGTGCTAGAACACGGGTTTGAGCAATGGTGGGATTTTTTCTGGAGGAAGACGAAGTGGATGGGTGCTGGAATAAGTGAGGGGGGCCCACGTGGGGCCCACAAGCCACCTAGGCACGCCTGGGGGGGTGGGCGCGCCTTGTGGGCTTGTGGCCCACTGGTGCTGCTCCCTTGTGTGTTTTCAGTGCCAGAAATTCTTAAATATTCTATAAAAATTCATACTAAATTTTCAGGGCATTTGGAGAACTTTTATTTTTGGGACATTTTTTATTACATGGATAATTCAGAACACAGACAAATAATAATATTTTTGCTTTATTTATTCTAAATAACAGAAAGTAAAAAGTGGGTACAGAAAGTTGTGTTTACTAAATTCATCCATCTCATGCCCATCAAAAGGAAACCATTAACAAGGTTGATCAAGTCTTATTAACAAACTTCTTCCGAATGCCATGAAACCGGAGAATCTTCGCATAACACTAGGTTACCTCAACAGGGATATGCATGTCCCCAACAATAAGAATATATTTTTACAGTAGGAATAGGGAATTCAAAACCTCCAATAGCAATAGTTGAAATTTTTCCAATAGAATTGATGCTATTTATTTGAGGTTGTTTCTTCGGAAGTGTATCGTATGCTCATTACCATTAACATGAAAAGTGACATTGCCCTTGTTGCAATCAATAACAGCCCCTGCAGTATTCAAAATGGGTCTACCAAGGATGATCGACATACTATCGTCCTCGGGTATATCAAGAATAACAAAGTCCGTTAAAATAGTAACATTTGCAACTACGACATGCACATCCTCACAAATACCGATGGGTATAGCAGTTAATTTATTAGCCATTTGCAAAGATATTTCAATTGGTGTCAACTTATTCAAATCAAGTCTACGATATAAAGAGAAAGTCATAACACTAACACCGGCTCCCAAATCACATAAAGCAGTTTTAACATAGTTTCTTTTAATGGAGCATGGTATAGTTGGTACTCATGGATCTCCTAGTTTCTTTGGTATTCCACCCTTAAAAGTGTAATTAGCAAGCATAGTGGAAATTTCAGCTTCCGGTATCTTTCTTTTATTTGTAACATTATCTTTCATATACTTAGCATAAGGAGACATTTTCAGAATATTAGTCAAACGTATACGCAAAAAGACAAGTCTAAGCATTTCAACAAAGCGCTCAAAATCCTCATCATCCTTTTTCTTGGATGGTTTAGGAGGAAAAGGCATGGGTTTCTGAACCCATGGTTCTCTTTCTTTACCATGTGTCCTAGCAATGAAGTCTCTCTTATCATACCTTTTATTCTTAGGTTGTGGGTTATCAAGATCAACAGCAGGTTCAATCTCCACATCATTATCATTACTAGGTTGAGCATCAACATGAACATCATCATTAACATTATCACTAGGTTCATGTTCATCACCAGATTGTGTCTCAGCATTAGAAATAGAAATATCTTTTGGATTCTCAGGTGTGTCTACAACAATTTCACTGGAAGCATGCAAAGTCCTATCAGTTTTCTTTTCCTTTTTATTACTAGGACTCGGTGAATCAATATTAATTCTCTGAGAATCTTGTTCAATTCTCTTAGGATGGACCTCAGGATAAAAAGGCTCCTGAGTCATTTTACCTCCTCTAGTCATAACTCTAATAGCATGATGATTGTTCTTATTATTCATCTCATTAAGCAAATCATTTTGTGCCTTGAGAACTTGTTCTACTTGAGTTTTTACCATGGAAGCATGTTTACTAATAATTTTGAGATCATTAACAGTTCTACACATGTAGTCACCCAAGCAGTCAAGCATATAAGCATTATGTTTCAATTGCCTACTAACATATGCATTGAAATTTTCTTGTTTAACAATAAAGTTATCAAATTCATCCAAGCATTGACTAGCAAACTTATTAAAAGGGATATCACCTTCATCAAATCTATAGAGAGAATTTACCTCTACTACCTGTGTCGGGTTATCAAGACCATGTATTTCTTCAACAGGTGGTAAATTCTTAACATCTTCAGCTTTAATACCTTTTTCTTTCATAGATTTCTTTGCCTCTTGCATATCTTCAGGACTAAGAAATAGAATACCTCTTTTCTTCGGAGTTGGCTTAGGAGGTGATTAGGGAAGAGTTACTCAATATATTATTCAATAGTACTTCAGCTTGTTCAACAGTTTGTTCCCTGAAAATACAACCAGCACAACTATCTAGGTGGTCCCTAGAAGCATCAGTTAGTCCATTATAAAAGATATCAAGTATTTCATTTTTCTTGAGAATATGATCAGGCAAGGCATTAAATCTATAGAGAGAATTTACCTCTACTACCTGTGTCGGGGTATTAAGACCATGTATTTCTTCAATAGGTGGTAAATTCTCAACATCTTCAGCTTTAATACCTTTTTCTTTCATAGATTTCTTTGCCTCTTGCATATCTTCAGGACTGAGAAATAGAATACCTCTTTTCTTCGGAGTTGGCTTAGGAGGTGATTCGGGAAGAGTCCAATCATTATCATTACTCAATATGTTATTCAATAGCACTTCAGCTTGTTCAACAGTTCATTCCTTGAAAACACAACCAGCACAACTCTCTAGGTGGTCCTTAGAAGCATCGGTTATTCCATTTTAAAAGATATCAAGTATTTCATTTTTCCTGAGAGGATGATCAGGCAAAGCATTAAGTAATTGGAGAAGCCTCCCCCAAGCTTGTGGGAGACTCTCTTCTTCAATTTGCACAAAGTTAAATATTTCCTGTAAAGCAGCTTGTTTCTTATGAGCAGGAAAATATTTTTCAGAGAAGTAGTATATCATATCCTGGGGACTACGCACACAACCAGGAGCAAGAAAATTAAACCATAACTTAGCATCGCCCTTTAACGAAAAAGGAAACAACTTAAGAATATAGTAATAGCAATTTTTTTCCTCATGAGCAAATAGGGTGGCTATATCATTTAATTTAGTAAGATGTACCACAACAGTTTCAGATTCATAACCATGGAAAGGATCAGATTCAACCAAAGTAATTAACTCTGGATTGACAGAGAATTCATAATCCTTATCAGTAACAAAGATAGGTGAAGTAGCAAACTTAGGATCATGTTGCATTCTAGCATTCAGAGATTTTTCTTTCCACTTGCATAGTAATTTCTTAAGATAATCTCTATCCTTACAAGCAAGAAAGTCCCTAGCTACCTCTCCATCCATAACATAACCCTCAGGTATATCCGGTAATTCATATCTAGGAGAGCTAGGTCTAGCAGGTGTTTCAAAGTGTTCAGTTTCAATAATTTTATCAGTTTCAGAAATATCATCAGTTTCAGCATTAACTCTAGCAAGTTGTTCATCAAGAAATTCACCCAGTGGCACAGTATTATCAAGCAAAGTATCATCATAAGCATCATGCATAGCAGAAGTAGCATCATCAATTACTTGCGACATATCATAATTAATAGTAGGTGGTGGTGTCGCAGGTGGTCGGTTCTGAAATTTCCACCATGCTTGCTAATTATACATTTAAAGGTGGAATACCAAAGAAACTAGGAGATCTAGGAATGCCAACTATACCTTGCTCCATTAAAAGAAACTATGTTAAAACTGCTTTATGTGATCTTGGAGCTGGTGTTAGTGTTATGCCTTTCTCTTTATATCGTAGACTTGAATTGAATAAGTTGACGCCCACTGAAATCTCTTTGTAAATGGCTGATAAATCAACTGCTATACCCATCGATATTTATGAGAATGTGCCTGTCGTAGTTGCAAATGTTACTATTTTAACGGACTTTGTTATTCTTCATATACCTGAGGACGATAGTATGTCGATCATCCTTGGTAGGCCCTTTTTGAATACTGCAGGGGCTATTATTGATTGCAACAAGGGCAATGTCACTTTTCATGTTAATGGTAATGAGCATACGGTACACTTTTCAAAGAAACAACCTCAAGTGAATAGTATCAATTCTATTGGAAAAATTTCAACAATTACTATTGGAGGTTTTGAATTCCCTATTCCTACTATCAAAAAGAAATATGATATTCTTATTGTTGGGGACATGCATATCCCCGTTGAGGTAACTTAGTGTTATATGAAGGTTCTCCAGTTTCATGTCATTCAGAAGAAGTTTGTTAATAAGACTTGATCAACCTTGTTAATGGATTCCTTTTGACGGGCATGAGATGGATGAATTTAGCAAACACAACTCTCTGTACCCACTTTTTACTTTCTGTTATTTAGAATAAATAAAGCAAAAATACTTTTATTTTTTTGTTTTCAGAATTATCCTTGCAATAAAAAATGACCAGAAAATAAAAGTTCTCCAAATGCCCTGAAAATTCAGTATGATTTTTTCTAGATTTTTTAAGATTTTTTGGCACTGAAAACACCTCAGGGAGGTGCACCAGTGGGCCACAAGCCCACAGGGCGCACCCACCCCGTGGGCGCTCCTACAGGGCTTGTGGGTCCCACGTGGGTCCCCCTCACTTATGCCAGCACCCATCCACTTCGTCTTCCTCCAGAATAAATCCCACCATTGCTCAAACCTGTGTTCTTGCTCATTTTGCTGCCATTTTTTATCTCCTTGCTCGGAACTTCGTTTCTGAAACTGTTTCGGGGGATTGTTCTTCGGTATGTGACTCCTCCAATGGTCCAATTAGTTTTGGTTCTAGTGCTTCATATATTGCAAATTTTTGCTGCTGTGGTGACCTTGTTCTTGAGCTTGCATGTCAAATTTATATGGTCCAAAGTAGTTTTGTTACATGATATAGCCTCTAGACACTTGAGGGAGTAGTTGCTATCAATCTTGTTGAGTTTGGTTCACTTTTATTTTGAGTCACTAAAAATTTCAGAAATTTTCAGAGGAAATAAAAACCATGAAGAGATGTTTAAGGGGCTCTTCGAGCCAGAATTCAGAGGGAAATGAGAACGAGGAGAAGAAGAAGCCCAAGTACAACCTTCCTCGCGCTGCGGAGGTTCGGCCGTGTGAGTGGCCAAGTGATACATTCTTGAGGGAGGCAGGAATTTATGATGACGTCTACTATTTGGCGGAGAATGCCGGCATCACTGCCTTCCTCCAAGATAAGTGTGATCAATACCTCCGACTCACTAATACCTTTGTGCAAAAAATTTACATTCATTCTAGGAAGGATCGTCCCATGGTAGAATTTCACTTGTATGATGTGCCCAAGCGAATGACACTTTATGATTTTTGCGATGTTTGCAAAATACCTTATGAGGGCAGCATCAGTGAGCCACGTCCTAGGGATGTGGAGGAATTCATTGATGAAATTACTGTGGGAGAAGAGAGAGGAGTGTCGGAAGCGAGAGTGGCTAGTTTACATTTTTCCAGTTTTACGCTATTATTCATTATTTGCCGGGAGATGTTTGATTGGTCGTGGGGAGAGTGGAGGCCTCAGTGCCCCTGACCTTGCCATTCTATGCCATGCTTTATTTGTTGAGAGAACTTTTAGTTTGGGCGCTATTGTTGCTCGACGGTTGAACACAAACCGCTCGAAGGGTGCTATTTTTGGAGGTGTCTATGCTTCCCGCCTTGCTAGACATTTTGAGATACCCATTAGGCATGATGATGAGGAGGAGATGTTGTTATCCACTAAATATCTAAACTATGCTAGTATGGTAGCGCACGATTTTATTAAAAAGGACGATGACAAGAGGCTCCTCTAAAACCTAGTTTGTAGTCAGGGTACTTGTGAGAATATTACCTTGCCTGCACCTTCTTTGTTCGATATTCATTCAGGCAGGTACACTATTATGCCCGAGGACATTTATGCGTACTGGAGCTTAACGCAACCTCCAGCACCTGACCCAGCACCAGTTCTTGATCTATATCAGGAGCCAGTTTATCAGTGGGAGCCACAGGAGCTTGCCAACTAGTGGAACCCTTAGGACCCTCCGCCGTATCGCGAAGAGGGTTATTTCCAGCCATGGTCATAGACCAACTTATGCCTAAAGCCTAAGCTTGGGGGAGTATGTATCTCTCACCGACATTACATTCATGTTCACACACTCATTTCAGTTGTCGGTGTTCATACTTTTTTATTGTATTATCCATGTTAGTTTATTTTTCTTGCTTTCTTCTTGTGTGTTTGAAAAACTTTGAGAAAATCCAAAAAAAATTAGTTATCGCTTCTTTTTAGTTTTTCTTTCTAGTTTATTTAGTAGTAGTATTAAAAGAAAACCCAAAAAGATTTCTCGTTCTTCTTTTGCTTGTTGGGAGCTTTCCCGTGTAAATAGTTTTTCTTGTTTTCTATTTACTTTCTTCAGAAAAACAAAAACTCCAAAAATATTTCAGTGTGTTTCTTTGAAATTATTTTCTTTTCTTTGGGTCGTAAGGAGAAGACCACGATGAAAATGTTGAGTGGCTCTCATATGCATTATTGTTGATCTAACAAAGAGCCCATATTACCTTGTCTTCTCCTTTGAATAAATGTTTGCAGAATCCAGCTTAGTCCAATGCACGCGCACTCTTATTATTATGCACACCGTTCGGTGGTGCAAGTGAAAGGCAATAATGACGATATATGTGTGGCGCCCCCGACTCAATCGTACACTAATCATACACGCAAACGTGTACGATCAAGCACAGGGACTCACGGGAAGATATCACAACACAACTCTAACACAATTTAAACGGAGGTCCACAATATTACAAACCAGGGATCCGAAGATCCGAATACACAAGCCAGTCATACAAATATTATCTGAGTACAGACATAGTTAGACAAGTTTTGCCTTAAGAAGGCTAGCACAAACAGCGACACTAGATCGAAAGGCGTTGGCCTCCTGCCTGGGAGCCTCCGATCCTACTCCTGGTCATCTGGCTCGATCCAGTAGTAAGTACCCTCTGGACCCTCCTGGTAGTAGGCTCCGGTGGTGGCATTTGGCTCCTGGACTCCATCGTCTGATGTATCATCAAGGTGGGGTATATGGGGAAAAGAGAAAGTAAAGCAACCGTGAGTACTCATCCGAAGTACTCAGCAAGCAAGGATCTATACTACATATGCAACATTATCAATGGAGAAAGGCTGTATAAGTGGACTGGGCTGCAGAAATGCCAGAATAGAGAGAAGGCCTAGTCCTATCGAAGACTAGCATCTTCAAACATCTTCACAAGGCCATCATCTTGCAGCAGTAGAAGAGAGTAGAATAGCATTTTATTTAGCAAACATGTTGAAGTACAGCTTAAAGATCCTTCCTCGACTCCCAAGCGAGAAAGCGATCCCGAAGCTTCAATTAAGTAACAAGTATCCAGTTTAAGTAGTAGATCGGGATACACAAACTGGGCGTCCTTTACCGTAGGACCGGCTATCGATAGAAGATTCATCCCTGCAGGGGTGCACTACTGTTACCCAACACGCTCGATCAACTCTGGCCGGACACACTTGCTGGGTAATGCCCGTCCTCGGAAGATCAACACAAAGCAGCGCTCTACCTAGGCTCGGCAGAGAGGTCAGCACGCCGGACTAACCTATGCACCCAGAGGTCTCGGGCCATCGCCCTGGGCACCCTGCGCGTTGCGAGACTGGCCGGGGTGCAGGCGCTACACTGAGCTCGTCAGTGAAGTATCCAGCCCAATCCCGACAATCAGCCCGCACGGTGAATCGTGACGTCAGACGAGCTTTCGGAGAAACGTACTTCGCAGAGGGTCCCATAACCATTATCCCGCGTGGTGGTAGTGCGTATAGGGAACGTCGACCCACTCAGATCACACACCCAAATCCAATAGGCTCAATTAGTATCAAGCGGAGACAATCAGAGTCTCTGATGCTCCGCCACAATGTCACACTCGAGTGCCCTTCCGGCACACCCGAAATCATAGATCCCCAGCGGGTACCCACCAGGGTGGACCCGCCTGTAACAAAGGTCAAGTAATCATGTGGTCATAACATCAAGGGGGAAACCCGAGGAATCACCCTCGGCGGATTCCACTCGACGAAATCATCAGGGTGAACGTACGAGGTATCACCCTCGAGGTTCACACTGAGGGTTGCACGACAGAGTCGTACCGGAAGTGGAGAAGGAGGAATCACCCTCGATGACCACGACCGAACAGCTACACTGCAGAGTATTCATCGGGAGTGCGTTACGAGGTATCACCCTCGGCACTCGATAATAACTATGCAGAGTCGTACAACTAAGGGGGTGTGAAGTGAGATGTCGGTCTCTGGTCGACGAACACGTTGATCGGGTCGTCGATGATCAAGCAGGGGCAACAAGGGAAAAGTGGTGGGGTCACTGATGGTTCATTACCAACCTATACTAAACAGTTTATCATAGGCAGGTAAGGTAGCAATGAACAGGTTACAACAGCAGGCTATGCATCAGAATAGGAGCATACATTAACAGTAGCAAAATCTAATGCAAGCAGGAGAATAGAATGGGCGATATCTGGAATGCTCAAGGGGGGGGCTTGCCTGGTTGCTCTGGCAAGAGAGAGGGGTCGTCGACGGGCTGCTCGTCGGTAGAGTAGTCGTATCCAGGTGCAGCGCCGTCGGTCTCGGCGTCTATCGAGAGAGAGAAGGAGGGGGAGAGAAACAATAAATTCACGGCAATAATGCAAACAACATGTATGACATGCCTAAATGATATGCCGGGGTGTTCTACTGCCTAACTAAATGATTTAGTTAATTTAGGAATTTATTTGGATTTATTTAATTAAAGTTGGGCACTATTCATTTACTGAAAACGGTCTAAAAGTTCAATGTTCTTATAGCTGCGGGCGTCTAACGGGAATACGGAGGGCGTATCCGGGTTCGTATCGTCGTTCTGAGCAAGTTTCATGTATAAAGTATTTTCATCGGAGTTACGGTTTATTTAATATGATTTTCTAAAGTTTTTATTAGTTTCTGGAATTTAATTAATTATTTAAATCAACATTATCTGAAACAGTGCTGCGATGACATCAGCATGACATCATGCTGATGTCAGCGGGCGTCCTGACAGGGTGGGTCCCACCTGTCATAGACAGATCTAGTTAATTAGGGTTAACTAATTAATTACTGTTTAATTAACACTAATTAGTTAATTAGATTAACCTAATCAGGATTAATTAACTAATTAATTAACTAATTAATTATTATTTTTATTTTTATTTTTATTTTTAATCTAAAATGTTTTCGGGGGTGGGCCCCCACTGTCAGCGGGCCAGGGGCCAAACGGGTGCGGGCGACGGGCGCTGGGCGCCAGCCCGATACGGCGCAGCGGGCGCGGGCGCGGCCAGGGGCGAGCCCGGGCGCTGGCAACGGGCGCGCGCGCCGGCGTGGGGAGCGGCGAGGTGAGGCGAGGCTGGGACGCGGGCGGAGCGGCCGAGCGGCGCGAGCGAGCGGTGCGGGGCGCGGTGGTGCAGGGTAGCAGCAGCAGCTGAGCGGGAGCCACGGCAGAAGCGGCTGGGCGCCGTTGGCCGGAGCCGCGAGCAGCTGTGGGCGCGGCCCCGCGCGAGTGAGCGCGCGATGGGTGCGCGGGCGGCAGGAGGAGGAGCAGCACGACGGCGGCGGCCGAGGCCAGGTGCGGACGCTGCGAGGGCGAGGCGAGGCGGAGGCGGAGCTGCAGCGGGGATGGGGAAGGGCAGCAGTGGCTGTGGACGGCGCAAGCGCGCACGGCCATGGGCGCGCGAGGGGCGCGAGCGAGCGCGAGGAGGGGGCAGCAGGGTCGAGCCGGTGCGGCAGACGGCGACGACAGAGGGGAGGGGAGAGGAGGCGGCGGTGCTCACAGGCGCTGCAGGGGAACGGGGGCGGCGAGGCTCGAGGGAGCCGTCGAGGGGGAGGCGTGGACGGGCAGTCCGGCGAGGCGGCGGCGTCGCGCGGGGTTAGCGTCGTCGGGGCGCGGGGCACGGTCGGGGACGAGCGCGCGGGGAGCGGGCTCGGCCCGATCCGGACCGAGGGGGGGGGGGAATCGGGGGGGGGGGGGGGGGAGAATTCTGTCGGGGAGGGGGTGGGGATTAGGGTTTGGCCTCCTGGGGGAGGCCTATATGGGAGAGTGGGCCGGTGGCCCAGTTGGGCCGTGGGGGGGGGGTTTCCTTTTTTCTTTCTTCTTTTTCTTCTGTTTCGTTTTTCTTTATCTTTTTTCTTATTCTCTTTTTCTCAGTGTTAGTAAATAGTCAGGCCTCCTAATGGTTTTTGTAAAACATAACAATTGCTCCAACAAATACTAGGTATTACCTAGCACTACCAAAAATTAGTTTGGAGTCAACTTGAGTTCACATAATTTTTATAATAAATAATATGCATCAATCCTAGCTGTTTTAATTATGTTAGAGCCACCTAATTATTTTATTATTTGTTGGTTTCAATTTTAGACTAGCCTCTGCAATATTTGTTATTTATCGAACATTTACTTTTTATGTTGGACAACATTTATATTTCACTTTCATTTAAATTTGAATTTGACTTAGGAGTTGAAATGCAATATGATGCTAATGATGATTATGCACTGTTAATCTCGCTGACATGTCATTATCAAAAGTGATTACTGTTGCTAATCACCGGGGGTGTTACAATTCTCCTCATCTATTAAGAATTCTCGTCCCGAGAATTAAGAGGAAGACTGAAAGAAAGAGGGGTATTCTTCGCGAAGGCGATCCTCGCGTTCCCAAGTGGCCTCATCTTCAGAATGATTTGACCACTGAACCTTGAGGAATTTGATTGACTTTTGACAAGTCCGACGTTCAGCTTCATCAAGAATACGGATGGGATATTCTGGATAAGACAGATCTTCCCGTAATTCAAGCACTTCGTGATCCACAGCTCGAATAGGATCCTTGAAGCAGCGACGGAGTTGGGATACATGAAAAACATCATGTAATTGAGAAAGATTAGGCGGCAACTGCAATTGATATGCCACCTCTCCTCGACGGGCAAGAATACGGAACGGGCCAATGTAGCGAGGAGCTAACTTGCCTTTGATTCCGAACCTATGAGTGCCTTTCAACGGAGTGACGCGAAGGTAAGCTTGCTCGCCAGGTTGATAGACTATTTCCTGGTGCTTTCGGTCATAGTTGCTTTTCTGACGAGACTGAGCAGTTTTCAAATGTTCACGGACAATGCGGACTTGGTCTTCTGCTTGCTGAATAATGTCCGGTCCGACGAGTGAGCGTTCCCCAGTTTCTGACCAATTCAGAGGGGTTCGACACTTACGACCGTATAGGACTTCAAACGGTGCCATCTTCAGACTAGCTTGATAGCTATTGTTGTAAGAGAATTCGGCATACGGGAGAGATTCCTCCCATTTCTTACCGAAGGAGATGACGCAAGCTCGAAGCATATCTTCGAGCACTTGATTAACTCGTTCAACTTGACCCTGAGACTGAGGGTGAAAAGCGGTACTGAACAACAGATGTGTTCCCATAGCTTCTTGGAAACTATTCCAGAATCTGGAGGTGAAGAGGCTGCCACGATCAGAACTGATCTCCAACGGAACACCGTGGAGTGACACAATTCGGGAAACATACAAGTCTGCTAACTGGCTAGCAGTGATTGTCTCCTTAACTGGCAGAAAGTGAGCAACCTTAGAGAACCGGTCAATGACGACAAATATATCATCATTACCCTTCTGGGATTTGGGAAAACCAGTAATGAAATCCATTTGGACCTTGTCCCATTTCCATTCAGGAATTGCAAGGGGTTGCAGAGTTCCTGCGGGCCTTTGATGTTGAGCTTTAACGCGGCGGCAAACGTCACACTCAGAAACATAACGAGCAATGTCTCGCTTCATATTAGGCCACCAGTATCTCTGACAAATGTCACGGTACATCTTTGTGCTACCAAGATGAATTGACAGAGGAGTGTCATGAGCTTCCATCATAACGTGTTCCCTCTCATCTTTGAACTTAGGTACGAAGAGACGGTGTTGGAAAAATAGGATCCCATCATTATCAAGATGGAACTCCGACGGTTTTCCTTTTTCAAGGTATCGCTTGATCCTTTCAACTTCAGAGTCATACCGTTGCATAGTTTTGATGCTGTGTTCTAAATCTGGTTCGACAACGAGGGTATTGAGATAACCCTGTGGAACAATATGGAGGTTCAATTTACGAAACTCTTCATAAAGAAGAGGTTGTGATTCCTGAACCATATGGTTGCTGCAATAAGCCTTGCGGCTCAAAGCATCGGCCATTACATTTGCCTTGCCAGGGGTGTATGAGATATTCATATCATAATCGGCTATTGTCTTGAGCCATCTTTGTTGACGAAGGTTCAGATCCGGTTGAGTATACAAATACTTCAAACTTTGATGATCCGTATATATCTCACAACGGTTACCGAGAAGGTAATGTCGCCATAGCTTCAGGGCATAAATAACCGCAGAAAGTTCGAGATCGTGCACTGGGTAATTTTCTTCGTGAGGACGCAATTGTCGGGAGGCATAAGAATTCACCTTGCGTTCTTGCATTAGGACACATCCTAATCCTTGACGGGAGGCATCGCAGTATATCACGAAATCCTTTTGGGAATCCGGGGGTGCTAATACTGGGGCAGATGTCAATTTATCATTTAGTGTCTGAAAGCTTTCTTGACATTTTTCTGTCCACTCAAATTTAACACCTTTGTGAAGCAGATTTGTCAATGGTTTTGCAATCTTCGAAAAGTTCTCAACGAATCGACGGCAATAACTAGCAAGTCCGAGAAAACTTCTGACTTGCCTAACATTCTTCGGGGGAGTCCAGTCAAGAATAGCCTGAACTCGTTCGGGGTTAACAGCAATTCCATCCTTGGAAAATCACATGTCCAAGGTAAGTTACTTCAGAAAGCCAAAATTCACATTTGGAATACTTGGCATACAACTGGTGTTCTCGAAGCCTTTCTAGTACCAAACGGAGGTGTTCAGCATGTTCTTCTTTATTCTTGGAATAAACCAGAATATCATCTAAATAAACCACGATGAATTTGTCGAGGTAATCCATGAATATATAATTCATCAGACGGGAGAAAGTTGCTGGAGCATTCGTTAGGCCAAATGACATGACGGTGTATTCATAGGAGCCATAACGAGTGACGAATGCAGTCTTGGGAATATCCTCTTCGCGGACACGGATCTGGTGATAACCCAACCTCAGGTCGAGTTTAGAGAACACCGATGATCCTGCGAGTTGATCATAAAGATCATTGATCCGGGGCAGTGGGTATTTATTCTGGATTGTGGCTTGGTTAATGGGCCGATAATCCTGAACCAAACGGTTAGTTCCATCCTTCTTCTTAACGAAGAGTGAAGGTGCTCCCCAAGCAGAGGAACTGGGGCGGATGAAACCACTCTTAAGTGACTTGTCGATTTCTTCCTTAAGCTCGAGTAGGTGATGCGGAGGCATCTTATAAGGTCGCTTGGCAATAGGGACAGAGCCAGGCTTCAAGTCGATGACGAACTCGACAGCTCTAGCCGGGGGTATTCCTGGAAGTTCTTCTGGAAAGACGTCTGGAAAATCTCGAACGACAGGAACGTTCTCGATCCCTTCCAGAGGTGAGGCGTTCAAAGCATTCAGAACATATATCTGAGCTTCGGCGTCCCGTGTAATGCGTGCGGTATAGTTCACTATCTCATCGGAGGGGTGAAGAAGTTGGACGACTTTAGTGGCGCAATTGATCGAAGCAATGTGAGCTTTCAACCAATCCATTCCGAGTATAAGGTCTATGGTGGAAGACTTCAGGACGATGGGCGATGCAAGGAACTCCAATCCCTTAATTTCGACGGTAACATCAGGTGCTATCACGTCAGCATGACAGTGACCTCCGGGAGTTTTAATGACTAACGGAGTATGCATTTTCTCATATCGAATGCCATGCATAAATGCAAATTTTCCAGAGAGGAATGAATGTGATGCTCCTGAATCAAATAAAACAGAAGCAGGTACTGAGTTAACAAGAAGGGTACCCATCACAGTAGCAGGTTGATCCTGGACTTCTTCAATGTCAATGTTGTAGGCGTGTCCACGACCATGTGCAGCAGACCCAGTATTATAGTTGCGGGTCTGGTTGTTGCCACGACCATTGCCACGGCCAGCACAGGGAAAGGTTAACTGATTCTGATTCTGGCGGCAGTCTTTAGCCTGGTGTCCTGGTTTGCGGCACTTGAAGCACAGACCATCTTCAGGACGAAGAGGAGCATTGTTTTGAATAGCTTGAGTTTTTGGCTGCCTCGGTGGTGGAGGAGGCAGACGTGGTGCAGCATAGTTGTTCTTTGGCGCAGAGGTATTGGAACGGAATGCATTGTTGGGAATCCAAACTCGACGCTTCGATGCTGAGCCCGAAGATGAGCCAGCATCACGATAGCGCTTCTGCGAGTCCTTGTATTCCATCTAAGCGATCTCAACAAGAATAGCCTTGTTCGTCAGAGTTGAAAAGTCATTGAAGTCTTGAGCAGCTAGTGCAAGCTTGAGGTCGGGGTGTAGTCCACTACGGAACTTCTCTTGTCTGCGTGCATCTGTGGCGATGTCTTCTTCAGCATAGCGGGAGAGGTCTAGAAATTCCCGCTGATAAGCTTCGATAGTCTTGTTGCCCTGAGTGAGGTTACGGAACTGGGTCTTCATGCGTTCCATAATTGCCTGAGGGATGTAACGTGTACGGAAAGCAGCCTGGAACTCATACCAGGTGATGACTGTTCCAATAGGCAGAGTACGCTTGTGTGTGTCCCACCATTGAGCTGCGGGGCCCTTTAAGAAAAAGGCCGCGAAGTTGACGAAGTTGGCAGGGGCGACATTAGCAGACTCCATCTCGTGAGTGATGTCGCGGAGCCAGTCATCGGCATCCAGTGGCTTGTCAGAATTGCGGAACTGAGTTGGGTTGAGTCGCATAAACTCTGTCAAAGTTATTGAAGCTGGGTTCTGGTTGTTCTGATGCGGAAACTGAGCCATGATTCCAACCATGAACTGGCGGTTAAGCTCAAACTGTTGCATCATAGCCGCCATATAGTCTGGCGGTGGTGGGCGTTCAGGGGCACGACCACGACCACGACCACCTGGTCTAACCATCCTGCTAAGTATCAACAGGGGGTAGTTTAGTAAAAGCAATTGGAAGCGTTTAGTGACAAACATGATGTAACTCGACAACAATTTAAGTAGTGTAACAGATACATAATAGTAGTCGATTAAGACATACAGATCCATACACAGAGTCGGGTACATGCGGACAGCATAACGGCGCAATTTCAAAAGCTAGACATACTAGGCGCCGCGCAGGCACGCGGTAAGGAAGTACACAACAAGACATAGCAAAGGCTACATCAACGTCGGAGAAAACCACCGAAACGGGGTAACTGCAAGTGCTGACGACGAATGTTCATCGCGGAAGGATCCTGCGCTCCATGTGCACTCTGATGTAGAATCCGGTCTCGAGCTGTAAGAAGAGGTCCACGTGCAGGTGTATGACCTCCAACAGCAGGCCAATCAATACCAGCATACATCTGAGTCCTGCGCGGGTAAAGGATGTGCTCAGGATGTATCCCTGCGCGAACAGCGGGTAGCAACTGCGTCATAGCATCGTAGAGACGTGCTCGAGTGGCAACCAACTCGACGGCAAGAGCCCGAACAGTGCGATCCAGAGCCTGAGTGCACTGAATCAGAACGCGCGGGTCATAGCGACGAGGCTCGAACAGGGCACAGATAGCTGTGTAGTATCCAGTAGCATCTCCAGCAGGGGCATACGAAATGTATCGGAACTCAGAGTCATCCAAGATATCGCTGAACTGTCCTCGGAGACATGCGACGGCAGAGTAGGCGGCATCATGGACTGCCATCTCAATCGTCACGCCAATACCGTGGAAGAGGTGTAGCTCGGTGTCTGAGTCATTCTGCTGATCATAGATACGAACATCAGCATGGTACTGCTCCTGATTGAACTTGCGGTAATCCTCGTAAACCAAGTACTCAGGGTACCAACGGTAGCCAAGTCTGGTCATGAGAGCGATCAGGACAGCTGGAAACCCAGGGGTATTACGAGCCCAAGTGCGAAGCACAAGCTGTGTCGTAGGACGCGGTGGAAACAAACGATCCATCTGAAACAGAGGAAATTCAGATTTGTCAAATGACAATGAGAAGTTTAACACAACTCAGAGAGAAAGGTTAAACAAAACAATGGAAAGGAAAATGATTATCAGACTAATCAGATCAATGATAGGGAAATCGCACAGATACCCAGCTCTCCGGATAGACAGGATTTACGAGATCCTAAGTGTCGGCGTTAGTAAAATTTATTTGACCCGAGTAGAAGATCGATCAGAGTCCCAGAGTATAGACGAGGAATAAAAGATCCTAATACCACCCAGTTGGCGACGTGGGCCCGTAAGCCACACAGCCAAGTTAGTAAATTAGTTTTTCGATGTCTAGACTCAACTTCGGACAAGGAATTTGGAGGGGGCTTCCTACAGGCAGTCGGCTCTGATACCAACTTGTGGCGCCCTTGACTCAATCGTACACTAATCATACACGCAAACGTGTACGATCAAGCACAGGGACTCACGGGAAGATATCACAACACAACTCTAACACAATTTAAACGGAGGTCCACAATATTACAAACCAGTGATCCGAAGATCTGAATACACAAGCCAGTCATACAAATATTATCTGAGTACAGACATAGTTAGACAAGTTTTGCCTTAAGAAGGCTAGCACAAACAGCGACACTAGATCGAAAGGCGTTGGCCTCCTGCCTGGGAGCCTCCGATCCTACTCCTGGTCATCTGGCTCGATCCAGTAGTAAGTACCCTCTGGACCCTCCTGGTAGTAGGCTCCGGTGGTGGCATCTGGCTCCTGGACTCCATCATCTGATGTATCATCAAGGTGGGGTATATGGGGAAAAGAGAAAGTAAAGCAACCGTGAGTACTCATCTGAAGTACTCAGCAAGCAAGGATCTATACTACATATGCAACATTATCAATGGAGAAAGGCTGTATAAGTGGACTGGGCTGCAGAAATGCCAGAATAGAGAGAAGGCCTAGTCCTATCGAAGACTAGCATCTTCAAACATCTTCACAAGGCCATCATCTTGCAGCAGTAGAAGAGAGTAGAATAGCATTTTATTTAGCAAACATGTTGAAGTACAGCTTAAAGATCCTTCCTCGACTCCCAAGCGAGAAAGCGATCCCGAAGCTTCAATTAAGTAACAAGTATCCAGTTTAAGTAGTAGATCGGGATACACAAACTGAGCGTCCTTTATCGTAGGACCGGCTATCGATAGAAGATTCATCCCTGTAGGGGTGCACTACTGTTACCCAACACGCTCGATCAACTCTGGCCGGACACACTTGCTGGGTAATGCCCGTCCTCGGAAGATCAACACAAAGCAGAGCTCTACCTAGGCTCGGCAGAGAGGTCAGCACGCCGGACTAACCTATGCACCCAGAGGTCTCGGGCCATCGCCCTGGGCACCCCGCGCGTTGCGAGACTGGCCGGGGTGCAGGTGCGACACTGAGCTCGTCAGTGAAGTATCCAGCCCAATCCCGACAATCAGCCCGCACGTTGAATCGTGACGTCAGACGAGCTTTCGGAGAAACGTACTTCACAGAGGGTCCCATAACCATTATCCCGCGTGGTGGTAGTGCGTATAGGGCACGTCGACCCACTCAGATCACACACCCAAATCCAATAGGCTCAATTAGTATCAAGCGGAGACAATTAGAGTCTCTGATGCTCCGCCACAATGTCACACTCGAGTGCCCTTCCGGCACACCCGAAATCATAGATCCCCAGCGGGTACCCACCAGGGTGGACCCGCCTGTAACAAAGGTCAAGTAATCGTGTGGTCATAACATCAAGGGGGAAACCCGAGGAATCACCCTCGGCGGATTCCACTCGACGAAATCATCAGGGTGAACGTATGAGGTATCACCCTCGAGGTTCACACTGAGGGTTGCACGACAGAGTCGTACCGGAAGTGGAGAAGGAGGAATCACCCTCGATGACCACGACCGAACAGCTACACTGCAGAGTATTCATCGGGAGTGCGTTACGAGGTATCACCCTCGGCACTCGATAATAACTATGCAGAGTCGTACAACTAAGGGGGTGTGAAGTGAGGTGTCGGTCTCTGGTCGACGATCATGTTGATCGGGTCGTCGATGATCAAGCAGGGGCAACAAGGGAAAAGTGGTGGGGTCACTGATGGTTCATTACCAACCTATACTAAACAGTTTATCATAGGCAGGTAAGGTAGCAATGAACAGGTTACAACAGCAGGCTATGCATCAGAATAGGAGCATACATTAACAGTAGCAAAATCTAATGCAAGCAGGAGAATAGAGTGGTCGATATCTGGAATGTCAAGGGGGGGGGGGGGCTTGCCTGGTTGCTCTGGTCAAGAGAGAGGGGTCGTCAACGGGCTGCTCGTCGGTAGAGTAGTCGTATCCAGGTGCAGCGCCGTCGGTCTCGGCGTCTATCGAGAGAGAGAAGGAGGGGGAGAGAAACAATAAATTCACGGCAATAATGCAAACAACATGTATGACATGCCTAAATGATATGCCGGGGTGTTCTACTGCCTAACTAAATGATTTAGTTCATTTAGGAATTTATTTGGATTTATTTAATTAAAGTTGGGCACTATTCATTTACTGAAAACGGTCTAAAAGTTCAATGTTCTTATAGCTGCGGGCATCTAACGGGAATACGGAGGGTGTATCCGGGTTCGTATCGTCGTTCTGAGCAAGTTTCATGTATAAAGTATTTTCATCGGAGTTACAGTTTATTTAATATGATTTTCTAAAGTTTTTATTAATTTCTGGAATTTAATTAATTATTTAAATCAACATTATCCGAAACAGTGCTGCGATGACATCAGCATGACATCATGCTGATGTCAGCGGGCGTCCTGACACGGTGGGTCCCACCTGTCATAGGCTGATCTAGTTAATTAGGGTTAACTAATTAATTACTATTTAATTAACACTAATTAGTTAATTAGATTAACCTAATCTGGATTAATTAATTAATTAATTAAATTTTTTTTATTATTATTATTATTTTTTTTTTAATCTAAAACGTTTTCGGGGGTGGGCCCCCAGTGTCAGCGGGCCAGGGGCCAAACGGGCGCGGGCGACGGGCGCTGGGCGCCAGCCCGATACGGCGCAGCGGGCGCGGGCGCGGCTAGGGGCGAGCTCGGGCGCTAGCCACGGGCGTGCGCGCCGGCGTGGGGAGCGGCGAGGTGAGGCGAGGCTGGGACGCGGGCGGAGCGGCCGAGCGGCGCGAGCGGGCGGTGCGGGGCGCGGTGGTGCAGGGTAGCAGCAGCAGCTGAGCGGGAGCCGCGGCGGAAGCGGCTGGGCGCAGTTTGCCGGAGCCGCGAGCAGCTGTGGGCGCGGCCCCGCGCGAGCGAGCGCGCGATGGGTGCGCGGGCGGCAGGAGGAGGAGCAGCACGGCGGCGGCGACCGAGGCCAGGTGCGGACGCTGCGAAGGCGAGGCGAGGCGGAGGCGGAGCTGCAGCGGGGATGGGGAAGGGCAGCAGTGGCTGTGGACGGCGCAATCGCGCACGGCCATGGGCGCGCGAGGGGCGTGAGCCAGCGCGAGGAGGGGGCAGCAGGGTCGAGCCGGTGCGGGAGACGGCGACGACAGAGGGGAGGGGAGAGGAGGCGGCGGTGCTCACAGGCGCTGCAGGGGAACGGGGGCGGCGAGGCTCGAGGGAGCCGTCGAGGGGGAGGCGTGGACGGGCAGTCCGGCGAGGCGGCGGCGTCGGCGGCGGCGGTTGAGTGCGTCGGGGCGTCGGGGCGCGGTCGGGGACGAGCGCGCGGGGAGTGAGGGCTCGGCCCGATCCGGACCAAGAGGGGGGGGGGAATTCTGTCGGTGGGGGGGGGGGTTTCCCTTTTTCTTCTTTTTCTGTTTCGTTTTTCTTTTATCTTTTTATTTATTCTCTTTTCTCAGTTTAGTAAATAGTCAGGCCTCCTAATGGTTTTTGTAAAACATAACAATTGCTCCAACAAATACTAGGTATTACCTAGCACTACCAAAAATTAGTGTGGAGTCAACTTGAGTTCACATAATTTTTATAATAAATAATATGCATTAATCCTAGCTGTTTTAATTATGTTAGAGCCACCTAATTATTTTATTATTTGTTGGTTTCAATTTTAGACTAGCCTCTTCAATATTTGTTATTTATCGACCATTTTAGTTTTTATGTTGGACAACATTTATATTTCACTTTCATTTAAATTTGAATTTGACTTAGGAGTTGAAATGCAATATGATGCTAATGATGATTATGCACTGTTAATCTCGCTGACATGTCATTATCAAAAGTGATTACTGTTGCTAATCACCGGGGGTGTTACAATATGATGAAATGATTGAGATGGAGAAAAGCTGGTACGAACTCGACCTATTTTGTTTTTGTAAATATGGTTAGCTCATTGTTCCTGATTCAGCCTATTATGAATGAAACATGTTTACAATGACAATTAGAGATTATAGTTACTCATGCCATGCTTAATTAGCCAGGAGTGGATAATGGTTTGTCTTGTGTGCCAACATGTAATTTAAAATGGTTGTGATGTAGTATGATAGGATGGTATCCTCCTTTGAATGATTTAAGTGGCTTGACTTGGCACATGCTCACGCATGTAGTTGAATCGAAAACAACATAGCCTCCACGATATTTATGTTCATGGTGATTTATATCCTACTCATACTTGCACTCAATGTTGATTAATCTCAACGCATGTTTATGAATAACCGTTGTCGCTCTCTAGTTGGTCACTCCTCAATCTTTTGCTAGCCTTCACTTGTACTAAGCGGGAATACTGCTTGTGTATCCACTTCTTTAAACCCAAAGTTGTTCCATATGAGTCCACCACACCTACCTATACGCGGTGTTTACCTGCCGTTCCAAGTAAATTTGCATGTGCCAAACTCTAAACCTTCAAATAATAATCTGTTTTGTATGCCCGAATCGCTCATGTAGCGACTGGGGGCTGTCAGTATCTTCCATGCTAGGTGGATTATTCTCAGGATGAATGTTTATTCACTCGTCATTCACGAGAAAGTGGCTGGTAATCGGGATGCCCAGTTCCATTCTCGAAATCAAATCAAAATATAATCATAAAACAAAACTCCCCTAGGACTGTTGTTGGTATGGACGGCACCCATGAATTTGGCTAGCCGTGGAGTGTGATCGTTGGTGGGGGAGAGTAAAAACTTTACCATTCTGTTTAGGAACCGCCTATAATGTATCTACATGGAAGATAGTGAGATCTCTTGGTTGTTATGTTGACAATGAAAGCATACCGCTCAAAATTATATTTATCTCTGTTTTAAAAGCTTCGAGCTCTGGCACCTCTGCAAATCCCTGCTTCCCTCTGCAAAGGGACTATCTATTTACTTTTATTGTTGAGTCATCATCCTCTTATAAAAAGCACCAGCTAGAGAGCACTACTGTCATTTCTATGCTTTGTTATTAATTGATGTTGAGTATGAGTGCGAATGGATCTCTTTTGCCATGAATTATAATGTCTAATCAGTCCTTGATCTTCAGGGGTGCTCTGCATTTATGTTTTGCGGTCTCAGAAAGGGCTCGCGAGATACCATTTTTTCATACTATATCATGATTGTTTTGAAAAAGTGCTATCATCCGAGATTTATTATTATTGCTCGCTAGTTGATTATGCCATTGATATGGGTAAATGTGAGACCTAAATGTTATTCTGAATATGGTTAGTTCATAATCTTTGCTGAAAACCTGAATACTGGCTATACATATTTGCAACAACAAGATCAAACAGAGTTTGTAAAAGTTTTTCTTTGTCACTTTCAGTTTGTCAACTGAATTGCTTGAGGACAAGCAATGGGTTAAGCTTGGGGGAGTTGATACGTCTCCATCGTATCTACTTTTCCAAACTCTTTTGCCCTTGTTTTGGACTCTAATTTGCATGATTTGAATGGAACTAACACGGACTAACGCTGTTTTCAGCAGAATTGCCGTGGTGTTATTTTTGTGCAGAAATCAAAGTTCTCGGATTGACTTGAAAATTTACGGAGAATATTTTTGGAATATATAAAAAATACTGGCGCAAGAATTAACCACAGGGGGTCCACACAGAGGCCACAAGCCTGGGGGGCCGCTCCCCCTGGGGCGCGCCTAGAGGGCTTGTGGGCCCCCTGGACCTCCTCCGACCTCACCTCCAACTCTATATAACCCTATTCGGGGAAAAACCAGAGAGAAGGATTCATCACGTTTTACGATACGAAGCCGCCGCCGCATCCTGTTCTTCATCGGGAGGGCTGATCTGGAGTCCGTTCGGGGCTCCGGAGAGGGGGATTCGTCGCCATCATCATCATCAACCTTCCTCCATCACCAATTTCATGATGCTCACCACCGTGCGTGAGTAATTCCTTCGTAGGCTTGCTGGACGGTGATGGGTTGGATGAGATTTATCATGTAATCGAGTTAGTTTTGTTAGGGTTTGATCCCTAGTATCCACTATGTTCTGAGATTGATGTTGCTATGACTTTGCTATGCTTAATGCTTGTCACTAGGGCCCGAGTGCCATGATTTCAGATTTGAACCTATTATGTTTTCATGAATATATGTGAGTTCTTGATCCTATCTTGCAAGTTGTAGACACCTATTACGAGTTATGATCCGCATACCCCATGGTGACCATAATTGAGATTCTTTCCGGTGATTACCGTAGTTTGAGGAGTTCATGTATTCACTAAGTGCTAATGCTTTGGTACGTTTCTCTATTAAAAGGAGGCCTTAATATCCCTTAGTTTCCATTAGGACCCCGCTGCCACGGGAGGGTAGGACAAAAGATGTCATGCAAGTTCTTTTCCATAAGCACGTATGACTATACGGAATACATGCCTACATTATATTGATGAATTGGAGCTAGTTCTGTGTCACCCTGGGTTATGACTGCTACATGATGAATATTATCCGACACAATTATCATTGCCGATCCAATGCCTACGAGCTTTTCATATATTGATCTTTGCTAAGTTACTTTGCCATTGCTACTGTTACAATCACTACAAAACTGCTACTGTTACTTTTGCCACTGTTACCGTTACTTCCATATTACTTTGCTACTAAATACTTTGCTGTAGATATTAAGTCTTTTAGGTGTGGTTGAATTGTCAACTCAGCTGCTAATACGCGTGAATAATCTTTGGCTCCCCTTGTGTCGAATCAATAAATTTGGGTTGAATACTCTATACTCGAAAACTGTTGCGATCCCCTGTACTTGTGGGTTATCACGGGTCTTTATTTGCTCCCGCCGTCCGGTCTCGCCCTCTAGGAGGACGGTCATCCTGACCTGTGTGACCATGCGTAAGCAGCTCATTATCTGACGCCTCGTTATCGAAGTTAGGCAGCAGCAGCCGACGCTGGAACAAATAGGCAGCAGCGCATCGAGCTTCGAGGTCTGCTTTGGCCGCGAGGATTTTTTGTCCATTTCTCATTGAGCACGTTTTCGTGGGTATACAAATCTTGCTGCTTCTTTCTCATGCTCCGCGCGGTTGCGATTAGCTACCGCTGAAACCGTGTCTGCTTGTGTGAGTTTTTGGGCACTACAAAGTCTTCGGGTCCGAGGTTGGCATCATCCTCGGATTTGGGGAGGTAATCCCTGTACGACCCGTCGTCGAAGGCGCCTATGTCTTCGGGATCATCCTCCACGGGCGTCCTAATGGGCCCGTTCTGTTGGGTCGGCGAGGCTTGAACGTCCTCGCCCGTGTTCTCAATGGCATCGGGGGCAGCATCATTATCGGCGGCGCTCACAGTGTTGGTCATACTTCTACTCCAATTATTACCCTTCGATCGCCTCTTAGGGCGACATCACTTAGGCTTTTCCTTAGGTTTCTCCTTGGAATTGTCTTTAGGAGTGTCAACCATGTAAACATCATAAGTAGATGTCGTGGCCCAATTTCCCGTACGGGATATGGTTGTGGGTGGGTTCACTCCGGTGTCGCCACTGACATCATCCTCCATGTCAGTGGCTTCGTCAGAGCCGTAGTCGAGTGTGTCGGTCAAGTCTTCAACCGTGGCGACTAGGTGGGTGGTGGGCGGGGTGAAATTTCCGGTTATCGGCTTTTACATCCGATCTGAGCATAAACAGTGGACTAGGTCGCCAGGTCTTGGATTCGGTTCAGTACCTCATTTATCTGCGAGAGCTCGTCGACGTCCAGGTCGTGGTTGTAAGCCGGGCTGATCGAAAACAAGTTGTTCAGGCTGCTTGACGCGGCCTCGTTACCTCATTCGTCCAGGGATGACCCCTGGGTGATGGGAGAAGGAATTGCTCAGAGGCCACCGCTGCCGAATCCGAAGACGAGTTTGGCTCAAGGTCGATGTCTAAGGAGGCAGGGGTCGGGTCAGACGTGTCACCAGATCTAACTCCGGGGTAGGCTCTGGTGAGAGGATGGATCTGAGAATTGGGTCGGGAGCCAATTCTGGGGCCATGGCGCCAGAGGGATCTTCGAGCTGATCTGAGACCCATCCTGAGAGGACTAGATCACCTTGGGCGTCCGTGGTGTACTCCAGACTTTCGAACATGCCGACTTGGTTTGGAGCAAAATTCTCGACACATCCCAGGCGGCTGGTTGGATCAGCGTGCAACACGATACTGCCAAAGGAAAAAAGCTGGCCGGGGACAAAGATGCCACCGCAGCCAACACTGCTATTGATCTGCAAGCAAGCCATCAATCCTTGGGGATCAAACAGCGAGCTCTCAATGAAAGCACCAATGTCGGTGTCAAAACCGGCATACCTCGGCTAGGGGGGCCCGAGCTGTGAGATTGAATCGATGGGTAACGTGAGACGAGGGACACAACGTTTACCCAGGTTCGGGCCCTCTTGAGGAGGTAAAACCCTACGTCCTACTCTTGCTTATATTGTGGATGTATCAAAGTACAGAGTTGATCTACCTCGAGATCGTAAATTGTGATCTAAACCCTAAGGCTAATGATAATGATAAATGATGTGTCTCTACAGGCCAAACCCTCCAGTTTATATAGGCACCGGGGGTACCTAGGGTTACACATAGTCGGTTTCCATCTAGGGGTTACATGTCGAACTTAATTGGTATCCTTGGAGTGCATGCAAGTCCTTGGTAGAGTCCGATATGATTACATCATAGGTTCGAGGCCTCCGGAGTCCTTCCTCATCAACAGGCTGTGAGTTTGGCTCAAGGACTAGACCACCTAGGCCAGGACCCCCTAGTCCAGGACACCGTCATCGAGCGAGGGTGTTTAGGATGCCTTCGTTTGAGCAGTTATGCCGAAAGGTCGCTAAGATCTCTAAATTGCAACAATCTGGTATCTTGTTCTTGACAAACAGGAATCTGGTCCAGAACTACCGGATTATCTCATCAGCTTGTTGCAATACGTAGATTAGATCCTAGACATCGAGAGGCCTTGAATTACTTGGGCAATACTCGATGTGGGTGGGTGGGTGGGATAAAAAAATTGATCCCAGATGCTTGTGGGCTCGAAGCTCCGAGGTGTTTATCCCGAGAAGGGTGTGAAGACGAAGAGCCAGCAGAATTGGTTTTAAGATCCGAGTCCTCGGCTCCTCCTAGTTGGCTGGCCGTTTGATCTTCCGTTAACTAGCACCTCAGCCCTTGGTTCTCTTCTATACAGAGATCTTTGGCCGAGGTGGGAGAAAGAGCACGAGGCTCAGGAGCAAGCTCGCGCTTACCACACCTTGATTCTTGATGGAGGAGGTGCGATCCATGGTGCTTCGATCCTTCGGGTGATCCGATGATGGGAGTTTCAGGAGTAGGAACCACGCCATGATGGTTTTGCTCGTTGACCGATGCTTCCATCGATCCTTTTTTATCACACGACAGGAACTGTATGGGCCACCAATGTCGGTACTAAAACCGGTTGATCTCGAGTAGGGGATCCCGAGCTGTGGATCTGGGAACGATGGGTAATAGGAGACACGGGACACAATGTTTAGCCAGGTTTGGGCCCTCTCAAAGAGGTAAAACCCTACATCCTGCTTCGATTGTATTGATGATGGAGTATCAGGTACAAGATGATCTACCCCTAGATCGTATGTTGTGTTCTAAACCCTAAGGTTGGTAATTGTGATTGTGCCATTGCGAACTAAACCCTCTGGCTTATATAGGTACCAGGGGTATCTAGGGTTACATATGGTCGGTTGTCAACTAGGAATAAACACGCTGAGAGTTGAAGTTGTCCTTGAAGTACACGTCAAGCCTTCGACAGTGTCCGTCTTGATCACGCTTGGGTTCGAGGCTTCCGGAGTCCTTCCTTGTTGAGATTGGTGGGCCGTAAGCTCGACCCATGGACTGTGGTCCAACTAGGTTGGTACCCCCTTGTCCAGGACACCATCACCCCCGGGTACCCATCTGAGATTTGATACAAATGTTGAACACAAAGGATGAACTAGGCTTTCGAGATGAGATGGTGCCGATGGAGGTGTTGATGAAGATGATGATCCCCACAATGATCGGAGAGTTAGTGGTGACGAAAGCTTTGATTTTCCCCTCCCGGAGGGAAGTTTCCCCGGCGGAATTGCTCCGCCAGAGAGGAAAGGTGCCCCGCCCAAGCTCTGCCATGCAGACGACGATGGAAAATTCCAAAAATTCTCTATGATTTTTTTCTAGGGGTACATGGATTTTATGGCCAAAGGGCATTGGGTAGGCCGCACCACCTATCCATGTGGCTGGTTGGTGGGCCCCCTCTGGTATTAGAGCCGCTCAATTAACTTGGATCAGAGGGAGTAACTATGACGCCCCCGACTCAATCGTGCACTAATCATACACGCAAACGTGCACGATCAAGCACAGGGACCCATGGGAAGATATCACAACACAACTCTAACACAAATAAACGGAGATCCACAATATTACAGACCAGGGATCACGAGGACCCTAATACATAAGTCAGTCATACAAATATTATCTGAGTACAGACATAGTTAGACAAGTTTTGCCTTAAGAAGGCTAGCACAAACAACGACTCTAGATCGAAAAGGCGTAGGCCTCCTGCCTGGGAGCCTGCGATCCTACTCCTGGTCGGCTGGCTCGATCCAGTAGTACGTGCCGTCTGGACCCTCCTGGTAGTAAGCTCCTGACGTGGCATCTGGCTCCGGGGCTCCATCGTCTGATGTATCATCAAAGTGGGGGTATGGGGAAAAGAAGTAACAAAGCAACCGTGAGTACTCATCCGAAGTACTCAGCAAGCAAGGATCTACACTACATATGCAACATTATCAAAGAAGAAAGGCTGTATATGTGGACTGGGCTGCAGAAATGCCAGAATAGAAAGAAGGCCTAGTCCTATCGAAGACTAGCATCTTCACGGAGCCATCATCTTGCAGCAATAGAAGAGAGTAGAATATCATTTTATTAAGCAAACATGTTGAAGCAAGCCTAGAGATCCTTCCTCGACTCCCAGCGAGAAAGCGATCCCGAAGCTTCAATTAAGTAACAAGTATCCAGTTCAAGTAGTAGATTGGGAAACACAAACTAAGCGTCCTTTACCATAGGACCAGCTATCGATAGATTATTCATCCCTGCAGGGGTGCACTACTGTTACCCAACACGCTCGATCACCTCTGGTCGGACACACTTGCTGGGTAATGCCCGGCCTCGGGAGATCAACACGAAGCAGCGCCCTACCTAGGCTCAGCAGAGAGGTCAGCACGCCGGACTAACCTATGCACCCAGAGGTCTTGGACCATCGCCCTGGGCACCTTGCGCGTTGCGTGGCTGGCCGGGGTGCAGGCGCGACACTGAACTCGTCAGTGAAGTATCCAGCCCAATCCCGACGATCAGCCCGCACGGTGAATCGTGACGTCTGATGAGCTTTTGGGAGAAATGTACATCGCAGAGGGCCCCATAAATCATTATCCCGCGTGGTGGTAGTGCGTATAGGGCACGTCGACCCACTTAGATCACAAACCCAAATCCAATAGGCTCATTTAGTATCACACGGAGACAATCAGAGTCTCTGATGCTCCGCCACAACATCACACTCGAGTGTCCTTCCGGCACACCCGACATCATAGATCCCCAGCGGGTACCCACCAGGGTCGACCCGCCTGTAACAAAGGTCAAGGTAACCGTGTGGTCATAACATCAAGGGGGGAAACCCCGAGGAATCACCCTCGGTGGATTCCACTCGACGAAATCATCAGGGTGAACATAGGAGGCATCAACCTCGAGGTTCACACTGAGGGGTTGCACGACAGAGTCGTATCAGAAGTGGAGAAGGAGGAATCACCCTCGATGACCATGACCGAACAGCTACACTGCAGAGTATTCATCAGGAGTGCGTTACGAGGTATCACCCTCGGCACTCGAGAGTAACTATGCAGAGTCGTACAACTAGGGGGGTGAAGTGATGTGTCGGTCTCTGGTCGACGATCACGTTGATCGAGTCATCGATGATCAAGCAGGGGCGGCAAGGGTAAGGTGGTGGGGGTCACTGATGGTTCACTACCAACCTATACTAAACAGTTTATCATAGGCAGGTAAGGTAACATTAAATAGGTTACAAAAGCAGGCTATGCATCAGAATAGGAGCAAACATTAACAGTAGCAAAATCTAATGCAAGCAGGAGAAATGGAATGGGCGATATCTGGATGCTCAAGGGGGGGCTTGTCTGGTTGCTCTCGCAAGAAAGAGGGGTCGTCAACGGGCTGCTCGTCTGTAGCGTAGTCGTACCCGGCTGCAACGTCGTCGGTCTCGGCATCTATCGAGAGAGAAGGAGGGGGAGAGAAACAATAAATTCACGACAAAAATGCAAACAATATGTATGACATGCCTAAATGCTATGCAGAGGTGTTCTACTGCCTAACTAAATGATTTAGTTAATTTGGGAATTTATTCGGATTTATTTAATTAAAGTTGGACACTATTCATTTATTGAAATCAGTCTAAAAGTTCCATGTTCATCTAGCTAGGGGCATCTGACAGGAATACGGCGGGCGTATTCGGATTCGTATCGAAATTCTGAGTGACTTTCATATATAAATTATTTTCATCGGAGTTACGGTTTATTTTATATGATTTTCTAAAGTTTTCATCATTTTCTAAATTTAATTATTTATTTAAATTTGAATTATCCAGAATAGTAAATGATGACGTCAGCATGATCTAGGTGTGATGTCAGCAGGTAAACAGGGGCTGACCGGGGTCAAACCTGACAGGTGGGTCCAGTGGGACCCACATGTCATTGACTGAGGTAACTAAACAGGGTTAATTTAATCTAACTAAACTAATTAGTAGGTGGGGCCTACTGGTCAGTGAGTGTTTAGTTTACTAATTAACTAATTATTAGTTTATTTATTTATTTAAATTAGTTTATTTGGCGGGACCCACATGTCATAGACAGGGGCCAGCCCAGTCGGCGTTGACTGGGGTCAACGGGGCCCGCGGGGCCCAGCTGCCAGCGACACAGGTGATGCAATGTGGCCGCCACGTCGGCTGCCGGCGCCGGGGTAACTCCGGCGAGCTCAAAACGCGGCGGCGAGCTCCGGCGTGGCGCGGGATTCGGCTACGGTGGGTTTTCGGACCCGGGGTTAGGCGCGTTCGACGCGGCCCATCGTCGCGCGCGTGTTGGTGCCCTCAGCAGACGTCGAAGATGGCCGGAACAACACCGGCGTCGAGCTTTGGCGGCGGTCGCATTTGGACCAGAACGGGCGCGCGCCTACGTAGCGCTAACGAGCAAAGAAAAGGGCGGGGTGGCTTCTGCAGCTCGCCAGGAGCACGTCGGTGCTGCTGGAATGAGCCGAGCGGCTCTGGGAGCGCGGTGCTCATGGCCATGGCGGTGGCCAGAACACGGTACGGTGGCGGCGTGACCTAGGCTTTACAGCGAGCGGAGAAGGGGAAGGAGGGGAAACAGAGCTCACCGGGCGGCTCAGGGAGGCCGGCGACAGGCTTAGTAGCTGCAGACCGGCGACGAATCACGACGAAGAGGTTGCGGTGGCCGGGGATGGGGAAGAAGCTCGATGCGGTCATCGTGTTACTCCCCGAGATGACCCAGAGCACCAGGACGATGGAGTCGACCACGGGGAAGCCGCCGGACAGCTTGGAACGGCGAGACGAGGTCGGGGGCCGCGTCGTTTACGGTGGCGCGGCCATGGCTGCGTTCGGTGCGGTGGGGAAACGGGGGAGAGAGGGAGAGTGAGTGGCGAGGGAGGGACGCCAGGGGTTCGGGGAGGGGCCCTTATCCACCGGCGGGCGCGGGAGCGCGCTGTCGAGCGGCGAGCGAGGGGGGCCGGGTGTGTGCGCGCGGCACGCGCGGGGTGTTCGACAGCGGGGCAGTGAGCAGTGCGGGAGGTGGGGGATGGCACGGAGTGGGCTGGGCCGCGCTGTAGCAACAGGCCTGAGTGCACAGTAGCTTTAGGTCTTTTGTCTTTTCTCTTATTTTCTGTTTCTGATTTCTTTTCTTATTTCTGTTTTGTCTTTTGTTTTTTAAACCAAATGACTTTTACAAAATATGGAACTTGCCCATATAATAGAAGTGCAATATTTAACAGTGATATAAAAAGGTTTTGAGTCCAAATGTTTCCACATGGATTTTATTTCAACAAAAAGGTATTAATTTAATTCTGTTTTGTTGTTGTTAGAGTCAGTTAAGTAATTTAGTGAATGTTGGTTATAATTTTAGAATTGCCTCTGGAATATTTGTTATTTAATGAACATTTTAGTTTCTGATTTGAACAACTTTTATTTTCCATTTTGAATTTAATTGAAGTTTGAACTAGGAGTTGAAATGCAATATGATGCAAATGATGATTATGCACTGTTAATCTAGCTGACTTGTCATTATCAAAAGTGATCACTGTGGCTAATGACATGGGATGTTACAATTCTCCTCATCTATCAAGAATTCTCGTCCCGAGAATTAAGAGGAAGACTGAAAGAAAGCGAGGTATTCTTCACGAAGACGATCCTCGCATTCCCAAGTGGCTTCATCTTCAGAATGATTCGACCACTGAACTTTGAGGAATTTGATTGACTTCTGACGAGTCGGGCGTTCAGCTTGATCAAGAATACGGATGGGATATTCTGGATAAGACAGATCTTCCCGCAATTCAAGCATTTCGTGATCCACAGCTCGAATAGGATCCTTGAAGCAGCGACGGAGTTGGGATACATGAAAGACATCATGCACTTCTGAAAGATTTGGCGGCAATTGCAACTGATATGCCACCTCTCCTCGACGGGCAAGAATACGAAACGGGCCAATGTAGCGAGCAGCTAACTTGCCTTTGATTCCGAACCGATGAGTGCCTTTCAACGGAGTGACGCGGAGGTAAGCTTGCTCGCCAGGCTGATAGACCATTTCCTTGTGCTTTCGGTCATAGTTGCTCTTCTGACGAGACTGAGCAGATTTCAGATGTTCACGGACAATGCGGACTTGTTCTTCAGCTTGCTGAACAATGTCCAGTACGACGAGTGAGCGTTCCCCAGTTTCTGACCAATTCAGAGGGGTTCGACACTTACGTCCGTAAAGAACTTCAAACGGTGCCATCTTCAGACTAGCTTGATAGCTATTGTTGTAAGAGAATTCGGCATACGAGAGAGATTCCTCCCATTTCTTACCGAAGGAGATGACGCAAGCTCGAAGCATATCTTCGAGCACTTGATTAACTCGTTCGGCTTGACCCTGAGACTGAGGGTGAAAAGCGGTACTGAAGGACAGGTGAGTTCCCATAGCTTCTTGGAAACTATTCCAGAATCTGGAGGTGAAGAGGCTGCCACCTCATCTCCAAAGGAACACCGTGGAGTGACACAATTCGGGAAACATACAAGTCCGCTAACTGGCTAGCGGTGATTGTCTCCTTAACTGGCAGAAAGTGAGCAAACTTTGAGAACCGGTCAATGACGACAAAAATAGCATCATGACCCTTCTGAGACCTAGGAAAACCAGTAATGAAATCCATTTGGACCTTATCCCGTTTCCATTCAGGAATATCAAGTGGTTGCAGAGTTCCAACAGGCCTTTGGTGTTCTGCTTTAATGCGGCGGCAAATGTCACACTCAGAAACATAACGAGCAATGTCTCGCTTCATATTAGGCCACCAGTATCTTTGACAAATGTCACGGTACATCTTTGTGCTACCAGGATGAATAGATAGAGGAGTGTCATGAGCTTCTTTCATAACGTGTTCCCTCTCATCCTTGAACTTAGGTACGAAGAGACGGCGTTGGAAGAATAGGATCCCATCATTATCAAGATGGAATTCCGACGGCTTTCCTTTTTTGAGGTATCGCTTAATCCTTTCAACTTCAGAGTCATACCGTTGCATAGTCTTAATGCTTTGCTCTAAATCTGGTTCAACAACCAGGGTATTGAGACAACCCTGTGGAACAATATGGAGGTTCAATTTGCGAAGCTCTTCATGGAGAAGAGGTTGCGTTTCCTGAACCATATGGTGGCTGCAATAAGCCTTGCGACTCAAAGCATCGGCCATTACATTAGCCTTGCCAGGGGTATATGAGATATTCATATCATAATCGGCAATTGTTTCGAGCCATCTTTGTTGACGAAGGTTCAGATCTGGTTGAGTATATAGATACTTCAAACTCTGACGATCCTGTATATCTCGCATCGGTTTCCGAGAAGGTAATGTCGCCATAGCTTCAGGGCATAAATAACCGCAGAAAGTTCAAGATCATGCACTGGATAATTTTCTTCATGAGGTCGTAATTGTCGAGAGGCATAAGCAATCACTTTGCGCTCTTGCATTAGGACACAGCCTAATCCTTGACGAGATGCATCACAATATATCATGAAATCCTTTTGGGAATCCGGGGGTGCTAGCACTGGGGCAGATGTTAACTTATCTTTTAGTGTCTGAAAGCTTTCTTGACATTTTTCTGTCCACTCAAATTTAACACCTTTGTGGAGCAGATGAGTAAGTGGCTTTGCAATCTTGGAAAAGTTCTCAACGAATCGACGGCAATAACTAGCGAGTCCGAGAAAACTCCTGACTTGCTTAACATTCTTCGGGAGAGCCCAATCAAGAATAGCCTGAACTCGCTCCGGGTTAACAGCAATTTCATCCTTGGAAATCACATGACAAAGATAGGTCACTTCAGATAACCAGAATTCACACTTAGAGTACTTGGCGTAAAGCTGGTGTTCTCGAAACTTCTCCAATACAGGCCGAAGATGTTCAGCATGTTCTTCTTCATTCTTGGAATATATAAGGATATCATCTAAATAAACCACGACGAATTTGTCGAGGTAATCCATGAAGATATAGTTCATCAACCGGGAGAAGGTTGCTGGAGCATTTGTTAAGCCAAATGACATGACAGTGTACTCATAAGAGCCATATCGAGTAACAAAGGCAGTCTTCGGAATATCCTCTTCGCGAACACAGATCTGATGATAACCCAACCTCAAGTCGAGTTTTGAGAAGACAGAGGATCCAGCAAGCTGATCATAAAGATCATTGATCCGGGGTAGTGGGTATTTATTCTGGATTGTGGCTTGGTTAATGGGCCGGTAATCTTGAACCAATCGGTTAGTTCCATCCTTCTTCCTAACAAAGAGTGAAGGTGCTCCCCAAGCAGAGAAACTGGGGCGGATGAAACCTTTCTTAAATGACTTGCCGATTTCTTCCTTAAGCTCGAGAAGATGGTGCGGAGGCATCTTATAAGGATGCTTCGCAATAGGGGTAGTGCCAGGCTTCAAGTCAATGACAAACTCGACAGCCCTAACCGAGGGTATTCCTGGAAGTTCTTCCGGAAAGACGTCTGGAAAATCTCGAACGACAGGAACGTTCTCGATTCCTTCCAGAGGTGAGGCGTTCAAAGCATTCAGAGCATATCTGAGCTTCAGCATTTCGGGTAATTCGGGCGGTGTAGTTCACTATCTCATCGAAGGGGTGAAGAAGTTGGATGACTTTTGTGGCACAATTGATCGAAGCTATATGAGCTTTCAACCAATCCATTCCGAGGATGAGGTCTATGGTGGAAGATTTCAAAACGATGGGTGAGGCAAGGAATTCCAACCCTTTAATTTCGACGGTAACGTCAGGTGCTATCACGTCAGCATGTCTGTCGGGGCACGACACCTATGGGATCCCGAGAGACCCCTTTACGATTCGGCGGGGGGAGAGGTATACGCAAAGAGCAGAACCAACGATCGACACGGAAAGTTTTTACCCAGGTTTGGGCCGCTGATCAGCGTAAAACCCTACTCCTGCTTTGTGTTCTTATTAATGTTCTTGAGCCCAGCCTTCAGGAGCGCTCGCTATGAACAGTACGTTCAAAGAGCAGCTACGCATGCAGAATGGGCCAGAAGTTCTCCTCCCTCTGTAGCAGTTGCCTTGGGCCTCCTTTTATATCACAAAGGGGTCACCACAGTGGCAAAATGTACATACATTGAGGTGTAAAGTAGCTACAGGGTATCATACCTAACCCCTGATGGATTAGGACAAACGCATTTAATGCATCGTGAGGTGTCCGTTTAGGTGTCCTCACTTTCTTGGGGATGGAAAAAGGGGCCATCCCATCAGCACCGCTTAAGCTCTCTTCCATTGGCACGTCGCCACGCGTCCAAAGAAGGACCCAGAATGTCGGGTTTGTTGATGTGCTAGAGCAGCGGCACAACAACAAAAGCTTGTCGGGCGCCGAAGCTTGCCGGGCACAAAGCCTTGCCGGGCGCCAAGCCTTGACGGACGCCAAGCCTTGCCGGGCGCCAAGACTTGCCGGGCGCCAATCCTTGCCGGGCTCCGCAGGCCACCCCGGCAGGATCTTGCCAGAGAAGCTGGCCTTCGGATTCCAGCTCTTCTTATCTGCTGATCCTCAGATCTCTGACTTGATGATTTCTTTGGTGGCTTGAATCGACCTCGAACTGTTCCCTGGCAAGCCTTGCCGCGAGGATGGCTACAACTGCCCGTGCACAAGTACGGGGTACTAGTGGCCCAATACTTAGTACACCGACAGGAGCCCCCGGGCCTAGGCCATACACGAGTGCAAGGCGTTGTTGGGCTAGGCCCAAACAGTGCACGGGCACGCGTGGCAGCGGATTAACTACTCATAAAAATCTCGTTTTACTGTGCCTCCCACTACACGCACCGAGCGCGTGACGTGGGAAGCGTGCCTCAAAGGCTGCAACTGCCACGCGCCTATAGAGGCGCATTCACATTGGGGAATAAAAGAGGCGGCCCCGCTCCTTCCCCATAAAAAGGAGAAGCCGCAGAGGCACAAGCCTATTTACCCCCCTCTTCTTCTCAATCTGGCCGTCGCCATCGCCTTCCTCCTCTCGAGCTCAGAGCGAAGCTTTTTCCTCTTCCGCCCGCCGCTTCCACGCTCGCTCCACCCCTGGCTTCCGCCCTCACAGCCGCCATGCCGCCCAGGGCCAGCAAAGGCGAGGGCAAGGAAGCGAAAGCCGACGTCCCGGAGAGCGAACTGGTGAAGATGCGGAAGAAGCATGTCGTCTTCCCCCCATCGCTCGATGCTGAAGCTCTGAAGGGGCGGTACCAGTGCATGTGGGCGAAGGAGACGCAAGCTCACCCCGCCACACGCATAATTCCAGGTGCTTGTTCCAAAAGTGGATCGGACATATACCCTTTCTTCGCTGCGTATTTCTATTGCGGGCTCTGTCCCCCATTTTCCGACTTCTTCAATGATATCATGTACACATACGGTTTTCATCTTCTCGATTTCATGCCGAATGCGGTACTATGCATGTCCATCTTTGCCCATCTTTGTGAAAACTTTGCCGATGTGATTCCCAACTCTACTCTTTTTCGCCATTACTTCTTCCCCCGCATCCAAAAAGGAGAGGCCCTCTCTGGTTCTATCGCCTGGATTCCAAGGGCTTGGAATAAGGAAATATACCCAGAAGGAGTTTACCGCGAAAAGTGGGACGAATGGTGGGCTGAATGGTGCTGGATCAAGGAAGCAGATCCCCATCAGTTTTGTCTTCCCCGGCAACAGAAGGTGATCCGCGGCAAGGACTGGAGCGATCTCGCCGCGGAGGACGAGAGGCTCACAATCGCCACCACTAGGATCCTTCGCCTGAAAGCTGCCGGGCTGACAATGGAGATGATTGGCTTCGACTTTCTCCGCCGCCGCATCGCCCCCTTGCAGAACAGGGGAAGGCCAGCTTGGGAATACAGAAACGCGGCAGATATCATGAGATTGCGCCCCGGGCTGAATAATAATCTGACCACTATGCAGCTTGGCGCTCTCCGTCAAAAACTATTCCAGCGCGAAGACAAGCATCGGCTGCCGGCAAGGATCGTCCCTTTGTGCAACAACTCCGCCTTGGGGTCAATCATCACCTTCATGCCGATGTTCAACGCCCACGGTCTTGACGTGACTTGGGCCGAGCCAACCGAGGAGGAAGCACAGAAGTTTTTTGACAACTTGACGGAGAGACCCGTCCGGCAAGAGACAGATTTCATCCGAGCCACCACCGACCAAGAAGTAGCTTATATTGCTACTAGGGTGGAGGAGGCAAATCTTGCCACGGAGGCCGGCAGCGTTGGCTTCACAGAATGGGAAGCCAGCGACGCAGAGGTAGTAGTGGAGGTAAAACCTGCCGGGAAGGACAGAGCTGCCGGGGAACAGAGCAGCACAGCTGCTGAGAGCTCGTCCGGCGAGGACACAGCCGAAGAGGAAACGCAAGAAGAGCTTCCAGGCCCGAAGAAGACGAAGCGTGTTCTTCGGAAGGCTGCATCTGGCATCCCGGCAAGCCAGCCTTCTTCGAGCGGCGAGGCTCCCGGCAAGAAAGTGGCCGGCAAGATTGGACCGCGGCAAGGGGTTCATCAACAACCTGCGCGGCGCGCGAGACCCACACCAGCGGCCACTGCTAGGGCGGCAGGGGTGTCTCGCACTACCGCACCGGAAGCTGCCTCGACGCCTGCCACAGCCAAGCGGCCTAGGACCCCTCCTCCGCCTCCCCACTCAGACATTGTAGCGGAGGTCGATTTCGACATCTCCGGCTTTAGTCCGGAGCGAGAGGAAGAAGAGTGAGTACTTTGCCACAGCCTTTATATTCCAATCTTGGATCGATCTTACTAACTTGCTCGTATTGTCTCTGTAGTGATGCAGAAACCTTGCTGGACAGGATGGCGAAGAGGACAAAGACTTCCGCGGGCGACGAGCCCCCGGCAGGCTCCACGAGCATGCCAGAAACCGTCGTCGTCAGCCCGGAGCTCAGTCCTCAACGCAGCCCCCAGCACAGCCCCTAGCGTAAGTTCACTGTTCTTTTTCCGCTGGCGGGTGCTGAGGCTTCCATTCTTGCCGCTGATATCCTTGGGCTCGCAGGAGAAGAACGGCAACAAGGAGTGTTGTCGAAAGACAGCCCCGTTGTGCCACCTTCATCGACCACGCCGCCCATAAGCACGTCCCCGGCAAGAGATCCCACCGACGAGCCCATCTTTGTTGAGGAGGAGCCGGCAAGCACGGACTCCGGCAACCCACCCCCGGCAACCGAAGTTGCCGGGAGGGGCGAGGCCACCTCCCAATAGCTCGACGCAGGTAATTGATTGCCTCAGAGTGCTTGTTACTCTTTCCCTTATCTCTCTGTCTTTAGTCGCTTCAAACTTCAATCTCGATCTTATTCTGTTCTCCTCCTTCGTCCTTCAGAGTTCCCTGTGACGGAACACATGGATGTCGATGTTGTCATTGAGGAGACCGCCAAGGACGCCGCTGCCGAAGCAGACAGGATCGCTGCCAGCGAGGCCACCAAGGATGACACTGTCGAGGCTGGTGGTGCTCTTGACGGGGAGGCCGCCAAGACTGCACAAGAGGAACCCGCCAAGGAACCTACTGAAGGGGGCGACAGGGAGACTGATGACCGTACTAATGGCATTCCTGCCGCAGGAGCGCCAGGCGCTGCACCGGCCACGGAGCCCCCTGCCACTGGTGAGGCGGTCGCTGAAGACCAACCGTCAATGTCTGAAGGCCCCTCATCCAGTAAATACCTCAAGGTTGGCGAGAACCTGTTCGTCAACTTGTCGGGGACGGCAAGCATTGGGGCACCAGCCGAAGGAGAAGTTTTTGATGAAGAAATCATCGCTGCTACCGGGCTCGAGGTTGTCGATGATCCCGGCGCTAGCAGCGGCAAATCTGAAGAGGATCAGCTCCTTCAGGCCATGGGCAAGAATTTCCGCAAGCTCCAGGCTCTCCACCGCGCCCGGAAAGATAAGGCGGACTCCTGAATGGCAGTTGTCGAGGCGGCCGAAGCAGATTTTCAAAGGCGCATCAAACAAATGCAAGTCTGGCACGCCGGGGCCCTCCAAGAGTTGGTTGCCGGCCGGGAACAAGTGAGCCAGCAGTGGACAGAAATCCTCCTGAAGCAATCTGATATGGAGAAGGCGCAGGATGAAGCTACTCAAAGGATTGCTGCTGAAGATGCCCTCCTGACGGGGCGCCGCGTTGCTCTTGATGCTTTTGAGGAAGATCTCACCGCACGTGAGCAGGCGCTCGCCGCCAAGCTTTGCAGCAAAGATGAAGATATCGAGAAGCTTGTCGCGCGACGGACCCAGGAGCTGGAGCAAAAACATAAAGAGGCACTCGAAGCTCTGACTGCAAGTCATGCCAGCAAGCTCAAGGAGGCCATCGATGCTGCCGAAGCTGCAGAGGCCGCCAAGAACGAGCTGAGCGACAAGGTGAAGAAACTGGAAACAAATCTCGAAGAGCACGACAAGGAGCTCTCGACGCTCAAAGGTGATAGGGAAAAAACCCTCCACTCCTTGGCGGAGATGCAAGTTGCCCTGTCCAACAAAACCAAGCAGCTCTCCTCTGCGGCTGATGACATTGCAGTTCTGGAACTGAAGCTGACCACGTTGCAGAAGTCTCTCGAGGCCGGCAGGGCCCGTGAGAAAGCTCTACTCAAGGATCTCCAAGGAGAGAGGAACCTGCTCAAGAGCGCTGCCGCTGCCCAACTCGATTACGAGAAGGGGGTGGAGATCTGGACTGGACATCTCATCGCCACCGCGGAGAAGCTTACTGCAGAACTGTCAACCATGGGCCTGTCGAACTTCAGGTATTCTTCCGAGGAAAGGGTATCTCCAAGTGCCAGGTTGACGATGTTCTTTGAAAGCATCATCAACGCCTTGAGGGTGCTCCAGTCTAGCCGGGCAACCCAATTGGCCAACGAGACTCACCGGCTTTGCCGGGCCGTCCTTCCCAAGGTGCTTATCAAAGTGGTGCACAACAATCCCGGCATCGACCTCTCCAACGCGCTCGGCCATCTGCCAAGGGACGCAAATGTTGAGGCACATGAAGAATGCATCGCGCCTATCCTTGAGAAGGTGGATTCCATCAAAAGGATTGAAGGCCAGCGCAGGGATTAAGTGCCCCGCCTTTCCTTGCCGTCATCATTCCATGTAAAAGACAATTAAGTCTCAAGTTAGAATTGCGGCAGCTCATGAATGTAATATAACTCGCCTATGTTTAGGTTCATGCTTGCTATTTTCCTTGTCTGATTCCTTTATGTATGGAGCTCACCCTACGCTTACTGAAAAACTTGCTGGCGCGCAACCTGCCGCGAGCGCTGGGTGCGGGACTTCAGCAGCCTGCTGGAGGCGCAGCGGCCGGCAAGACTCCTTGGCGTTCTCAGTGCGGCCACTTAAATCATTGAGCGGGCTCGAAACAAAATAAGGGCGCAACCGATTACAACAAGGGTTCCTTCGCGTGCAGATTTTCCATACAAGAGTCGGAATCGTCCAAGGAAATAACTTTATAATAAAAGAAACTTGCTCTGAGTTTTTAGAACTTAGCTTTCTGTCACTGTCCTTCCTCCGGCAAGCATCGATTCCGAACGTCGCCAACTGGTACTCATATCTCCCTTCCCCCCCGGCAAATGTGCAAGCGAGGAATCCTTCTGTCTTTTAAAAAGAAAGAAGAGAAAATAAAGACATAAAACCTTGGCGGTTCGTTAGAACTTACCGGGAGTAGGTGTTATACAACATCTTAGACAAACATGCATATATAAATATGAACATGGGAATCAATAAGGGAATGTACAACACTTAAATTTATTCATCTGCGCTCAGGGTCTGCGCCTGGCTTTGTACAAAGGATCACATGCCTTGCAGGCAAGACTTGTACAAAAGGGTGGTTGCCGGGGGCCCCCGGCAACCGCGCCTTATGGGTAGAACTTGCGAAGATGTTCGATATTCCAGGAATTGCTCACTGGAACGCCATCTTCGGTCTCCAGGCGGACAGCGCCGGGCCTGGTGACTCGTACTACCTGATAAGGGCCTTCCCACTTTGGCGTCAACTTGTTTGAATTCTTGGTGGACTGAATCCGCCGAAGAACAAGGTCGCCTTCCTCAAGGCTTCGGGCATGAACTTTGCGGCTATGGTAGCGGCGCAAAGCTTGCTGGTAGCGTGCAGCTCGCACAGCAGCCTGAAGACGATTCTCCTCAAGGAGCACAGCGTCATCTTGGCGCAGTTGCTCTTGCTCAAGCTCATCATAAGCGAGCACTCGAGGTGATCCGTATATGAGTTCCGTGGGGAGAACTGCTTCCGCTCCGTAGACCAGAGTGAAGGGCGTCTGGCCGGTGGCTCGATTTGGTGTCATTCTGATTGACCAAAGAACCGCCGGCAACTCATCAATCCAGCGTCTTCCGCACTTTCTCAGCCTGTCAAAAGTCCTGGTCCTGAGACCGCGCAGCACTTCAGCATTAGCCCTTTCTGCTTGGCCGTTGCTTCTTGGGTGAGCAACAGAGGCAAAACAAATCTTGCCGCCAAAGTCTTGGATGTACTACATGAAGGTGCGACTTGTGAACTGCGTGCCGTTGTCGGTGATGATCCTGTTGGGTACACCGAAACGGCAAACTATCCCTTTAAAGAACTTGATGGCTGATTGTGTTGTCACCTTCCTCACTGCTTCCACCTCCGGCCACTTTGTGAACTTGTCGATAGCAACGTACAAGTACTCAAAGCCCCCGGTAGCACGGGGGAAAGGGCCCAGTATGTCGAGCCCCCAGACCGAAAATGGCCAGGAGAGAGGGATTGTCTGAAGAGCTTGAGCTGGCTGATGCGATTTCTTTGAATGAAACTGGCACGCTTCACACTTGGTTACTAGTGCAGTTGCATCCTGGAGAGCGGCGGGCCAAAAGAAACCTTGCCGGAATGCTTTCCCGACAAGTGCTCTTGACCCTATGTGAGAGCCACATATGCCTCCATGTATCTCTGCCAACAGCTCTAGCCCATCCTCCCGAGGAATGCACTTCAATTTCACGCCGTTTGGTCTCTTTCTGTACAGGACGTCATCGACGAACTTGTACATAACAGACCGACGGGCTACTCTTTCTGCTTCTTCCTATTCCTCCGAGAGTTCTCCTATCTGAAGGAAATGGACAATGTGATACGCCCATGCTGGAGCCTGAGGCTCGACAGCTAGGACTAAAGGCATCTCCTCCGCCGGGGGAACGCTTGTCTCGACAGCAAGGGCCTGAGGCCCTGCCGGAGCCTGTTGTTCCCCGGCAGGCATGTCAATCCCGGCAACTTCCTTGCCGGCAGCTCCGGGGAGCTCTGCCAGGAAGTACTGGCCAGAGTTCAACTTTCTTCTCTTTTCTTGCCGTATCGATGGCGCCACGGATGGTTGAGTCAATTGGAGCACAAAAGTTCCTGGTTCCACAGGCAACTTGAGGGCGGCACGCTTTGATAGGTCGTCAGCAACACTGTTCTCGGCACGAGGAACGTGCTCCATTTGCAGACCATCAAAGCGCTCTTCCATTTTCCTCACTTCATCCATGTAGGCTTGCAACAATGGACTTTGATAACTCTTGTTAACTTGCCTGACGACAAGTTGTGAATCGCCTTTGATGACGAGCTTTTTGATGCCAAGGTCTGCCGCGATCCTGAGACCGGCAAGCAAACCCTCGTATTCTGCAGTGTTGTTGGTCGAACTCTCCCGGGGAAAGTGCATTTGGACTACGTACTTGAGGTGCTCTCCGGTGGGTGCGACAAGTAGCACACTAGCACCGGCGCCTTGCAGCGAGAAAGCCCCGTCAAAGTACATAACCCATTGCTGATCGATTTCCTTGCCGGGGAGAGTTGTTTCCTGGGCTTCTTCGTCCGGCGTTGGGGTCCATTCTGCAATGAACTCCGCCAAGGCCCTGCTCTGAATCGTCGAAGTGCTTTCAAACTTGAGGCCAAAGCTCGACAACTCCAACGCCCACTCCACGATCCTGCCGGTTGCTTCTGGATTTTGCAAAATCCGTTGCAACGGAAAGCGAGTGACGACGGTGATTTCATGTGCTTGAAAATAATGGCGCAGCTTCCTCGAGGCCATAAGAAGGCCGAAAAGCAACTTCTGCACACCAGAATACCTTGACCTAGCTCCTTGTAAAAGAGAGCTAACAAAATAAACTGGGCGCTGCACCACCTTCTTCTTCTGCACTAGTTCTTCTGTTTGCGCAGATCCTGTCTTGCCGGGATCAACCCTTGCCGGGGAAGATCTTGCCGCGTCACCTGGCGGTCCTGCCGCTGGTGTTGCTTCCTCATCAGCCTCTCTCTGCGCCACTAGCGCAGCACTAACCACTTGATTTGTTGCTGCCAGATACAGCAGCAACGGCTCTTGTGGTTTAGGCGCGACTAGCGTCGGCGGAGAGGAAAGGTATTTCTTCAAATCTTGCAGCGCAGCCTCTGCCTCCGGAGTCCATTTCATTGGACCTGCCTTCTTCAAAATTTTGAAGAAGGGCAGGGCACGCTCAGCAGATTTGGAAATAAACCTGCTTAGAGCAGCAACACAGCCGGTAAGACGACGCACATCCTTGACGCGCCTCGGCGCTTCAATTTGCTCAATAGCTTTGATCTTGTCGGGGTTCGCTTCGATTCCCCGGCAAGATACAAAGAATCCGAGGAGCTTGCCGGAAGGAACACCGAACACGCACTTCTCAGGATTGAGCTTCAAGTTGATCTTGCGCAGATTTGCAAATGTTTCTTCTAAATCTTGAATGAGCGTCGCTTTGTCTTTGGTTTTGACCACTATATCATCCATATATGCCTCCATATTTCTATGGAGTTGAGGCTCAAAACCAATTTGGATTGCTCTCGCAAATGTCGAACCAGCACTTTTCAACCCGAAAGGCATTCGTATAAAACAATACGTACCACATGGGGTGATAAATGCTGTCTTCTCTTCATCTTCTTTTGCCATAAAAATCTGATGATACCCTGAATAGGCGTCAAGGAAGGACAGGAGATCACAACCAGCGGTGGAATCCACAATCTGGTCGATACGCGGCAAGGGAAAGGGATCTTTTGGACAGGCTTTATTGATATCTGTATAATCGATACAAAGCCTCCATTTCCCATTCGCTTTCCGCACTACAACCGGATTGGCCAACCAGGTTGGATGAAGCACTCCTTTGACCAATCCTGCCGCCTCCAGCTTTCTGATTTCTTCAGCAATGAATTCTTGCCGCTCCAAGGCCTGCTTCCTGACCCTTTGCTTGACGGGCCGCGCATGAGGACAGACAGCAAGGTGGTGCTCAATTACCTTCCTGGGAACACCGGGGATGTCAGACGGTTGCCATGCAAACACGTTGACATTCGCCCGCAGGAATGCAATGAGCGCGCTTTCCTATTTGTCATCTAGGGTGGAAATTATGGTGAAAGTTCCCCCCGTTCCATCCTCCCTGACGGACACCTTCTTGGTCTCCGGCGGAGCAGCCTTGGATTTTTTGTTCTTGCCGGTGGAACTCTCTGGTGCGTCGTCGACGAAAGCGCAGCACTCTGAGGAGGTGCGCTTGCCGGAGTTTGCGCCAAGGTTCTTGCCGGTCTTCTTCTTTCCCCCGGGAGTTCCAGCGGCAGGAGCAGGTGCCTTGATGGCAGGTGCTGCAACTGCTTCCCGGTAAAGTTGGTCGGCACAGATGAGCGCATCCTTCTTATCAGAATGGATAGTGATGACGCCCAACGGCCCAGGCATCTTCAAAACATTGTACGCGTAGTGTGATGCCGCCATGAACTTAGCCAGCGCTGGCCGACCAAGGATCCCATTATATGACATCGGGATCTTAGCGACATCAAACACCACCTTCTCGGTCCTGAAGTTGAGCTCGCTACCAAATGTCACCGGCAGTGTAATCTTGCCCTTGGGCTGGGTTCTTCCCGGATTGACCCCTTGAAACGTACCCGTTTCTTCGAGGTCCTCGTCGGGAATTTGAAGCTTTTTTAGCACATCCGGTGAGATTAAGTTTAGGCTGGCCCCACCGTCAACTAGCATTTTCGTCACCTTGAAGTTGCTAATCGTTGGCGAGACCAACAATGGCAAGCACCCGACCGCAGTTGTGCGATCAGGGTGATCCTCGGCGTTGAAAATGATAGGCGTGCTGGACCACTTCAGGGGCCTACATGTATCTGGGGATGGCTCTGCCGCATTGACTTCCCGCACCCACTGTTTGAGTTGACGGTGGGAAGAATGCAGCGAAGAACCTCCATCGATACACATGGCCTCCGTAGCCTTCTGGAATTCTT
Source organism: Thinopyrum elongatum (assembly GCA_011799875.1). NCBI lineage: Eukaryota > Viridiplantae > Streptophyta > Magnoliopsida > Poales > Poaceae > Thinopyrum > Thinopyrum elongatum. The sequence continues at coordinate 294,799,912 of CM022303.1, read as the reverse complement.
GCTCACTGGACTCGTCATCTTCTTCATCATCATCTTCTTCTTTGTCTCGGCCCCGAGCGGGCCTATCCTTCTGTTGCTTGGCCTTGCTGCGGCGACCCCCTTGGCCACCGTGCTTCTTGCCGGATCCATCAGCACCATCTTGGGCCTTCTCCTTATCTCGCCTTTCATATTCGGCCCTCTGTTTCTCGGCAAGCTGCTCAACTTGCCGGTAGTTCTGGAGATCGTGGCCCTTGGTGCGATGGATCTTGCAATACTGCTTGCCGGAGTTCTCCGACTTGTCGGCAGCTGCCAAGGCCTGACAGGAAGGGCACCCGGCAAGATCCTTGCCGGGGTCACCAACCTTGGCCTTCTTGGCGGTGCCGGGGTTGTCGGATTCCTCGACAGCAAGCACGGCCTTGCCTCCGCGTTTCCTGTTCCGCCGCCGGCCTTTCCTTGACGGGGTCGCGGCATCTTCTTCTTCGGATTCGCCCGCCGCGCCAACAGCCTCGCCAGGGAGTTTCGTCCCCTCTTCAGCTCGAGCACATTTATCGGCTAGAGCGTAAAGCTCGGCAATACTCCTGACTTTGTTCATTGCCAGCTCTTCGCACATTCTGCGGTTACGCACGTTCTGGTGAAACGCGCTAATGACAGCGGTAGGGTGAACGTCAGGAATATTGTACTGCGCCCGGTTGAACCTCTGCATAAACTTGCGCAGGGACTCGCCCTCCTTCTGAGGGATGATATGCAAATCACTCTCTTGGCCAGGAGCTTGGTGGCCTCCAACAAAGGCACCAACAAACTGATGGCACAGATCTGACCAGGAAGAAATAGAATTCTCTGGCAGATGCATCAACCACGACCTGACGTTGGGTTTGAGCACCAACGGGAAGTATTTGGCAAGTATCTTGTCATCTCGGCCCCCGGCAGCCTGCACCGCAATGGTGTAGATGCTCAGGAATTCCGAGGGATGGGTCTTACCGTCATATTTCTCCGGGACCTCCGGCTTGAAGGTTCGGGAATTGGGCCACCGGACTTGTCGCAGCTCACGGGTAAACGCTGGAGTCCCTACCTCATAAGGCAAGTCTCCTACGTCCCCTAGCGCAGGCTCGTCAACAGCCGGTCCCGCGCGCTTCCCGTCGCCGCTCGATGGTAGTTCGAGCGTCCTCCTTGCCTCGTTCCTGGAGAACTTGACGCTGATCGCGGCGCATCCGTGGATCGGATGACGCCGTGGAAACTTCTTCACGGCAGTCGACCTGCTGGGTTGTCGGCTGCCGCTGGTGCCATGGAGGGGAGTGCACTGTGGTTGCACCACCTCCGGTTTTCTCCACATCGGCTTGCGCTGGATCGATGGGCCTTCGCTGCGAGGGCCCTGCCTCTTGCGGTCCATCTTTGTTGGCGAAGCCGATAAGGCTCTGGATAGTAGCTCGCCACTCCTCCATCTTCTCCGGAGCAGGAGGAAAATCGAGGAGCAGCTGCGCACGTGCCAAGGCTTCCGCTGGCGTAGGCGGCGGTGACAGGTGCGAGGTACGTGAGGTGCTCTGACTCCTAACCATATTAGAAGGAGCACCACCACGGTCACGCGACCGCGCGCCACCCTCGCCAGCAGCTCGATGTGCATGCTGGTCCCGCGCATCTTGGGATCGATGTGCAGAAATCTTTTCATGGGGACGCCCCGAACCACCAGCACCATGACGTCGCTCATCATGCACGACCTGGGTAGGTTGTGAGGCTTGTGCCGGCGCGGGAGCTCCAGCAGGCGCCCTCAGATCTCTGGAGTTCGTTGTGCCACCCGTAGGCAACACAGCGCCGTCTCTAGATCCAGCAGCGTGCAGGTTACCACTGCCACTGCGAACGATGTCGCTCGCCTGGCTTGGATCACCAGAACGCCGTGGGGGTTCTAGTCCTCTTCCTTCTGCACCCACGCCATCGCCCGTACGCGAAGGCGTAGGCAAAACGAACGTGGACGGTTGCGCTGTCGTGGCGCTCTTCTTCTTGGGCGGCATGATGGTGAAGATGATGAAGAAACTGAGGCACCGATCACTAGATCTGGTTCACGCAACCTTCAATCCCCCTACCTGGCGCGCCAAAGATGTCGGGGCACGACACCTATGGGATCCCGAGAGACCCCTTTACGATTCGGCGGGGGGAGAGGTATACGCAAAGAGCAGAACCAACGATCGACGCGGAAAGTTTTTACCCAGGTTCGGGCCGCTGATCAGCGTAAAACCCTACTCCTGCTTTGTGTTCTTATTAATGTTCTTGAGCCTAGCCTTCAGGAGCGCTCGCTATGAACAGTACGTTCAAAGAGCAGCTACGCATGCAGAATGGGCCAGAAGTTCTCCTCCCTCTGTAGCAGTTGCCTTGGGCCTCCTTTTATATCACAAAGGGGTCACCACAGTGGCAAAATGTACATACATTGAGGTGTAAAGTAGCTACAGGGTATCATACCTAACCCCTGACGGATTAGGACAAACGCATTTAATGCATCGTGAGGTGTCCGTTTAGGTGTCCTCACTTACTTGGGGATGGAAAAAGGGGCCATCCCATCAGCACCGCTTAAGCTCTCTTCCATTGGCGCGTCGCCACGCGTCCAAAGAAGGACCCAGAATGTCGGGTTTGTCGCTGTGCTAGAGCAGCGGCACAGCAACAAAAGCTTGCCGGGCGCCGAAGCTTGCCGGGCACCAAGCCTTGCCGGGCGCCAAGCCTAGCCGGACGCCAAGCCTTGCCGGGCTCCGCAGGCCACCCCGGCAAGATCTTGCCGGGGAAGCTAGCCTTCGGATTCCAGCTCTTCTTATCTGCTGATCCTCAGATCTCTGACTTGATGATTTCTTTGGTGGCTTGAATCGACCTCGAACTGTTCCCCAGCAAGCCTTGCCGCGAGGATGGCTACAACTGCCCGTGCACAAGTACGGGGTACTAGTGGCCCAATACTTAGTACACCGACAATGTCAATGAGAAGTATAATACAACTCGGAGAGAAAGGTTAAACAAAATAATGGAAAGGAAAATGATTATCAGACTAATCAGATCAATGGCAAGGAATTAAGCACAGATATCCAGCTCTTCGGGCAGACGAGATTTACGAGATCCTAAGTGTCGGTGTTAGTTAAATTTATTTAACCCGAATAGAAGAGAGATCAGAGTCCCAGAGTATAGACGAGGAATAAAAGATCCTAATACCACCCAGTTGGTGACGTGGGCCCGTAAGCCACACAGCCAAGTTAGTAAGTTAGTTTTTTGGTTTCTAGACTCAACTTTGGCCAAGGAATTGGAAGGGGGCTTCCTACAGGCAGTCGGCTCTGATACCAACTTGTGACGCCCCCGACTCAATCGTGCACTAATCATACACGCAAACGTGCACGATCAAGCACAGGGACCCATGGGAAGATACCACAACACAACTCTAACACAAATAAACGGAGATCCACAATATTATAGACCAGGGATCACGAGGACCCGAATACATAAGTCAGTCATACAAATATTATCTGAGTACAGACATAGTTAGACAAGTTTTGCCATAAGAAGGCTAGCACAAACAACGACTCTAGATCGAAAAGGCGTAGGCCTCCTGCCTGGGAGCCTGCGATCCTACTCCTGGTCGGCTGGCTCGATCCAGTAGTATGTGCCGTCTGGACCCTCCTAGTAGTAAGCTCCTGAGGTGGCATCTGGCTCCGGGGCTCCATCGTCGGATGTATCATCAAAGTGGGGGTATGGGGAAAAGAAGTAACAAAGCAACCGTGAGTACTCATCCGAAGTACTCAGCAAGCAAGGATCTACACTACATATGCAACATTATCAAAGAAGAAAGGCTGTATATGTGGACTGGGCTGCAGAAATGCCAGAATAGAAAGAAGGCCTAGTCCTATCGAAGACTAGCATCTTCACGGAGCCATCATCTTGCAGCAATAGAAGAGAGTAGAATAGCATTTTATTAAGCAAACATGTTGAAGCAAGCCTAGAGATCCTTCCTGGACTCCCAGCGAGAAAGCGATCCCGAAGCTTCAATTAAGTAACAAGTATCCAGTTCAAGTAGTAGATCGGGATACACAAACTGAGCGTCCTTTACCGTAGGACCGGCTATCGATAGATTATTCATCCCTGCAGGGGTGCACTACTGTTACCCAACACGCTCGATCACCTCTGGCCAGACACACTTGCTGGGTAATGCCCGGCCTCGAGAGATCAACACGAACCAGTGCCCTACCTAGGCTCAGCAGAGAGGTCAGCACGCCGGACTAACCTATGCACCCAGAGGTCTTGGGCCATCGCCCTGGGCACCCTGCGCGTTGCGTGGCTGGCCGGGGTGCAGGCGCGACACTGAACTCGTCAGTGAAGTATCCAGCCCAATCCCGGCGATCAGCCCGCACGGTGAATCGTGACGTCTGATGAGCTTTCGGGAGAAACGTACATCGCAGAGGGCCCCATAAACCATTATCCCGCGTGGTGGTAGTGCGTATAGGGCACGTCGACCCACTTAGATCACAAACCCAAATCCAATAGGCTCATTTAGTATCACACAGAGACAATCAGAGTCTCTGATGCTCCGCCACAACATCACACTCGAGTGCCCATCCGGCACACCCGACATCATAGATCCCCAGCGGGTACCCATCAGGGTCGACCCGCCTGTAACAAAGGTCAAGGTAACCGTGTGGTCATAACATCAAGGGGGGAAACCCCGAGGAATCACCCTCGGTGGATTCCACTCGACGAAATCATCAGGGTGAACGTAGGAGGCATCACCCTCCAGGTTCACACTGAGGGGTTGCACGACAGAGTCGTATCGGAAGTGGAGAAGGAGGAATCACCCTCGATGACCACGACCGAACAGCTACACTGCAGAGTATTCATCAGGAGTGCGTTACGAGGTATCACCCTCGGCACTCGAGAGTAACTATGCAGAGTCGTACAACTAGGGGGTGAAGTGATGTGTCGATCTCTGGTCGACGATCACGTTGATCGAGTCATCGATGATCAAGCAAGGGCGACAAGGGTAAGGTGGTGGGGGTCATTGATGGTTCACTACCAACCTATACTAAACAGTTTATCATAGGCAGGTAAGATAACATTAAACAGGTTACAAAAGCAGGCTATGCATCAGAATAGGAGCAAACATTAACAGTAGCAAAATCTAATGCAAGCAGGAGAAATGGAATGGGCGATATCTGGATGCTCAAGGGGGGGCTTGCCTGGTTGCTCTCGCAAGAGAGAGGGGTCGTCAACGGGCTGCTCGTCTGTAGCGTAGTCGTACCCGGCTGCAACGTCGTCGGTCTCGGTGTCTATCGAGAGAGAAGGAGGGGGAGAGAAACAATAAATTCACGGCAAAAATGCAAACAATATGTATGACATGCCTAAATGCTATGCAGAGGTGTTCTACTGCCTAACTAAATGATTTAGTTAATTTAGGAATTTATTCGGATTTATTTAATTAAAGTTGGACACTATTCATTTATTGAAATCAGTCTAAAAGTTCTATGTTCATCTAGCTAGGGGCATCTGACAGGAATACGGCGGGCGTATTCGGATTCGTATCGAAATTCTGAGTGACTTTCATATATAAATTATTTTCATCGGAGTTACGGTTTATTTTATATGATTTTCTAAAGTTTTAATCATTTTCTGAATTTAATTATTTATTTAAATTTGAAATATCCAGAATAGTAAATGATGACGTCAGCATGACCTAGGTGTGACGTCAGCAGGTCAACAGGGGATGACCGGGGTCAAACCTGACAGGTGGGTCCAGTGGGACCCACATGTCATTGATTGAGGTAACTAAACAGGGTTAATTTAATCTAACTAAACTAATTAGTAGGTGGGGCCTACTGGTCAGTGAGTGTTTAGTTTACTAATTAACTTAATTAACTAATTATTAGTTTATTTATTTATTTAAATTAGTTTATTTGGCGGGACCCACATGTCATAGACAGGGGCCAGCCCAGTCAACGTTGACTGGGGTCAACGGGGCCCGCGCGGCCCAGCTGCCAGCGACACAGGCGATGCCATGTGGCCGCCACGTCGGCTGCTGGCGCCGGGGTAACTCCGGCGAGCTCAAAACGCGACGGCGAGCTCCGGCGTGGCGCAGGATTCGGCTACGGTGGGTTTCTGGACTCGGGGTTAGGCGCGTTCGACGCGGCCCATCGTCGCGCGCGCGTTGGTGCCCTCAGCAGGCGCCGGAGATGGCCAGAACAACACCGGCGTCGAACTTTGGCGGCGGTCGCATTTGGACCGGAACGGGCGCGCGCCTACGTAGCGCTTACGAGAAAAGAAAAGGGCGGGGTGGCTTCTGCAGCTCGCCAGGAGCACGTCGGTGCTGCTGGAACGAGCCGAGCGGCTCTGGGAGCGCGGTGCTGATGGCCATGGCGGCGTCCAGAACACGGTGCGGTGGCGGCGCGACCTAGGCTTTACAGCGAGCGGAGAAGGGGAAGGAGGGGAAACAGAGCTCACCGGGCGGCTCAGGGAGGCCGGCGACAGGCTTAGTAGCTGCAGACCGGCGACGAATCGCGGCAGAGAGGTTGCGGTGACCGGGGATGGGGAAGAAGCTCGATGCGGTCGTCGTGTTACTCCCCGAGACGACCCAGAGCACCAGTACGATGGAGTCGACCACGGGGAAGCCGCCGGACAGCTTGGAACGGCGAGACGAGATCGGGGGCCGCGTCGTTTACGGTGGCGCAGCCATGGCTGTGTTCGGTGCGGTGGGGAAACGGGGGAGAGAGAGGGAGAGTGAGTGGCGAGGGAGGGACGCCAGGTGTTCGGGGAGGGGCCCTTATCCACCGGCGGGCGCGGGAGCGCGCTGTCGAGCGGGAAGCGAGGGGGAGGGCCGGGTGCGTGCGTGCGGCGCGCGCGGGGTGTTCGACAGCGGGGCAGTGAGCAGTGCGGGAGGTGGGGGATGGCGCGGAGTGGGCTGGGCCGCGCTGTAGCAACAGGCCTGAGTGCACAGTAGCTTTAGGTCTTTTCTCTTTTTTTCTGCTTCTGTTTTCTTTTCTTATTTCTGTTTTGTCTTTTGTTTTTTAAACCAAATGACTTTTACAAAATATGGAACTTGCCCATATAATAGAAGTGCAATATTTAACAGTGATATAAAAAGGTTTTGAGTCCAAATGTTTCCACATGGATTTTATTTGAACAAAAAGGTATTAATTTAATTCTGTTTTGTTGCTGTTAGAGTCAGTTAAGTAATTTAATGAATGTTGGTTATAATTTTAGAATTGCCTCTGGAATATTTGTTATTTAATGAACATTTTAGTTTCTGATTTGAACAACTTTTATTTTCCACTTTGAATTTAATTGAAGTTTGAACTAGGAGTTGAAATGCAATATGATGCAAACGATGATTATGCACTGTTAATCTAGCTGACTTGTCATTATCAAAAGTGATCACTGTGGCTAATGACATGGGGTGTTACAGTAACGAACATAACTTCCACGCCAATCCTATCCTCCGGGAACGATGCATCTCATGCTGGCATCTCTTCCCTGCATCGACTAAACAAACTCTAGTTATATAAAAAAAGACTAAACAAACTCTATTTTCCGTTGATGTCCTGAAGGTTCCAACTTTCCAAGCTAGTTGATTTCGGCGCATTGTTTGAAACATGGAACATATTTGCTATTTTTTAGGTGCATGAAATCTCTTTTCACGCCGGTCACTGTTTCCCTTCTTCCTTTCCTCTTGGACAGATCTTGTCGGAGAAGAAACAATTCCGTTGGAGAACTAGCCCCACCATCTATCTTAGGATGAAGTCATGGGTGGTGTAGGGGATCGCCACAACCCCATTATCTATCTTAAGGGTGGGAGTGGGGTGGAACAGATCATCGGAGGTTTTCATGGGTGGTGCCGAGCTTAGAGGGATGGTCGGGGAGGGTGGCCAGCAACGACGGTAGGGGAGGTTGAGGGGAGGGTGGGGTGGCGAGGCGATGCGCGATAGCTCCGGCCAGCCACGGGTGGTGGAGACCGGCGGTTAGGGAGGGATAGGCTGGGGGAGTTCGGGTGGAGGAAGAAGGAAGAGAGGGAGAACATGAACAGTAGCACGATCTATCTTGGACCATTGGATCAAGATCTAGTGGCTGCTAATAAAAGTGACTGATGGCAAAAGAAATTTCAGGTACATGATGGCTAGAGGGTCCCAATACGAAATAGGTCGTCACGAAAATCAGGGGATTTTCACGTTTGTCCTGGGTGTGTTGGCCCAGAAGGAAATGCCGTGAGTACGGGCTATACCTGGCCATCCCTCAGGCCAGGCCGGGCATGACCAAGCCCGAAGCAAAAAACCCAGGCCTGAGCCCAGCCCCGCCAGGACGTCGGGCCTAAAAAACAGACCCAAGCCCGACCCATCACTGCAAAAGCCTGCCGGGCCTCGGGTCGAGCCTCTTTGTTAAACAGTAGATATGACGGGCCCGGGCCCAGCCCAGCCCGGCTTTCGGGCTCAAAACCTAGGCCCGAGCCTGACCCATGGACAAGGTCAGGCCGGGCCGGGCCGGGCTTTTTCGGGCCGGGTCGACCGGGTCGGGCTGCCCATGGCCAGGGCTAGTACGGGCACGAAGCCCCTTGGCGCGTCCAAGGCAGAGAGAGACACAGTGGGAGGGAACGCGGGAACTACTATTTTTGTAGTTGTAGCAACAAACTTCTGTTCGTTGATTGGGCGGCCACTACCTGGCAAAGCTGATAAACCACCTCCCCTCTTCCTCCCGCCCCACCCCCACAGTAACGTCGGTGAGCGATCGACCGGCGATCCTACCGAGCTAAGCTAAGCGGACCTACTTTTGGTTTTTGGAGCTAAACGGAGTAGCAGCACACAAATGAAGCAAAGCCGCGTCCTGAACCCCGCTGTCCCCTCCCCCTCGTTATAGCTCACTCTCACTCCCACACTCACCACCACTCACCAGCTCGACTCCACCCCACTCCACTCGACCCGCGCGCACGCGGAGCTGGACCGTACAGTACGTGAGCCCGTGAGCGAGCAGAGTACGGACTAAATGCCGCACCCGTCGTCGTCGTCTTCCTCGGCCAGTGTGGACGCGGCCGCCAAGGGCGTCAAGCTCGAGCGGTACGCGAGCGGCGGCGGCGCGCTGCTGATGCGGCGCGCGGGGAGCTCCAAGATCGTGGCGGCCTCCTCGCACCTCCTCTTCCGCGCCACCGTCCTCGCCACGCTCGCGCTCGTCTGCCTCTTCGCCGTGCACTACCCTTCCCTCCTCTCCCGCTCCTTCCGGCTCTCCGCCGCCGCCGCCGCCTCCTCCTCCTCCCCGCCGCGGTCAACGTCGCGGCACCGGAACCTGCTCGGGTCGTCGTCGGCGTACGCGGGCGCCGCGTGGGAGCGGGAGGTGCGGCGAAGCGCTACGCCGCGGCGGGACGGGGGGATGTCGGTGCTGGTCACGGGCGCCGCGGGGTTCGTGGGCGCGCACTGCGCGCTGGCGCTCAGGGCCCGCGGCGACGGCGTGCTCGGCCTCGACAACTTCAACGCGTACTACGAGCCGGCCCTGAAGCGCGCGCGGCAGCGGCTGCTCGCGTCGCGCGGGGTGGTGGTGCTCGGCGCCGACATCAACGACGAGGCCCTGCTCGAGCGGCTCTTCGCCGCCGTGCCCTTCACGCACGTCCTGCACCTCGCCGCGCAGGCCGGCGTGCGGTACGCGATGCGGGCGCCGCAGACGTACGTGGCCTCCAACGTCGCTGGCCTCGTCAGCGTCTTCGAGGCCGCCGCCAGGCACGCCGACCCGCAGCCGGCGATCGTGTGGGCGTCGTCGTCGTCGGTGTACGGGCTCAACACTGACGCGCCATTCTCCGAGGACCACCGCACGGACCGACCGGCTTCGCTGTACGCGGCTACCAAGAAGGCCGGCGAGGACATCGCGCACGCGTACAACAACATCTACGGTCTCTCCATCACCGGCCTCCGGTTCTTCACGGTGTACGGTCCGTGGGGACGCCCCGACATGGCCTACTTCTCCTTCGCCCGCAGCATCGTCGCCGGCGAGCCCATCACACTCTTCCGCGCCGCCGACGGCAGCGACGTCCGCCGCGACTTCACCTACATCGACGACGTCGTGAAGGGGTGCCTCGGCGCGCTCGACACGGCCGGCAAGAGCACGGGCTCCAAGTCCGGCAAGAAGCGCGGGCCGGCGCCCCTCCGCGTCTACAACCTCGGCAACACCTCGCCGGTGGCCGTCACCCGCATGGTCGCCATCCTCGAGAAGCTCCTCGGCAAGAAAGCGAACAAGCGCGTCGTCACCATGCCGAGCAACGGCGACGTGCCGTTCACGCACGCCAACGTCACCCACGCGGCGCGCGACTTCGGGTACCGCCCCACCACCTCCCTCGACGCCGGCCTGAGAAAATTCGTTGAATGGTTCCTCCAGTACTACAAGATCGACCCCGCGAAGCTCGCCAAGGGCAGCAGAGCCGGTACCGGCGGCGGCAAGACCACCAAGAAGAAATCCATGGGAGCCATGTCCGCGGCATCGTGAGGAGAGCGCGCGCGCCGCGTGCTTCCCGGCCCGGATGTCCAGTCCACCAAGTGTGCATTCTGTTCTCCTTGGACGCTGGCGGTTGTCTTGCACAACTTTGTGAGTGCATCCCCATTGTTTAAGCCATTGCCGCTGCTTTTCTCCCTTGATGATGCAACCATGCTAGAGCTCGGTGGGAAGGGAATCGTGGAGATGGCAAGGCAAAGGAGAAGCGATTCTTTCTTCATAGCATAAGCAAAACTAAACTATTTAGGGGAAAAAGGATGGGGGGTATAGGTAAGATGACATGAGCCGTGGAAAGGGGCGAGGGGGGCACGATAAAGATGAAGTCCTGGGCTTCCTTTTGGGACGGTTCAGGTTGTTTTTGCTCAGTTTCTTCTTTGTTTTGTCATGCACCATCTTGTTCTTGCTCGTTTGTTTAATTGATCTTGTGTTTTGTGAAAATGTGAACCATTACGCATTCACGACGACAAGAACAGGAGATGCTGTGGTGGATGTAAGTCCGTCCGAGCAGCTGCAGTTTTCCAGACTGGTAGAATTTTTTTTAAAGCTTGACGGTGGATTGGGTGCAATTTATTTCTGCATATGTATAAACCTGTGCAAATCATGGTTTTTGTTCTCTGAACAAGACCATGTTGCTGCATGTGGAGCGTCCCTGACTTGTGCGTGTGTTTTCTTCTGATTTATGTGGGCATTATATGCGACGTACTGTCGTACTGCGGTTTGGTGGCAAGTGAGTGAGGGAGTTAATTTGTTTGAGCCTTGGACTTGGCACCGCTTCTTTCGTACATTGATGGAAAGACCTTTTAATCAGATGTGAAATGCTAGACGCTTACAACTTAAGCTGCATTGCTCACTGCCCCAGTACAGCAGTACTATCGAACTTGGCTTGGCTGTTGCTGCTGGCTGCTTTACCCTAAGATTGGACCTCAAGGACAATGGTGAGCTGGAGAACTTTGCCGTCTTTGACTTGCATTTAGAGTAAGGTCAGGCAGATATTGACTCTTTTTTTGACGGGACAGGCAGATGTTGACCTCATCCTGACCTGGGTCCCCTTGTGCCTGACCACTTGCACAAGTTCTGACCTAGGGTGAGGGGAGCAAGAGCATATGTCCTCTATACGAGTCCGGGCGAACGACCCGATTGGTGACCGATTACAAAATCACCATCCAAACGGACTCCTTAAACCAGCCCTATACATTTGGGATGACCGGCACATCCATATCCAGCCATATCTAGAGGGGATACAGGGACGACCGGATGCGTCCGGGCGCATCCGCCACATCGGATCCAACATACAGGACCCACCACATATTTCATCAAATCCTTTTGATTTAGTCGGACCAGCCATTTTCCTCTCCTCTCTTCTCCTTCGTCCGCGTCGGCCCTTCCCTAACTCCGCCGCCGTCCCGATCCCTCAGTGCCGCCACCACCGCCACAAAATGACTCCCTACCAGTCTCGCCGCTGCGGACAACTGTCACTGCCCTGGACCCCGGCACGACACGTCCATCTCTTTTCTGATTACACCTTGCCCTCTATGTGCTCGACGAAATGTCCGAGTGATTTTTTTTTGGATTTTCTGTAGGCAAAACGATGGATAAGGAGGAGCTTGATGAATTAATGCAAAGGAGTTCTTCGATTCGTCGGATTCGGACGACGAAGAAGAACAAGAAGAAGAAGATGATGATGAGCATCCAGGAGAAAATGGAGATGGAAGTGGAACACATTCTTAACTTCAAGGGTTCAATCAAAGGCGGGAGGGTTTTCAACTGGGATAGGGCCGCTGGCGCACGGTTGCTCTATAAGGACTACTTTCACCACTAACCAACATTATTTTTTTCGTCGACGCTTCGTATGTGCATACCCTTGTTCTTGCGCGTGATGAAGGGAGTGGAAACACATGAACCCTACTTTAGTCTCAAGAAGGATTGTTACGGACAACTCTCATTCTCTCTGTTGCAGAAATGCATGGCTAGTTTGAGGAGGCTTGCATTAGGTACCATTGTCGATGCTGTTGGTGAGATGATCCAGATGAGGGATGGCACATGCCTTGATGCCACTATGAGATTTGCCCGTGCCTGGTGAAGATGTTTGGAGCTGAGTATCCGAGAGAACCAACTATGCATGATACATAAAGGTTGATGACTATTTCAGTGGCAAGAGGTTTTCCTGGTATGCTCGGTTAAGTTGATTGCATATATTGGTAATGGAATAACTGCTCCAAAGGTTTCTGTGGGATGTACAAGGTCACACCAAAGAGGCCACCATCATACTAGAAACAGTGACATCAAGGGACTTATGGATTTGACATGCTTTCTTTGGCATGCCTCATTCTCACAATAACATCAATGTGCTCCAACGATCTCCTCTGTTCAAGAGACTTTGTGATGGGAAAGCGCCACTGTGCAACTACACCGTCAACAGGCACAACTACAACATGGGGTACTACCTTGCTGATGGTATCTATCCTCGGTGGGTGGCGTTTGTGAAGACCATATTCGATCTCTCTGCCAACAAACAAAGTCACTTTGCAACAATGCAAGAAGTAGCTAGGAAGGATATGGAGAGGGCATTCGAAGTGCTCCAACCTAATTGGGGTATTGTTCGTGGTGCCGCAATGATGTGAGAATCATAGATTTTGTAGCAGCTGATGACATGTTGTGTCATTTCGCATAATATGAATGTCGAATGCGGGGGTGAAGGGACAGTCCGAACCCATGATTTTGAGAAGGCCGGAGTACAAATCCACATGCCCGAACAAGATACGAAGCAAATTATAAATTTCCTGGAAATGCATCAGAATCTTCGAAATCAACATGTGCACGTGCAACTACTCAATGATCTTGTGGAGCAAATCTGAATTCACAATGAAAACCAACGAGTTTAATGCTCGAATTGTCCACTTCAAAATAAATGTTATGTTTGAACTACTATGAACATGCTATTTACGTGTGATATTCATGGGTGTGATCGACGTGCATGGATTTGCATGGATTTAAGAATTTGATATAAGGAGTGCGGTTGTACCGTAGGACATTTGAGGGGTCGTCTGGGGTTGCATCTGGACACGTCCGCGGACGTTTAGAGGGGACGGATTTGCCAAGTCTGTCTATAAATGCTCTAAGGGCATCTCAACGAATCACTAAAATGCCCGCAAATATGTAAATCAGTCTGTGTGGACACTTTTAGCCATACGGATAATCAAAACAGGCCAAAAGCACCGCAAACGTATGCATCTTCGACGGCCTACACCCCCTGACCACATGCCTTGTGCAAGCTATCTAGGAGGACGTGCATGCCTAGGCCATGACTCGTGGCACCAGGATCGACATCATATTGCCGGAGACATAGACTTACTATGTTTGGGCTGAGCATCCCATGTTCTTCTGCTCCAGTCATCGTACTCGCGCCCTGTAGCATATGTGTTGTATGATGTTGGTCTTAACTTTGTACTTCTCTTACTTCTTCTATCAATAAAAAGATACACAAGTTTTTGTGTAGTTGCAAAAAACAAAACGGGCCGAACCGGTCCGGATGCCCAAAATCCCACATACCAGGCCTAAATCTAGGGGAGCTCGGGTAGGGTGGTCGTCTCGTCATCCACCACGTCGGACTCTGATATCATGGACCTACCACAAACCCTCCTTCGGCCGGCTCGAAAACCCTCTGCAAGCCCGCATTTCACACCACTTGACTGTCCGTCCGCTTACCCACATTGACACTAGCGAAACGCCCGAGAGACCTACTTTGACTGCCCGCAATGAGCCTTCGCTGCTCCACCTGCCACGGCTATTTAAAGTTTGCCGACCACTCTGAAAACCCTGCCTCCAAGCCCATTCTTCAACCGTTCACATCCGTCGTCTGCTGTCTGAGCCCCTAGGTTCCCTCCGCCGGTCATCGACGCCATGGACTAGAGCAAGCTAACCTACTACAAGATGTTAACACCGCAGTGTTGTGCCAAAATCAAGGCGGAGGTCCACGCCGCGGGCGCCTGGCGCCAGACCCGCATTGAAGTAGGCTCCAAGGAGGAGGACGACTCCATGGCCATTGCGGAGGAGGAGGAGTAGGAGGCGCCCGTGATGGAGGAGGAGGCGCCCGACGTCCGCCTTCACTATGATGTAGGAGGATCAGCAGTTCAACCTCGTGCTCCAGGATTCTGGTGGAGCATTGCGCGGCGGTGGCTCAACTCGAGGCGGAGAGCGTGGATGCCGCTGCCGACGTGGCACTGGTTGCTGTGGAGCTGGGCGTCATCGATGTGAACCAGGCGGTGGTCGTGTCCGTGCAGAGCGCCCGCATGCTTGCCGGGAGCATCGCCAGCTCTGCATGAACTACGTGCGTCGGAGCAGCACAACAACGATGCCAAATAGCACATGTCAGCAACTTCGGCTTGTTCGCGCTGGCCACCAACGACGACGAGGCCGGCGGCTCCAACGTGGGTCATCCGACCTCACCTCTCACATGGATAAATAGAGTAGGATTTTTTAGTTGTTTTAAGGGATCTTCTGCATTTAAAAACTAATTCAAATATCAATGAAAAATGATGTCCGTGGTCTTTTGTAGTTGGCCGACGGCCGACGCGATGTCCGTGGACTCGTCTAGATATTTGGTGAGGTTTGTTTGGTGCTCCGCTTTGGAGATGCCCTTGTCACTTTTCACCTGCAAGAGAGTTATGGATGCAGCTGGACCTGTATGGGTGATGTCCTGATGCTAGATTGCAGCCTGTCTTTTCACTTCAATTGCATCTTGAGTAATTTGTGCTCTTTTAATATGTGTTGTCGTTTGCCGTAGCATTTGTGTGATAAATGGGCTTGCCTGTCTGTACCTCAGCGCTATACACTGAGTTAAATTTTATACTGCGGCCAACTCCCTGCTACCTTTCCAGACGCATTCAAAGTTTCCTCCAGGGCAGATAATAACTCTCACATGTGTTCCTAACATCCAGGTTCGATATAATAATATCTGAATTTAGTATGATTCGTTGCTTTGGTGCATGTCTCCAAAGGGCCAAAGGAAATGCAAGTAAAAGGAAAAACAAAAGCAAAAGAACTCACTGCACCACTGGTGGATGTAAAATTCTTTACACCTGTAGATTCCTGTTTGATCGCTACCACGCACTTCCTACGTTGTGCTGATTAGTGGCTAAACTGCATCATTCAGAGACACCTGTGCATCAGATGATCGGGGGCTCTTTCCCTGGCTCAATTTTTGGCTAATGCAGGTGCAGGTGCACCGAGTCAATTCCTTCCGTAGAAGCACGGCAATCGCAGAGCACAACGAGTGAGCCATTTTGTGTTCTCCACTCAGAAATTTTTCCTGGTCCCTGCCGCAGTATCGTGCTTGAGAGTTTCTCTGGCCCTTTTCTTGTATAGCTAATATCTGGTGCCTTGCACTTTCAGAGTTGACCACGAGAAAGAAAGGCTAGCCACAGTGATGTGGGAAGAGATATCAGCCTTGTACAATGCTAGGTGCTTAGGGAGATGCTTACAAAAATAAATCGGGCGTCTGTCCTGTACAAATAAGCACCGGTGCTTAAGAAAAGTCTGATTTATTTCTCCAAGCACTTGTCCTAAGCACCTTGTATTGTACAAGGCCTTAAGGCATCTCCAACGACAACCCGTAAAATCCTTCCGCATCCGTCTGCGGACAGGAGGACCAGTCCGCGGACACGGATGCGAGAGGACGCCATCCAACGCTAGCCGCATACATTTTAAACTCTTTTTCAACAAACCGAACGAATTTCATGCAAACCGGCCAATATTCATCAAAATTCAGGTAGAAAATAGCACAAATCATCCATACATACCATGCAAATTAAGTCTAGTACAATAAGATCTCAAATTCGACTAGATCTCGGATGTCTAATAAGTTTTTCATGAACGGATCATGTCCCACACATACTCCCCCTTCAGCTCCATCCAACAGCATGTGCACGTAAATGACCGTCCCTCTATCCTGTGGTACATCACGACAGCGCGTGCGGGCTACATATAACGTGTAGACCAAAATTGAGTGAATGAATCAATCAACAAGTTGAGCAAGAGGAAGAAAAACTTACGATCTCGTTCTCCGCCACGTGCAATGGCCACCTTGCCTCGAGCTGACGAACCACGTTGCAAAACTTGACGCTGATCTGGATAGCGTGCCACTGATACGACAATGACCTCGCGTTGCGTGGTTGAATGATGTACATGTCATAGGGCGCAATGTGCTTCGTGTGTGAAACTTTTCATGCACTTGCTCACAAAAGGGCTCCCCTCTGCTCCTGCCTATGAAATCCGCGGATATGGCGAGCCACACATCGCATAACAACTCAGCTCCATGGTCGAGTAGCTGACCATCCTTCGTACTCTAAAAAATGACATAGCATTTGAAAATAAGCTCAATGGCATTTGACCGAACACCTTCCCGGCATGGTGTCCGCCATGGAGGACATCGACAGGGGGCGGAGTGTACCTGGGTACAAACGGCTCCAGGGTGGAAAGCTCCGTCGTAATGGCGAGAGTGCGCGTCGGTGCTGGTTGCGGACGTTCGGCAATGCCTTTGTGGCGGCCGGAGACGTACAACAACGGTGGCAGAGGTGGAGGGTGCGGATGCAAAGCAAGGGGGAGAAGGGGCGGAGTGGAAGGAAATGGGACCAGGAGGGGGGATTGGGTGGGCCGAGGGTGTCGGAGTCCTACGTTTTGGGTGTCCGGACTCCCGCAAACCTTCCCCCCCACTTCGTCTCCAATTTGCGGGAGAAATCGCGTCCGGACCGCCCCATGGACCTATACATCCCGCGTTGGATGACTTCCTCGGTCCAGACAGCGCGATCCGGACAGATGCGGGCGGTTTGTCCGCCTTGGAGATGCCCTTATATCGGGTCTGATGCCCTAATCCTTGTTTAGTTGCCCCTTACCACTATTGCAATCTTTCATCGACCCGTCGCCTTGGGTTCTTAAAGCCATTGAAAAGGTCCGTCAAGCTTTTCTTTGGAAGGGTTCTGAAGTTGTTGTTGGTGGTCACTCCCCAGTCAAGTGGGGCACAGTGTGTAGCCTAAAGGAGTCGGAGGTCACGACATCACTTGTCTTGCAGCCATGAGCTCCACCATGAAGTTGCGGCGCTCGTGGCTCAAAACGGTGGACCCGAGCAGGCCTTGGTGGCATCGGTGTTCCTCTTAGTAGCCGTGACTTGGAAGTTTTCAAAGTTGCTGCTACTGTAACTTTGTTGGTCTAGATGCATGAGGTCCTTGTTCGCCTAGGGCGGCTGAAATCACTTTTTTGACCCTTTTTGGAAACTTTAGCACGTTCTGACCCATCTTTAAAAAACAATCGAGATTTTTCCCTTTTCCTACTACCACGTCCCCAACGGTAGGGTAACACAACCTATCGCCAGCCACCCAGGCGGTAGGGTAATGACAGACGGCTAACGGCTCGACAGTGTCGCTGACGTGGATAAGGGACCTACCGACGTAGACGCTGGTGGTAGGATGTGTTGCCCTACCGTTGAGGCCCCTGGCGGTAGGGTCCTGAAGTGGATAAGTGGTTGGGGGTGGGGATGTGCGCCCCACACACCTCCCTGAGCACATCCCCTCTTCCACCTCTCTCCCTCACACAAGGCCCTCTCAAATCTATCTTCATTGCTTGAGATTTGTTCGGTGGATCAAGAGCATTTGCATCACACAAGGTACCTCTCTCACCCCTCCCCCCTCATTTTGGTTGGTTGGAATCACCAATTTTGGTTGCATTGCTCACATATTTGCAAACCCTAGTTCTTGCTCTTGTTTGTGGTGAAATCAATATATATGATGCATTTAGGGTTATGTTTGTGCTTGACTATGTATTGTATGCCTAACATTGTTGGGGTAGCAAGATCTAGTGTCAGGGTTAGTGGTTTTGTTAGGGCTAGGGTTAAGGTTATGATGACGGTAAAAATTACTCCTTGAATTGTAGGATGGCACACATTATCTTTTTTGAGTCTTCTGCTGAGGCGGCGGTGAAGCGTGAATGTGTGTTCATTGAGGAAGTGATGCAGTCATGGGTGGACACTGTCGATGAGTTGAATGCAACTTGCAAAGTGCTATTTCTCTGAGTGCCCTTGAAAGGTGTTCGAAGATAAATAAAAAAAGACACGTGACCTCCAGAAGAACGAAAAACTTCATAGATGTGATCTTGTAAGGCAAACTGCATTGTGCGCAACAAGGGAAGAATTGACTTAGCTGGCCTTGGATAACCCTGGCCAGATCATTGAATAGGTAATTAAGAAAGGATCATCACTGATATCGAGGCAGGCTTCTCGCTAGGCTTGGGTCCTTGAAAGAGTGGATGTCGTTTCTTGCAACCCCGGACTATACGACAAAGATATTGTGTTGAAGCCTGTATGAGAGCATAGTGGGAATTATGCACGCATGAAAAGTAAAAGGGGTTGAAGTCCGTGAGCTCCTCTTGGGGATGTTTCGGTATTGCTTGACCTCCGTGACGTTGTAGTTTCATCGAAATATAATGGCATGAACCCCTTATCATTTGCTATTTGTACTTTAGTTGAACTCTATATGTGTTATGTAATCTTTGTCATTTGAACTTTGTCAGAACTTTGTGTTGTATGTCATTTTAAGTAAGTTATGTTTTTGTTTGCTGTATGCCATTTGAATGAAGTTATGTTTTGCGTTCTATATATCACTCACTTTATAAAAACGTAATAGTCATGTAGGATGGAGAACAATGCGAGCATGGAGAAAGCATATGAGACGTGTCATGGGTTTAACACGACAGATGCCCTTGTGAAAGGACTTAGGTGTGGAGCCATCGCAACGTAGGTTAGCTTAAAGGGGTTGAACGGGACGAGAGACACGAGTTTACCCAGGTTCGGCCCCTCACCAACGAGGTAAAAGCCTATGTCCTGCTTTGTGTTGTATTGATTGAGTATCGATTACAAGGGAGCGGAATTGCTTGACCTAGCTATCGATTGATTGTAACTTGAGTTAACCCGCCGCAGGGTCTTGCCTTTATATACACAGGTCAAGGCCCTGGGCTTACAAGAGTCCAAGTCGGATCCTACAACGTGACCGACCTGGGTTCTAAGTCGCCTTGCCTTACCAGGCAAGTCATCGTTGGGCGGCTTACAGCGCCGGGTCTCGCACCATCTTCCGGGCTTGGGCCCTCGGCGGCTCATCACGTAAGTCGCCCTCCGGGTTCCATGTCTGGTTTATTGGGCCTACCTAGGCCTTATCTATGAGTCGCCAACAGTGTAACCCGGCCCCTCCTGGGCGGGTCACACCGTGGGGTTATATCCCCAACATTAGGCCCCAGATTGATTTGAACTTGTTCATGTCAATCTTCACTGCTTCTGGTTGGCGAGTCTTCCTTGATTCCTTTCCAACGCTTAATCTTGAACGGATCCCTGTCACCCGCCATGACGTCATGTGAAATAAATCTAGAAAAAAACTTATGACATCACAACGGATCTTTTTGCATTAACTAGCTGTCCGAGAATCAAGGCGCCTCCTCTGTTAAGATAATCATGACGCCTCCTCGATTTCCGTGCATGCCTTTTCACTGTTTCACCAACTTTTCCTCATAAATAGGCAGGGGGGTATCCTTTTTCACCTTTACCCCCGTCGCCCCCTCTTCTTCTTCTTCTTCTTCTTCCTCGCATCATCCATCAGCACTGGAGCTCCGCCGCCGCCGCTGAACCGCACTGACCACTCCGTGGAGGCCGCTGCATCACCCTGTTCGGACCAGAAATCTGCGGTGCTCATCCACTCTTCACCCAAATCATCAGGTAACGTTGTTCTTCTTTCTTAGATCCACATTAGGTCATATCAGTTCTTGATAGTTCGTCGACGTTCGTCCAAGTTCATCCATGCTCTGCCTAGAAGTCGCGCTTTTAATCCAAAAACTAAACAGAAATAGCGCGGTAGCAGTTTTAGCTTTCATCTCATATGTCGGATAGATCCCTTCTTCTTGCGAATCAATACCCGGCTTACTAGTTCTTCTGCAGCCGCATTCTAGGTTTAATAATTATGCCCCTTTTCCGAACTGCCGTAGATCTTTAATTGTAGCTGCAATCTGCAAAACTTGTTTGTCCAATACTTAGCAAAATTTCCACAAACTTGGATATGAAGATAGTTGACCCGCCCTTCATTGTTCGTGCGACTTGATAATGCATTGGTAATCCGCCAAGAATTCCAAGGATTTATTTAACCTGCCAACATGTGGCCGGCTCATACTTTCATAACTTAACCCGCCATGCTCTCATAATCTGATAATTACTCCACTCCATGGCTAAGGCGGCTCATAATTCCTTCAATGGTTCATCATAATATGTAGCCTTCTAACTGTAGCTAGTTCATCATTGCTAAATCGTTGTATAATCATTTAAGCGGCTTACCATAATAATTTTAACCCGCCAACATCTTTGGTCACAGCTTGTTATTCCGGCTCATCATGACTAAAGCACCCACCTCCTATGACTGGATTGCCTCCAGAGTCACAGAGGACTCGCTCAATGATTATGTGACCATGGGGGTTTTACCCGCCAAGGAGGTCATCCATTGGCGGGTTCCAGGCTCCGAATTCCCCCTCAGCCCCAAGAGGGTGAAGTTGTGATTTTCTCGGACCACCTACTCCATGGCTTCTCACCGCCCGGCTCAAAATTCTTCCGGGATGGTCTGCATTT
The DNA here is from genome assembly GCA_011799875.1 of Thinopyrum elongatum. Lineage (NCBI taxonomy): Eukaryota > Viridiplantae > Streptophyta > Magnoliopsida > Poales > Poaceae > Thinopyrum > Thinopyrum elongatum. The sequence goes on along the minus strand of CM022303.1, from coordinate 294,778,815 downwards.
CTATAATCTTCATCCACAAGATATTGGTCCCAACTCTGTTTCCAACATATGCAACTTTCAAGTGTTCTGTGAAGTGTACCTTGAGGAAGAACCCTCTGTTGAGCTGTTCAGAGACTATTTTTATATCAACCGCCAGACTGAGATGTTAGATGGGCACAGTCTTGAACTCGGAGGTGTTTCCATCCAAAGACGGAGAGACGTAACTTTTCCTTCAGCCACCCTGCCTAGTCATCCCAAAGACTGGAATTATACCTGGTTCTATTGTAGAGACACTTCCCCAGCTGGAGAGAACCCCTTGCCGGGTTTCTGCCCCTTTCGGCTCACCACCACCGGCTTGCTTCCAGGCCGATTGGTACATGTGGGTTGCTAGTAGTGTTGATTACATCTTGTAGTTGATGCTAGTTGGTTTATTTGGTGGAAGATCATATGTTCGGATCTATTATGCTATTCAATACCCCTCTGATCTTGGACGTGAATATGATGTGTGAGTAGTCACTTTTGTTCTTGAGGACATGGGAGAAGTCTTGTCATAAGTAATCATGTGAATTTGGTATTCGTTCGATATTTTGATGATATGTATGTTGTTGATTCCCTTAGTGGTGTTATGTGAATGTCGACTACATGACACTTCACCATATTTTGGCCTAAGGGAATGCATTGTGGAGTAGTAATTAGATGATAGGTTGCTAGAGTGACAGAACCTTAAACCCTAGTTTATGCACTATTCCGTAAGGGGCTGATTTGAATCCATATGTTTAATGCTATGGTTAAATTTATCTTAATTCTTATTTCATAGTTGCGAATGCTTGCGAGAGGGGTTAATCATAAGTGGGAGGCTTGTTCAAGTAAGAACAGCACCCAAGCACCGGTCCACCCACATATCAAATTATCAAAGTAGCGAACGCGAATTAAACAAACATGATAAAAGTGACTAGATAAAATTCCTGTGTGTCCTCGAGAATGCTTAGCTTATTATAAGATACTGTTTCGGCCTGTCCTTTGCTACAAAAAGGATTGGGCTACCTTGCCTCACCTTAGTTACTATTGCTACTTGTCACTTGTTACAAATTATCTTGCTATCAAACTACTCGTTACCGATAATTTCAGTGCTTGCAGAAAATACCTTGCCGAAAACCGTTTGTCATTTCCTTCTGCTCCTCGTTGGGTTTGACACTCTTACTTATCGAAAGGACTATGATAGATCCCTTATACTTATGGGTCATCATCAATCCTTCGCCTCCTAGTACCACTGAAACCACGACCACCCCTGCCGGCACCTTAAGCACTCGCTCGTCCTCCATGGCCACCACTAGTGCCACCTCATGGGCTACCTCTAACACTCGTCCATCCTCCACGGCCACCACTCTTCTTGTGTGCCACCGGAACCTCCTCCACGGCCACCCGTTTGACTTGTCCTTGTGTTGGTGCCGGTCCTTGCCCTTATGTTGTATTACCTAACATTGTGTCCTAGATCGTCACATTGACCACAATTTTTGGTGTCCAGTGGCTCCATGAAATGACCGCTACCAAATTCTTTCATGATGGTGTATCCAGCAGGATCATCCATGTCACCCCTAAACCTCTTCTTTCGTCTTCTTCCCTTTGTAGGCACCATGAGTTTAGGATCAGGCACGATATGTGGGCCATCATACTCAGGCCACTGCGACTGGTCGAAGAAAGGATGGAATCGAGGTACCCATGTCAACCTCATTTCTTCTGGTGTGAACTCCTGCAACCGAACAGTCCTCCCATTAGAAACACGCAAGTTTCTCGCCTTAGCCGCCATCATCAAATGCGAGCACGGACAATGATACTTATGAGGCCTCTCGCACACATACCACCGGTTCGTTAGGTGCACCTTGTACACAACACCACCGTACGACACACGGTTGATACCCCACAAGTTATAGGGGATCGCGACAGTCTTCGAGGGTAGCATTTCACCCAAATTTATTGATTCGACACATGGGGAACCAAAGAATATTTGTAAGTATTAGCAGTTGAGTTGTCAATTCAACCACACCTGGAGAACTAAATATCTGCAACAAAGTGTTTAGTAGCACAGTGGTATGATAGTTTGATAACAGTGGTAACAGTACAATAGTAACAGGAACAGGAACAATAGCAGTTTTGTAGTGATTGTGACAGCAGTAGCAACGAAAGTAACTTAGCAAAGATCAATATGTGAAAAGCGTAGGCATTCGATCAACGATGGATATTTCTGTTGGATGACATTCTTCATATAACAATCACAACCTAGAGCGATACACAATAGCTGCAATTCATCAATGTAATGTAGGCATGTATTCCGTATATAGTCATACGTGCTTATAATAAGAACTTGCATGACATCTTTTGTCCTACCCTCCCTTGGCAGCGGGTTCCATAAGGAAACTAAGGGATAGTAAGGCCTCCTTTTAGTAGAGAACCGGAACAAAGCATTAACACATGGTGAATACATGAACTCCTCAAATTACAGTCATCCCCGGAGAGTATCCCAACTATTGTCACTTTGGGGTCTAGGAATCAGAACAATAAAAAGTGCATATAAGTAGCAGATAGGATCAAGAACTCAAATATATTCATGAAAACATAGAGGGTTCATATCTAAAATCATGGCACTCGGGCCCTAGTGACAAGCATTAAGGATAGCAAAGTCATAGCAACATCAATCTCAGAACATAGTGGATATTAGGGATCAAATCCTAACAAATTGACTCGATTACATAACAAATCTCATCCAACTCCATCTCCATTCAACAAGCCTACAAAGGAATTACTCACTCTCGGTGGTGAGCATCATGAAATTGTTGATGGAGAAGGGTTGGTGATGATGATGGCGATGAATCCCCCTCTTCGGTGCCCCAAACGGACTCTCGACCAGCCCTCCCGATGAAGAACCGGAGGTGGCGGCGGCTCCGTATCGTAAAAGGCGATGAAACTTACTCTATTCTTTTTCTCGGGAAGAGAGTATTTATGTAGTTGAGATTAGGGTCAGCAGATCCTTGTGGGCCCTGATTGCTTGTATCTATGTTTGTATTTCCCCGAAGAGGAGAGGATGATGTAACACAACAACGATAAGAATTTCCCTCAGTTATGAAACCAAGGTTATCAATCCAGTAGGAGAACCAAGCAACACTATGTAAACAACACCTACACACAAATAACAAATACTTGCAACCTAACGCGTAAGAGGGGTTGTCAATCCCTCCTCGGTATTAAGATAGATTAAATTGTTTGAGATTGGATAAATAGATCTAGCAAAAACACAAAATAAAATAAGTAAAGAAAAAGTGCAGCAAGGTATTTTTGGGTTTTTGGAATAATAGATCTGAAAACAATATGATAGGAAATAGACCCGGGAGCCATAGATTTTACTAGTGGCTTCTCTCGAGAAAATAGCATACGGTGGGTAAACAAATTACTGTTGGGCAATTGATAGAAGAGCAAATAATTATGACGATATCTAAGGCAATGATCATGTATATAGGAATCACGTCCAAGATTAGTAGACCTGCATCTACTACTATTATTCCACACATCGACAGCTATCCAACATGCATCTAGTGTATTAAGTTCATGGAGAAACAGAGTAATGCAATAAGAACGATGACATGATGTAGACAAGATCTATTCATGTAGGAATAGACCCCAACTTTTTATCCTTAATGGCAATGATACATGTGTGTCATGTCTCGTTCTGTCACTGAGAATAAGCACCACAAGATCGAACCCATCACAAAGCACCTCTTCCCATTGCAAGAAAAATCAATCTAGTTGGCCAAACCAAACCAAAGTTTCAGAGAAGAAATACGAGGCTATAAAGATCATGCATATAAGAGTTCAAAGAAGACTCAAATAATATTCATAGATAGATCTGATCATAAACTCACAATTCATCGGATCCCAAGAAACACACCGCAAAAAGTCATTACATCAAATAGATCTCCAAGAACATCGAGGAGAACATTGTATTGAAGCTCAAAAAGAGAGAAGAATCCATCTAGCTACTGCCTACGGACCCGTAGGTCTGTGGTAAACTACTCATGCATCATTGGAGGAGCACCAATGAGGATGACGAACACCTCCGTGATCGTTTCCCCCTCCGGCAAGGTCCAGGAATAGGGCTCTAGATTGGATCTCGTGGTTCTGGAACTTGCGGTGGCTGGAATTGTGTTTCGTCGACTCTCCTAGGGTTTCTAGAATATCTAAGTATTTATAAAGCTGAGAGGCGGTGGAAAAGATCACCGTGGGCCCCACAAGGCACCAGGGCATGCCTGGGGCCTCTGGCCTGCCCTGGTGTCTTGTGGGCCCCACGGGCCTCCTCTGGTACACCTGATGGGCTCCCTGGGTCTCTTCTGGGCAGAAAAAAATCTCCAAAAAGTTTCGCTGCATTTGGACTCCGTTTGATATGGATATTATGCGAAGTAAAAACACAAGCAAAAAATAGCAACAGGCACTGGGCACTATGTCAATAGGTTAGTCCCAAAAAATGATATAAAGTTGCTATAAAATGAATATAGAACATCCAAGATTGATAATATAACAACATGGAACAATAAAAAATTATAGATACGTTGGAGACGTATCAGGCCCCACAAGGTAACAGGGCGCACCCTGATGCCTTGTGGTCAACTGGTGGCCCCCCTCCGGTGGATCTTTGTTCCAGTATTTTTCTTTTATACCATAAAAATCTCCAAAAAGGGTCCAAATACAATGTACGACTCTGATTATAGCGGATTAGCCGATGATGGAGATAAGCCCATCTATTGTAAATGCAATTCTGTGCCCTCCAAATTCATTGCTTTTGAAGGATGTTGGACTGGCAGGAGGTTCTTGGCCTGTTCAGGGGAGGTCTGTGAAAAATATGAACTTATTTACAGTCATTCAAATGAAGTTTTTGTTGTGTAATTTCCTAGTAGATTTTGCTCTGTCATATATATTGTAGTTTGGATACAAATGTGACTTTGTGTGCAATGGGTTGATCCTGTGTGGCCGAGTCCACTAATTAAATCCCTGTCAAAGCTATGGGAAATGTACAGTGAAGTGAGAGATGGTAGAGTTCGTGATGCCTTCAACAATGTTGAAACACGGTTTAAGTTCATAGATGAGATTGAGAAGCTTCACCATGACCCGAGGAATGCCCAAGATAAGCTTAAGCAAATGGTTAAGGAAAAGCAGGTGATACTAGCCCTCAAGGCCAAAGCTGAAGAAGCTCTGGCTGATGCAAGAGCTGAATTGAAGGAGAAGAAGAAGCTTGATGCATCAACTACCAGCATGCACTAGTTTGTGTTGGTGAAGGCAGAGAAGGAAAGGGATCAATTGAAGGAAGATAAGAAGAGACTAGAGTACATGATTGAAGATCCGCTGAAACAGAAAGAAGGGTTCACGGCAAAGATCAAGAAGATAAAATATACCTGTTATGAGTAGAATCTCTGTATTATTTGCTTCGTCTTATTTGGGCAAAGATCATTTATGTGTTGAACTATATTAGTGTTTCTTCATTTGTCAGATGTAATGGATTATTTATGATTGTGTTTTCATCATTATGTGTTGAATTATGAGAGTTGCTTTGATATTTGTGTTGAATTATATATAGGGTTCCCATCAAATTAATTTTTGATTTGGCATGCATGAACCCCTAGCTAGCTAGTTTGGCTAGCTCACGAGTACACTATTGGATTGAGTCATCTTCATGTAATAATATGAAGAATAATTCAATAAATAATGAGACTTCAAATGGACACACAAACTTTATTCAATTCAATGATTTTTAAATATATTTGGCCCAATAATAGTGAGACCTTAAATGGACACACACAATGGATAGATCGAGGTAACAATATGCATCTATATAGGCATCTATGAACCCCACAAATTCAACATTGCGAGCGGCTCTTCTTTTCTAGCTTTTTTTGATGATATGGCTGGAATTAATTCCAAACTTTGTTCCACCATCTCATTTTTTTACAGATTAGCCGATCTAGGAGGAGGCACGCGCGGCTATGGGCTCTCATGGCTGGCACACCGGCCCAGTATATATTGACAAAAACAAAATTAGCCATGCCAAAACTTGTGACAAATCAAATACAAACATATATATAACACACAACATTATAATATAAGCCCTTAATATAACACTCATAACATATAGGACATATATAGATATATAACACATGACATATATAACACACACCATTAAATATAATTAATTAAGGGTAGATTAAAGTTCACGCGATCGGTACACACGATCTAATAAAGCATGATATATAGCTAATAAAAGCCCTAGCTAGCTAACACTATATAGCTAGGGCAATAGAACATGAACTCCATGTTTTCACCAGCTTCACCATCGTATTCACCTGGGCCTTCACCGCCGGCATGCATCTTCACTCCGCACGCTCCTCCTTGCCTAGATAATAGGGGAGAGTGTGCATGCGGTTTTCAGCAGGAAGATGCTCTCGATGTTGGTGAATATGTTGTAGGTCGTGAATGCGGTGAACTCGTAGCCACACCAAAACAGCTTGCCGAGGAGGTAGTAGGCGTCGAACCGATTGCTGAAGTGGGCGAGGAGCACAGTCGGCGGCGAGCTGACGTTGGGACGCATCTCCTCGAGGCGGAACATGATTGACGAGCCTGTTGGGAGGTGGGCATAGCCAGCACGGAGGAACCGCCGGCCAACTCCCTAGCACTCCGCCACCTCGAGATCACCCACACGCGAAGCATGGTCTCCACCATGACACCGACAGGGTAACACCACTCCAGCATGGTGGGTGGCAGGTGGAAAGTGGGCCCGTAGTACTGCATCTTCGATTGGATCTTCCTCTGGCTAATTTGGTGAAGAAGAGAAGAAGAGGGGCAACGCAGATGGAAGAGTGTGTTGAGGTACACGGGGCGGGGTGGTTTAAATAGCTGTGTTGCTACACTGAAATGAGGCACATTGATCTGTATGCATGCATGCCCTTGACCTTGACCGACCTACATGTATGCACGTGCATGGGGGCGCGTCATCGGTATGCCCTTGCTTTAGGGGTTCACACTGAAAAAGAGGCCATGCATCAAAACGAGGCGCTTTGACAGGTATGCGCGGGCATGGCTAGCCAGCTGCTCCCCAGAGTTAATGCAACGGAGCTGAATCGAGAGACCAGCAGCAATGTGCGGCGGCGGCGTGGCCAGCAGCTGTCCGCGGCAGAGGCGAGGCCAGCAGTTCTCCTCGGCGACGCGTGGCGAGCAGCTGTCTGTCGCGGCTATGTGGCCAGCAGCTGTCTTCGGCGGTGTTATGGCCAGCAGTTCTCTGCGGCGGCGCGTGGCCAGCAACTGTCTGCGTCGGCGCCGTGGGCTGTGGCCTACAGCACTAAATCCTGGCGGCACGCATGCATGCAGGTCAGGGTCAAAGATGCCCACATGCATAGCTGGCTGAATCACGTTAGTAGGCTGAATCACGTCGCCCAAGCAGAGCAGGATGAGTAGGCTGAATCATGGAACCACGACCCATCCGTCCTACGCGGCCTGACTCCAACAATGAGCGACAAAAAAAGTCTGACGCGGCCCCACTTGTCAGCAGTTAACGGTCAAACCATTGGCCCGACGGCAACGTCTATTTTGAGCATTTGTGAGGGTTTCAAACAAGAGAGTGGGGAAAAGTGAGCAAAAGTTTAGAGCATGGGAAAAACTAAGCACAATTAAGAAACCAGGGGCACAAAAATAGAACCCTTATAAACTATATCAAGTATTTCATTTTTTATAAGAGGATAATCTAGTAAAGCATTAAGTAATTGGATAACCCTCCCCCAAGCTTGAAGGATATTCTCTTCTTTAATTTGCACAAAGTTAAACATTTCCTGTAAGGGGGATTGTTTCTTATGATCAGGAAAATATTTTTCAAATAAGTAATATATCATATCCTGGGGACTACGCACACAACCAGGAGCAAGAGTATTAAACCATTTCTTAGCATCACCCTTTAATGAGAAAGGAAACAACTTAAGAATATAGTAGTAGCAAATTTTTTCCTCATGAGCAAACAGGGTGGCTATATCATTTAATTTACTAAGATGTGCCACAACAGTTTCAGTTTCATAACCATGAAAAGGATCAGATTCAACAAAAGTAATTAACTCAGGAGTAACACAAATAGGAGAAGTAGCAAACTTAGGATCATATTTCATCCTCGCTATCATAGACTTTTCTTTCAGCTTACTCAATAGTTTCTTGACATCATCTCTATCATTACAAGCAAGAATTTCTCTAGCTATCTCCCCATCTATAACATAACCCTCAGGTATCTTAGGTGCTTCAACTCTAGTGGGAGAGCTAGGCATAATAGCTCAATCATAATTTTCATCAATTTCAATATTCTCAAGTTCTTTAGCTTTAGCAAGTTGTTCATCAAGAAATTCCCCTAGTGGCACAACTTTATCAAGCAGAGTACTAGCATCATCATAAGTATCATTCATAGGAGAAGTAGCATCATCAAATACTTGCGACATATAAGATTGTATAACAGGTGGTGGTGTCGCAAGCCTACTCAAAATAGAAGGTGAATCAAATGCGGAGCTAGATGGCAGTTCCTTACCTCCCCTCATCTTAGAGGGTACGATATTGGTCTTAGTATCTTTCAGATTCTTCATAGTGATCAACAGATATAATTCCCAAGTGACTCAACAAATAGAGCTATGCTCCCAGCAACGGTGCTAGAAAAAGGTCTTGAGAACCCACAAGTATAGGGGATCACGACAATCTTCGAGCGTAGTATTTCACCCAAATTTATTGATTCGACACCAGGGGAGGGGAGGCAAAGAATATTTGTAAGTATTAGCAGTTGAGTTGTCAATTCAACCACACCTGGAGAACTATATTCTGCAGCAAAGTGTTTAGTAGCACAGTGGTATGATAGTTTGATAAAGGTGGTAACAGTAGCAATAGTAACAGTAGCAGTTTTGTAGTGACTATAACAGCAATAGGAACGAAAGTAACTTAGCAAAGATCAATATGCGAAAATCATAGGTATTGGATCAACGATGGATATTAGTGTTGGATGACATCCATCATATAACAATCACAACCTAGAACGATACACAATAGCTCCAATTCATCAATGTAATGTAGGCATGTATTCCGTATATAGTCATACGTGCTTATAATAAGAACCTGCATGACATCTTTTGTCCTACCGTCCCGTTGAAGTGGGGTCCATAAAGAAACTAAGGGATATTAAGGCCTCCTTTTAATAGAGAACCGGAACAAAGCATTAACACATGGTGAATACATGAACTCCTCGAATTACAGTCATCCCCGGAGAGTATCCCAACTATTGTCACTTTGGGGTCTACGGATCAAAACAATAACAAGTGCATATAACTAGTAGATAGGATCAAGAACTCAAATATATTCATGAAACATAGACGGTTCAGATCTGAAATCATGGCACTCGGTCCCTAGTGACAAGCATTAAGCACATCAATGTCATAGCAACATCAATCTCATAACATAGTGGATACTAGGGATCAAGCCCTAACAAACTGACTCGATTACATGAAAAATCTCATCCAACTCCATCATCGTCCAACAAGCCTATGAAGAAATTACTCACTCCCGGTGGCGAGCATCATGAAATTGTTGATGGAGAAGGGTTGTTGATGATGATGGCGACAAATCTCCCTCTCCGGAGCCCCGAACAGACTCTCGATCAGCCCTCCCAATGAAGAACATGAGGTGGCGGCAGCTCCGTATCATAAAACATGATGAAACTTATGGGAAACTGGTGGCCCCCTCCCGTGGATCTTCGTTCTTGTATTTTTCTTTTATTCCATTCCAAAAAGTTTCATCCAATTCCGAGAACTTTTATTTCTGCACAAAAAACAACACCATGGTAGTTTTGCTGAAAACAGCGTCTGTCCGGGTTAGTTTCATTCAAATCATGCAATTTAGAGTCCAAAACAAGAGCAAAAGTGTTTGGAAAAGTAGATACGACGGAGACGTATCAATGGTCACGTGTTGTGCCACCTGGCTCGTAGACTTGGTAGATAGTTTCTTTTTCATTGAATCCAATGATTTGTTGATGCGAAGACTTGCACGCTTAAACTTCAGCCAATCATCAACCTTGTCGGGATACTCTTTATTTTCACCTATCCATTTGGTAGTGGTTCGGGAATGTTTAAGAAAATACTCATTGAGCTTCAAGAAAGTATATTTCACTATTGCAGTCACTGGCAATGAATGAACACCCTTGAGCACATTTTTGGAGCATTCGACCATGTTGCTCGTCATGTCGCCATATCTCTGACCTTCTTCATCGTAAGCGCGTGACCACTTATGCTTCTCCTCATTATTCCCTGTCGAGAATTCTCTCCCCCTTTGTTCTTCTCCAATGCCTTGAAGAGTTTATCATAACAGCTCTTGAATGCATTGGTTGTGAATGCCACACAAACATGGGTAAGGTCTTTGCAAAAATCCTTGCTCTTGCATGTCCGGTAAAAATTTGCCACAAAATTCCTCATGCACCATCGGTGTTGAAGCTTTGGAAGGCCTAGAATAATAACGTCTATTGCTTTGAGAATCCTATGATACCAATCCAATATGATGCATACCTCTCTATTCCCAATCACTTTGGTCCTCACATGCCCCATGAACCACTCTGTTATCATCGTGCTCGGAAGGCACCAAGGCAAATGCTACCGGCAATATGTTATCATTGGACAAGTGGGCCATTGCCACCATTAATGTGCCCTTATATTTGTCGGTCAAGAAAGTGCCATCCATAGACAAGCCAAGGCGAGAATGCCGAAATGCCTTGATGCATTGCTCAAAATTCCAGAAGGCACGGTGAAACACTCCGTCAATTTCCTCGACACCATGCCGCATGCCCGGGTTGCTATGTGCAATGGCTCCCAACATCCTTGGGAGAATATTGTATGCGGCCGCATAATCATCATGCAACATCCTAACAATTTTTTCTTGGAAATCCATAGTTTCCCATACTTGACCTCGTATCCGTATCATTCTTCGACCGAACTCATGAGAAACTTCACCTTCACGGTTGGATCATGGGATATCTCATTCAATAATTTGTAGCCGAGAAACACATATGTGAGTTGATGGTGTCCCTTGCTTCAGTCAACTTTCTCTGGTGGTATGCACTCGTGAGTGACTACACAACTCTTCAACATCCATTATCCATTTTCATGATTTTTTCTTCCACGGACCTTCCGTGGGCAACCTTCTTTGTCACATTTGACGGTGTAATCCACATTTGGTTGGAATAACCAACAACAAACAACCTATGGTTCCGAATGGCGTACTAACTCAACCACATCTTGAACTCTTGCAAGCACCCAAACTTGACGCCTGTCTTCAAATGAGCATTCTCGCCCTCATTCTTTGGCCTTAGATCACCGACTTTCGGGAACGGTGTTGGTTCAACCAACCCCTATCTCATGCCACCATCAACAATGGCCTTGTTGGCAAGACTAAGATCATGAAACAATAGGACACCTATTTCCTTGCTCATCACCTTCTTGAAGATTTGATTTTCTTGCTCCGTGAATCCATCCTCGTCCAATTCTTCCTCCGGACCCTCGTCATCGGGGCCATACCCATACATACGGTTATAGGGGAGGCTATGATCCATGTCTTGTTGGAACACAATGACATCCAAGTTACCGATGGGATTGTAATGAATCTCTTCATCTTCTACATAAGCATCATCATGAGAAATAGCGTGAGCATCACCATGAGCAATAGCATCTGATGGGGAACATTGCATGAAAATAAAAAAATTCTACGAAACACCCCAGAACTATCTATGGAGAAGCATAGCAACAAGAGGGGAGTGTGTCTACATACCCTTGTAGACCAAAAGCGTTAGCATCGTAACACGGTTGTCACACTCTTCACGATCCAATCGCGATCCAATCCGATCTAGTACCGCACGTGCGGCACCTCCGAGTTTAGCACACGTACGGCTCAGCGGCGTCCTCTCCTTCTTGATCCAGCAAGCGAGGGAGAGGAAGTAGATGAGATCTGAACCAACACGATGGCATGGTGGTGGTGGCAGCAGAATTCTCGCAGGGCTTTGCCAAGCCGTACCTGTCGGCGTGGAGCCGGCGATCTATGGGGCAGGGCTGCCCCTTTGCTGGTTCGGTGAGGGGGTTGCACGCAACGCAAAGAGCAAGGTGACGAGGGACACGACGGTTTTACCCAGGTTCGGGCCGCTGAGGAGCATAAAACCCTACTCCTGCTATGGTGTATTGGATGGATATGTGCACAGATAAATGGAGCGCTCTCCCCCGGCAAGTTACAAGGAGAGGGCAGCTACACGAATACCTATGCGCGAGGTTGCAATGGGTTTGAACCCTCATAAAGATTGCCCTGGCCCTCCTTTTATAGCTCAAGGGGTTACCACAGTGGCAAAAGGGTCTTTACAGGGTGATTAGATAGATACCAAACTATCATACCTAACTCTGGCATTTCGGACAAAATGCATTAAATGCATCGCTAGGTGTCATGAGGAGGAGGAGCCCCGGCAATAGCTTGCCGCACCGCTTGCTCATCTACCTCCTATTAGCTTGACACGCCATTAGGACGGGTGTAGATAAAGGTAATTTGCCTCTGAGCAGGCCGCCATGTGCCTGACAAGCTTCACCTAACAGCCTGCGAGCTCGACACCTCACCGATGAGTGACTACCTGCTTGATGAGGTGGAGCACTGGTGGTTTGGTGATGGCATGCCAGTCTCAGCGCCTGCAGAGCCTTCGCCTTGCCAGCTCGCCTTGCCGACATGAGCTAGCTTCAACTTTGTATTTTGTCTTGGTCTTCTTGATGCGCTCCTTGATCTCACAAAGAGCTGCTCTCTTAGCTTGGAGGCCTTTACTAAGGCTTTTAACTTGGCGGGGGAGCTACCACTTATCTGTGCATAAGTTGGGTATTACACGCCAATGTTTGATACACCGACAGGAGCCCCCGGGCCTCGGTCACATGTGCCACCCGGCATCGTTGGGTGAGGCCCAAGATGATGCACAGACAAGGCAATGCCGACCTGGGCAATGCCAATCTCCTCGAGATCTTCCTTGCTTCTTCATTAACCTGAGCTTTGGGCTAGCTCCCAGCCTTCGTCTGGTATAGTTTCTCTTCTCCCTTTCTTTAAGTAGTCTCCGCTATTTGTGCCAAAAACTGGGGGTGCACGCATACGTGGGTTGGGGTCAGGCTCGATGTGGGCAAGCCCACGACCACGGGTGGTTTTGGAGTAACTGTCGCCTGCCATCACTCCCTCCTTTACTGTGGCTTTTCCTTCCCCATGACGCGAATTAGGCGCGGGGCGTGGGATTGGCACAGAAGGGCGGTCGTGGTGGCAGTGTCTTGATTAGAGGAGACAGAACGCCGGATTGGCGAGGCTGGGCGATGGGCGGGGTAATGCACACATCAGGAGTGCAGGGTGCAGGATTGGCGAAGCGGGGCGGTTGCCCGAAGGTAGTGGAGAGCCAACCCCCCGCGCCCTCCCCTATAAAAGGGGGAGCGGTGCAGGAGGCGATGTCCATCCATTCCCTTCTCCTTCACTTCTCCTCCTAGCTTCTGTTGCCATGGCAAGAGGAAGAGGCCGCGCTCGCGCTTCCACCGAGGTGGCGAGAGCTTCTCCTCGGAGTCGCGCTTCTGCCTCGACAGCAGCCGCGGAGGTCAGCCCCAGCGCGCAGGGCAGAGGCGCAGGGCGAGGTCACGACTGCCGTGATGGTCGTGGCCAAGGAAGCCGGAACGGGGCATCGGCAGTTCCACCCCCGCCCCTGGCGGAAGGCCCCACGGGGGGTGGACGTGCTTGAGTTCATCGTTGTGTTGAGTGACCCGCCTAGGAGCATGTTGCGGCTCCCTCGCCCTTTTGCTAGGGTGATGGATACGGACCAACCACTTGGGTTGTGGTTGCGGGTGAATGGTTGCGTCAATGGAGCTGTTTGGGTGGACATGGAGTTCCCCACCAACGACGTCATGTACCTCACTCGGGGGTGGAAGTCCTTCGCTCGTGCCCGCTACTTGGCGAAGGGGCATACCCTCAACTTCAAGCTGGTGGAGGCCGATGCGCTCCTCGTGAAGATCTTTGGGCCTGCAGGCGATCGTCGAGGGTGCTGCAGGGAGAGCTCGAGCGACGATGAAAGCTTCTCCTCGAGCGAGAGTGACGAGGAGGACACGGACGGTGAAGACGGTGACGGCGAGTCCCCGGTTGTCAAGTCCGAAGAAGATGACTCGGACTCCAGCTGAACGCTAGCAGCACCGTCATCACCAGCTGGGCGCCGGCAGCACCATCATCTGCAGCTGGACCCCGGCAGAGCGATTTGCCGGGGGTGCCCGGCCTGGACGACACCGCCACCTCCAGGTGGACCCCAGCAGGCCCATCACCTGCCCGTGGACTCCGGCTTCGTCTTCCCTGCCAGGGTTCCTGTTAGGCCCCGTCTCTTTGGTCCTGGCGGGGGTGACCAGGGCATCGCCCAGACGCTCTTTTTGCCCTCCTTGCTCTCGATGTAAACCCTAGGAGGAGAGGGACAAGAAAGGCATTATCGAGCACCTTCCATTTTTTCTTCAAAAATTGTATGATACTCGATGTGCTCAGATAAATAAAAAGAAATCATCCTCCTTGCTTGTCTCCATCTTCGTACATTTTTTATTATAGTACCCTACGCTGTTCGGAAACCTGCTAGGGAGCGACCACCGGCAAGGTAACTTGTCGGCCTCGAACGCAGCTTGCACAGATTCCGTCGAGTGAGCTCGAGGCAGAACCAGAGTGTGAAAATGAGGCATGGCAAGATTCCTTAGCGTGCAAGTTTTTCGTACGAGTACAGAGATGAGCAAGGGAAATTTCTAACTTATCTTCCCTTGTTGTACTTCTTATTGTATGAAATGGAATGAGCCACCAATCCAACATTCCACCTTCATTCCTCCCCGGGTAACTTATACGCGAGGAATCCTTCTGCATTTGAAGAAAATAGAAAGGAGAAGTATAGTGATGTGGATACCTCGGCGGTATGTTAGTCATCCCATTCGAGCAAAGCGCTATCATACTACACATGCATCAGTACATAAGGAAACATGACGGCTCGTGGAGAACTTAGCATTATTCAGATATGCACAGGGTCTGCGCCTGGCTTTGTACAAAGGGTTACAAGTCCCTGGGACTATGCTTGTACAAAAGAGGTTGCCGGGACAAGGCCCGGCAACCGCACCTTATGGGTAGAACTTGCGAAAATGCTCAATATTCCATGAGTTTTGCACACGAATGCCATCTTCGGTCTCCAGACGGACTACACCAGGTCTGGTGACTTGTACTCCCCGGTAAGGGCCCTCCCACTTCGGCGTCAACTTGTTTGTTCCCTTGGCGGACTGAACACGCTGAAGGACAAGGTCACCTTCCTTAAGGCTCCGGGCATGAACTTTGCGGCTATGATAGTGGTGCAAAGCTTGCTGGTAGCATGCATCACGCACAGGCGCCCGAAGACGATCTTCCTCGAGGAGCACGGCATCGTCATGCCAGAGCTGCTGTTGTGCTACTTCATCGTAGGCAAGTACTCGAGGTGACCCGTATATGAGTTCCATGGGGAGCACCGCTTCTGCACCATAGACTAGGGAGAAGGGTGTCTGGCCAGTAGCTCAATTTGGTGTCGTTCTGAGTCACCAAAGAACCACCGGCAACTCATCAATCCATCGCCTCCCGCACTTGTGCAACTTGTCGAAAGTTCTAGTCTTGAGCCCATGCAGCACTTCATCATTTGTCCTTTCTGCTTACCTGTTACTCCTTAGATGAGCAACGGAGGCAAAGCAGACCTTGCTTCCAAGGCTCTGGATGTCTTGCATGAAGGTGCCGCTCGTAAACTGTGTGCCGTTGTCAGTGATGACTCTGTTTGGAACTCCAAACCGGCAAACTAATCCTTTAAAGAACTTGACAACTGACTGTGCAGTCACCTTTCTCATCGGCTCTACCTCAGTTCACTTTGTGAACTTGTCGATGGCGACATACAAGAACTCAAAGCCCCCGGTAGCACGGGGGAAGGGGCCCAAAATATTGAGCCCCCAGACCAAGAAAGACCAGGAGAGAGGGATTGTCTAGAGGGCTTGAGCTGGTTGATGTATGCTCTTTGAATGGAACTGTCATGCTTCACATCTTGTTACTAGCTTAGTTGCATCCTAGAGGGCAGTGGGCCAATAGAAACCTTGCCGGAATGCTTTCCCGACAAGGGCTCTTGCTCCTATATGGGAACCGCATACGCCTCCATGTATCTCTGCCAACAACTTTAGTCCATCTTCCCGGCAAATGCACCTGAATTTCACTCCGTTCGGTCTTTTTCTGCACAGGATGTCATCCACAAACTGGTACATACTTGACTGACGGGCTACTTTTTCGGCTTGTTCTTGTTCATCAGGGAGTTCTCCTATTTGGAGAACCTGGACTATCTGTTGGGCCCATGCTGGAGACTGAGGCTCGACAACAAGGACTAAAGGCATTTCTTCGGCTGTGGGAATGCTAACCTCGTCGGCAAGAATCAGATATTCTGCTCGAGGCTGCTACTCACCGGCAAGCGCATCATTACTCCCGGCAATATTCTCGCTGGTGGCTTCAGGGAGCTCCGCCGGAAAATATTTGCCGGTGCTTAGCTTTCTTCTTTTCCTGGCTCTTGTTGATGGGGTGACTATTGGCTGATTAAAATGGAGCACAAAAGTTCCCGGTTCCACGGGAAGCTTCTGGGCGGCACACTTTGACAGTTGATCAGCGATGTTGTTTTTCGCATGGGGAACGTGCTCTGTTTGCAACCCATCAAAGTGTTCTTCCAATTTCCTCACTTCATCCGCATATGCTTCCATCAACAGGCTCTAGTAGTCCTTGTTCACTTGCTTCACTACAAGTTGCGAGTCTCCGCTGACGATCGTCTTTTTGATGCCCAACTCCACTGCTATTCTAAGGCCGGCAAGCAGTCCCTCATACTCAGCAGTGTTGTTGGTAGCCTCCTCCTGGGGGAAGTGCATCTGAACCACGTACTTGAGATGCTCTCTGGTGGGTGCGACAAGCAGCACTCCAGCACCAGCGCCTTGCAGCGAGAAAGCACTGTCAAAGTACATGATCCAGTTCTTCTCAGTTTCCTTGCCGGGGAGAGTTGATTCAGGGATTTCATCATCTTTCATTGGTATACGTTCCGCAATGAACTTTGCTAGTGCTCTACTCTGAATGGTTGACGTACTTTCAAATTTGAGTGCAAAACTTGATAGCTTTAGTGCCCACTCTACTATCCTGCCAGTCGCCTCTGGATTCCTTAGAATGCGCTGCAACGAAAAGCGAGTGACTACCGTGATCTCATGAGCCTGGAAGTAATGGCGCAGCTTTCTTGAGGCCATAAGCAGGCCAAAAAGCAAATTTTGCACGCCCGAATATCTTGATCTAGCCCCCTGCAAAAGGGATCTGACAAAGTACACGGGTTGCTGCACCATCTTCTTCGGTACCATCTACTGATTGGCTATCTCTTCCTGCACTGTCTTCGCTCCACCAGCGCCAGGATCGCCAGGGAGGGATCTGCTTTGTCATCTGATGGCTTTGCCACCGTTGTTTCCTTGCCGACAGCTTCTCTCTGTATGACTGATGACCCACAAGTATAGGGGATCAATCGTAGTCCTTTCGATAAGTAAGAGTGTCGAACCCAACGAGTAGCAGAAGGAAATGACAAGTGGTTTTCAGCAAGGTATTTTCTACAAGCACTGAAATAGTCGGTAACAAGTAGTTTGATAGAAAGATAATTTGTAACGAGCAAGTAATGGTAATGGTAAACAAAGTGCAGCAAGGTAGCCCAATCCTTCTGTGGCAAAGGACATGCCAAAATGGTCTCTTATGATAAGCAAAGCGTTCTTGAGGGTACACGGGAATTTCACCATATCACTTTCATCATGTTGGTTTGATTTGTGTTCGCTACTTTGTTTCCTCGCAAGCATCCGCAACTACGAGAAAAGTATTAAGATAAAATCTAACCATAGCATTAAACTTTTGAATCCAAATCGGTCCCTTATGAAGTAGCGCATAAACTAGGGTTTAAGCTTCTGTCACTCTAGCAACCCATCATCTAATAACTACTCCACAATGCATTACCTTAGGCCCAAATATGGTGAAGTGCCATGTAGTCAATGTTCACATGACACCACTAAGGGAATCACAACATATCATCAAAATATCGAACACATATCAAGTTCACATGATTACTTGCAACATGACTTCTCCCGTGACCTCAAGAACAAAAGTAACTACTCACAAATGATAATCATGCTCAAGATCATAGGGGTATTAAATAGCACAATGGATCTGAACATATAATCTTCCACCAAATAAACCATACAGTAATCAACTACAAGATGTAATCAACACTACTAGTCACCCACAAGTACCAATCCAGGGTTCCGGTATAAAGATTGAACACAAGAGATGAACTAAGGTTTGAGAGGAGATGGTGTTGTTGAAGATGTTGATGGAGATTTCCCTCCCAAAGATGAGAGGGTTGTTGGTGATGACGATGATGATGATTTCCTCCTCCGGGAGGGAAGTTCCCCCGGCGGAATCGCTCCGCCGGAGGGCAAAAGTGCTCCTGCCCAAGTTCCGCCTCGAGATGGCGGCGCTTCATCCCGAAAGTCCCCCTCTTAATTTTTCTAGTTCAAAATGACCTATATACCAGAAGATGGGCACCAGAGGTGGGCCGAGGAGGGCACAACCCACCAGGGCGCGTCGTGGTTTCTTGTGCTCACCAGGGTGGCCCCCTCCGGTAGTTATTTGCTCCAGTATTTTTTATATATTTCAAAACAATTCTCCGTAAATTTTCAGCTCATTTGGAGATGTGCAGAATAGGTAACTCTGACGTAGCTTTTTCAGGTCCAGAATTCCAACTGCCCGCATTCTCCCTCTTTTTGTAAACATTGCATATTATGACAGAAAAGGCATTAGAATTACTCCATAAAGCATTATTATGCATAAAAACATTATAAATAACAATAGGAAAACATGATGCAAAATGGACGTATCAACTCCCCCAAGCTTAGACCTCGCTTGTCCTCAAGTGAAAAACCGAAATCGAAAAACATGCCCACATGCTTGGAGAGAGAGAGAGGTGTCGATAAAAACAAAATACGGACATAGAAGCATCATGCTTATTATTATAACAGCAAGGAACTTTAACATAAAACTTTATCACACAACTTTTATCATATAACTTCTCATGAACAAGTAGCAATTCATCACAACATTGAAGTATAAAGCATAAACATTATTGAAAACCAACAAATTATGTTCTCAGTCAACTTTTGTGGCACCCCGATAGAGGGCCGACGCACGCCAGCCCCAGGATAAGACCTGGCGCACGTCAAAGACATGATACAACAATTCCAGGCACAAAATGGCTTTATTAAATAGAATGGAGTATTACAATATTGTTGCTTACAACAATATTACATAGCTCCAAGGCTAACTAAGATGGCAGCGAAGGTCTTGGTTCAGTGGCAACGATGTCTCTGGCTGGGCTCCACAACTCACAGGGCTGGCTGGGTTACGATCTAGCACGACGGATCTTCTCCTGCAACTGGCCACGTGCAAGGCCAGGTGAGTACTTTGAATGTACTCGCAAGACAACCAAATACATAGCATCCAAACAAGCAGATGACAAAGCCAACCCTATGCTATGCAAGAATTTATTCTAAACATGGCATGGAATTAACAGGAAAACACGAATCAAGCATAGCATAGCATACCTATCTAGCATTATAATCATCATGTCGTAGCAAAATTATCTGGCATGTTTAAACATCCAGTAGCATTAATCATCACGATATAACGGGGTTATCTAGCAAAATAACTACTGAAGTAAAGTATAGTGAAGTAAAGCATGCATCAAGTAAATAATCCATATTCCGAATAATCTCATGATCCAGTCTGAACCTGATCCAAATCCAAGTCTTTCGGTCATCTGACCATCTCTTCCATAGCCATCTCATGGCTAACATACCATACTCCTGACAACATCTACTGTCCATGCAGGACAGGTCCTTTCACCATCATTATCATCATTATGGTTGATCGCCTAACGAGGTCTGGACGGGCTGTCCAATACCGTGGACACGGCTATTCGAATAGATTTTACACTCTGCAGAGGTTGTACACTTTACCCACACCACGGAACTCATGGCCTCGTACTCCCATTCGGGTGGACCAACGACGTTCCGACGAAACCTGTCTGACCCGTGACTCTTCCATCGTACCACCGGCCATCACACTCCCTCTTGGAGTCAAGCCCTGGGTGGCCCCGTGTCCTCAAGACACCTGCCACCGTCGTGGCCAAACAAAACTGTCCCAAACGGGGACGGGTACCCAAACAACTCAACTGGGCTCACAGGGTTATCGCCGCCTACCGGGCCAGGGCAGCGCGTGCGCATAACCCTCCCTCTTTGGAGGTACCGGTGAAAGAGCACGCGATCAGACCAAGTCAAGGCCGTCCCATACCGGCAAATGTGGTTGCACGGATAAGCCCGGACAGGTGACTCTGATCAATCGACTAGGTTTATCAATATATCTCCATCATCCCACCATTACCTTAACAATTATAATTGTGAACAGCCACTTAACATCAGCATAGCAGAATCATTACAATGTTGACAAACATGGCAAGATATCAGATCATGGTACTCACATGATAACGGTATCCAAAATATTGTTACTAGCATGGCAGGGCATGGCATGGAAACAAGGCATGATATTAGATGAAACGTAATGCTAACATCTAAAACAGATGACATAACAGGTGTATGCAAGTGCAGGCTAACAGGTGATACAGATGTACTACAATGAACACACAGGGTGCAAGCAAAGTCATCACACAAGTCCGGAGCTCATGGAAGAGGTTGGCTTGCCTGGGGTAGAGGAATACACCGGGTGGAAGTGCAATAACACTCCGGGAAGATTCGCCGGAAAAGTTTCCCTCTCGAAGGAGGCTGATTAGGGGCAAGGGCAAAATGGTCATTTTCACAGTGTGAAAACATTATGAAAATGACGCCATCAGAACGGGCTCTTCGATCTGAAGACGTGGGCGTTGGTTTTACCTCAATCGGAGTTACGGTCGCAAAGTTAGGGCCGTTCGTTCGTTAAGCGTTAAAACAGACAAAATCTGTCCATTTTAGCTCTTAACCAGCGAACGTTTTCTATATAATAGATTCGGCCGGCAGCTGGAAAAAAGGAAAACGCCTTTGGAAAAATACGCCTTCGGAGTCAGAAGACGTACTCCCTAAAATACGTTTTCACTTTAAACCAGCGGGCCCGGGTTGACTTTCTTTATCTCAATGACGTGTGGGCCCCGCCTTATCTCTTTCTCTCTCTCTTTTCTTCTCTTCCCAGGTCTTCCCGACCGAACAGAGGAGAGTGCCACGGTGGCTCGGGCCTCGCCGGCTGCTCGCGTGGCCGTCGCTTCGCCGCTCCTCAGGGCCGGCCGGCGGGCGGAGGGGCTCGGCCACCCAACATCGCGCCCGCAGGTGTCCTCGGGGCCGCTCGGGGCGGACCACAGCGACGGCGCCGCGGCTCGAGCCGAGGTCAAGGCACGGCCGGAGGAGGGGGCACGGCGGCAGGGCTCCTCCGCCTGAGCTCGAGACAGCGGCGACTCGCGGGGAGTCAGGGGAGGCCGGGAACACGGACAGAGGGGGAGGGAAGAGGTCAAGGCGCCGAAATGGCTGAAGGGCAACGGCGGCAGAGCCGCGGCCATGGTGGAGGGAGGAGCTCGAGGGCTCGAGGGAGGAGGCTGGGGGCTTGCTGGTGACGAGGTCGGCTCGGGGGCACGCTATATATATAGCTTGGGGATGAAGCTAGCCGACAATGGACGGAGCTCCGAGAAGCTCCTCGTTGACGACCGAGGCTTCGAGCGCTCCACCAGCTAGGGGACGAGGGGTAGAGGCCTCTGGATGGGTCACGCACGCGCTAGGGAGCTCTACAACACTGCTGGACATGCTGGAGACGGCTGGAGACAAGCTCCCGTCAACTCCAATGCACAGAGCACCAGTTTGGCACGCTCTGCCCATGGTCACCGCATGGCCACGGCGTTGCCACGCCTCACATGAAGCCAAACCATGTCTAGGCTATTCACCGTCCTACACTGAGTTGACCTATGCGGCTGAATGACCTGAGGGAGGCCTGAGGTGACTGCACCATGGTCAAACAGGTTCCAACAGCAAAGTGTTTGCCATGTGGTGCGGCTACCACAGTGCACCTATTGACCTGATCTATGGCATGGGTTAGTAATACACTAAGGTAGTGATGCTGGAAAAATTTGGGCACAAATGTACAAGGATAGCTGGTACTTCCTTTGTTACCATGCCCACTGACCAGAAATACAAATGAATGATGCTGGGGTCAAATGGCTAGATGGATTTGAATGATTCTTGGTGTAGAGTGATGATATGGTCATAGGAACTGTCTGGAAAAGTTTCAGCTCAAATTGATCATCTATGAGGGTACTTCCTTCACAGAGATGCAATCTGGACAGAAACTTAGATAATTTACTGAGGAAGATTGACTTGATGGAATGAGCTCATTTTTGGTATACAGGGGTAATATATCATAATGAATCACCCTGCAAAATTTCAGCCCAAGGAGATCAAGGAATCAAGCACTTCCTTTGCAAACTGAAAATCTGGACAGAATTTGCAAAGTGGTGTTGTGCTCAAAATTTAATGGGTGGAACTTGATATATTGATGGAAATGGTGAATATATGGATAGGAAAAACTCCACAATTTATTTGGGATTTTTCCTAACTACCAAAATGGTAGTTCCTTTGGAAAGGCCCCAAATTGGAATATTGGCTTTAAATAGGAAAATGCAATTTATCCTATTTAATTATGGCCAATATTTTTATGAGAGCTCAATATGATCACAAAGAATATCTCCACAAGTTTTCATGAACTTTGGAGATGGATAGATATTATTCTGGATTTAATTCCTCGGAAAGGAAGAAAAAGGAATTAATTCTAGATGAGAAATATTGCATATGACTTGGCAATATTTTAGCACATCTAGGGTTTATGAGTGAAGGATGATCTTCGGAAATTTTGGGAGGATCAACTGAGCAAGAAAAATGATAGTTCCTTTGTAAACGCAAAGGTAGGATTTCCAGTTCCGATATTTTGGAACTAGGGTTTGAATGAGGTTCGGGGTTTACTGACGGAAACTTGACTGGCACAAGAGCATGGAAAATTCATGGAGAGGCTGAGGATTGTCTCGATTCACCTGGTCATTCACCAGATTCCAGAGGAAAAAATTCGGGAAAGAAAAGCTAGGAAGGAATAACAGCATAAAAATCGATAACCCGATTTTTGGGGTGTTACAACTTTGCAACTACAATTCATCATATTTTCAGGAAGGTTCATGTATCGAAGCCTTTAGGCAAGTCCACATACTCAACCATCATTTAACCTTCTATGATTGCTAACACTCACAGCATACCCATGAATAAAAAGTTTCAACCAGACACATAGAAAGATAGGGGCTTATAGTTTCGCCTCCCAACGTATTCACCTCAAGGGTGATGTCAACAATAATAACTCATGCTCCCTCATATCCAACTGGATATATGTGCCTAGATCTTTCCTCATCACATGATGCTTGCAAAAAGATAAAAATAAAAAGGAATAGGGAAGAATACTTTGACTCTTACATAAAAGTAAATGCATAAAAGTAAAAGATAGGCCTTTCGCGGAGGGAAGCAGAGGTTGCCATGCGCTTTTTGTTTGTACGCCAAATCCCTTAATGCAAAAGAACATCACGTTATATTTCCTCTTGTGATAGCAACCTTTATGATGCGGTCCGTCGCTTTTATTACTTTGCCATCACAAGTTCGTACAACGCTCAATTTTCTCTTACACTAAATGATCCAAAACATTTAGAAGAAAATTATATTGCCTTATTGCACTGATGACAACTTACTTGAAGGATCTTACTCAATCCATAGGTAGGTTTGGTGGACTCTCAAAATAGGATTTTGGGTTTAAGGGTTTTTGGAAGCACAAGTAGTATCTCTACTTAGTGTAGAGTTTTTGGCTAGCAAAGATATTGAGCAAGCACCACATGTTAAGGACCTATGACAATATAACTTCTATGTGAATATGAACAAACATAAATCATTACGTTGTCTTCCTTGTCCGACGTCAACAATTTTGACACATAATATTTAATGGGGGCTCACAATCATAAAATATGTCTAATATAATATATTTGCATGTGAATCTTCTCTTCCCTTATTAATTCTTTCATGAATTGCATCATTGACCAATGCTATGTTTGTCAATCTCCAATAAATTTTACCACTTATACTTTTCCTTATGTGATGTCATTACTTACCATAAGATTAGCATATGATCTTTTTCATTTATTTTCCTTTCTTTTTATTGAAACAAAAGAGTAAAGAAACAAAACTCAAACTACTCTTTATTATATATCTCGCACATGATTACATAGATAGATAGATCACTAAGCAAGCACTCGAAAAGAAAGGATCAAACTAAACTTTTATGCAACTAAATCAAAGGATAACTAAAGATTGAACTAAAATAGATAAAGGCAAAGATAGTGGTGGTGATACGATACCGGGGCACCTCCCCCAAGCTTGGCACAAGCCAAGGGGAGTGCACATACCATGAACTCAAATCTCCTTTGGTGGGGAAGATGATGGTGGTGGTGGTGATGAGGTAGTAAGTTTGTCCAGCTTGCGTCGGAGGCTAAAATTGTTTTCCCTGAGATCCTCATTCTCCAGCTCAAGCTTCAATATCTTCTTGCATAGCGCTTCTTTGCTTTCCTTCAGGAAGCGAGGAGGGATAGGTTTGTCTTCGTCCTCCTCATCTGTGAACCACACATAGGGAAAAGTGTCCTTGAAGATATTTAGGTCTAGGGGCTGGTAAGGAACCGGGCACTCTCCCTCCGAATCTTGAGATGACATATTTTCATATTTGCCAGAAAACAGCAATAAAGAAAGATAGAAGATTTCTCCATGATACGGTGGTCAATACGTTCGAGGGGTATATAAAGATTTTTTATCTTAGGAAACAAGCAAACGAGAGAAAAACGGAGTCGGGAAGGTTCCCGAGGTGGGCACAACCCACCTGGGCGCGCCAGGCAAGCCAGGCGTGCCCTGGTGTCTTGTGCCCTTCTCGGTTGCCTTCCTGGTTGTTTCTTATTTTCCTAAATTTTGTAATATTCCAAAACTGACAGAAAATATTTTTGCAGATTTTTCGGAGTCCGTTTACTTACCGTATCATGTACCTCCTCTTTTTTAGTATTCTGGAGTGTTCCGGAAGGTTTCTTTTATGTGTTCCTCTGGTGTCATGGTTTGAATAATATTGCTTTCAACATTAATAGGCGTACCTGAGATATAGTGTTTAATTCTTTCCCCATTAACCACCTTCGGGTTAGTACCTTCGACATTATTATTTTTGATGGCTCCAAAGCGATAAACCTCCTCGATAATATACGTGCCTTCCCATTTGGAGAGAAGTTTTCCTGCAAAGAATCTAAAACGAGAGTTGTACAAAAGAACATATTCTCGAACTTTGAATTCCCGCTTTTGGATTCTTTTGTCATGCCATCTTTTAACTTTTTCCTTAAATAATTTGGCATTTTCATAGGCTTGGGTTCTCCATTCATCTAATGAGCTAATATCAAATAACCTCTTTTCACCGGCAAGTTTGAAATCATAGTTGAGTTCTTCAATTGCCCAATAAGCTTTATGTTCTAACTCTAGAGGCAAATGACAAGCTTTTCCATAAACCATTTTATAGGGAGACATACCCATAGGATTTTTATATGCTGTTCTGTAGGCCCAAAGTGCATCATCCAATTTCATAGACCAATTCTTTCGGGACCTATTAACAGTTTTTTGTAATATTAGTTTTATTTCTCTATTGCTAAGTTCAACTTGACCACTAGATTGAGGATGATAAGGTGATGCAATTCGATGATTACCATCATATTTAGCAAGCATTTTACGGAAAGCACCATGAATAAAGTGTGAACCACCATCAGTCATTAAATATCTAGGGACTCCAAACCTCGGGAAAATAACTTCTTTAAACATTTTAATGGTGTCGGTGTACTAAGTATTGGGCCACTAGTACCCCTTACATGTGCACGGGCAGTTGTAGCCGTCCTCGCGGCAAGGCTTGCTGGGATCAGCTCGAGGTCGATTTAAGTCATCAAAGAAATCATCAAGTCAGAGATCTGAGAATCAGCAAATAAGCAAAGCTGGAAATCGAAGGCCAGCCTCCCCGGCAAGATCCTTGCCGGGGTGGCCTGAGGAGCCCGGCAAGGATCGGCGCCCGGCAAGGCTTGGCGCCCGGCAAGGCTCGGCGTCCGGCAAGGCTTGGCGCTCGGCAAGGCTTGGCGCCCAGCAAGTTTTGGCGCCTGGCGAGGTTCTGCCACTGTGCCACCGCTTCGGCACAGTGACGAGTCTGACATTCTGGCTCCTTTCATGGATGCGTGGCGGCGCGCCAGTGGAGGAGGGCTTAAGCGGTGCTGATGGGATGGCCCCTTTTTCCATCCCCAAGAAAGTGAGGACACCTAAATGGACACCTCACGGTGCATTAAATGCGCCTGTCCTAATCCGTCAGGGGTTAGGTATGATACCCTGTAGCTACTTTACACCTCAATGTATGTACATTTTGCCACTGTGGAGACCCCTTTGAGCATATAAAAGGAGGCCCAAGGCAACTGCTACAGAGGAGGAGAACTTCTGGCCCATTCTGCATGCGTAGCTGCTCTTTGAACGTACTGTTCATTAGGAACGCTCCTGAAGGCTGGGCTCAAGAACATCAATAAGAACACAAAGCAGGAGTAGGGTTTTACGCTGATCAGCGGCCTGAACCTGGGTAAAAACCTCACGCGTCGATCACCGGTTCTGCTCTTTGCGTGTACCTCTCCCCCCGCCGAATCATAAAGGGGTCTCTCGGGATCCCATAGGTGTCGTGCCCCGACATCTTTGGCGCGCCAGGTAGGGGGATTGAAGGTTGCGTGAACCTGATCTGGTGGTCGACGCCCTAGTTCCTTCATCATGCTGCCCAAGAAGAAAAACATCGTGACAGCACAACCGTCCGGGTCCGTTTTGCCCGCGCCTTCGCAGACAGGCGATGGTGTGGGTGCAGAAGGAAGAGGACTGGAACCCCCGCGGCGTTCTGGTGATCCAAGCCAAGCGAGCGGTATCGTTCGCAGTGGCAGTGGTAACTTGCGCGCCGCTGGATCTAGAGATGGCGTTGTGTTGCCTACGGGTGGCACAACAAACTCTAGGGATCAAAGAGCGCCTGCTGGAGCTCCCGCGCCGCCGCGAGCCTCGCAACCTGCCCAGGTTGTGCGAGACGAGCGACATCATGGCGCTGGTGGTTCGGGGCATCCCTACGAAAAGGTTTCTGCGCATAGATCCCAAGATGCGCGGGACCAGCATGCACACCGAGCTGCCGGCGAAGGTGGCGCGCGGTCGCGTGACCGTGGCGGTGCTCCTTCTAACTTGGTTAGGAGTCAGAGCACCTCACGTACTTCGCACCTGTCGCCGCCACCTACGCCAGCGGAAGCCTTGGCACGTGCGCAGCTGCTCCTCGATTTTCCTCCCGCCCCGGAGAAGATGGAGGAGTGGCGAGCTACTATCCAGAGCCTTATCGGCTTCGCTAATAAGGATGGACCACAAGAGGCAGGGCCCTCTCAGCGGAAGCCCATCGATCCGATGCGAGCCGGTGGAGAGAAAACCGGAGGTGGTGCAACTACAGTGCACTCTCCTCCGCGACATCAGCGGCGGCCGATGACTCAGCAAGTCGACCGCCATGAAGAAGTTTCCACGGCGTCGTCCGATCCGCGGATGCGCCGTGATCAGCGTCTGGTTCTCCAGGAACGAGGCAAGGAGGACGCTCGAACAACCATCGAGCGGCGACGGGAAGCGTGCTATCAGTCTGATAAGCGCGCGGGGCTAGTTGTCGACGAGCCCACGCCAGGGAACGTAGGAGACTTGCCTTACGAGGTGGGACCTCCAGCGTTTACCCGTGAGCTGCGGCAAGTCCAGTGGCCCAATCTCTGAACCTTCAAGCCAGAGGTCCCGGAGAAATATGACGGCAAGACCCATCCCTCGGAGTTCCTGAGCATCTACACCATTGCGGTGCAAGCTGCCGGGGGCCGAGATGACAAGATACTCGCCAACTACTTCCCGTTGGTGCTCAAACCCAACGTCAGGTCGTGGTTGATGCATCTGCCGGAGGATTCTATTTCTTGCTGGTCAGATCTGTGCCATCAGTTTGTTGGCGCCTTTGTTGGAGGCCACCAAGCTCCTGGCCAAGAAAGTGATTTGCACATCATCCCTCAGAGGGAGGGCGAGTCCCTGCGCAAGTTTATGCAGAGATTCAGCCGGGTGCAATACAATATTCCTGATGTTCATCCTGCCGCTGTCATCAGCGCGTTCCATCAGAACATGCGTAACCGCAGGATGCGGGAAGAGCTGGCAATGAACAAAGTGAGGAGTATTGCCGAGCTTTACACTTTGGCCGACAAGTGCGCTCGAGCTGAAGAGGGGAGAAAACTCCCCGGTGAAGCTGTTGGTGCGACAGGCGACTCAGAAGAAGATGTCGCGGCTCCGTCAAGGAAAGGCCGGCGGCGGAATAGGAAGCGCGGAGGCAAGGCCGTGCTTGCCGTCGAGGAATCCGGCAGCCCCGGCGCCGCCAAGAAGGCCAAAGTTAGCGCCCCCAGCAAGGATCTTGCCGGGTGCCCTTCCTGTCAGGCCTTGGCGGCTGCCGACAAGTCGGAGAACTCTGGCAAGCAATACTGCAAGATCCATCGCACTAAGGGCCACGATCTCCAGGACTGCCGGCAAGTTGAGTAGCTTGCCGAGAAGCAGAAGGCCGAATACGAGAGGCGAGACAAGGAGAAGGCCCAAGATGGTGCTGAGGGGTCCGGCAAGAAACGCGGTGGCCGAGGGGGTCGCCCCGGCAAGGCCAAACAACAGAAGGATCGGCCCGCTCGGGGCCGAGATAAAGAAAGAGATGATGATGAAGAAGATGACGAATCTAGTGAGCAGGAATTCCAGAAGGCTACGGAGGCTATGTGCATTGATGGGGGTGCCTCGCTGCATTCTTCCCACCGCCAACTTAAACAGTGGGTGCGGGAGGTTAATGCGGCAGAGCCATCCCCCGATGCTTGTAGGCCTCTGAAGTGGTCCAGCACGCCTATCATCTTTGACGCCGAGGATCACCCTGATCGCACAACTGCGATCGGGTGTTTGCCATTGTTGGTTTCCCCGACAATTCACAACCTCAAGGTGACGAAGATGTTAGTTGACGGCGGGGCCGGCCTAAACTTAATATCACCAGACGTGCTCACAAAGCTTCAGATTCCCGACGAAGACCTCGAGGAAACGGGTACGTTTCAAGGGGTCAACCCGGGAAGAACCCAGCCTAGGGGCATGATCACGCTGCCGGTAACATTTGGCAGCAAGCTTAACTTCAGGACCGAAAAGGTGGTGTTTGATGTCGCCAAGATCCCCATGTCATACAATGGGATCCTTGGTCGGCCAGCGCTGGCTAAATTCATGGCGGCATCACACTACGCATACAACGTCTTGAAGATGCCTGGGCCGTTGAGCGTCATCACTATCCATTCCGATAAGAAGGATGCGCTCATCTGTGCCGACCAACTTTACCGGGAAGCAGTTGCAGCACCTGCCATCAAGGCATCTGCTCCTGCCGCTGGAACTCCCGGGGGGAAGAAGAAGACCGGCAAGAACCTTGGCGCGAACTCCGGCAAGCGCACCTCCTCGGAGTGCTGCGCTTCCGTCGAGGATGTACCAGAGAGTTCCACCGGCAAGAACAAGAAGTCCAAGGCTGCCCCGCCGGAAACTAAGAAGGTGCCTGCCAGGGAGGACGGAACGGGGGGAACTTTCACCATAAGTTCCACCCTAGATGACAAATAGGAAAGCGCGCTCGTTGCTTTCCTGCGGGCGAATGTCGACGTGTTTGCATGGCAACCGTCTGACATCCCCGGCGTTCCCAGGAAAGTAATTGAGCACCACCTTGCTGTCTATCCTCATGCGCGGCCCGTCAAGCAAAGGGTGAGGAAACAGGCCTTGGAGCGGCAAGAATTCATTGCCGAAGAAATTAAGAAGCTGGAGGCAGCAGGATTGGTCAAAGGGGTGCTTCATCCAACCTGGTTGGCTAATCCAGTCGTAGTGCGGAAAGCGAATGGGAAATGGAGGCTTTGTATCGATTATACAGATATCGATAAAGTTTGTCCAAAAGATCCCTTTCCCTTGCCGCGCATCGACCAGATTGTGGATGCCACCGCTGGTTGTGATCTCCTGTCCTTCCTTGATGCCTATTCAGGGTATCATCAGATTTTTATGGCAAAGGAAGATGAAGAGAAGACCGCCTTTATCACCCCATGTGGTACGTATTGTTTTATACGAATGCCTTTCGGGTTGAAAAGTGCTGGTTCAACATTTGCCAGAGCAATCCAGATTGGTTTTGAGCCACAACTCCATAGAAATATGGAGGCGTATATGGATGATATAGTGGTCAAAACTAAGGATAAAGCAACGCTCATTCAAGACTTAGAAGAAACATTTGCGAACTTGCGCAAGATCAACTTGAAGCTCAACCCTGAGAAGTGCGTGTTCGGTGTTCCTTCCGGCAAGCTCCTCGGGTTCTTTGTATCTTGCCGGGGAATCGAAGCGAACCCCGACAAGATCAAAGCCATTGAGCAAATTGAAGCGCCGAGACGCGTCAAGGATGTGCGTCGTCTTGCCGGCTGTGTTGCTGCTCTAAGCAGGTTTATTTCCAAATCTGCTGAGCGCGCCCTGCCCTTCTTCAAAATTTTGAAGAAGGCAGGTCCAATGAAATGGACTCCGGAAGAGGAGGCGGCGCTGCAAGGTTTGAAGAAATACCTTTCTTCTCCGCCGACGCTAGTCGCACCTAAACCACAAGAGCCGTTGCTGCTGTATCTGGCGGCAACAAATCAAGTGGTTAGTGCTGCGCTGGTGGCGCAGAGGGAAGCTGATGAGGAGGCAACATCAGCGGCAGGACCGCCAAGTGATGCGTCGAGATCTTCCCCGGCGAGGGATGATCCCGGCAAGACAGGATCTGCGCAAACAGAAGAGCCCGTGCAGAAGAAAAAGGTGGTGCAGCGCCCAGTTTATTTTGTTAGCTCCCTCTTACAAGGGGCTAGATCAAGATATTCTGGTGTGCAGAAGTTGCTTTTCGGCCTCCTTATGGCCTCGAGAAAGCTGCGCCATTATTTTCAAGCACATGAGATCACCGTCGTCACTCGCTTTCCGTTGCAACGGATTTTGCAAAATCCGGAGGCAACCGGCAGGATCGTGGAGTGGGCGTTGGAGCTGTCCAGCTTTGGTCTTAAGTTTGAAAGTACTTCCACAATTCAGAGCAGGGCCTTGGCGGAGTTCATTGCAGAATGGACCCCGACGCCAGACGAAGAAGTTCAAGAAACAAGTCTCCCCGGAAAAGAAATCGATCAGCAATGGGTTATGTACTTTGACGGGGCTTTTTCGCTGCAAGGCGCTGGTGCTGGTGTGCTGCTTGTCGCACCCATCGGAGAGCACCTCAAGTACGTAGTCCAAATGCATTTTCCCCGGGAGAGTTCAACCAACAACACTGCAGAGTACGAAGGTTTGCTTGCCGGTCTTAGGATCGCGGTAGACCTTGGTATCAAAAAGCTCATTATCAAAGGTGATTCACAGCTTGTCGTCAGGCAGGTCAACAAGAACTATCAAAGTCCGTTGATGCAAGCCTACGTTGATGAAGTGAGGAAATTGGAAGAGCGCTTTGACGGTCTGCAGATGGAGCACGTTCCTCGTGCCGAGAACAGCGTTGCCGACGACCTGTCAAAGCGTGCTGCCCTCAAGTTGCCTGTGGAACCAGGAACTTTTGTGCTCCAATTGACTCAACCATCCGTGGCGCCATCGACGCGGCAAGAAAAGAGAAGAAAGTTGAACTCTGGCCAGTACTTCCCGGCAGAGCTCCCCGGAGCCGCCGGCAAGGAAGTTACCGGGATCGACACGCCTGCTGGGGAACAACAGGCTCCGGCAGGGCCTCAGGCCCTTGCCGTCGAGACAAACGTCCCCCCGGCGGAGGAGATGCCTTTAGTCCTAGCCGTCGAGCCTCAGGCTCCAGCATGGGCGCAGCACATTGTCCATTTCCTTCAGATAGCTGACTCCCTGAGGAACAAGAAGAAGCGGAGAGAGTAGCCCGTCGGTCTGTTATGTACAAGTTCGTCGATGACGTCCTGTACAGAAAGAGACCAAACGGTGTGAAATTGAAGTGCATTCCTCGGGAGGATGGACTAGAGCTGTTGGCAGAGATACATGGGGGCATGTGTGGCTCTCACATAGGGTCAAGAGCGCTTACCGGGAAAGCATTCCGGCAAGGTTTCTTTTGGCCCACCGCCCTCCAGGATGCGACTGCACTAGTAACCAGGTGTGAAGCGTGCCAGTTTCATTCGAAGAAATTACATCAGCCAGCTCAAGCTCTTCAAACAATCCCTCTCTCCTGGCCATTTTCGGTCTGGGGGCTCGACATACTGGGCCCCTTCCCCCGTGCTGCCGGGGGCTTTGAGTACTTGTACGTTGCTATCGACAAGTTCACAAAGTGGCCGGAGGTGGAAGCAGTGAGGAAGGTGACAGCGCAGTCGGCTGTCAAGTTCTTCAAAGGAATTGTTTGCCGTTTCGGTGTGCCTAACAGGATCATCACCGACAACGGCACGCAATTCACAAGTCGCACCTTCATGCAGTACGTCCAAGACCTTGGCGGCAAGATTTGTTTTGCCTCTGTTGCTCACCCGAGAAGCAACGGCCAAGCGGAGAGGACCAATGCTGAAGTGTTGCGCGGTCTCAGGACCAGAACTTTTGACAGGCTGAAAAATTGCGGAAGACGCTGGATTGATGAGTTGCCGGCGGTTCTTTGGTCAATCAGAACGACACCAAATTGAGCCACCGGCCAGACGCCCTTCGCTCTAGTGTATGGAGCGGAAGCAGTTCTCCCCACGGAACTCATATACGGATCTCCTCGAGTGCTCGCTTATGATGAGCTCGAGCAAGAGCAACTGCAGCAAGATAACGCTGTGCTCCTTGAGGAGAATCGTCTTCAGGCTGCTGTGCGAGCTGCACGCTACCAGCAAGCTTTGCGCCGCTATCATAGCCGCAAAGTTCATGCCCGAAGCCTTGAGGAAGGCGACCTTGTTCTTCGGCGGATTCAGTCCGCCAAGAATTCAAACAAGTTGACGCCAAAGTGGGAAGGCCCTTATCGGGTAGTACGAGTCACCAGGCCTGGCGCTGTCCGCCTGGAGACCGAGGATGGCGTTCCAGTGAGTAATTCCTGGAATATCGAACATCTTCGCAAGTTCTATCCATAAGGCGCGGTTGCCGGGGGCTCCCGGCAACCACCTTTTTGTACAAGTCTTGCCGGCAAGGAATGTGATCCTTTGTACAAAGCCAGGAGCAGACCCTGAGCACAGATGAATAAATTTAAGTGTTGTACATTTCCTTATTGATTCTCATGTTCACATTCATATATGCATGTTTGTCTAAGATGTTGTATAACACCTGATCCCGGTAAGTTCTAACGAACCGCCAAGGTTTCATCTCTTTATTTTCTCTTCTTTCTTTTTCTTAAAGACAGAAGGATTCCTCGCGCGCACATTTGCCGGGGGAGGAAGGGAGACATGAATACCAGTTGGTGACGTTTGGAATCGTATGCTTGCCGGAGGAAGGAGAAAGACCGAAAGCTAAGTCCTAAAAACTCAGAGCAAGTTTTTCTTTTTATTACCAAGTTAGTTCCTTGGACGATTCCGACCCTTGTATGGAAAATCTGCACGTGAAGGAACCCTTGTTGTAATTAGTTGCGCCCTTATTTTGTTTCGAGTCCGCTCAACGATTTAAGTGCCTGCACTGAGAGCGCCAAGGAGTCTTGCCGGCCGCTGCGCCTCCTGCAGGCTGTTGAAGTCCCGCACCCAGCGCTCGCGGCAGGTTGCGCGCCGGCAAATTTTTCAGTAGGCGTAGGATGAACTCCATACATAAAGGAATCAGACAAGGAAAGTAGCTAGCATGAGCCTAAACATAGTTAAATTATATTACATCCATGAGTTGCCGCAGTCCTAACTCGAGACTTAACTGTCTTTTACATGAGATGGTGGCGGCAAGAATAAAAGGGAAGCACTCAATCCCTGCGCTGGCCTTCGATCCTTTTGATGGAGTCCACCTTCTCAAGGATCGGCGTGATGCACTTCTCAAGAGCCTCAACATTTGCATCCTTTGGCAGGTGGCCGAGTGCGCTGGAGAGATCGATGTCGGGATTGCTGTGCACCACCTTGAGGAGCACCTTGTGAAGGACGGCCCGGCAAAGCCGGCGAGTCTCGTTCGCCAGTTGGGTTGCCCGGCTGGACTGGAGCGCCCTCAATGCATTGATGATGCTTTCAAAGAACATCGTCAACCTGGCGCTTGGAGATATTCTTTCCTCGGAAGAATATCTGAAGTTCGACAAGCCCATGGTTGACAGTTCTGCGGTAAGCTTCACTCCCTTTTCATAATCAGCCTGGGCAGCGGCAGCGCTCTTGAGCAGGTTCCTCTCTCCTTGGAGATCCTTGAGTAGAGCCTTCTCACGGGCCCTGCCGGCCTCGAGGGATTTCTGCAGCGTGGTCAGCTTCAGCTCCAGAACCGCAATATCATCAGTCGCAGAGGAGAGCTGCTTGGTCTTGCCGGACAGGGCGACTTGCATCTCCGCCAAGGAGTGGAGGGTTTTTTCCCTGTCCCCCTTGAGCGTCGAGAGCTCCTTGCCATGCTCGTCGAGATCCGTCTCCAGCCTCTTCACTTTGTCGCTCAGCTCATTCTTGGCGGCCTCTGCAACTTCGGCAGCATCGACGGCCTCCTTGAGCTTGCCGGCGTGACTTGCAGTTAGAGCTTCGAGCGCCTCCTTGTGCTTCTGCTCCAGCTCCTGGGTCCGCCGCGCGACAAGATTTTCAATGTCTTCATCCTTGCTACGAAGCTTGGCGGCGAGCGCCTGCTCACGTGCGGTGAGATCTTCTTCGAAAGCGTCAAGAGCAACGCGGCGCCCCGTCAGGAGAGCATCTTCGGCAGCGATCCTTTGAACAGCTTCATCATGGGCCTTCTCCATGTCTGATTGCTTCAGGAGGACCTCATTCCATTGCTGGCTCACTTGTTCTCGACGGCAACCAGCTCTTGAAGGGCCTCGGCATGCCAGATTTGCATTTGTGCGACGCGCCTTTGAAAATCCGCTTCGGCTGCCTCGACAACTGCCATTCTGGAGTCCGCCTTCTCTTTTCGGGCACGATGGAGAGCCTGGAGTTTGCGGAAGTTTTCGCCCATGGCCTGAAGGAGCCGATCCTCTTCAGACTTGCCACTGCTAGCACTGGGATCGTCAACAACTTCGAGCCCGGCAGCGGCAATAATTTCCTCAAAAATTTCTCCTTCGGCTGGTGCCTCGGTGCTTGCCGTCCTTGGCAAGTTGATGAATAGGTTTTCGCCAACTTTGAGATACTTGCTGGATGAGGGCTCGTCAGATGTTGATGGCTGGTCTTCAGTGGCCGCCTCACCAGTGACAGGGGGCTCCGCGGCCGATGCAACGCCTGGCGCTCCTGCGGCAGGAATGCCGTCAGTATGGTCCCCAGCCTCCCTGTCAACCTCTTCAGCAGGTTCTTCCGCGATTTCCTTTCGTGCTGTCTTGGCGGCCTCCCCGTCAAGAGCATCACCGGCCCCGGCAACATCATCCTTGGTGGCCTCGCTGGCAGTGATCCTATCCGCTTCGGCAGCAGCATCCCTGGCGGTCTCCTCGATGACGGCGTCGACGTCCATATGTTCCATCTCAGAGAACTCTGAAGGGAGAAGGAGAAGGTCAGAATAAGATCGAGTTTTTAAATTTTGAAGTGATCAAAGATAAAGAAGTAAGGGGAAAAGAATAATTGGCACTTTGAGGCGATCGAGTACCTGCGTCGGGCTGTCGAGAGATAGCTTCGCCTCTCCCGGCAACTCCGGTTGCCGGGGGTGGGTTGCCGGAGTCCGTGCTTGTCGGCTCCTCCTCAACCTGGACGGGCTCGTCGGCAGGATCTCTTGCCGGAGATGTGCTTGCGGGCGGAGCGGTCGATGAAGGAGGCACAATGGGGCAATCCTCTCCTTGTTGCCGTTCCTCTCCTGTGAACCCGAAGATATCGGCGACAAGAATGGAAGCCTCGGCACGAGCCAACAGAAAAAGGGACAATGAACTTACGCTGGGGGCTGCGTTGAGGACTAGGCTCTGGGCTCACGATGACGGTCTCTGGCACGCTAGTGGAGCCTGCCGGGGGCTCGTCGCCCGTAGAAGTCCTTGACCTCTTCGCCATCCTCTCCAGCAAGGTTTCTGTGTCACTGCAGAAGCAATACAAGCAAGTCAGTAAAGATTGATGCAAGATTGGAAGGTAAAAGCTGTGGCAAAGTACTTACTCTTCTTCCTCTCGCTCCGGACTAAAGCCGGAGATGTCGAAGTCGACCTCCGTTGCGGTGTCTGAGTGGGGAGGCGGAGGAGGAGTCCTAGGCCGCTTGGCTGTGGCAGGCGCCGGGGCAGCTTCCGGTGCGGTGGTGCGAGACCCTCCTGCCGCCCCAGCAGTGGCCGCTGGTGCGGGCCTCGCATGCCGTGCAGGCTGTTGACGGGCCCCCTGCCGCGGTCCGGTCTTGCCGGCCACTTTCTTGCCGGGGGCTTCGCCGCTCGAAGAGGGCTGGCTTGCCGGGATGTCAGACGCAGCCTTCCGAAGAACACGCATCGCCTTCTTCTTCGGGGGAGGGGGCTCTTCTCGCGTCTTTTCTTCTTCGACTGAGTCCTCGCCGGACGAGATTTCAGCGGCTGCGCCGCTCTCCTCCCCGGGAACCTCGTCCTCCCCGGCAGGCTTCGCCTCCACTACCACCTCTGCCTCGCTGGCTTCCCACTCTGTGAAGCCAACGCTGCTGGCCTCCGCGGCAAGATTCGCTTCCTCCACTCTGGTAGCGATGTATGCTACCTCCTGATCCGTGGTGGCGCGAATAAGATCTGGCTCTTGCCGGACAGGCTTTTCCGTCAGATTGTTGAAGAATTTCTGCGCTTCTTCCTCGCTTGGCTCGACCCAGGTCGGGTCGAGGCCGTGGGCGTTGAACATCGGCAAGAAAGCAATGATCGACCCCAGCGCAGAGTTGTTGCACAAGGGGACGATCCTTGCCGGCAGCCGGTGCTTGTCTTCGCGCTGGAATAACTTCTGGCGGAGAGCGTCAAGCTGCATAATAGTCAAGTTGTTGTTCAGCCCGGGGCGCAGCCTCATGATATCCGCTGCGTTCTTATACTCCCAGGCTGGCCTTCCCCTATTCTGCAGAGGGGCGATGCGGCGGCGGAGGAAGTCGAAGCCGATCATCTCCATTGTTAGCCCGGCAGCCTTCAAGCGGAGGATTCTGGTAGTGGCGATTGTGAGCTTCTCGTCTTCTGCGGCGAGATCGCCCCAATCCTTGCCGCGGACCACCTTCTGTCGCCGGGGATGACAAAAAGGATGAGATTCTGCTTCCTGGATCCAGCACCATTCGGCCCGCCACTCGTCCCACTTTTCGCGGTAAACTCCATCTGGGTATATCTCTTTGTTCCAGGCCCTTGGAATCCAAGCAATAGATCCAGAGAGAGCCTCTCCTTTTTGGATTCGAGGATAGAAATAGTGGCGGAAAAGAGCAGAATTGGGGATCACGCCGGCAAAATTTTCACAAAGATGGGCAAAGATTGACATGCAAAATACGGCATTCGGCGTGAAGTCAAGAAGGCGGAAGCCGTATGTATACATGATGTCTTTGAAGAAATCGGAAAAAGGTGGACAGAGCCCGCAATAAAAGTACGCAGTGAAGAAGGGGTATTTGTCCGATCCGCCTTTGGAACTAGCACCTGGGATGACGCGTGTGGCGGGGTGGGCTTGTGTTCCCTTCGCCCACATGCATTGGTATCGTCCCTTCAAGGTTTCGGCGTCAAGCGTCGGAGGGAAGACGACGAGCCTCTTCCGCATCTTCACCAGCTCGCTTTCCGGAACTTTGGCTTTCGCCTCCTTGTCCGTGCCCTTGCCTTTGCTGGTCTTGGGCGGCATGGCGGCTGTGGAGATGGAAGCCGGAGGACGGAACGAGCGCGGGAGTGGCAAGCAGAAGAGAAGTAAGGTTTCGCTCTGAGCTCGAGCAGAGGAAGGCGATGGCGATGGCCAGATTGGGAAGAAGAGGGGGGCGAATGGGTTTGCGCCTCCACGACTTCTCCTTTTTATGGGGAAGGAGTGGGGCCACCTTGTTTATCCCCCAATATGAATGCGCCTCTGTGGGCGCGAAATAGTTTGCAGCCTTTTTGGCACACTTCTCACATCACGCGCTCCGTGCGCGTAGTGGGGGCACAGTAAAACAAGATCTTTACGAGCAGTTAATTCCCTGCCACGCGTGCCCGTGCACTGTTTGGGCCTAGCCCAACAACGCCTCGCACTCGTGTATGGCCCAGGTCCGGGGGCTCCTGTCGGTGTACTAAGTATTGGGCCACTAGTACCCCTTACTTGTACACGGGCAGTTGTAGCCGTCCTCGTGGCAAGGCTTGCCAGGATCAGCTCGAGGTCGATTTAAGTCATCAAAGAAATCATCAAGTCAGAGATCTAAGAATCAGCAAATAAGCAAAGCTGGAAATCGAAGGCCAGCCTCCCCGGCAAGATCCTTGCCGGGGTGGCCTGAGGAGCCCGGCAAGGATCGGCGCCCGGCAAGGCTTGGCGCCCGGCAAGGCTCGGCGTCCGGCAAGGCTTGGCGCCCGGCAAGGCTTGGCGCCCAGCAAGTTTCGGCGCCTGGCGAGGTTCTGCCACTGTGCCACCACTTCGGCACAGTGACGAGTCCGACATTCTGGCTCCTTCCATGGATGCGTGGCGGCGCGCCAGTGGAGGAGGGCTTAAGTGGTGCTGATGGGATGGCCCCTTTTTCCATCCCCAAGAAAGTGAGGACACCTAAACGGACACCTCACGGTGCATTAAATGCGCTTGTCCTAATCCGTCAGGGGTTAGGTATGATACCCTGTAGCTACTTTACACCTCAATGTATGTACATTTTGCCACTGTGGAGACCCCTTTGAGCATATAAAAGGAGGCCCAAGGCAACTGCTACAGAGGAGGAGAACTTCTGGCCCATTCTGCATGCGTAGCTGCTCTTTGAACGTACTGTTCATTACGAGCGCTCCTGAAGGCTGGGCTCAAGAACATCAATAAGAACACAAAGCAGGAGTAGGGTTTTACGCTGATCAGCAGCCCGAACCTGGGTAAAAACCTCACGCGTCGATCACCGGTTCTGCTCTTTGCGTGTACCTCTCCCCCCGCCGAATCATAAAGGGGTCTCTCGGGATCCCATAGGTGTCGTGCCCCGACAAATGGAAGTGTTATGATCAGCACTACTTGTTGGAATAGCTTCTACCCACTTAGTAACATAATCAACAGCAACCAAAATATGTGTATACCCATTAGAGGAAGGAAAAGGTCCCATATAATCAAAACCCCAAACATCAAATGGTTCAACAACAAGTGAATAATTCATAGGCATTTCTTGACGCTTACCAATATTACCAATTCTTTGAAATTCATCACAAGATAAAACAAACTTACGGGCATCCTTTAAGAGAGTAGGCTAATAAAAACCAGATAGCAATACCTTATGAGCAGTTCTATCTCCCGCATGATGCCCTCCATAAGCTTCGGAGTGACATTTCCGTAGGATTTGTTCCTGTTCATTCTCGGGTACACAACATCTAATAATACCATCTACTCCTTCTTTATAAAGATGTGGGTCATCCTAAAAGTAATGTCTTAAATCATAGAGGAATTTTTTCTTTTGCTAGTATGTGAAACTAGGTGGTATGTATTTAGCAACAATATAATTACAATAGTCAGCATACCATGGAGTGTTATGAGAAACATTTATTGCAGCTAATTGTTCATCTGGAAAACTATCATCAATATGTAGTGGGTCATCAAGAATATTCTCTAACCTAGACAAGTTATCAGCTACGGGGTTCTCAAC
Source organism: Thinopyrum elongatum (assembly GCA_011799875.1). Taxonomy (NCBI): domain Eukaryota; kingdom Viridiplantae; phylum Streptophyta; class Magnoliopsida; order Poales; family Poaceae; genus Thinopyrum; species Thinopyrum elongatum. The sequence continues at coordinate 294,738,736 of CM022303.1, read as the reverse complement.
TCCTTTTCTATCAGTAATATGTAAATCAAATTCTTGTAGCAAAAGATCCCACCTAATGAGTCTAGGTTTAGCATCTTTCTTTTCCATAAGATATTTAATAGTAGCATGATCAGTGTGGACAATTACTTTGGAACCAACAATGTAAGATCTGAATTTGTCACAAGCAAACACAAGTGCTAAAAGTTCTTTTTCAGTAGTAGCATAGTTTCTTTGGGCACTGTCTAGAGTTTTGGTAGCATAATGAATAACATTTAATTTCTTATCAACTCTTTGTCCTAGAACAGCACCAACAACATAATCACTAGCATCACACATAATTTCAAAAGGCAAGTTCCAATTAGGTGGTTGAACAATAGGTGCAGAAGTTAAGACTTTCTTAAGTGTTTCAAAGGCTTCTACACAATCATCATAAAAAACAAATGGAACAAACTTTTGTAAAAGATTTGTAAGAGGCCTAGAAATTTTAGAGAAGTCTTTAATAAACCTCCTATAGAAACTAGCATGACCAAGGAAACTATGAATACCTTTAATATCTTTAGGACATGGCATTTTCTCAATTGCATCAACTTTAGCTTTTTAAACCTCAATACCTCGTTCAAAATTTTATGCCCCAAGACAATACCTTCATTAACCATAAAGTGGCACTTCTCCCAATTCAAGACAAGATTAGTTTGCTCACATCTCTGCAAAACTCGATCAAGGTTGCTCAAGCAATCATCAAAATAAGTTCCATAAACAGAAAAATCATCCATGAAAACCTCAACAATCTTTTCACAAAAATCAGAGAATATAGCAGTCATACATCTTTGAAAGGTAGCAGGTGTATTACATAAAGCAAAAGGCATATGTCTATAAGCATAAGTTCTAAAAGGGCGAGTAAAAGTGGTTTTCTCTTGATCAGGTTGTGACACACGTATTTGAGAAAAACCAGAATATCCATCCAGAAAACAAAAGTGTGCGTGTGCTTAGACAAATCTTTCCAACATGTGATCGATAAAAGGCAAAGGGTAATGATCTTTTCTAGTTGCTTTATTTAATTTTCTAAAATCAATTACCATTCTATCGCCAGTAACAATTCTTTGTGGAATAAGTTCATTTTTATCATTAGGAACAACAATAATAACTCCCTTCTTAGGGACACAATGAACGGGACTTACCTATCTACTACCAGCTATGGGATAGATTATACCTACTTCCAGAAGCTTTAATATTTCAGTTCTTACCACTTCTTTCATCTTAGGATTCAAACGTCATTGATGATCAACAACGGGTTTAGCATCAGGTTCCATATTAATCTTGTGCTGACAGAGAGTGGGACTAATGCCCTTAAGATCATCAAGAGTAATCCAATGGCAGCACGGTGCTTCTTCAGAATTTTCAATAATCTTTCTTCTTCATGTTCTGAAAGGTTAGCACTAATATTAACAAGATATATCTTTTTCTAATCAAGATAAGCATATTTCAAAGTGTCAGGCAGTTGCTTTAATTCAAACACAGGATCACCTTTAGGTGGAGGAGGACATCCTAGAATTTCAATAGGCAAATTGTGTTTGAGCAAAGGTCGTTATTCAAAGAAAATTGTATCTATTTCGTTTCTTTCATGCATATGCATATCATTTTCATGGTCTAGCAAATATTGTTCTAATGGATCGGTAGGAGGCACGACAATAGAAGCAAGACCAATTATTTCATCCTTACTAGGTAATTCTTTATTATGTGGTTGTCTACTAAACTTGGAGAAATTAAACTCATGAGACTCATTACCAAAGCTAACACGGACAATTTGTTTTTCACAATTTATTTTAGCATTCACGGTGTTCAAGAAAGGTCTACCAAAGATAATGGGACAAAAATCATCTTGTGGGGAACCAAGAACTAGAAAATCAGTAGGGTATTTTATTTTCCCACACATGACTTCAACATCTCTAACAATCCCAAGTGGTGTGATGGTGTCTCTATTAGCAAGTTTAATAGTAACATCTATGTCTTTTATTTCAGCGGGTGCTATGTCATTCATAATTTCTTGGTATAAGGTAAAAGGAATAGCACTCACGCTAGCACCTAAGTCACATAAACCATGATAACAATGATCTCCTCTTTTAGCTGAGACAACAGGCATGCCAACAACAGGTCTATGTTTAGCTTTTTCATCTGGTTTGGCAATTCTAGAAGCATCATTGCAGAAGTAAATAACATGCCCATCAATATTTTCCACTATGAGATCTTTAACCATAGCAAGACTAGGTTCTACTTTAATTTGTTCAGCAGGTTTAGGTGCTCTAATATTACTTTTGCGAACTACAGTTGAAACCTTAGCATGTTCCTTTATCCTAACAGGGAAAGGTGGTTTTTCAATATAAGCAGTAGGCACAACTGGATCAACATTGCAAATAATAGTTTCATCTTTAACTATGACTGGTTCCTTAATTTCTTATTTAATAGGGGGATGATATTCAAACCACTTCTCCTTAGGGAGATCAACATGAGTAGCAAATGATTCACAAAAAGAGGCTACTATCTCAGAGTCAAGTCCATATTTAGTGCTAAACTTGTGAAAAGCATCAGTATTCGTAAAAGATTTAACACAATCAAATTCAAGCTTAATACCTGACTCTTTACCTTCGTCGAGTTCCCAATCTTCAGAGTTGCATTTAATACTTTCTAAAAGATCCCACCTGAATTCAATAGTCTTCTTCACAAAAGAACCAGTACAAGAAGTATCGAGCATGGATCGATCATCATGAGAAAGCCGAGCATAAAAATTCTGAATAATAATTTCTCTAGAGAGCTCATGATTGGGGCATGAATATAACATTGACTTAAGCCTCCCCGAAGCTAGAGCGATACTTTCTCCTTCACGAGGCCAAAAATTATATATATATAATTCTGATCACGATGAACTAGATGCGTAGGATAATTTTTTTGGTGAAATTCCAATTTCAATCGAATCCAGTTCCAAGATCCAATATCATCGCATAGCCTATACCATGTCAATGCTTTTCCCTTCAAAGATAATGGGAAAAACTTCTTCTTAGCTTCATCTCCGGATAAACCTGCAAGCTTAAATAATCCACAAATTTCATCCACATATATTAAATGCATACCAGGATGTTCGGTTCCATCTCCTGCATAAGGATTAACTAGCAGTTGTTCTATCATACATGAAGGAATTTCATAAACAATATTTTCAGTAGGTGCAGTAGGTTGAGGTGCAACTAATTGTGCTTCCGATCGAGGTGAAGTTACCCCGAACAAACCCCTCAAAGGATGGTTCTCCATAGTAACAAGTGACAATAAATTTCAGCACGCAGTATCAATTTTCCCTTACCAATTTCCACTTACCAAGAGCGCTTCACTCCCCGGCAATGGTGCCAGAAAAGAGTCTTGATGACCCATAAGTATAGGGGATCAATCGTAGTCCTTTAGATAAGTAAGAGTGACGAACCCAACGAGGAGCAGAAGGAAATGACAAATGGTTTTCAGCAAGGTATTTTCTGCAAGCACTGAAATAGTCGGTAACAAGTAGTTTGATAGCAAGATAATTTGTAATGAGCAAGTAACGGTAATGGTAAATAGAGTGCAGCAAGGTAGCCCAATCCTTTTGTGGCAAAGGACATGCCAAAATGGTCTCTTATGATAAGCAAAGCGTTCTTGAGGTTAGCACGGAGGACAGGTATCTTTTCAGATCTTGCAATGCAGCCTCCACTTCCATAGTCCATTTGACTGGACCTGCCTTTTTCAATATCTTGAAAAATGGCAGGCTGCTCTTAGCAGATCTTGAAATGAACCTACTCAGAGCTGCGACACAACCGGCAAGGCGCCGCCCATCTTTGACAGTCTTGGGTGCTTGAATCTGTTCGATGGCTTTGATCTTGTCGGGGTTTGCTTCAATCCCACGCCATGACATGAAGAACCCGAGAAGTTTGCTGGATGGACACTGAACACACACTTCTCAGGGTTAAGTTTCATGTTGATCTTGCGCAAGTTCGTGAATGTTTCCTCTAAATCTTAGATGAGGGTTGATTTGTCCTTGGTTTTTACCACTATATCATCCATATAGGCTTCCACATTCCTGTGTAACTGGGGTTCAAAACCAATCTGGACTGCTCTTGCAAATGTTGAAGCAGCACTCTTTAGTCCGAAAGGCATGCGTACAAAACAATATGTGCCACATGGAGTAATGAATGTGGTCTTCTCCTCATCTTCTCTTGACATAAATATCTGATGATATCCGGAATAGGCATCAAGAAACGAGAGCAAGTCACAGCCGGCAGTGGAGTCCACAATCTGATCGATGCGCGGCAAGGGGAAAGGATCCTTCGGACATGCCTTGTTGAGATCAGTGTAATCAATATAAAGTCTCCATTTCCCATTCGCCTTGCGCATCACAAATAGATTAGCCAACCAAGTTGGATGTAGTACCCCTCTAACCAGGCCAGCTGCCTCGAGTTTCTTAATCTCTTCTGCTATGAATTGCTGTCGTTCCAAAGCTTGCTCCTGACCTTCTGCTTGACGGGACGAGCATGTGGGTAGACAGCCAAGTGGTACTCAATTACTTCCCTGGGAACACTGGGGATGTCAGATGGTTGCCATGCAAACACATCTACATTCACCCACGGGAAGGCAATGAGTGCGCTTTCCTATTTGCTGTCATGGGTGGCACCAACGGTGAAAGAACCACCAGTGTCGTCCTCCCTTGTTGGCACCTTCTTTGTCATGGGTGGAGCGGCCTTGGTTTTCTTGCCAGTAGAGCTTTCCGACAAGTCCTCAACGGGTGCACAACACTCCATAGAGGTGCGCTTCTCGGAAGCCTTGCTGGATGTCTTGCCGGGTTTCTGGCTTTTCTTTTCCTTGGCGGGAGCTGTGGTCTTGACGGACTCTGCTGCCACCGCTTCTTTGTAGAGCTTGTCCACACAGATAACTGCATCTTTCTTATCAGAGTTGACGGTGATGATACCCATGGGCCCTGGCATCTTCAGGGTATTGTAGGCATAGTGGGATGCCGCCATGAACTTGGCCAAGGCTGGGCGACCGAGAATTCCATTGAACGGCAAGGGGATCTCAACAACATCGAACACAATCTTCTCGGTCCTGTAATTCAGCTCCCCGCCAAACGTTACCGGCAGCGTGATCTTTCCCTTTGGCTGGTTCCTTCCCGGGTTGATTCCTTGGAACGTCCTGGTCCTTTTGAGCTCTTCCTTAGGAATTTGCAGCCTCTTGATCACCTCAGGGGAGATCAAGTTCAAGCCAGCCCCACCGTCAACTAGTATTTTCGTGACCTTGAGGTTCCATATTGTTGGTGATGCCAACAACAGCAAGCACCCGATCGTTGTTGTGCAACCAGGGTAGTCCTCAGCATCGAAAATAATAGGCGTGTGAGACCTCTTAAGGGGCCTTTGAGCTTCTGTTGTTGGTTCCGCCGCAGTAACCTTTCGCGCCCACTGCTTGAGCTGGTGGTGAGAGGAGTACAAAGGTGCACCCCCATCAATGCACATGGCTTCAGTTGCCTTCTAAAATTCTGGTTCACTTGACTAGTCATCATCCTCATCCTCACTTTCTTCGTCCTCTTTTTTCTTCTCTCTGCCCCTGGCGGGCTTCTCTTTCTTCAGATTAGAATTGTCATGGCGTCCACCTCGTCCGCCATGACCCTTCTTGTTGGATCCACCTGTGCCATCCTGGCCCTCCTTGTCCCGCTTCTCATACTCAGCTTTTTGTTTCTCAACTAGCTGTTCAACTTGGCAGCACTCTTGGAGGTCGTGACCCTTGCTACGGTGAATCTTACAGTACGACCCGTCAGATTTGCCGGTCTTCTCTCCTGCCGCGGCAACCTGGCAATCAGCGCACGTAGCTGCTTCCTTGCCAGTGCCTTCCGCCTTGGTTTTCTTGGCGGGGTTGGAGTCGCCGGATCCTTCTACAGCCATAACTGTTTTGCCTTTCCGCTTTTTGTTGCGGCTTCGACCTTTCTTCCCTGGGGCGGCGGCGGCGTCGTTAGAGTCGACTTCAATGCTGGTATCCTCCCTGGGAAGTCTCCTCCCTTCTTCAGCCCGTGCACACTTATCCGCCAATGTTTAAACCTCATTGATGGTCTTTGCAACCGTATGTGCATCTTTTCCCATATTTTGTGATTGCGCATGCTAGTGTGGAACGCGGCAATTACAGCAGCCGGGTGCACATCCGGAATGCCATAGTGTACATGACTGAACCTCTGAATGTACTTATGTAGATCTTCTCCTTCCTTCTGTGGGATCACCTGCAACTCACTCGGCAACCGGGGACCCTTCTATCCTCCGGTAAAAGCACCAACAAACTCATTGCATAGATCTGACCACGAGGAAATGGAGTTCTCTGGTAAGTTCATCAGCCAAGCTCTCACATTGGGCTTGAGCACCAACAGGAAGTAGTTGGCTAAAATCTTCTCATCTCTTCCTCCGGCAGCCTGCACAGCAATTGTGTAAATGCTCAGGAACTCTGCTGGGTTCAACTTCCCATCGTACTTTTCTGGTACTTCGGGTTTAAACGCACGGATGAATGGCCAATGGACTTGCCACAGCTCACATGTGAAGGCAGGGCACCCGACCTCGTAAGGAAAGTACCCGCCAACAACGGGCACTGGCTCGTCAACGATTGGACCACTGCACTCGTTTGATTGATGGCGTGCCTCCCGGCATCGTTGGATGGTGGTGCGAGTATCTTCCGCTCGCCTCTCGAGCAGCACTTGCCACTGATCTTGCTGCTCCTGCAGATCCGAGGAGGCCATCGACATGTCGTCGGGCTACGCATTTCACTGAGACTGCTGTGGCTGTCCGCGTTGCTGTTGAGATTGCTGCCGTGGAGGTGACTGCACCGTTGGCGCACCTCCTACCACGCGGCCATCAGTTTGAGCTACGGGCGCACTTGGCGGGCGCCGCGAGGGTTCCACAAGCTGGGATCTATTTGCGTCGGCAGACTCGATCAAGCTCCGGATAGTGGCTCTCCACTAGTCCGTCTTATCGGCTACTGGAGAGAAGTCCAGCAGCATCTGGGCTCGTGCAATCGCTTCTGCCGCCATAGAGGGCAAGTTGGAGCGTGAAGAACGTGACATTGCTCAACTCCTGGCAGAGCCAGCAAGAGCGCCATTACAATCTTGTCGTTGAACTACGAGAGCGGCAGCATGTTGACGAGGCGGGAGTGGTGCCTGGAGATCTTGGACCTGATCGACAGGCGTCTTGCCGTGCGGGCGCTGTTGCGGAGGCACAACAATGCCGCTCGGTGTCACGTCGCGATTGTCTTGTGGTGGACACGGCGTATGTCTTGATGTAGTTCATCTAGTGACTGCCGCCGGAGTCGCCGCAGCGGGAGGGTTGCGGCTCGCGCCCGATCGGCAGGGTTAATCCGATGGCTTCGTTCGCCGATGCGCGGCGGAGGCGGGGGGTCGTGCTCCCACGCCACCTGCGCCGTTGTTGCTATCTTCGCTGGAGGGGCGAGGCAGGTGCCCATCTCCAGGGTCTCCACTGCCTGCCCCCGCCGTAATGGGCATGGCGACAGTACCTCCTGTGTTGGCCGCGCCTACCGCGGCATCCACACTGTCCGTGGCGGTGGCGCCGCCTGCGCCGCCCGCAGGCGCATGTGGTGGGAGTTTGGATGTTGATGGCTTTGCCGTTATTGAGCCCTTTGATAACCCACAAGTATATGGGATCGTTTGTATCCTTTTTCGATAAATAAGAGTGTCGAACCAAATGAGGAGCTAAAGGTAGAACAAATTTTCCCCCCTAGATGGGAGGAGAGTTCCCCCTCTGGTCCATGGCCACCATGGCGGCGGAGGGGTGAGAGCCCCTCCGAGATTGAATCTCTCTCTCTCTCTATTCTCTTTTGTTTCGCGTTCCTGTTTTCTGGCCTTTCACCGATTCTTAAATATCCGGAGATCCGTAACTCCGATTGCACTGAAATTTTAACACGATTTTTTTCCAGATATAAGCTTCCTTGCGCCCGAAGAAGAGCCCCAACCGACTTATGTTGTGCCCACTAGGCACCTCCGCGCGCCAGGGCGGCCCAGGCGCGCCCTGGTGGGTAGTGGAGGCCGTGGGCCTCCGTTTGTGTTGATTCCATAATTCTCCGTAAATTTATATCGCGTTTGGACATCGTTTGATATGTATATTTTGCGAAACAAAAAACATGCAACGAACAGGAACTAGCAGTGGACACTGGATCAATATGTTAGTCCCAAAAATAATATAAAATGTTGCCAAAATGTATGTGAAAGTTGTATAATATTGGCATGGAACAATAAAAAATTATAGATATGACGGAGACGTATCAGCATCCCCAAGCTATATTCTTGCTCGTCCTCGAGTAGGTAAATGATAAAAAATATAATTTTTGATGTGGAATGCTACCTAGCATAATCTTGATCATATATCTAATCATGGCATGAATATTAAGACATGAGTGATTCAAAGCAATAGTCTATAGTTTGACATAAAGACATCAATACTCAGGCATCCCAACAAACAATCATGTCTTTCAAACTATCAATGCTAAAGAATGTTATCCCTAGAAAATCATATAGCCTTGTCATGCTCCATCTTCTTAACACAAAGTATTTATCATGTACTACCCCGGTGTTAGCCAAGCAATTGGTTCATACTTTTTAACGCGCTTCAGCTTTTTAACCCCTACACAATACATGAGCGCAAACCATGCATATAGCACTATGGGTGGAATAGAATACGGTGGTAGAGTTTAATTTGGAGAAGACACAAAGGAGATAGTCTCACATTGACACGGCTAATCAGTGGGCTATGGAGATGCCCATCAATTGATATCAATGCGTGGAGTAGGGATTGCCATGCAATGGATGCACTAAGAGCTATAAGTGTATGAAAGCTCAAACTAAAAACTAAGTGGCTGTGCATCCAACTTGCTTTCTCGAAGACCTCGGGCATTTGAGGAAGCCCATCATCGGAATATACAAGCCAAGTTCTACAATGAAAAATTCCCACTAGTTATATGAACGTAAAAGCATAGGAGACTCTCTATATGAAAAACATGGTGCTCCTTTGAAGCACAAGTGTGGTAAAGGATTGTAACAATGCCCCTTCTCTCTTTTTCTCTCATTTTTTTCTTTTCTTTTTTTCTTGGGCTCTTTTTGTCCTCACCTTTTTTTATTTTTGTCCGGAGTCTCATCCCGACTTGTGGGGGAATCATAGTCTCCACCATCCTTTCCTCATTGCGACATGCTCTAATAATGAATAATGATGATCATCACACTTCTATTTACTTACAACTCAAAAAATTACAACTCGATACCTAGAACAAAGTATGACTCTATATGAATGCCTCTGGCAGTGTACCAGGATGTGCAATGATCTAGCATAGCAAGGATATCAAAAAATGGACAAGCCATGAAAATATCATGCTAGCTATCTTATGATCATGCAAAGCAATATGATAATGCTCAAGTCATGTATATGATAATGATGGAAGTTGCATGGCAATATATCTTGGAATGGCTATGGAAATGCCATAATAGGTAGGTATGGTGGCTGTTTTGAGGAATATATAATGAGGCTTATGTGTGATAGAGCGTATCATATCACGGGGTTTGGATGCACCGACGAAGTTTGCACCGACTCTCGAGGTGAGAAAGGGCAATGCACGATACCGTAGAGGCTAGCAAATTGCGGAAAGGTGAGAGTGCGTATAATCCATGGACTCACATTAGTCATAAAGAGCTCACATACTTATTGCGAAAGTTTATTAGTCCTCGAAGCAAAGTACTACTACGCATGCCCCTAGGGGGGAGGTTGGTAGGAGTTAACCATCGCGCGCCCCAGACCTGCACACAAAGGAGGACAATCAATAATAAATCATGCTCCAACTTCTTAGCATAACGGGAGACTATACGTGCATGCTTTGGGAATCACAGACCTTAACACCAATATTCTTACTAACCACAATCATTCACTAGTACCTACCACATATTATCATCTCTATATTGCAAAACTATTGCAAGGAATCAAACATATCATATTCAGTGATCTACAAGTTTTATGTAGGATTTTATGACTAACCATGTGAATGACCAATTCATGTTGACTCTCTAAATAGATATAAGTGAAGCAAGAGAGTTTAGTTCTTTCCACAAAAGACATTCCCACGCTCTAATAAATATAAGTGAAGCAAAAGAGCATTCTACAAATAACGATTTTCCAAGTGAAGAGAACAGGCAATCCAAACTTCAAATGATATAAGTGAAGCACATGAAGCATTCTATAAAGCCATACTCAAAAGATATAAGTGAAGTGCATAGAGCATTCTATAAATCTACCAAGGACTATCTCATACCGGCATGGTGCATTATTAAAATAAAAATAAAAAGCACACGACGCTCCAAGATTTACACATATCAGGTGAACAAAACAAAAACCGAAACATACCGATACTTGTTGAAGAAAGATGGGATGCCTTCCGGGGCATCCCCAAGCTTAGACGCTTGAGGCCCTGTTTGTTTGGACTTTTGCTTCTGCTTTTGCAGCTTTTCCACTTTGGCCAAAAAGCCATAAAAGCTCCTAAGTAGGTTCTTTTGGAGATTTTTTGGCTTTTGATGAATCGATATAACCTATTTGAGCTCCAAAAGCACCTATTTTGGAGCTTTTATGGCTTTTTGGCCAAAGTGGAAAAGCTGCAAAAGCAGAAGCAAAAGCCCAAACAAACAGGGCCTGAGTCTCCTTGAATATTTACTTGGGGTGCTGGGCATCCCCAAGCTTGAATTCTTGCCTCTCCTCCTTCTCCTCATATCGAGACCTCCTCGATTTTTGAACACTTCATCCACACAAAACTTAACAAAGATTCGTTAGTATAATAAAGCAAATCACTACTTTAAGTACTGTTGCAAACCCATTCATATTTTATTTTTTTGCATTATCCCTACTGTATTATAACTTCTCCATGGCTTATACCACTGATACACTCCATAGTTCCGTCAAAACAAGCAAAACCATGCATCAAAAACAGAATCTGTCGAAAACAGGACAATCTATAGCAATCTGAACTTTGACCATACTTCTGTAACTCCAAAAATTCTAAAAAATTATGAAAAAATAAAAAATTTGCCTAGAAGCACTGTGTAAAAATTTCAGAAACTTTTGACATTCCAGTAAAAAAATTAATTCACGCACTACAGCCAAAGTTGTTGTTTTTGCACCGCACATACCAAACAGGTAGTCTAAACATCCTAAAGGCAAATCTTGGCACATTATTTTTATAATACAATGGATTTGTACAAGGGGATAATTTTTTTTTTTTAATTTTCTGTAATCAAGGTTCACAAAGTTTCCATGGGCATGAACAAAGTTCAAGGCTAGCTCCGATTTTAACAATGCTCGTCTTTCTCACTTTCGCTTTTCTTTTTGAAAAGTTTTAGGTTCCCCTCTATATTTTTATTGTTTTTAAAATTTATAAAAGCACACAACATAATGAAATGACTCTCTAAAACTTCTTGGATGTCTCCCTGGCAGTGCTTTCCTTAAAGCCATTAAGCTAGGCATAAAGTGCTCAAGTAATTGATCCTCCCGGATCCCATGGTATATCAAAGCCAATTTTAATTAACAATGATTTGTAATTTAATAGTGAGCACAAAGCAACATATATCATGTAACAACAAATTCTAACTCTCTTCTGATGCATTGGCATGTCATAAAAGAACAATTCATGCACACAAAGTAAAGGCCAATGCATAGTATAAACAATTTCTTGCAATTTTATCGTATTGGAAACATAGAGAGGCGGAGATGTAGTTCCTCTCTCATAATAATTGCAAGTAGGAGCAGCAAGCACATGCATATTATACTCATCAAAATCATCATGTGTAGTGGTAAAATGCAACCCATCAATATAATCCTTAATAAGAGCAAACTTCTCCGATTTAGTGTAGTTGGGAGAATTCAAAAAGATAATAGGACTATCATGTGTGGGTGCAATAGCAACAATTTCATTCTTAACATAAGTAACTATAGCAAGTTCATCTCCATAAGCATAATTCATATTGGCATCTTGGCCACAAGCATAGCAAGCATCAAGTTCATCAAAAAGGTATATTTCAAAAGAATCAACGGGATCATAGCACTCATCATAACATTCATCCTTCGATAAGCACGAAGGGAAATTAAATAATGTACGAGTTGAAGAGTTACTCTCATTAGAAGGTGGGCACGGGTAGCTAATGCGCTCTTCCTCCTTTTGTTCTTTGCTCTCCTCGTCATCTTTTTCATCCAATGAGCTCACAGTTTCATCAATTTCTTCTTCCATAGATTCCTGCAAAATATTAGTCTCCTCTTGGACAGCGGAGGAGTCCTCAATATATGGCTTAACATAAGCATTAGAAGCATAGTTTTCATAGCAATAATTAAGTATGACAGAATTTTCAGATTTGTAAAGAGTAATATCATACTTTTCAATCAAAGAAGCAATTTCATAAGCACCCTTAAAAGCAACAAATTCTTCAATTTGTTCAACATCATAGTAATTATAAACACCCTTGGCATAAGAAGATAAGATTCCATTATCACTAAACTCACATTGGTAGGGAAGGTGTTTCTTAGGGTCTTCAGAACAACAAGTAAAATAATATATTTCGCATAAATTCTAAGCATATCAATGCATAGTATTAATATGATGCCATAAAAGTTTCCTCTTTTGAGATAAGCGGCGTCACACATAATAAGCATGCCCAGCTAATGATTTTCCCTCAACTAAGCTAGTTGGGTTTTCGGCACGAGCACATAGGGATCGAAGATGATCCAAGTAGAAAGCTTTAGCAGTATGATAGATTTTGGGTGGTTCTTCAACCATTGGTTTAGCAGGTACAACTAAATTTTTTGGTATTTTGCGTTTCCTATCCATATCTAAAGATAGAAAACGAGAGCACAAAATAAAAACAACTTAGTGATAAAGCAAACAAGCACACACGGGAATACTCACCCCACGCTATTGCTCCCCAACAACGGTGCCAGAAAAAGGTCTTGATAACCCACAAGTATAGGGGATCGTTTGTAGCCTTTTTCGATAAACAAGAGTGTCGAACCAAACGAGGAGCGAAAGGTAGAACAATTATTCCCTCAAGTTCTATCGACCACCGATACAACTCTACGCACACTTACCGTTCACTTTACCTAGAACAAGTATAAATCTAGAAGTACTTTGCGAGAATAAAACTATGAATAAATTGCAAGATAATAAAAGTTAGTTGTTTAGTAGAAAGGTTTTTGTCACACAAGAAAGTTATTTGTCCATAGGCGATCGATAACTAGACCAGTAATCATTATTGCAATTTTATATGAGGGAGAGGCATGAGCTAACATACTTTCCATACTTGGATCATATGCACTTATGGTTGGAACTCTAGCAAGCGTCCACAACTACCAAAGATCATTAAGGTAAAACCCAACCATAGCATTAAGTATCAAGTCCTCTTTATCCCATACCCAACAACCCACCTACTCGGGTATGTGTTTCAGTCACTCACGCCACCCACCATAAGCGAATCATGAACGTATTGCAACACCCTACAGCGGGGATCCTCACGTTTATGCGACACAAAGGGCACCATAGGACAGAACCAAAATAAAAGATACAACTCAAACCAATCATGATCATCAACCAACCCATACGATAAAACAGATCTACTCAAACATCATAGGATAACCACATATCATTGGATAATAATATATAGTGTTGAGCACCATGTTTAAGTAGAGAATTATAGCGGGAATAGAGAGGTCACACCGCTGCATAGAGGGGGAGAGAGTTGGTGTTGACGATAGCAAGATTGTTGGTCGCCATCACGATCCTTGCCCCGGCGGTGTTCCGTCGCCACAGGGAGAAAGGGGGAGAGAGCCCCCTCCTCCTTCTTCTTCCTTGGCCTCCCCCTAGATGGGATGAGAGTTCCCCCTCTGGTCCTTGGCCGGCATGGCGGTGGAGGGGTGAGAGCCCCTCTGAGATTGGATCTCTCTCTCTATTCTCTTCTGTTTCACGTTCCTATTTTCTGGCCTTTCAACGTTTCTTAAATATCCGGATATTCGTAACTCCGATTGCCCTGAAATTTTAACACGATTTTTTTATATAAGCTTCCTTGTGCCCGAAGAAGAGCCCCAACCAACTTACAGTGTGCCCACTAGGCACCAGCGCATGCTAGGGGGGCCCAGGCGCGTCCAGGTGGGTAGTGAAGGATGTGGGCCTACGTTTGCGTTGATTCCACCTCCCAAAAATCACATATATTCCAAAATAATTCTCCGTAAATTTTTATCGCATTTGGACTTCGTTTGATATGGATATTCTGTGAAACAAAAAAAATGCAACAAACAGGAACTGGCACTGGGCACTGGATCAATATGTTAGTCCCAAAAATAATAAAAAATGTTGCCAAAAAGTATGTGAAAGTTGTATAATATTGGCGTGGAACAATAAAAAATTATAGATACGACAAAGACGTATCACCCTTCTTCTTGGGCGCCATGAAAGGTGAAGAAGATGTTGAACTCGATAAAGTCGACGCGCCGTTCGCCAGCTTGATTCACGTCGGTGTGCCCCCTACCTGGCGCGCCAAAGATGTCGGCGTGGAGCCGGTGATCTATGGGGCAGGGCTGCCCCTTTGCTAGCTCGGCGAGGGGGGTGCACGCGACGCAAAGAGCAAGACGACGAGGGACACGATGGTTTTACCCAAGTTTGGTCCGCTAAGGAGCGTAAAAACCTACTCCTGCATTGGTGTATTGGATGGATATATGCACAGATACACAGAGCGCTCTCCCCCGGCAAGTTACAAGGAGAGAGCAGCTACACGAATACCTATGCGCGAGGTTGCAATGGGTTCGAACCCTCCTAAAGATTGACTTGGCCCTCCTTTTATAGCTCAAGGGGTTACCACAGTGGCAAAAGGGTCTTTACAGGGTCATTAGATAGATACCGAACTATCATACCTAACTCTGGTAGTTAGGACAAAATGCATTAAATGCATCGCTAGGTGTCATGAGAAGGAGGAGCCCCAGGAAGCTTGCCGCACCACTTGCTCATCTACCTCCTATTAGCTTGACACGCCATTAGGACGGGTGTCGATAAAGGTAATTTCCCTCTAGCAGGCCGCCACGTGCCTGACAAGCTTCACCTAACAGCCTGTGAGTTCGACACCTCACCGATGAGTGACTACTTGCTCAGTGAGGTGGAGCGCTGGTGGTTTGGTGATGGCCTGCCGGGCTCAGCGCCTGTCGGGCCTTCATCTTGCCAGGCTCGCCTTGCCTGCAAGAGCTAGCTTCAACTTGCAGACATGATCGAGACTCCTCTCTGGTCAATAACCAATAGCGGGACCTAGATGCCCATATTGATTCCTACATATTCAACTAAGATCTTTATCGATTGAACCACGATGTTAAGGATTCAGTCAATCCCGTATGCAATTCCCTTTGTCTGGTGATATATTACTTGCCCGAGATTCGAACGTCGGTATCTCCATACCTAGTTCAATCTCGTTACCGGCAACTCTCTTTACTTGTTCCGTAATACAAGATCCTGTCGCTAAACTCATTAGTCACACGCTTGCAAGCTTCTAGTCATGTTGAATTACCGAGAGGGCCCAGAGACATCTCTTTATCACACGGAGCGACAAATCCCAGTCTTGATCCATGCAACCCAACAAACACCTTCGAAAATACCTGTAGAGCACTTTTATGATCACCCAGTTATGAAGTGATGTTTGATAGCACACAAAGTATTCCTCTGGTATGACGGAGTGGCATGATCTCATGGTCTAAGGAACTGATACTTGACATGAAGAAAGTTATAGCAAATAACTAAACGATCTGATGCTAAGCTTACGGTTAGGTCTGTCCATCACATCATTCTCCTAATGATGTGATCCCGTTATAAAATGACAACTCATGTCTTTGATTAGGAAACCTTAACCATCTTTGATCAACGAGCTAGTCCAGTAGAGCTTACTAGGGACACGGTGTAGTTTATGTATTCACACATGTATTTAAGTTTCTGGTCAACACAATTATAGCATGAATAATAAACATTTATCATGAATTGGAAATATGATAATAACAATTTTATTATTGCCTCTAGGGCATATTTCCAATAGTCTCCCACTTGCACTAGAGTCAATAATGTAGTTCATATCGCCATGTGATTAACACCCAATGAGTTCTGGGGTTTGATCATATTTTGCTTGTGAGAGAGATTTTAGTCAATATGTCTGCAACATTCAGATCCGTGTGTACTTTGCAAATCTCTATGTCATACTATAGATGCTACCACCACACTCCACTTGGAGCTATTCCAAATGACTGCTCCACTATACGTTTCCGGTTTGCGACTCAGAATCATACGGATCGGTGTCAAAGCTTCCGTCAACGTAACGCTTTACGAGGAACTCTTTATCGCCTCCATAACCGATAAAATTTCCTTAGTCCTCTTTAGGTACCTAAGGATAACCCTGACAGCTATCCATTGATCCACTCATGGATCACTCTTGTACCCTCTTGCCAGACTCATGGCCAGGCACACATTAGGTATGGTACACAACATGGCATATGATACGTCTCCAACGTATCTATAATTTTTGATTGTTCCATGCTGTTATATTATCATTCTTGGATGTTTTATATTCATTTTATAGCAACTTTATATCATTTTTTGGGACTAACCTATTGACATAGTGCCCAGTGCCAGTTGCTGTTTTTTGCTTGTTTTTTAATTTGCAGAATATCCATGTCAAACGGAGTCCAAACGCAGCGAAACTTTCTAGAGATTTTTTTTAGCCCAGAAGACAACTTGGGAGCCAAGTAAGTGCATGAGGGAAGGCCCGTGGGGCCCACCACTTACCTGGGCCCGCTAGAGGCCCCTGGCGTGCGCTGATGGGTGGTGGGGCCCACGAAGGTCCTTTCCACCACCTCTTAGCTCTATAAATACCCAAATATTCCAGAAACCCTAGGGGAGTCGACAAAACACAATTCCAGCCGCTGCAAGTTCCAGAACCACGACATCCAATCTAGAGCCCTATTCCAGCACCCTGCTGGAGGGGAACACGATCACAGAGGGGTTCATCATCCTCATTGGTGCTCCTCCGATGATGCGTGAGTAGTTTACCATAGACCTACGGGTCCGTAGGCAGTAGCTAGATGTTCTCTTCGATGTTCTTGGAGATCTGTTTGATGTAATGACTTTTTGCGGTGTGTTTGTTGGGATCCAATGAAGTGCGAGTTTATGATCAGATCTATCTATGAATATTATTTGAGTTTTCTTTGATCTCTTATATGCATGATTGTTATAGCCTCGTATTTCTTCTCCGAAACTTTGGTTTGGTTTGGCCAACTGGATTGATTTTTCTTGCAATGTGAAGAGGTGCTTTGTGATGGGTTCGATCTTGCGGTGTCCTCACACAGTGACAGAAGGGGTAGCGAGGCACGCATGTATCGTTGCTATTAAGGATAAAAAGCTGGGGTTTATTCCTACATGAATAGATCTTGTCTACATCATGTCATCGTTCTTATTTCATTACTCCTTTTCTCCATGAACTTAATACACTAGATGCATGCTGGATAGCGGTCGATGTGTGGAGTAATAGTGGTAGATGCAGGAAGGAGTCGGTCTACTAATCTTCGATGTGATGCCTATATACATGATCATTGCCTTGGATATCTTCATAATTATTTGCTCTTCTATCAATTGCCCAACAGTAATTTGTTTACCCACCGTATGCTATTTTCTCGAGAGAAGCCACTAGTGAAATCTACGGCCCCGGGTCTATCTTTTCTCAAATTGTTTTCAGATCTATTATTCCAAAAACCCAAAAATACCTTGCTGCACTTTTTCTTTATTTATTTTGTTTTGTGTTTTTGCTAGGTCTATTTATCCAATCTCATACAATTTTATCTATCTTTTTACCGGGGAGGGATTGACAGCCCCTCTTACGCGTTGGGTTGCAAGTATTTGTTATTTGTGTGCAGGTACCGTTTACATAGTGTTGCTTGGTTCTCCTACTAGATTGATAACCTTGGTTTCATAACTGAAGGAAATACTTACCATTGTTGTGCTGCATCATCCTCTCCTCTTCGGGGAAATACCAACGCACATACAAGCAATCAAGAAGAATTTCTGGCGCCGTTGCCGGGGAGACGTCATCAACATCTATCAGGTTCCTAATCACAATTCTCATCTCCTTGAAATTTACATTATTTGCCATTTGCCTCTCGTTTTCATCTCCCCCACTTCACAATTTATTATTATTATTTTGCCTTCTTTTTCGTTCGCTCTTTTCTCGTTCGATCTTTTGTTTGCGTGTGATCTTGTTTGCGAAGTCACGATGTCTCAAGAAAATACCAAATTGTGTGATTTTTCCAATACCAATAATAATGATTTTATTAGTACTCCGATTGCTCCTCCACGGCTAGTGCGGAGTCTTATGATATTAATGCCGCTTTGTTGAATCTTGTTATGAAAGAGCAAGTTTTTGGTACTCCTAATTAGAATGCCGCGTCCCATCTAAACACATTCGTAGAATTGTGTGATATGAAAAATAAAAAATATGTGGACAATGATATTGTGAAATTAAAATTTTTTCCTTTCTCTTTGACGGATCGTGCGAAAATTTGGTTTTCTTCTTTGCCTCGCAATAGTATCGATTCTTGGGATAAGTGCAAAGATGCTTTTATTACTAAGTATTTTCCACCCGCAAAAATTATTTCCCTTAGAAATCAAATCATGAATTTTAAGCAACTTGAGCATGAACATGTTGCATAATCTTGGGAAAGAATGAAATTGATGATAAGAAATTGTCCTACTCATGGTTTAAATCTTTGGATGATTATACAAAAAAATTATGCGGGATTGAATTTTGTTTCTAGAAATCTTTTAGATTCTGCCACGGGCGGTACTTTTATGGAGATTACTTTGGGTGAATCTACTAAATTGCTAGATAATATCATGGCAAATTATTCGCAATGGCATACCGAAAGAGCACCTACTAGTAAAAAAGTTAATTCGGATGAAGAAATTAGTACTTTGAGTGAAAAAGTTGATGCTCTTATGAAATTGGTTGCTAGTAAAAATGCTCCTATTGATCTTAATGATGTGCCTTTGTCTACTTTGATTGAGCAAAATAGTGATTCCATAGATGTGAATTTTATCTTGCGAAACAATTTTAATAACAATGCTTATAGAGGTAATTTTAATCCTATGCCTTTTCCTGGAAATTCCTCTAATAATTATGGCAATTCCTATGGTAATTCTTCTTACAATAATAATAGGAACCCCTCTTATTTTGAGAGTAATATTAAATAATTTATCAATGCTCAAAAAGTTTTCAATACTACGATAGAAGAAAAGTTGAATAAGATTGATCATATGTCTAGAAGCATTGATAGAATTTCCGATGATGTAGAAAATCTCAAGATTAAATTTTTTCCACCTAAGGTTGATGTTAATGAATCAATTAAAGCCTTATATGTTTCTATGGATGAAAGTAAGAAAAGAACCGCTATGCTTAGTGCTAAAAGAGAATTTTTAGAAAGAACATTTTCTACCGATTTTTTTCATAATAATGATGAAGATCATAAAATGATTGGTGTTTCTTCTATTGATTATTTGTTTAGTAATGTTAAACTTTATGAAAATAGGACTGAAGAAGAGTCAACTTTAGCTATAGGGCGTCCTCATAATTCGGAGGGTGAAAATCTTGTTGAAAAAATTGATAAAGGTGGGTTTGGAGAGGTCGAAACTTTAACTAGTGATGTGCCCACTCTTTGGATTACAAAGACTTTAATTATGATAGTTGCTCTTTTATTGAATGTATTTCTTTGTTGCAATCTATTATAAATTCACCCAATGCATATGAACAAAATAAAGCTTTTACTAAACATATTGTAGAAGCGATGATGAAAGCTTTAGAAGAAAAGTTGGAATTAGAGATTTCAATTCCTAGAAAATTATATGATGAGTGGGAACCTACCAGTAAAGTCAAGATTAAAAATTATGAGTGCTTTGCTTTATGTGATTTGGGTGCTAGTGTTTCCACAATTCCGAAATCTCTATGTGATGTGCTTGGTCTTACAAATATTGAAGAGTGTTCTCTTAATTTGCACTTGGCGGATTCTACTATTAAAAAGCCTTTGGGAAGAATTAATGATGTTCTTATTCTTTCAAATAGGAACTATGTGCCCATAGATTTTATTGTTCTTGATACTGATTGCAATCCATCTTGTCCCATCATACATGGTAGACCGTTTTTACGAACTATAGGTGCCATGATTGATACGAAAGAAGGGAATATTAAATTTCAATTTTCGCTAAGAAAGGGTATGGAACACTTCCCTAGAACAATAATTAGGCCACCATATGAATCAATCATGAGGGAAACCTATGTATTAAAAACCAAAGATGACAATACTTGAATCTATGCATTATGCCTAGCTAGGGGCATAAAACGACAGCGCTTCTTGGGAGGCAACCCAATGAATAAAATTTAGTTTTCCTTTTTTGTTTCTGTTCTTTAGTGTTTGCAAAATTATGCTACTATTATGATTGTGTTTTTTATGTTTTAATTAGTGTTTTTGCCAAGTTAAGCCTTTGGGATAGCTTTGGGTGATAGTTGATTTGATCCTGTTGAAAAACAGAAACTTTTGCGACCAGTAACAGAATTGTTAAAATTCACAGAAGCGACTAAAATTCTGAATTTTTTACACAAGATTTATATAAAAATTTCCTATGGTTTTACAATTTTTCAGAATTTTTTGAGTTTAAAAGTATGAGTAAAATTTGAGTCTTTATAGACTGTTCTGTTTTTGACAGATTCTATTTTCATTGCATTCTGTGCTTATTTTGATGAATCTATGGATTGTATTGGAGGGTATAAGCCATGGTAAAGTTATACTACAGTAGGTATAATGCAATAACAAAATATGAATGGGTTTTCAACAGTACTTAAAGCGAAGATTGGTTTTTCTTATACTAACGGATCTCATGAAGGTTTTGTTAAGTCTTGTGTGATTGAAGTTTTCAAGTTTTGGGTGAGATCTTGCTGGATGAAGGAATAAGGAGTGAAAAGAGCCTTAGCTTGGGGATGCCCGTGGCACCCCAAGATAATATTCAAGGAGAACCTAGCAAGTAAGCTTGGGGATGCCCCGGAAGGCATCCCCTCTTTCTTCTAACAACCATCGGTAATTTTACTTAGAGCTATATTTTTTTATCACATATCATGAGTTTTGCTTGGAGCGTCTTGTATTATATGAGTCTTTTCTTGTTTCTCTTTTTAGTTTGTAGCAATCATCCTTGTTGGACACACCTATTTGAGAGAGCCATAATTATGCTATAATTTGTTAGAATTGCTCTATGCGCTTCACTTAAAAAATGAGCTATGGAATTGCTCTAGTGCTTCACTTATATCTTTTTGAGCACGGTGGTGCTTTAATTTTTGAAGAAATACTCTCATGCTTCACTTAGATTAAGTTGAGAGTTAGTAATTTTTTTGAAGAAATTCTCTCATGCTTCACTTATATTATTTTGAGAGATGAAATTTTTTATGCTCATGATCTTCACTTAAATTTATTTGAGAGCTTGTTAAAAGCGATGGTAATATATGAAATTAGTCCCAAAGTGATAGATATTCAAGAGGTGTATAATAAAAACTTTCATGAAGATCATTGGATAAAACAAACTTGATTCTTTGTAATAGTTTTGAGATATGATGATAGTAATATGTGAGTCATGTTGGTGAGTAATTATTCTTAAATAAGAATATTTGTGTTAAGGTTTGTGATTCCCTATGCAAGCATGAAAGTCAATAGTTATGCAATGACATTACATCCTACTTGTGGTGTATTATTCGGTGTTAGTTATGCTTAATGCTCGTTTATGAGAATTTTCATTTCTTGGTTGGTTGCTTCTCAATCTATTTGGCCTTTCCTTGTACTAAGTGGGAATACTACTTGTGCATCCAAAATCCTTAAACCCAGTTATGCCATATGAGTCCACCATACCTACCTATATGCGGTATTTCCGTGCCGTTCTAAGTAAATTTGTATGTGCCAACTCTAATTTTCAAAATGAATTTCCTTTTTGTGTGCCCGTACCGCTCATGAAGCGGCAGGGGGTGGCCAATATTTTTCCATGCTAGATGTGTTATTCTCAATATGAGTGTTTATTCACTTGTCATTGCACGAGAGTGGCAGTCATAGGGATGCCGAGTCCCAAAATGAAAAAGAAATTTACTTTATGTTGTCAAATAATAAATTCCATGGAAAGTATTGGGAATTACTTGGTCATTTTCGTTGATGGGAAAAGCATACCTCACAAAATATTTTATCTCTCAATTTAAGCTTTGAGCTCTGGCACCTCTACAAATCTCTGCTTCCCTCTGCGAAGGGCCTATCTATTTACTTTTATGCAATTTTTATTTTTATTCTGAGTCTTCATCTTCTCTTATAAAGCACCAACTAGGGAACACTATGATCATACTTGTGCATTAATTGGATGTAGCTAATATTCGAGTGTGTTTCATGAATGGATCAATGATTGAACATGATGGGCTAGGGATAATTTTCTTTAGTGTTGATATTTTGAAAGACATGGTTGCTTGTTGATATGTTTGAGTATTGAAGTCTTCATTCCAAATATAGACTATTGCTTTGAATCATCTAAAAGTCCAAATGTCCATGCTACAAAAGAAAAGAATGTGTGATGAACATGTTAGGCAGCATTCCACATCAAAAAATTTGTTTTTATCATTTACCTACTCGAGGACGAGCAGGAATTAAGCTTGGGGATGCTGATACATCTCCAATGTATCTATAATTTTGATTGTCCCATGCTGTTATAATATCATTCTTGGATGTTTTATATTCATTTTATAGCAACTTTATATCATTTTTTGGGACTAACCTATTGACATAGTTCCCAGTGCCAGCTGCTGTTTTTTGCTTGATTTTTACTTCGCAGAATATCCATATCAAACAGAGTCCAAACGCATCGAAACTTTTTGGAGATTTTTTTCAGCCCAGAAAACAACTTGGGAGCCAAGTAAGTGCATGAGGGAAGGCCCGTGGGGACCACCACCCACCTGGGCACGCCAGAGGCCCCTGGCGTGCCCTGATGGGTGGTGGGGCTCACGGAGATCCTTTCCATCGCCTCTCAACTCTATAAATACCCAAATATTAAAGAAACCCTAGGGGAGTCGACCAAACACAATTCCAGCCGCCGCAAGTTCCAGAACCACATGATCCAATCTAGAGCCCTATTACGGCACCCTGCCAGAGGGGAACACTATCACAGAGGGGTTCATCATCCTCATTGGTGCTCCTCCGATGATGCGTTAGTAGTTTACCATAGATCTACGGGTCCGTAGGCAGTAGCTAGATGGCTTCTTCTCTCTTTTTGATTCTCAATACAATGTTCTCCTTGATGTTCTTGGAGATCTATTTGATGTAATGACTTTTTGCGGTGTGTTTGTTGGGATCCGATGAAGTGTGAGTTTATGATCAGATCTATCTATGAATATTATTTGAGTTTTCTTTGATCTCTTATATGCATGATTGTTATAGCCTTGTATTTCTTCTCCGAAACTTTGGTTTGGTTTGGCCAACTAGATTGATTTTTCTTGCGATGGAAGAGGTGCTTTGTGATGGGTTCGATCTTGCGGTGTCCTCACCCAGTGACAGAAGGGGTAGCGTGGCACGCATGTATCATTGCTATTAAGGATAAAAAGATGGGGTCTATTCCTACATGAATAGATCTTGTCTACATCATGTCATCATTCTTATTGCATTACTCCTTTTCTCCATGAACTTAATACACTAGATGCATGCTGGATAGCGGTCGATGTGTGGAGTAATAGTAGTAGATGCAGGAAGGAGTCGGTCTACTAATCTTGGACGTGATGCCTATATACATGATCATTGGCTTGGATATCGTCATAATTATTTGCTCTTCTATCAATTGCCCAATAGTAATTTGTTTACCCACCGTATGCTATTTTCTCGAGAGAAGCCACTAGTGAAATCTACGGCCCCCGGGTCTATCTTTTATCAAATTGTTTTCAGATCTATTATTCCAAAAACCCAAAAAATACCTTGTTGCACTTTTTCTTTATTTATTTTATTTTGTGTTTTTGCTAGATCTATTTATCCAATCTCATACAATTTTATCTATCTTTTTACCGGGGAGGGATTGACAACCCCTCTTACGCGTTGGGTTGCAAGTATTAGTTATTTGTGTGCAGGTACCATTTACATAGTGTTGCATGGTTCTCCTACTGGATTGATAACCTTGGTTTCATAACTGAGGGAAATACTTACCATTGCTGTGCTGCATCATCCTCTCCTCTTCGGGAAAATACCAACACAGATACAAGCAATCAACATACATTATAGAGCCTATGGCTGAGGCATAGGGGACGACCTTCATCCTTTCTCTTTCTTCCGCTGTGGACGAGCTTTGAGTCTTACTCAACTTCACACCTTACAACTCAGGCAAGAACCCCTTCTTAGACTGGTTCATTTTGAACATCTTCAAAATCTTGTCAAGGTATGTGCTCTTGTGAAAGTCCTATCAGGCATCTTCATCTATCTCTATAGATCTTGATGCTCTAATATGTAAGCAGCTTCACCCAGGTCTACCATTGAAGAACTCTTGTTCAAATAACCCTTTATGATTTCCAGAAATTCTATATCATTTCCAATCAATAATATGCCGTCCACATATAGTATTAGAAATGCTATAGAGCTCCCACTCACTTTCTTGTAAATAAAAGTTTCTTCATAAACTTAGTATAAATCCAAAAGCTTTGATCACCTCATCAAAGCGTATATTCCAACTCTGAGATGCTTGCACCAGTCCATAGATGGATCGCTGGAGCTTGCTTACCTTTTTAGAATCCTTAGGATCCACAAAACCTTTAGGCTGCATCATATACAACTCTTCCTTAAGGAAAGCGGTTTTCACATCCATCTGCCAGATTTCATAATCAAAAAATGCAGCAATTGCTAACATAATTCTAATAGACTTAGGCATCGCTACGGGTGAGAAAGTCTCATCGTAGTCAACTCCTTGAACTTACGAAAAACCCTTTGCGACAAGTCAAGCTTTATAGAAGGTGACATTACCATCAGCGTTTGTCTTCTTCTTAAAGATCCATTTGTTCTCAATGGCCTTACAGTCATCAGATAAGCCTACCAAAGTCCATACTTGGTACTCATACATGGATCCTATCTCGGATTTCATGGCCTCTAGCCATTTATCGGAATCCAGGATCATCATTGCTTCTTCATAGTTCGTAGGTTTGTCATTGTCCAACAACATAACTTCCAGGACAGGATTACCGTACCACTCTGGTGCGGAACATGTCCTGGTCGACCTAGAAAGTTCAGTAGTAACTTGATCTGAAGTTTCATGATCATCATCATTAGCTTCCTCTCTGGTTGGTGTAGGCATCACGGGAACCACTTTCTGTGATGTGCTACCTTCCAATTCGAGAGAAGGTATTATTACCTCATCAAGTTCTACTTTCCTCCCACTCACTTCTTTCGAGATAAACTCCTTCTCTAGAAAGGATCCATTCTTGGCAACAAAAATATTGCCCTCGAATTTGTGGTAGAAGGAATACCCAATACTCTCTTTAGGGTATCCTATGAAAGACACACTTTTCTGCCTTGGGTTCGAGCTTATCATGCTGAAGCCTCTTGACATAAGCGTCGCATCCCCAAACCTTAAGAAATGACAATTTAGGTTTCTTGCAAACCATAATTCATACGGTGTTGTCTCAACGGATTTAGACGGTTCCCTATTTAAAGTGAATGCGGCTCTCTCTAATGCATAACCCCAAAACGATAGCGGCAAATCGGTAAGAGACATCATAGAACGCACCATATCTAATAGAGTAGGATTACAACGTTCGAACACATCATTATGTTGTGGTGTTCCAGGTAGCGGGAGTTGTGAAACAATTCCACATTGTCTTAAATGAGCGCCAAACTCGTAACTCAAATATTTACCTCCATGATCCGATCATAGAAACTTTATTTTCTTGTTACGAAGATTCTCCACTTCACTCTGAAATTCCTCGAACTTTTCAAATGTTTAGACTTGTGTTTCATTAAGTAAATATACCCATATGCACTCAAATCATCTGTGAAGGAAATAATGATATCCACCGCGTGCGTCAACACTCATCAGACCACACACATTGGTATGTATTATTTCCAACAAGTCACTTGCCCACTCCACTGTACTAGAAAACGGAGTTTTAGCCATCTTTCCCATGAGCCATGGTTCACATGTTTCAAATGATTCATAATCAAGTGATTCCAAATATGTGGAACTATCATCATTAACTTTGCATATTTTGGCATCAATATTATGAATATGTGTACCGCTATGATCGAGATTCAACAAGAATAAACCATTCACAAGGGGTGCATGACCATAAAAGATATTATCCATATAAATAGAACAAGGGACAATTGCATTTTTATCCCTAGTTCGTTCCTACCCATGGGTATTGCCCTTACTTTTCGAGCCTGCTCAGTTTTGCCCTTAGTTTTTTCTCCAAGGTCGTCTGAATGCCCTTCCGTCACTGGTCCATCCGGTCAACGCCGTTTGACCATGGCGGAGCGCCGTTTTGGACATTTTTGCCCCTAGTGTGGATACCCCCAGTCAACAAGGACTAGTCAATGGGGTGTTGGGGTCCACGTGTCATTGAAACCGGGCTAAGCTAATAGTAAAACTAATTTAAACAACTAAGCTATCACTAACGGAGGCCCACTTGTCAGTGGGCCATTAGCCCACTAACTAAACTAAGCAAACACTAACGGGCCCACTTGGCAGTGGGCTATTAGCCCCACTAACTAGACCTGTAACCTCCTGATCTAATCTAACCGTTCCTTCCCTAAAAAAATCTATTCGTTCCTGGCCAAAAAAAATGTGAAAAGGATAGAGAGGCCGGCTCGGGCATGGCCACTGCCGGCGTGCACAGCCAGTCATGGGAGCTCGCCGGAGCACGGCGTGCAGTCGTGCAACCTTGCGCATGAGAGGAACACGGAAGCCACTGGGCGCGGCCGGCTAGGCACCACCGGAGCCACCTACGAACGCCGCCGGCGAACTGCCACCGGAGCTCAGCGTGCGGCCGCAGAACATCGCACGAGGCTCCAGGGAGGAGCAGGGGAACCGTGGGTTGCATGCATGTCCAATCCGGTGATACTTGGGGGGGGGGGGGCTTGCGCGTGCACAACCAGGAGATGGAGCTCGCCGGAGCTTGGCATGCAGGAGCGTTGGTGGTCCGCGTGGCCGACGACTTCCCTGACCCCCAACAAGGTGTCTCAGAGGTTCGCAGTCACTACATAAGCTTCTCGATCAAGCAAATCAATGAAGCCATGCTGGAATCGAGCGTTGGTCATCATCTTCCCCAACTCCGATTGCCGGCCACCGCCGCTCGATCTCTGGCTCCCTCAAGCCCCAGCCATCTTCGAGTACTTTATAGGCTTCGGGACGTCCCCTAGAAGCTTCTGGCGCCTCCCCATTCAGTTCCTCAACCTTGAGATACCTCCCCTGCGTAGCCCGTGCTCCGGTCGTCGCCATCGAGCTCCGCCCCCTTGCTTCCGGACCTTCCCGTCCTCCCCTACCTCTGTATTGTATTCATGGGGATCTCCTGGTTCTAATACCGGCCGCCTGACCGCTCCACCACAGCCATCACCGAGCACCGCCGACCGTGAGAGGCACTCCGGTGAGGTAGGAGAGCGTGTTTTTTTACTTGCGGGTCCTGCTTGTAAGAAGAGAGAGAGTCTGTTTTTTCTTTTCTCATATTACTGATGGGCCCTGCATGTATGAGAGAGTGTCTATTTTTTTAACCAAGGACAAAAGTGTCTAAAACGACCCTCCGCCATGGTCAAATGATGTGACTGGACAGAGCCATGACGGAAGGGCATTCGAACGACGTTGGAGAAAAAACTAAGGGCAAAACTGAGCAGGCTCGAAAAGTAAGGGCAAAACCCGTGGGTAGTAACCAACTAGGGACAAAAATGCAATTATCCCATAGAACAACCATTATTCTGTGACTTAAATGAATAACCATCTGGCAATAAAAAAGATCTAGATATAATCTTCATGCTCAACACAGGCACCAAATAACAATTATTTATGTTTAAAACTAATCCCGAAGGTAGATGCAGAGGGAGCGTGCCGACGGCGATCACATCACCCTTGGAGCCATTTCCAACGTGCATCGTCACCTCTTCCTTAACTATTCTTCGTTTATTCCACAGCTCCTATTTCGAGTTACAAATATTAGAAACCGAACCAGTATCAAATACCCAGGCGCTACTACGAGCACTAGTAAGGTACATATCAATAACATGTATATCAAATATACCTTCATTGACGTTGCCAACCTTCTTATCTGCCAAGTACTTGGGGCAGTTCCGCTTCCAGTGACCATTCCCCTTGTAATAGAAGCACTCAGTCTCAGGTTTGGGTCTAGCCTTGGGTTTCTTCATGGGAGCGGCAACTGCCTTGCCATTCTTCTTGAAGTTCCCTTTCTTTCCCTTACCTTTCTTGAAACTAGTGGTCTTATTGACCATCAACACTTAATGCTCTTTCTTGATTTCTACTTCCCTGGCCTTAAGCATCGCGAAAAGCTCAGGGATCGACTTCTCCATCCCTTGCATATTATAGTTCATCATGAAGCCCTTGTAGCTTGGTGGCAGTGATTGGAGAACTCTTTCAATTGCTACATCATCCAGAAGATTAACTCCCAACTGATTCAAGCAGTTGTAGTACCTAGACATTTTGAGTACGTGCTCACTATCGGAGTTGTTCTCCTCCATCTTGCAGCTAAAGAACTTTTTGGAGGTGTCATACCTCTCAACATGGGCATGAGCTTGAAATACCAATTTCAGCTCCTGGAACATATCATATGCTCTCTGGTGCTCAAAACATCTTTGGAGCCCCAATTCTAAGCCGTAAAGCATGGCGCACTGAACTATCGTGTAGTCATCATTCCTTGTCTACCAGACGTTCATAGCGTCTAGGTTTCCGGGAGCGGGTGGTTCAACTAGTGGTGCATCAAGGACATAAACTTTCTGTGCAACAGTGAGGATAATCCTCAAATTATGGACTCAGTCCGCATAGTTTCTTCCATCATCTTTCAACTTTTCTTTCTCTAGGAACACATTAAAATTTAGGGGAGCTACAGCCTGATCCATTGATCTACAACGTAATTTTGCAAAGACATTAAGACTATGTTCATGATAATTGGTTCAACTAATCAAATTACTAATGAACTCCCACTTAAATCAACATCCCTCAAGTTGTTAAGTGTTACATGATCCAAATCAACCAACCCATGTCCGATCATCACGTGAGATGAGGTGGTCATCAATGGTGAACATCTCCATGTTGATCATATCTATTATATGAGTCATGTTCGACCTTTCGGTCCTTCGTGTTCCGAGGCCATGTCTGTACATGCTAGGCTCGCCAAGTTTAACCCAAATATTCTGCATGTGTAAAACTGGCTTACACCCGTTGTATGTGGACGTAGACTCTATCACACCCGATCATCACGAGGTGCTTAGAAATGACAAACTTTTGCAACGGTGCATACTTAGGGAGAACACTTTTATCTTGAAATTAATTGTGAGGGATCATCTTATAATGCTACCGTCGTCCTAAGCAAAATAAGATGCATAAAAAGATTAACATCACATGCAATCAATATGTGACATGATATGGCCATTATCATCTTGTGCTTTTGATCTCCATCTACAAAGCATCGACATGATCTCCATCATCACCAGCATACACCATGATCTCCATTATCATGATCTCCATCATCATGATGTTATTTTGGTTGTCTCCACCAACTATTGCTTCTACAACTAGTGCTAACGCATAGCGATGAAGTAAAGCAATTACATTGCGTTTAATCATCGACATGCAAATCATACAGTAAATTAAAGACAACCCTATGGCTCCTGCCAGTTGCCGTACTCATTGACAAGCAAGCCGTGAACCTATTACAAAACATGATAATCTCATACATCAACATATATCACATCACGTTTTGGCCATACCACATCACAACATGCCCTGCAAAAACAAGTTAGACGTCCTCTAATTGTTGTTGCAATTTTTATGTGGCTGCTAGGGCAAACTATTAGAACCGTTCTTATCTACACAAAACCACAATAGTGATATACAAGTTGCCTTTTAACCTTCTACAAGGACTACCTTCGTCAAATCAGATTCAACTAAAGTGGGAGAGACAGACACCCGCAAAGCCTCTTTTATGCAATACAATTTGCACGTCAGTCAGTGGAACCGGTCTCGGGACAAGTAAGGTTGGTCCGAGCCGCTTAATCCCACAATACCACCAAATCCAAATAAGACAAAGTAAGTAAGCAATTTGAACATCAACGCCCACAACTTCTTTCTATTCTACTCGTGCAAATACATCTACACATAGACCTAGCTCATGATGCCACTGATGGGGAACGTTGCATGAAAATCAAAAAAATTCCTATGAAACACCCAAGATCTATCTATGGAGAAACATATCAATGAGAGGAGAGTGTGTCTACATACCCTTATAGACCGAAAGCGCTAGCTTCGTAACGTGGTTGATGTAGACGTACTCTTCACGATCCAATCGCGATCCAATTCGATCTAGTACCGCACATGCGGCACCTCTGAGTTTAGCACACGTACGGATTGGCGGCGTCCTCTACTTCTTGATCCAGCAAGTGAGGGAGAGGAGGTAGATGAGATCTAAACCGACACGATGACGTGGTGCTGGTGGTGGTAGCAGAATTCTGGCAGGGATTCGTCAAGCGCGTACCGGAGAATATGGAGGAGTTGCGGGAGAGAGACGGCGAAAGGGCCGAAGAGTTGCTGCCCCCAATGCCTCCTCACCTTTATATAGGCGTGGAGGGGGCTGGGGGCTTGCCCTCCAAGCCCCTAGGGCCATTGGCCAAGGGGGTAGGAAGGAAATCCCTCCTTTCCTTCCCCACCGATCGCTATCCCCCCTTTTTAGGGATCCTGATCTTATCCCTTCGGGATATGATACTATTCCTTTTAATGGGGGACCTTGATGCCCCTAGACCAGGGGTGTGGGCCTAGACCCACTACCCACTTCGATGTGCCCCCCATGCAGGTGGGCCCCACTCCAAAACCTTCTAGAACCTTCCCGATACATTACCGAAAAATCACAAACATTTTCCGGAACCCTGAATACAACTTTCTATATATGAATCTTTACCTCCAGACCATTCCAGAGCTCCTCGTAATGTCCCGGATCCCATCTGGGACTCCGAACAACCTTTAGACTTTCTATTATTAATATCTCATTACTACCCTAGCACTATCGAACGTTAAGCGTGCGACCCTACGGGTTCGGAACATGCAGACATGACCGAGACTCCTCTTCGGTCAATAACCAATAGCGGGACCTAGATGCCCATATTGATTCCTACATATTCAACGAAGATCTTTATCAGTTGAAACACGATGTCAAGGATTCAGTCAATCTTGTATGCAATTCCCTTTGTCCGGCGATATGTTACTTGCCCGAGATTCGATCGTCGGTATCTCCATACATAGTTCAATCTCGTTGCCGGCAAGTCTCTTTACTCATTCTGTAATACAAGATCCCATGGCTAAACTTATTAGTCACATGCTTGCAAGCTTCTATTGATATTGTATTACCGAGAGGGCCTAGAGATATCTCTCCATCACACGGAGCGATAAATCCCAGTCTCGATCCATGCAACCCAACAAACACCTTCGGAAATACCTGTAGAGCACCTTTATGATCACCCAATTACGAAGTGACGTTTGATAGCACACAAAGTATTCCTCCGGTATCCGGGAGTGGCATGATCTCATGGTCTAAGGAACTGATACTTGACATGAAGAAAGTTGTAGCAAATAACTAACAGATCTGATGCTAAGCTTATGGTTGGGTCTGTCCATCACATCACTCTCCTAATGATGTGATCCCGTTATCTAATGAAAACTCATGTCTATGATTAGGAAACCTTAACCATCTTTGATCAACGAGCTAGTCCAGTAGAGGCTTACTAGGGACACGGTGTAGTTTATGTATTCACACATGTATTTAAGTTTCCAGTCAATACAATTATAGCATGAATAATAAACATTTATCATGAACAGGAAATATGATAATAACCATTTTATTATTGCCTCTAGGGCATATTTTCAACAACATCATCATCAAAATGAGCAATAGCATCATCATCACCATCAACAATAGCATAAATCTCTTGCTCTTGAATTACTATGGCTCTAGCATTCATCCCTGCTTCATTTGGTTGGCTACTTGGTGGTTGTCTAGAAGAACTAGGGACATACACCTCGACCCTACCACCATGTATTGGGGAGAAGAAATTCTGGTTCAATTTGATTTGTAGCCGAGGAACTCCAACCTTTGTCGCAAACAATTCAAGTGACTTGTCTTGACATTCCTCAACTTTATCCTTGTATACCTTCCAATGCAATTACGAGGTGATAGGCATACTCGGGGCTTTACTCCCACTCCAACATCATACCTTCCAATAAGTTTAACCTCATAATTTGGGTCAAATCCAATTTAAGACACTTCTCACTTTCTCAACAACATCATCATAGCTTGGTCTTGAGTCAAAAACCATGGGCTCTTCCCCTTCATCGACATTTCTGTTCATAAATGCCTCCTTGTCCAAATAATGAACATTAACGAGTCTATCCATCTAAAAACAATGTGAAATAAATAAAGTCATCTATGGGCCGGCCAATTCATATGGATCAAGTACCTACACTATGCATCCCATGAATCAAGGAACTTGTATGCATTGCATTCAAACAATAAGACAAACATGGTCAACACATAAATGATATCATAACCTTAACCCTAACCCTATCAAAACCACTAACCTAACACTAGATCTTGCTACCCCAACAATGTTAGGCACACAATACATAGTCAAGCACAAACATATCCCTAAAATGCATCATATACATTGATTTCACTACAACAAGAGCAAGAACTAGGGTTTGCAAATATGCGAGCAATGCAACCAAAACATATGCTTCCAACCAACAAAAAGGAGGGGGTGAGAGAGGTATCTTGAGTGATGAAAATGCTCCAAATCCATCGGACAATTCTCAAGCAATTGGGAGAGATCTAGTGGGTGCTTGGGTGGGGGACAGGGGGAAGAGAGGCTGAGCTCAGGGGAAGAAGGGAAGAAGGAGATTGGATTGAATGGGTGGGTGAGGCCCACTCAGCCCCCACTCACTTATCTACTTCAGGACCCTATCGGTAGGGGCCGCGGCAGTACGGCAACGCATCCTACCGCCAGGGCCCTCGGTGGTAGGTCCCTTATCCACGTCAGTGACACTAACATGTTGTTAACCATCTGCCGTTACCCTACCGCCTGGGTGGCTGGCGGTAGGCTATGTTACCCTACCGTCAGGGACGTTCGCGGTAGGAAAAAGGGTCAGATCTTGTTTTTTTAAAGAGGGGTCAGATCATGCTTGTTGGAGGGAAATCCGGCAGACCTCAGGGTAGGGGGTCCCGAGTTGTGGATCTTGGATCGATAGTAATAGGAAGAAGGGAGTCGATGTTTACCTAGGTTCGGGTCCTCTTGATGGAGGTAAAACCCTACTTCCTGCTATTGTTAATATTGATGATGATGTATCGAGTACAAAGTTGATCTACCTCAAGATCATAACTTGTGGTCTAAACCCTAGGGGTATGATGATGAATGTCATAATCATCTATCGACTAGCCTGGCCTCGGCTTATATAATGTACCGGAGGCATAGGATAACAAGTGTCCTAGTCGGCTACGTTGGTGGAGAGGAGTCCTTTTCTTGATCACCAAGTCTTGTGGAATCTTCCTCGTATATGTCATGGGCTGCCCGAAGTGGCCCATTAGTGAACTGCAATGGGGGTCCTCGGCCTGACCCATTGGTCGGGAGATGACGTGGTGAGTACCCCCTAGTCCAGGACACCATCAATAGCCCCCTGAACCGGTCTTCAAGTTGGGGATGCTCCTCGGTTCTTCCGAATTGTTCTTCGTCTTCGGTCGTCGGTCTTGAAAACTAGTTCAACAAATATGCTCATCTCTGATCTCGAGGATTGCCGAGGTGTATCCGAAGAGTTGACACATCGGGCATCCGAGGAGCCCCTTTAGGTTCTTGGCCTTTATCAATGCCTTGTAATTTTTTATGCCACACCTCGGGTTCGAAGTTTTTCCCGGGTGGCGCTATCCTCTTGGAGTCGAGCTCCAATGTCGGACTGCACCCGAGGTGTCTTTTTGCAGCCAAGCTTTGATGCCGGTCTACATCTGAGGTGTCATAGATTACCTCGGTTTAAAAAAGTTGAAGGGGTTCAGCCCAGCTTAATGCCAGAAATATCCTCTAGGGAGCCAGCCACTTGCATCCGAGCTCTCTGTCGGGCTGCTTTCAAGGTGGCGTCCGAGGTGGTGCGC
Organism: Thinopyrum elongatum; assembly: GCA_011799875.1. Taxonomy (NCBI): domain Eukaryota; kingdom Viridiplantae; phylum Streptophyta; class Magnoliopsida; order Poales; family Poaceae; genus Thinopyrum; species Thinopyrum elongatum. The sequence goes on along the minus strand of CM022303.1, from coordinate 294,704,235 downwards.
CACCATGGCCATGGGCTGATTTTTTGTGATTTTTTTTCAATCAGTGCAATTTGTTCTCTGCCGAGATATATAGCCAGTAGCCCTCAAGGTGTGTGTCGGCCCAAAATCCAAGATGCACCTGAAGGATGAAATAAAACAGCTGATCCCAGTAGCCCCTAAGACTCAAGTCGATTCGCGAAATCGGCCTGAGGACCGATTCCTAACTCGGCAGCATAGGTAGGAAGACACACGATTGAATCAGCAATGCAGTAGCCCCCGAGCCACTGGTTGGCTGGCAACACCAGATCAGGGGATCGATGTAACCCGTTAATGGCTTTTAAGTAAGAAGCACGAAGCACAGTAGCCCCCCGAGCCTTAATGAGGGCATGGGTGGCCGAATTAAGGATCGATATCCGCTTGACAGAAAATTTTGTTGTGTTTAACACAAACTTCTCGGAAAGAGAATAAAGATCTATTAAAGGAGGTAGATCTAGCGAAAGCCAGGCTCGCCAAGGTCTGCCCCAAGGGGCTTAATAGATAGGGAATCAATACCAATAGGGAATTGTGAGAGCATTATGTCAGCTACTCGGTTGTCATAGCGAGATTGTGTGCCTGACTCTTTAAAAGATGGGCTGCAATAAATTGAATTTACTCGCAATTTATGTGTAATCATTCTATGTATCCAAGTACTTTACATCATTAATGCTCGGATCCACATTGTACAAAACTTTGTTGACCGACCATCGGCTTTAACCTCCTCGGCCAGTAGCCGGGGAGTGTTTGTCCCACTTTATAAAGCCTTTATGAGGGCAAAGATTTACGGCAAACAAGGCAATCCGGCCATATGGTTTTATAAACAAAGGTACGCGGAGAGATATGTTATATTACAATTTAACATAAGAAACATCTTCTGGGAAAATAGTTCCTTTATAAGTTCCTTTTCCTAGGCTATCATGTTGACGATGATCATCAAACCTCAACTCCGATCAATGTGGGAGGAAAATATTGAGGATTTAGTTTGGGGAAAGTTCCCGAACTCTGTGGTCTTTAGTGAACCTAAATTTTCACTTCCGTCGTTGCCATCCAATTATATTCTTAAGATGGCTTGCTTTCGGGTTCACGCAGTCTGAGGTACTAACCCGGAAGTAACAATCACAGAGGTGCTCCCTTTACCCCCGAGCCAAACTATCGGGAACGTAGGGGGTAAGCACAGGAGCAAGGCAACCCAGCTTGGCCAATATCTTAAGTCAAATTTGATGCATATTTATGGCTTTATAATGATGATTACGGAAGGTAGCACTTGTATACTGAATACAAACGCTGATCACATATGTATATTTTGACTCCGTTGCGACCGTTTATCATTTGAAAGTGGCCCATCGTCGGCTTCTACCCCTTTGTAGATACTACACAGGGTGTTTCCGCAGTAACAAGACAACGCTTAGCCGACGTCTCGGTGCCCGGAGGTGGTTGCGTTAGCGAAAACGAGGCTATCAGATATGCAGGTTTTATAACTTTGACTTAGTCATATGAGCTTAAAGTTGCGAGGCCAGTTACTAGCCCCCAGTTAGTGTTTGGCGTCAGCCGAGGTCAAGCCATTAACACTTCGGCCAATTTTATGAAAGGCCCATCGTTTAACACGGGGTAACCTCCATCGATCTATAGTTTGACACAGTCATCAGATCGCTGACCAGTTTACGCCCATTGTGACAGTCAGTTTTCGGCTTTCTCCACTGAGGCGCTTAATCATTCGAGTTGGAAGCACAATGGCAGTGGTTCTCCCTTTGCACACCTAGCCAAACAAAGGGGAACATAGGTGGCAAACACAGGAGCCGGGCAACCCAACTATTGACTGAAGACACAATTCGAAACCGATGCATATAAAGCAATATCCAAAAATGTTTTGTCGAGGACTCCATGGAGTACCTTGGCTTTTGGTGGGTTCGGCTATAGTCTCAGCCCCCCGTTAATATTGCCGATGCTTTAAAGGCGGTTGGTGTTGCACTGCTCGGGAACTATGCTGGAGACACATAATATCCCCCAGACTTCAGGTTGGGTGCAGTCGATCAACCTGAGGATCGAATCTCCTCGAGAACTAGTCCATATTTCATGTGTGTTTAACCAACACCTAGGTGTAGGTCGGCAATAAAGATGCCGAGCTGCGGGTCAGAAAAGATCTCCCGAGGTGAATTATTACGCAGGGCACCTCGGTCATGAGGACGTCCCGCCTCCTGAAAGAAAAACATACAAATAGCTTAAATGTGCCATAAGCTCAAAAAGCCAAAAAATTATGTAAAAACTTGACGTCCGAACTAAATCAAGTTTTTTGGTGCCAATCCGAAAATGGTCTTAAAATAATTTTTTCCTTCCATCATGCTTTAACATAACACATCCGATCTCTAAACTTCAAGTAGGTCACCCTTCGACTTCAACCTCCATATCCCGTAGGTGGAGTGCTTCTCAGAGGCCAATTTAGCGAACTAAACTCGAGCGGCTTCAGAGAGAAACAAGGCTATCCGGCTATTGCCCACACACTTGAGTCGAGAAAGGAGTGGTAGAAAAAGACTTTGCAATGACTTAGAAGAAAACATTTATTGCCAAACGGCTCATATAAATTTAAGGGCCCCCAGTTAACATGGGAAAGAGAAGTGCTTTTAACAAATAACATTTTTGACAAACTAAGATTTTAACACAAATATAATGTTTGGTCGAACCGAACAAGAATTAATTTTTTTTTTAAAATTGAGCATGGAAGCGACTTAGCTGGTTAATGTGCTCGGTGTTGTTTGACGAGGTCCAGGCTTGTGGCAGGATGAAGACGTAGTCCTTGGCCTGGCCGAGGTCCTAGCCCCCAAGCCCAAGGTGCCCAAGCAAGGAGTTCGGCTTGACGAAGTGGCAACATAGTACAATAGTTGTGGCGAGGCAAAGCCCCCGGTCCAGCTAACGTGATGAAGTTGGTCGGCTGGTGACACCGAAGTCCCCGAAATAGGTTGATGAAGATATGGCAAAGCCCCCGGTCTAGCCGAGGTGGCGGAGCAGGTCGGTAAGGTGACATTGCAACCCCCATGCCGGCCGAGGTGTCGAATCAGATCGGTGTGATGGACATCAGCTTGAAGAAGCAACTGCGCGGCCATGCCGACGCAGGTCGTAACTTGTGACGCGCTCAATGCCGGCTTGATGAAGTGACTGCGCGGTGATGCCGGCGCGCCCGACCTGTGCAATCCATGGGGCGACGATGTTGATGATGATTTAGCCTTCGCAATGCCAAACTCTTGGTCGGCTCACCGGGGTGATGATCCAATGAGGTTGACCTCGGCTCGATGAAGTGACGACCTGTCTAGCACAGGTCGGCAACCGTGGAGCAACATTGTTGGTTTTGTTTGACACTGACGTGACAGTGAAGATTACCTCAGAAAAGGCTTTAAAATTAGTGGGCACGTGTTTGAGAACAAAACACAATGCCCCATATAAAACTTCCTTCAAAAAGGATGTCCGAAATCCCGTTCATAAAAAAGATGAACTCAAGTCAGATTCGTTCTTGCGGAGAAAACATATCCGGAAAACGATGCACTCATCGGAGGTTTCCCGGAGTTTGAACGATCGGATCGAGCTAAAATTTTGAGGGGTGGTGGATACAAGAATTCCACAGCTGATCAACTATTGGATCTTCCAAAGGACATCCGAGCTGGAAGCTGCACACCATGCTCCAAACTCGTCCAGATTCCCGTCCAAATTCGACAAGGCTCCAGTAGATCGGAGTTTACCGGAGATTCCTCCATCAGAACGCGATGAAATTTTACGGGGTTGTTCTAGACTCAATTCCGCACAATTCCACCGAAGCAATCGTCAAAGTGATGCTCGAGGAGGCGGGGACGGCGAACACTAATCCGTTGTCCACAAAAACCTGCTACAATCTGCAGACGAGCCATCAATTCTTTGCGATCACACCGCGGAACTCTCAATGAATGCACCATTGTCGGATGGAAATCTGGTAGACCTCAGGGTAGGGGGTCCCGAGCTGCGTATCTTGGATCGATGGTAACAGGAAGAAGGGAGTTGATGTTTACCCAGGTTCGGGCCTAATACGTCTCCATCGTCTCTACTTTTGCTAACGTTTTTGCGCTTGTTTTGGACTCTAATTTGCATGATTTGAATGAAACTAACCCGGACTGGCGTTGTTTTCAGCAGAACTACCATGGTATTGTTTTTGTGCAGAAATAAAAGTTCTCGAATTTGGATGAAACTTTTTGGAGAATTATTTTGGATAAATAAAAAAATGCTGGAACCAAGACCCACTGGAGGAGGGGTGCAGTTGCCCACTAGGCACCAGGGTGCGCCACCCCCCTCTGGCGTGTCCTGGTGGGTAGTGGGGCCCACAAGGCTCCGTTTACCCTAATTCTGACGCTATAAAATCCTATTTTTCTAGAAAAAATTCAGGGAGAAAGTTTCATTGCATTTTATGATACGGAGCCACCGCCACCTCTTGTTCTTCATCGGGAGGCTAGATCTGGAGCCCGTTCGGGGCTCCGGAGAGGGGGATCTTCGGTCTTCGTCATCACCAACCATCCTCCATCATCAATTTCATAATGCTCACCACCGGGAGTGAGTAATTCCTTTGTAGGCTTGCTGGATGGTGGTGGGTTGGATGAGATTCATCATGTAATCGAGTTAGTTTTGTTAGGGTTTGATCCCTAGTATCCACTATCTTCTGAGATTGATGTTGCTATGACTCTGCTATGCTTAAAGCTTGTCACTAGGGTCTGAGTGCCATGATTTCAGATCTGAACCATTTAAGTTTTCACCATTATATCTATGTTTGTGATCCGATCTTGCAAGTCATATGCACCTATTATGTGTTATGATCCGTAAACCCCCAAGGTGACAGTAATTGGGATACTTTCCGGTGATGACCGTAGTTTGAGGAGTTCATGTATTCCTTATGTGCTAATGCTTAGTTCCGGTTCTCTATTAAAAGGAGGCCTTAATATCCCTTAGTTTCCTTATAGACCCCGTTGCCATGGGAGGGTAGGACAAAAGATGTCATGCAAGTTCTTTTCCATAAGCACGTATGACTATTTATGGAATACATGCCTACATTATATTTATGAACTGGAGCTAGTTTAGTATCGCCCTAGGTTATGACTATTATATGATGAATATCATCCAACGTTATCACTGATCCAATGCCTACGAGCTTTTCACATATTGTTCTTGCTAAGTTACTACTGTTGCTACTGCTGTTACAGCTGCTACAAAATTATCACTACTGCTGTTACGGTTACTGTTACTATCACTATCAAACTATCATACTACTGTGCTACTGATCACTTTGCTGCAGATATTTAATCTCCAGGTGTGGTTGAATTGACAACTCAACTGCTAATATTTATAAATATTCTTTGGCTCCCCTTGTGTAGAATCAATAAATTTGGGTTGAATACTCTACCCTCAAAAACTATTGCGATCCCCTATACTTGTGGGTTATGAAGACCTTTTTCTGGCGTCGTTACAGGGGAGCATAGCTGTATTTGTTGAGTCACTTGGGATTTATATAGATCACTATGAAGAATCTGAAAGATACCAAAACCAAGATCGTTCCCTAGGATGAGGGGTGGTAAGGAATTGCCATCACACTGTGCACTTGATTCACCTTCTGTTTTAAGTAAGCTTGCAACACCACCACATGCTATTAATCCTGATATGTCACAAGTTATTGATGATGCTACTTCTGCTATGAATGATGCTGATGATGATGCTAGTACCTTGCTTGATGATAATGTGCCACTAGGTGACTTTCTTGATGAACAAATTGCTAGAGCTAAAGATATTGACAATGCTGAAACTGATGAAATTACTGAAACTGATGAAGTCTTTTAAACTGAAAACTATGGAACACCTATTAGACCTAGCTCTCCCAAATTTGAATTGCCTAAGATACCTGAGGGTTATGTTATGGATGGAGAGGTAGCTAGAGACTTTCTTGCTTGCAAGGATAGAGATGATCTTAAGAAGTTATTATGCAAGTTGAAAGAAATATCCTTGAGTGCTAGAATGAAATGTGATCCTAAGTTTGCCACTTCACCTATCTTTGTTACTGATAAGGATTATGAATTCTCTATTGACCCAGAGTTTATTACTTTGGTTGAATCTGATCCTTTCCATGGCTATGAAACTGAAACAGTTGTGGCACATCTTACTAAACTAAATGATATAGCCACCATATTTGCTCATGACGAGAAAATTCGCTATTATTATATTCTCAAGTTATTTCCTTTCTCGTTAAAGGGTGATGCTAAGATATGGTACAATACTCTTGCTCCTGGTTGTATGCGTAGTCCCCAGGATATGATTTATTACTTCTCTGAAAAATATTTTCCTGCTCATAAGAAACAAGCTGCCTTACAGGAAATATTTAACTTTGTGCAAATTGAAGAAGAGAGTCTCCCACAAGCTTGGGGGAGGCTTCTCCAATTACTTAATGATTTGCCTGATCATCCTCTTAAGAAAAATGAAATACTTGATATCTTCTATAACGGACTAACTGATGCGTCTAGGGACTTCCTAGATAGTTGTGCTGGTTGTGTTTTCAGGGAACGAACTGTTGAACAAGCTGAGGAATTATTGAATAACATATTGAAGAATTATGATGATTGGACTCTTCCTGAACCACCGCCTAAACCCACTCCGAAGAAGAGGGGTATCTTATTTCTTATCCTGAAGATATGCAAGAGGCAAAGAAATGTATGAAGGAAAAAGGTATTAAAGCTGAAGATGTTAAGAATTTACCACCTATCGAAGAAATACATGGGCTTGACACACCACCATAGGTGGTGGAGGTAAATTCTCTTTTGAAATTTGATGAAAGTGACATCCCTTACAATAAACATCCTAGTCAATGCTTGTATGAATTTGACAACTATATAATGAAGCAAGATCACTTCAATGCCTATGTTATGAAACAATTGAAACAAAATTCTGATATGATTGCTCGCTTGAGTTTATTTTTTGAGAATTTGATTGCTCACTTGAGTGACTTGTTATTTAGAATCACTAATGATGTTATAGGTGTAGGAAAACATGCCTCTATTGTTCAAACTCAGTTAGAACAAGTTGCTAAATTCCAAAGAGAATTTCTTAGTGAAATGAACAATAATATAAATGATTATGCTGTTAGAGTAGCAACTAGAGGAGGCAAAATGACTCAGGAGCCACTGTATCCTAAGGGACACCCTAAAAGAATTAAACAAGACTCTCAAAGAATTAACACTGACGCACCTAGTCCTTCTAGAAAGAAAAAGAAAAAGAAAATGACAGGACTTTGCATACTTCTAGTGAACCTAAAATAGAAAAACCTTCGGATAGCAATGTTGTCTCTATCTCAGATGCTGAAATTCAATCTAGTAATGAACATCCACCTAGTGATAATGAAAATGATAATGATGATGTTCATGTAGATGCTCAACCAGACAATGAAAAAGAACCAGATAATGATGTTGAGATAGAACCTGTTGTTGATCTTGATAACCCACAACCTAAAAATAAACGATATGATAAGAGAGACTTTGTTGCTAGAAAACATGGCAAGGAAAGAGAACCATGGTTTCAGAAACCCATGCCCTTTCCACCTAAGCCATCTAAGAAAAAGGATGATGAAGAGTTTGAACGCTTTGTTGAAATGCTTAGGCCAGTCTTTTTGCGCACTCGTTTGATTGATATTTTAAAGATGGCCCCTTATGCTAAATACATGAAAGAGATTGTCACTAATAAAAGAAAAATACCTAAAGCTGAAATCTCAACCATGCTTGCTAATTATTATTTTAAGGATGGAATACCTAAAAGAACTAGGAGATCCGGGAATACCAACTATACCATGCTCCATTAAAAGAAATTATGTCAAAACTGCTTTATGTGATTTAGGAGCTGGTGTTAGTGTTATGCCTTTCTCTTTATATAAAAGACTTGATTTGAATAAACTCACACCTACTGAAATATCATTACAAATGGCTGATAAATCAACTGCCATACCTATCGGTATTTGTGAGGATGTGCATGTTATTGTTGTTGCAAATGTTACTATCTTAACAGACTTTGTTATACTTGAGATGCCCGAGGACGACAACATGTCGATTATCCTTGGTAGACCCTTTTTGAATACTTCAGGGGCTGTTATTGATTGCAATAAAAGCAAAGTCACTTTTCATATCAATGATAATGAGCATACGGTGCACTTTCCGAAGAAACAATTCCAAGTGAATGGTATTAATGTTATTGAAAAATCTCCGACAATTACTATTGGAAGTTTTCAACTCCCTTTGCCTACTGCCAAAAAGAAATATGAAATACTTATTGTTGGGGATATGCATATTCCCGTTGAGGTAACTTAGTGTTTTATGAAAGTTCTTCGTGTTCATGTTAATTGAAAGTGATTGTTAATAAGACTTGATCAACCTTATTAATGGATTATTTTTTAGAGGCATGTGGTCGATGAATTTAGTAAGCACAACCTTCTGTCCCCACCTTTTATTTTCTGTTATTCTTAGTTAAATAAAATAAAATGCCATGTTTTTCCCGTTTTTTGAATTTCCCGTGCAATAAAAAATGGTCAAAAATAAAAGTGTTCAACATGACCTGGAATTTTGACACGATTTTTTCTGAATAATTGCGAATTTTTGGTGCAAATAACATCACAGGGGGGTGCCCCTGGTGCCCACAAGGCACTAGGGCACGCCAGCTACCCCAGCCGCGCCCTGGTGGGTAGTGGGCCCCATGTGGGCCCCCTCACTTATCCCTTTAGCCCATGTCATCACCTACCTCCAGTAAGAAATCACTCTAGCTCTCTCTCTCTCTCTCGTGTTCTTGCTCCCAAACCCGCAGATTTTGATCTCTTTGCTCGAAGCTCCGTTGCCAAAACTGTTTTAGGGTATTGCTACTTGGTATGTGACTCCTCCGTTCCTCCAATTAGTTTTTGTTCTAGTGGTTTATATTTTGAGTAATTAGCTACTTTTGGTGCTACTGTAAATGAGCTTGCATGTTGAATTCCTTGAGTTCCAAGTAGTTTGAATGCTTGATATAGCCTCTAGACATCCATATGAGTAGTTGCTATCCATCTTGTGAACTTTTGTTGAAATCATTTTGTGGTCCAAAAATTTCAGAAATTTGTTCATGAATAAAATGCACCTCTTTAGAGTTCTTCGAGGAGGAGGTCCTCGGAGGCATCATCGAGCGGGAGCTCGATACGACAGTCCTATGTTGAGCCAAGTGCAAGCTCGATGCGGGATGCCGACACCAAATCATGCCTATGGTCATGTAATGAATTCATGTTGGGTGCAAGCATCGAGGAATTTGAGCAATATGTTCACAACACCAAGCTCACTCCCTTCATCACAGATGAGTGCATTCAACATCTCAATGTCACATAGACGTTCACTAAAAAATTTAAATATCATTCTCGTGAGTCTAGAGTTTCATTTAGCCTTTATGATAATGCCTTCACTATGCCTCTAGAAGCGTTCTGTGTTGCACGTAAAATTCCATATTGGGGTTCGCTGGACGAACCACCAAAATCTGAGTATGAGATGTTTTTAACTAGTCTATGTTATGGTGAGGATAGAGGAGTGACACAGGCTAGAATAAACAGTATACATTTTCCATCAATCTGATACTTTGCACTCTTTAATGGCAAATGCATCATGGGCAAACAAGATTGCAGTACCCTCTGTGCCTCAGACTTGAGCCTCATTCACACTGCTTTAACTGGAATCAAACGTTCTAATCTTGGAGCAATTGTTGCATGGAGGTTGCAATGCAATGCTGATAGTGATCACTTTTATGGTGGGATTTATGCCTCCCGTGTAGCTAGGGAGCTGGATGTGTCACCTTGGCCTAATCATCCTATTCTACCTACCCAGTACTTCGACTTTGAGGCCATGAAGCGCCATAAGTTCATAAAGGCCATAGCCACTAACTATAATTACAACTTGATGTTCAATAAAAAACCATTGTACCTGTTATTTTGCCTACACCTGCTCTCTTTGATCACCAGAATAAAGGAAGATACTTGTCATGGTGAAACACGATCACCTATGGGGCCATGAGCCCCTTTGTGGTTTGGCAAGGGGGGATCACGTTGCACAAAGAGCAGAAGCCATGAAAACAGCACGACGACATTGACACTGGTGGTTTTTACCTAGGTTCGGGCCGTCGTGAGGCGTAAAACCCTACTCCTGCTTTGGTGGAATTGATGGAGGAACCCAATGAACATGGAGTGCTCAAGCCCGGCAAGGTGGCCTCGGGGAGAGCAACTACGCGCGTCAAGTGTGTGAGGCTCTGAATCCTTTGCTAGGTCGCCTTGGACGTCCTTTTATAGCTTAAGGGGTAACCACAATGGCAAAACAGTCTTTATCTACTGATTAGATAGCTAACAGTGCTATCATACCTAACTCTGGCAGTTAGGACAAAGTGCATTAAATGCACTACTAGGTGTCATGCTGAGGATGCAGCCCGGCAAGCCTGCCGTGCCGCTTAATCATCTTCTGCTTATCTGCTTGACACGCCTCTGGACAGGTGTAATATGAGGGCAATCTGTCTTCTAAATGGCTACCACGTGCCTAGTGGAAGCCACTTAATCATCTTGAGGGCTCGACACCGCATTGATAAGTGACTTGCGTCGCTGTGCGGTGGAGCGGTGGTGCCTTGGCGGGGAGCCCCGCCCCTGGCAGACCCGGCAAGCTTGCCGGGGAAATCTTGGACTTGCCCCTGGGGCGGCCTCGACCCGGCCAGGCTCTTCTGCCCAGCAAGGGAGGCCTTCCCAAGGTGATATTCTTCTGTCTTGCTTATTCTTGGTCTTCATGATCCGCTCTTTGATCTTCTCAAAGAGCTGCTTCTCTGGCTTGGCCTTGATTTGTATGTTGGTGTAGTCGTTTCTTTGCCAATACACCTGTGTACAAGTCTGGGCAACAAACGTAAATGTTTGTTGTACCAACAAGAGCCCCTGGGCATGGCCCATACATGCTGCCAAGCACCGTTGGGGTAGGCCCCAACAAGTACACGGGCGAGCACTTTGGCCGAGCCGGGATGGGACTTCCTTCTTCCTTGGTATTTTCCTTGCTTCTTCATTAACCTGTAACTAAATCAGTTCCCAGTTTTTCCATGGGTCGTGCGGAACGTCGTGGGTAATTCACGTCGTGGCCCATGGGTCACCCACGTTCACGGGGAGGTAACCACCATTTTTACTCATCCCACTACCCCTATTGTTTCCACCACGTACGCTGCATGCATTACGCAGGGTTAGTGGCGGATGCGTAGGGTGCGGGAATGAGTGTCATGGCAGAAAGCTGGGCGCCGTGGATAGGCGCGTGAGGGCGGTCTTGATTCTGCATGTCGTTAGTGACACAGAGGAGCTGGAGTGGTGGAGTGGGGTGGTTTCCTCTACATGGTGAGGAGCAAGCCCCCGGCCCTACTCTCCTATAACAGGGAACGCGGGCGAGGGGCTCATCCCCACACACATCTCCTTCTTCTTCTTCTTCTTCTTGCATCCCTCTCCCACTATGGTGAGGGGAAGAGGTCGTGGTCGAACTCCAGCGGCGGCAACGAGGGCTTCTTCTCGGCAGCGTCTCCCTCCCCCCGCAGATGATGCAGGGGCGGAGTCCAGTGCACAAGGTGGTGCCAGAGGACGTGGGCATGGTCGCCATGGCGCCAGGGGTTGAGAGGACGCGGAGGTGTCCTGATCGATCGCTCCTCCCCCGGTTGCCGCGGCCCCAATGGAAGGTCACGCCGAGGACCAGCCTTTGGAGTTCATTGTCAAGCTGTGCGGGCCGCCGCGCAGCTGTCTTCGGCTTCCCACCCCGTTTGCAAGGGTGATGGAGGAAGAACAGCCGCCCAGATTGAGGCTGCACATGAGGAATTGCTGTAACGGCAGCATGCGGGCGGACGTAGAGTTCCCTCCACCTCATGTTATGCTTCTCTGGCGTGGCTGGAAAACCTTTGCTCGTGCCCATAGCTTGGCAGTGGGGCACATTCTCCATTTCAAGCTAATGGATGCCACCCTGTTCTCCGTCAAGGTCTTCGGGCATTCGGGTGCTCGCTTAGGGTAATGCGCGGAAAGCTCGACCGACGACAAAAGCTCCTCCTCGAGCGATAGCCACAAGGAGGACAGTGTCGGTGAACACGACGACGCCGAGCGGGAGGACGGTGGCTCGAGCTCCAGCTGAGCGCAGGCCGCACCATCACCGTCAGGAGGGCGGCGGCACCATCATCTGCACCTGGGTCTTCTTCCCCCGGCAGAGCGATTTGCCGGGGTGTTGGGTGTGGATGCCTCTGCCTCCTCCAGCAGTCTTCCAGCTGGGCCCCAGCAGGCTTCTCCGTGGACTCCGGCTTCATCTTCCCTGCCGGGGGCCTTCCTTCCACGTTCTGCTAGTCCTAGCGGTGGTGACCAGGGCATCGCCTAGCCGCTCTCTCCGTCCGTCGTCTTCGCCCCCTGCCCCTCTCGATCTTATCAGACTGCATCCCGCGGGCCCTGACGGGGTCAGGCTGGGCTTCTGCCCAGGCACTCCTTTTGCCCTCTTCGCCTCCCGCTATAGCCCCTAGGAGGAGAGGGACAAGAAAGGCATTACGGGGCACTTATCTTTTTTCAGTCTAAAATATGTAGGCACTTGCCAAACTTTTTGTTAAGAAATGTAATCTTTCCAACTATATTTGTACTCTATAAGGTTTGTACTTGTTTATCCGCGTATTAATGAAAAAATACATGCTTGCCGGGCGCTTGTGCATGTACTGTACTCATGCAGAGGAGTGATTCCTCCATACTTTCGAGTAAACACTGTTTCCGGCAAGGTATCTTGTCGGTCCCTTTCCTTGTTGTCGCGAGGCTCGGCTCAACGAGCCTAGGAACGCGGAAGGGAGCCGGCCCCTTGCCAACCCTTTTCACAAATGCCCCTACAACCAAATTTGACTGAAGTAATCCTCAAATCAAAAGATGGGAGCACAAATGTTTGAGTGTGACAAGGTTTTTCTACACCCAAGTTTTCCTCATAGATGTACAATATTGATCTCTCAAAGGGAACTTATCTGCTTTGGGTTGACGGTGCCGATATGCAAACTTGTTCTTTCTTCTCTTCCTTAGGATTTTATCCATGGCAGGGGCCCTGTGGTTAGCACAGGGAAAGAAAAACAGCAGCATGTGACCCTCTCTAAATGATCATGGCAAGATCATGCTAAAATAAACATGCATGCAAGTTTTAGGTGCCGGGGCTTCATTTTATTATCTTTGCACACGGTCTGCACCTGGCTTTGTACAAAGGGTTACATGCGCATCGGCAAGGTTTGTACAAAAGGTGGCTACCGGGAACTGAGCCCGGCAACCGCGCCTTACGGGTAGAACTTACAAAGATGCTCAATATTCCATGAGTTTTGCACTTTAGCACCATCTTCGGTCTCCAGACAGACTGTGCCAGGTCTGGTGACTCGCACTACCCGGTAAGGGCCTTCCCACTTCGGTGTCAACTTGTTGGAACCCTTGGCGGATTGAACGCGCCTATGGACAAGGTCGCCTTCCTCAAGGCTCCGGGCATTAATCTTGCGGCTATGATAGCGGCGCAAGGCTTGCTGGTAGCATGCAGCACGCACAGCAGCCCGGAGACAATTTTCCTTGAGGAGCACGGCATCGTCATGCCAGTGCTGCTCTTGCTCTACTTCATCGTAGGCAAATACTCGATGTGACCCATATATGAGTTCCGTGGGGAGCACTGCTTCTGCCCCATAGACTAGGGAGAAGGGAGTCTGGCCGGTGGCTTGATTTGGTGTCATACGGAGGGACCAAAGAACCACCGGCAGCTCGTCGATCCAGCGTTTGACACATTTCTTCAACTTATAAAAAGTTCTTGTCTTGAGTCCACGCAGCACTTCAGCGTTCATCCTCTCAGCCTGTCCATTGCTCCGGGGATGAGCCATAGAGGCAAAGGAGATCTTGCTTCTGAGGGTCTGGACGTATTGCATGAAGGCACAGCTCGTGAATTGGGTGCCGTTATCGGTGATCACCCTGGCGGGTACTCCAAAACTGCACACCAATCCCTTCAGGAACTTGATAGCTGATTGTGCGGTTACCTTCCTCACTGGCTCCACATCCGGCCACTTTGTAAACTTGTCGATTGCAACGTACAAGAATTCAAAGCCCCCGGTAGCACGGGGGAAGGGGCCCAGGATGTCGAGCCCCCAGACCGAAAATGGCCAGGATAAAGGGATCGTCTGGAGAGCTTGAGCTGGTTGATGGATGTTCTTGGAGTGGAACTGAAAGGCTTCACATCTGGTGACTAGCTCGATCGCATCTTGGAGGGCCATAGTCCAGTAGAAACCTTGCCGGAAAGCTTTCCCAACCAAGGCTCTTGATCCAATATGGGAGCCGCACATGCCCTTGTGTATCTCTGCTAATAGTTCCAGCCCCTCTTCCCGGCAAATGCACTTTAATTTCACACCGTTTGGCCTCCTTCTGTACAGAGTGTCATCGACAAGCTGGTACATACTGCACCATCAGGCTACTCTTTCAGCCTCTTCTTGCTCTTCGGGAAGTTCTCCTGTTTGAAGTTAATGGCTATGAGCCATGCCCAAATTGGAGCCTGAGGCTCAACAACAAGGACCAATGGCACCTCCTCATTCATGGGATCGCTCACCTCAACTGCAAGAACTTGCGGTTCCGCGGGAGAGTGCAGCTCACCAACTGAAGTGGAGTAGTTCCCGACAGCCTCTCTGTCAGCGTTCTGGGAACTGGGGTACCCATATTTGCCTGCCTGCGGCCCATGGCGTGGCTCCATCGACAGCCTGGTACGGCCCAGTTTCAACACCAACAAGACAAGACCCTCACGAGGGGCCAAGCCTCGCTAGGCAAACAGCGCCAAGACCTCCTGAGGGAGCGACCCCCCCCCCCCCCAGGCTGCCTCCTGAGGAGCGGAGATTTCTATGTAGGTATCCAACCTCACGAGGTTGCGGTGACGTAAGCCATGACGACCAAGGCCACGCGGGCGCCAGCGGGCGCAAAGAGGACAATTTCCTCTTTGGTGCTAAGGAGGCAAGCGCAGGCGTGGATTCCCGAGGAATCAGGCAAAGGTTTCCATTCCAGTGCAACGAGACCAGGACCGCCAGGACGGCAGGACGGATGTCATCGCCGAGCCCACCGCGGCATCACGACCAGAAGCTCTGCAGGCAAAGACCACCTTTCATCAGGATAAGATGTACTACTTGTCCCCTTTCAAATTGGCCACTGTGGTATCCCTTCCCGCCTTCGTTTTGGAGGAAGAGGACCAAGGCCACTATAAGTATAGGTTAGCCACCACTGTAGACCAGACCGAATCGGATCAGATCCTTTCTGCCCTCACCCCAGAGCAGACCTCGCGAGCTTGTTCGTCCCTAGTACTAGTTCATCCACAACCCCTCGTGAGGCAAATCCACCACAAAGCAGGAGTAGGGTCTTACACCGCAAGGTGGCTCGAACCTGGGTAAACTGCCGTGTCCATCTTCTTCCTTGATCCATCGAGCTAGGCTGTAGGGTGATGGGTTGGCTGGTTGGATAGGTTGAGTTCTTCGCACACGCCTCAGAGTTCGAACCTTTCTTGGGTCTGCGAAGCCCAGAATCCGACATTTGGCGCGCTAGGTAGGGGCATGTTGAAGCTTCTCTCCCACCACTCGCTCCGCCGTCGTTCCGCTGTCCCAATGGCCGACGCTCGCCGTGTTTGAGCCGAGCGCCGGGCCGCTCGTGTCCCCCAGACGGCACCCGCGGGCAACAACGCCCCTCGCCGCTCTGCCTCCCCGGTGGCTAACGCCATCACCGACCCTGTTGCCCGCAAACAGCAGGACTCGTCGCTGCCACCGTCCGTGCAGCGTGACGGCCGCAATGCGACTCCATCACCCACTCCAGCCACGGCGTCGTCTTATCATGGCCGTCGTGGGCCGGCGAACGCGTAGTCTGCACTGCTCATGGCGCTCAAGCTTCTGCGCTATCGTCCGGCCAACGACCTCTACGACGACTGGCTCGCCCGCATCGCTAAACTCGTCAACGCCGCTGGCGAGGCCCCTGGACCGTCTCATTCGCTTCGCCCTCTGCCGTCCCTGGTGGGCGATGTGGCTCATGGTGCGCCTCCTCCCCCTCCTCTGCACGGCGTGGGCCTTGAGCCGAGGCATGAGGCTCCCCAGCGCGACCCGCCGCACAGAGCGCCAGCGCGCGATGAAGAAAGCTGCCAGGTGGTGCAGCGGCCCCAAGGAGAAGCGCGTGCGCTTCCAGCACCGCCATGTCAAGACCGCGCACCGCCAGAGGCAGCGGCGCGCGGGCATCGAGATCAGGCTCCTCCCCTGCGGCTAGCCCCTGTGAGTACGACAGGGTGCCGTGCTTTCACCCTGGAGCTGCGCCGCGTCGTCTGGCCCGGCAAGTTCAAGCCGGATCTGCCTCCGTGCTACGACGGCAGCCCTAACCCCACTGAGTTCCTCCAGCTCTACGAGCTGAACATCGAGGTGGCTAACGGCAATGAGAAGGTCATGGCGAACTGGTTCCCTATGGCCCTCAAGGACGGCGCGCGCTCTTGGCTCCTGAACCTTCCGGTGGGGTCGATCTCCTCCTGGGACGAGCTCTGCGAGCGCTTCATCGCCAACTTCCAAGGCACTCGCGACCGCGCTCCAGCGGCTGGCGACCTGCGGCGCATCAAGCAGCAGCCGGGCGAAACCTTGCACAAGTACATACAGCGCTTCACCAATGTTCGCCTCAAGATCCCGAAGGTGTCGGACGGGGCCATCATCACGGCGTTCTCTGATGGTGTCCGGGATGTCAAGATGAAGGAGGAGCTCGCCATCCACGAGGACTTGTGTTCGGCTCTGGAGATGTTCAACATGGCAACCAAATGCACGAGGGCCGAGGAAGGTCGCCTCACCCTCCTGGAGCTTCTAGAGGTCGATCCTGAAGACAATAAGGCCAAGGCTAAGGAAGTGAAGCGTAAGGGCCCCGCCGTGCTGGCCGTGGAGCCTGAAATGAAGCTCAGCCGTGACCACGGTGAATCCTCCAGGGGCAGCCGTCCGTTCTGTGTCTTCCACAACGTCCACAGCCACAACACCAATGATTGCCAGGAGCTCAGGGCTATTCGCGATGGGCGCCTTGGCCGCCGCCCCGAGCGCAATGACCGTGGCTACGGCCACGGAGGAGGCCGCGGTGGTGGCCGCTGGGACAACCGAGACCCCCGCCAGGACTGGCGTGATCAGCCTCATGAGGACCACTGGCAGGGCCAGCCTCGCGACGGCCCCTGGCGTGACCAGCCCCGCGAGGAACGTCCTCAGGGCAACGCCGGCCTTCCTCCACTGCCACCGCCGCCAAGGAGAAATGATGACAACCGCCAGGATGATGGGGCTGGGGGCTTCCAGGAACCACGTGCGATCGCCTGCATCCTGGATGGTGCTCAGGCTCCCGCCTCTCATCGCATCTTCAAGTAGTTCGCTCGCGAGGTGAACGCAGCCCTTCCCAAGCTTGAGGCGTCGTGCCCCCTCAGATGGTCCAAGTACGCCATCACCTTTGACTCCATGGACCAGCTCAAATGTTCAGCCACCGCTGGCGCGCTCCGGATGCTTTGCTCGCCGATCATTAGCAACGTCCTTGTCACCAAGACACTCATCGATGGTGGCGCGGGGCTCAACGCTCTCTCCGTCGAGACGTTTGAGATGCTCCAGGTGCTGTACGACCAGCTCCTCCCCACCAAGCCTTTCTCAGGAGTGACCGATGGCTCCACCGTACCCATAGGGCATATCCGCCTCCCTGTCACCTTCGGCAAGCACGACAACTACCACACTGAGCTCATCGACTTTGACGTCGCCCACATTCGCCTCCCGTACAATGCCATCCTCGGGTATTCGGCCCTCGCCAAGTTCATGGCGGCGACGCACCACGGCTACAATGTCCTCAAGATGCCAGGGAGTGGCGGCATCATCACGGTCGCCTATGATGAGAAGGCTGCGGTGTGCTCCCTTGAGTGCGCCTACCAGGCTGCGGTCATCAAGAACTCTGATGACGAGGGTGCTGTCCGGCCTCCTGAGGCCATCCCCAAGAAGAAGAAGAAGCATCTCCTCCCCAAGGGCCATTAGGAGGCTGGCGCGCCTGACGATCGTGCCTCAGGCCCCGCGCCCACTGCTGGGGCGCCCTTCCCTCTCGCATAGGAAGGCGCTCCCTTCGCCCCCCTCAGGACAGGCTCGGGGACTCTTGTCTGGAGGGCCTCCGACCTGACCAGCGCCACGAGGGAGGCGTTCGGACACCACGTGGGGGCGTGCTTCGACGCGCGCCTCCGTGAGCAAGGCGCAAGGCGCGAGGTGCCAGGCGCTCAAGAGTTCATCACCAAGACGATTGAGGAGCTTTAGGAGGCGCGGGCCATGCGTGGCGAACGTCGCCCCGCATCATCCAGTGTAGCTGCCGCCCCTGACATGGGTAGCGAGCTGCGCGTCTGCGTCAACATCCCAGGCCTCAACAGGGTTGCTTCTCAGGAGCTCTTCTGGCCGTCTCGCGTTGGACGGAGTGGGGCTGCCCCCGCAGTTACGTCTGCATGCCGTTCGGCCTGCTGGACATGGCTGCCTTGCACCAACGCTACATGCAGGGCATCCTGGCGGCTCACGAGGCCCGGCACCAGGCGGTCCTGATAGAGGAGGTGCCGGACCCTCGCGAGCTTCCCGGGCCTCCAGAGTCTCCCGAGCCTCAGGAGCCAGCCGGCTCGTGAGGACCGATCTCTGCAGCATGCATCTTCAGCTACTCCAACGCTTCTACAACAAGGTGCCAGGTGACTTTTTGGTTTGTTCAGTTGAGGGCGCCCCTCGGGCTGCATTATCCTCAAGCAGTCAGGGTCTGTCCCTGCAGCCGCATCATTTTGATTCATGTACTCCGGACCGGTTATGCATGCTCATGCTTTTATGTTTGTTAATGCTATGCCTGCCATCTTGTTATCTGTGGAGTTGCCCTTCGCGGCCTCCGTGCATTGCTAACCCGCCTCTTGCTCATCCCGCAACGGGGGCTGCTGGCACGACGCCTGTGCTTGGGTCCGTCCCTGCAGCGCTGATAAACCTAAGAGACCGAGCTCTGGCTCACGGCCGGCCCTGCGCACGTCACCTCACCGGGTCCTTAGTGCCTTCGTCTTCTCTCGGAAAGA
Organism: Thinopyrum elongatum; assembly: GCA_011799875.1. Lineage (NCBI taxonomy): Eukaryota > Viridiplantae > Streptophyta > Magnoliopsida > Poales > Poaceae > Thinopyrum > Thinopyrum elongatum. The sequence continues at coordinate 294,685,102 of CM022303.1, read as the reverse complement.
TCATCGGAAGGATAGCGAGCGTAGCTGTCTGTTATGTTTTTGGCTAACTCACAGGAGCCCCGGAGGCAGGGCCACCATCGGCCTTGCCAGCACCTCATACCTTGGAAGGATGCCATGCCACGTGTCAAGGAGCGCAACCCCTCCATGCAGCCAGCCACTCTCTTCTCGCGCAAGCCGCTTATACGTTAAAGGGGGGGCCCTGAGCATCGTGACTCAGGGGCTCCTACTAGCTCTCGGGCCCTCGCCCCTGGCCTTGACCATGGCATCGCGACCTGGCATACCAGCGGCGGCTGAGCCTCGCTCGAGAGCCAGGTCCCGAGGATGTAGAGCACCCAGGCAAGCAGGGGAGATGGAGTCGGTAGGAGCCCTGCGGAGGGGGCATCATCAGGAGAAGGGCATGGCCTAACGTCGCATGAGAAGCTCATCCACGCAGCAAAGGAACCACCACAGACTCGTCAAGATAAGTCACCTCACACGCAAAGGCGTGAACCTCATGACCAGCATTATGTCCCTCGCGATCTCGCTCGGGCAAGGAAACTTCCCTTTCAGTTCTTTGGGGGCCGCTTGTGCGCCAAAGGGGACCTCCTGAGCATCACGACTCAGGGGCTCTTACCGGACCTCGGGCCGCTCGCCTCTTGGCCTTGACCACGGCATCGCGACCTGGCATACCAGCGACGGCCGAAGCCTGCCTGGGGACTGGGTCCTGCCGGCGTAGAGCACCAAGCTACCATGAGGGTGAAAGGGGGAACCATGCCAAGGTGAGAGACGCAAACACGACATCGAATCAGGAACGATAATGTTAAAATGCGAGCGTCACAGTTTCTTACATACCCCCACGGGGCCCGTCATGGTTTTTGCGCAGGAACAAAGCAAAAGGGAAGACCCCCTAAGAACCATGGCCCCAGACTATATGGCGGTTATGATGCAACTGTTTGAGCTTAACCGTCAGTTCATGGTTGGAATCATGGCTCAGTTCCCGCATCAGAACAACCAGAACCAGAACCCAGCTTCAATAACTTTGACAGAGTTTACGCGACTCAACCCAACTCAGTTTCGCAACTCTGACAAGCCACTGGATGCCGATGACTGGCTCCGCGACATCACTCACGAGATGGAGTCAGCTAATGTTGCCCCTGCCAACTACGTCAACTTCGCGGCCTTTTTCTTAAAGGGCCCCGCAGCTCAATGGTGGGACACACACAAGCGTACTCTGCCTGTTGGAACAGTCATCACCTGGTATGAGTTCCAGGCTGCTTTCCGTACACGTTATATCCCTCAAGCAATTATGGAACGCATGAAGACCCAGTTTCGTAACCTCACTCAGGGCAACAAGACCGTCGAAGCTTATCAGCAGGAATTTCTAGACCTCTCCCGCTATGCTGAAGAAGACATCGCCACAGATGCTCGCAGACAAGAGAAGTTCCGTAATGGACTACACCCCGACCTCAAGCTTGCACTAGCTGCTCAAGACTTCAATGACTTTTCAACTCTGACGAACAAGGCTATTCTTGTTGAGACCGCTCAGATGGAATACAAGGACTCGCAGAAGCGCTATCGTGATGCTGGCTCATCTTCGGACTCAGCATCGAAGCGTCGAGTTTGGATTCCCAAAAATGCGATCTGTTCCAATACCTCTGCGCCAAAGAACAACTATGCTGCACCACGTCTGCCTCCTCCACCACCGAGGCAGCCAAAAACTCAAGCTATTCAAAACAATGCTCCTCTTCGTCCTGAAGATGGTCTGTGCTTCAAGTGCCGCAAACCAGGTCACCAGGCTAAAGACTGCCGCCAGAATCAGAATCAGTTAGCCTTTCCCCGTGCTGGCCGTGGCAATGGTCGTGGCAACAACCAGACCCGCAATTATAATACTGGGTCTGCTGCACATGGTCGTGGACACGCCTACAACATTGACATTGAAGAAGTCCAGGATCAACCTGCTACTGTGATGCGTACCCTTCTTGTTAACTCAGTACCTGCTTCTGTTTTATTTGATTCAGGAGCATCACATTCATTCATCTCTGGAAAATTTGCATTTATGCATGGCATTCGATATGAGAAAATGCATACTCCGTTAGTCGTTAAAACTCCCGGAGGTCACTGTCATGCTGACGTAATAGCACCTGACGTTATCGTCAAAATTAAAGGATTGGAATTTCTTGCATCGCCCATCGTCCTGAAGTCTTCCACCATAGACCTTATACTCGGAATGGATTGGTTGAAAGCTCACATTGCTTCGATCAATTGTGCCACTAAAGTCGTCCAACTTCTTCACCCCACCGATGAGATAGTGAACTATACCGCCCGCATTACTCGGGATGCTGAAGCTCAGATATATGCTCTGAAATGCTTTGAACGCCTCACCTCTGGAAGGGATCGAGAACGTTCCTGTCGTTCGAGATTTTCCAGACGTCTTTCCAGAAGAACTTCCAGGAATACCCCCGGCTAGAGCTGTCGAGTTCGTCATCGACTTGAAGCCTGGCACCGTCCCTATTGCCAAGCGACCTTATAAGATGCCTCCGCATCATCTACTCGAGCTTAAGGAAGAAATCGACAAGTCACTTAAGAGTGGTTTCATCCGCCCCAGTTCCTCTGCTTGGGGAGCACCTTCACTCTTCGTTAAGAAGAAGGATGGAACTAACCGTTTGGTTCAGGATTATCGGCCCATTAACCAAGCCACAATCCAGAATAAATACCCACTGCCCCGGATCAATGATCTTTATGATCAACTCGCAGGATCATCGGTGTTCTCTAAACTCGACCTGAGGTTGGGTTATCACCAGATCCGTGTCCGTGTAGAGGATATTCCCAAGACTGCATTCGTCACTAGTTATGGCTCCTATGAATACACCGTCATGTCATTTGGCCTAACGAATGCTCCAGCAACTTTCTCCCGTCTGATGAATTATATATTCATGGATTACCTCGACAAATTCATCGTGGTTTATTTGGATGATATCCTTATCTATTCTAAGAATAAAGAAGAACATGCTGAACACCTCCGTTTGGTACTAGAAAGGCTCCGAGAACACCAGTTGTATGCCAAGTATTCCAAATGTGAATTTTGGCTTTCTGAAGTAACTTACCTTGGACATGTGATTTCCAAGGATGGAATTGCTGTTAACCCCGAACGAGTTCAGGCTATTCTTGATTGGACTCTCCCGAAGAATGTTAAGCAAGTCAGGAGTTTTCTCGGACTCGCTAGTTATTGCCGTCGATTCGTTGAGAACTTTTCCAAGATTGCAAAGCCACTTACTGATCTGCTCCACAAAGGTGTTAAATTTGAGTGGACAGAAAAATGTCAAGAAAGCTTTCAGACACTAAAAGATAAGTTAACATCTGCCCCAGTGCTAGCACCCCCGGATTCCCAAAAGGATTTCGTGATATACTGTGATGCCTCCCGTCAAGGATTAGGCTGTGTCCTAATGCAAGAACGCAAGGTGATTGCTTATGCCTCCCGACAATTGCGTCCTCACGAAGAAAATTACCCAGTGCACGATCTCGAACTTTCTGCGGTTATTTATGCCCTGAAGCTATGGCGACATTACCTTCTCGGTAACCGTTGCGAGATATATACGGATCATCAAAGTTTGAAGTATTTATATACTCAACCGGATCTGAACCTTCGTCAACAAAGATGGCTCGAGACAATAGCCGATTATGATATGAATATCTCATACACCCCTGGCAAGGCAAATGTAATGGCCGATGCTTTGAGCCGTAAGGCTTATTGCAGCAACCATATGGTTCAGGAATCACAACCTCTTCTTTATGAAGAGTTTCGTAAATTGAACCTCCATATTGTTCCACAGGGTTATCTCAATACCCTCGTTGTCGAACCAGATTTAGAACACAGCATCAAAACTATGCAATGGTATGACTCTGAAGTTGAAAGGATCAAGCGGTACCTTGAAAAAGGAAAACCGTCGGAGTTCCATCTTGATAATGATGGGATCCTATTTTTCCAACACCGTCTCTTCGTACCTAAGTTCAAAGATGAGAGGGAACACGTTATGATGGAAGCTCATGACACTCCTCTGTTAATTCATCCTGGTAGCACAAAGATGTACCGTGACATTTGTCAGAGATACTGGTGGCCTAATATGAAGCGAGATATTGCTCGTTATGTTTCTGAGTGCGACGTTTGCCGCCGCGTTAAAGCTCAACATCAAAGGCCTGCAGGAACTTTGCAACCCCTTGCAACCCCTGAATGGAAATGGGACAAGGTCCAAATGGATTTCATTACTGGTTTTCCCAAATCCCAGAAGGGTAATGATGCTATATTTGTCGTCATTGACCGATTCTCCAAGGTTGCTCACTTTCTACCAGTTAAGGAGACAATCACTGCTAGCCAGTTAGCAGACTTGTATGTTTCCCGAATTGTGTCACTCCACGGTGTTCCGTTGGAGATCAATTCTGATCGTGGCAGCCTCTTCACCTCCAGATTCTGGAATAGTTTCCAAGAAGCTATGGGAACACATCTGTCTTTCAGCACCGCTTTTCACCCTCAGTCACAGGGTCAAGTTGAACGAGTTAATCAAGTGCTCGAAGATATGCTTCGAGCTTGCGTCATCTCCTTCGGTAAGAAATGGGAGGAATCTCTCCCGTATGCCGAATTCTCTTACAACAATAGCTATCAGGATAGTCTGAAGATGGCACCGTTTGAAGTTCTATACGGTCGTAAGTGTCGAACCCCTCTGAATTGGTCAGAAACTAGGGAACGCTCACTCGTCGGATCGGACATTATTCAGCAAGCAGAAAATCAAGTCCGTATTGTCCGTGAACATTTGAAAGCTGCTCAGTCTCGTCAGAAGAGCAAATATGACCGAAAGCACTAGGAAATGGTCTATCAACCTGGCGAGCAAGCTTACCTCCGTGTCACTCCGTTGAAAGGCACTCATCGGTTCAGAATCAAAGGCAAGTTAGCTCCTCGCTACATTGGCCCGTTCCGTATTCTTGCCCGTCGAGGAGAAGTGGCATATCAATTGCAGTTGCCGCCAAATCTTTCTCAAGTACATGACGTCTTTCATGTATCCCAACTCCGTCACTGCTTCAAGGATCCTATTCGAGCTGTGGATCATGAAGTGCTTGAATTACGGGAAGATCTGTCCTATCCAGAATATCCCATCCGTGTTCTTGATGAAACTGAACGTCGGACTCGTCAAAAGTCAATCAAATTCCTCAAGGTTCAGTGGTCAAATCATTCTGAAGATGAGGCCACTTGGGAACGCGAGGATCGTCTTCGCGAAGAATACCCCTCTTTCTTTCAGTCTTCCTCTTAATTCTCGGGACGAGAATTCTTAATAGATGAGGAGAATTGTAACACCCCCGGTGATTAGCAACAGTAATCACTTTTGACAATGACTTGTCAGCAAGCTTAACAGTGCATAATCATCATTAGCATCATATTGCATTTCAACTTCTAACTCAAATCCAAATTTAAATGAAAGTGAAATATAAAAGTTGACCAACATAAAAACTAAAATGTTCAGTAAATAACAAATATTGCAGAGGCCATTCTAAAATTGTAACCAACATTTAATAAATTAATTAGGTGACCCAAACCTCTTTTAACAGTGGCTGAAAATAATATCTACAAGCCTTTTAATTAATCTAGATCGAATATGAAATGGTGTTTTGCCCAAACTAGTTTTGGGTGTTAGGGTATAGTGCACTGGTATTTAAGGTCTAGCTCACACTTTTTACAAAATCCATTTGGGGCCTAAACAATTAACAGAACAGAAAAGAAAAAGAAACAGAAAAGAGAAAAAGGAAAAGGCCTAAACGATCTACTGTGCACGCGGCCTGCTCGCTACAGTCGCGGCCCAGCCCACCCCCGCGCCGTCCCTCACCTCGCACTGCTCACCTCGCCGTGCTGTCGCCCGCGCCCGCGCTCACTGCCCCGGCCCCCCCTCGCCTTTGCTCGACAGCGAGCACTGTGGCGCCGCGGACGCCTATATGGACCCCCCCTCGACTCCGCGGACGAACCCTAGCCGCCCCCTTTGCCCCTCTTCCCCCGTCCCCCACCTCGCCCGACGCCGCCATGGTCGGCCACCGCTGAAGCTCGCGGCCACCGTGCCCCGTTCACCTCCCCGTTGTGTCCACGAGCTCCGCCGCAACGCGCCGTCCTCCTCGACCACGAGCCTGAGCTCCGGGAGCCCTGCATCGCCCCCACGTCGTCTTCTTCTTCCTCGGATCCCCGCCACCGTTCGCCGTCGATTCCGGCTACTCCAGGCCTTCCCCGCGCCCGCTCTGAACGGCTACGCCCCACTGTGAGCTCCTGCTCCTCCTCCCCCTCTCTTTCCGGCTCGATATCGTCGCCGTAGTAGTCGTAATAGAGATGCCCGAACGCGCCGCCGCCTGACCTCGTCGCCGGCGTGGCCACGGCGACCATTTGGTCCCGTGCGTGCCACCGTTGCACTCCCCGCAACGAGTAGACACCGTAGCCACCTCGCCCTGCCCTTTTTGCATGCCGCAGCCCCGATCCCGATGGTGGCCGAACTCCGGCGTCCGCCGCATTGCTCGCCGTCGACGCTACCGACCACCGCAGCCCCCGCCGTCACCCTAGATCGCTCCGCCGTCGTCTGCCCATTCGAAAGAGCCCGGCCGTGCTCGCAATGGTGCCCTGTGCGCCATTTCCGAGCCGCGCCGCCGTCCCTGGTGCTCGCCGGAGCTACTCCGGCGCGTCGCCGGCCACCGCCGACGTGGCACCGGTGGGCCCCGCCCTGAGCCACTGACTGTGGGGCCCCGCGGGCCCGTTTGACCCCTTTGACCGGGGTCAACGCTGACGTGGCCGCCCGGTCTCACTGACATGTGGGGCCCGGCCGTTTAATTGAATTTAAATAAATAGAAAATCTATTAATTAGTTAATTAAATACTAATCAGTCACTGACTGCTGGGCCCCACCTGTTAATTAACTCAGATAATTAAATTAACCTCTCTGATTAAGCCACAGTGTATGACATGTGGGTCCCACCTGTCAGTTTGACTCTGGTCAGCCAGAGTTGACCGCTGACGTCATGCTTAGGTCATGCTGATGTCATCGCAACACTGTTTCGGATAATGTTGATTTAAATAATTAAATAAATTCCAGAAATTAATAAAAACTATAGAAAATCATATTAAATAAACCGTAACTCCGATGAAAATAATTTATATATGAAACTTGCTCAGAATTTCGATACGAACCCGAATACGTCCTCCGTATTCCCATCAGACGCCCGCAGCTATAAGAACATTGAACTTTTAGACCGATTTCAGTAAATGAATAGTGTCCAACTTTAATTAAATAAATCCAAATAAATTCCTAAATTAACTAAATCATTTAGTTAGGCAGTAGAACACCCCGGCATATCATTTAGGCATGTCATACATATTGTTTGCATTATTGCCATGAATTTATTGTTTCTCTCCCCCTCCTTCTCTCTCTCGATAGACGCTGAGACCGACGGCGCTGCACCTGGATACGACTACTCTACCGACGAGCAGCCCATTGACGACCTTCCCCTCTTGCCAGAGCAACCAGGCAAGCCCCCCCCCCCCTTGAGCATTCCAGATATCGCCCACTCTATTCTCCTGCTTGCATTAGATTTTGCTACTGTTAATGTATGCTCCTATTCTGATGCATAGCCTGCTGTTGTAACCTGTTCATTGCTACCTTACCTGCCTATGATAAACTGTTTAGTATAGGTTGGTAATGAACCATAAGTGACCCCACCACCTTTTCCCTGATGCCCCTGCTTGATCATCGATGACTCGATCAACGTGATCGTCGACCAGAGACCGACACCTCACTTCACACCCCCTTAGTTGTACGACTCTGCGTAGTAACTTTCGAGTGCCGAGGGTGATACCTCGTAACGCACTCCCGATGAATACTCTGCAGTGTAGCTGTTCGGTCATGGTCATCGAGGGTGATTCCTCCTTCTCCACTTCCGATACGACTCTGTCGTGCAACCCTCAGTGTGAACCTCGAGGGTGATACCTCATACGTTCGCCCTGATGATTTCGTCGAGTGGAATCCGCCGAGGGTGATTCCTCGGGTTTCCCCCTTGATGTTATGACCACACGATTACTTGACCTCTGTTACAGGCGGGTCCACCCTGGTGGGTACCCGCTGGGGATCTATGATTTTCGGGTGTGCCGGAAGGGCACTCGAGTGTGACATTGTGGCGGAGCATCAGAGACTCTGATTGTCTCCGCTTGATACTAATTGAGCCTATTGGATTTGGGTGTGTGATCTGAGTGGGTCGACGTGCCCTATACGCACTACCACCACGCGGGATAATGGTTATGGGACCCTCTGCGAAGTACGTTTCTCCGAAAGCTCGTCTGACGTCATGATTCACCGTGCGGGCTGATTGTCGGGATTGGGCTGGATACTTCACTGACGAGTTCAGTGTCGCGCCTGCACCCCGGCCAGTCTCGCAACGCGCAGGGTGCCCAGGGCGATGGCCCGAGACCTCTGGGTGCATAGGTTAGTCCGGCGTGCTGACCTCTCGGCCGAGCCTAGGTAGAGCGCTGCTTTGTGTTGATCTTCCGAGGACGGGCATTACCCAGCAAGTGTGTCCGGCCAGAGTTGATCGAGCGTGTTGGGTAACAGTAGTGCACCCCTGCAGGGATGAATCTTCTATCGATAGCCGGTCCTACGGTAAAGGACACTCAGTTTGTGTATCCCGATCTACTACTTAAACTGGATACTTGTTACTTAATTGAAGCTTCGGGATCGCTTTCTCGCTTGGGAGTCAAGGAAGGATCTTTAAGCTGTACTTCAACATGTTTGCTAAATAAAATGCTATTCTACTCTCTTCTACTGCTGCAAGATGATGGCTTGTGAAGATGTTTGAAGATGCTAGTCTTCGGTAGGACTAGGCCTTCTCTCTATTCTGGCATTTCTGCAGCCCAGTCCACATATACAGCCTTTCTCCATTGATAATGTTGCATATGTAGTATAGATCCTTGCTTGCTGAGTACTTCGGATGAGTACTCACGGTTGCTTTACTTTCTCTTTTCCCCATATACCCCACATTGATGATACAAACAGACGATGGAGTCCAGGAGCCAGATGCCACCACCGGAGCCTACTACCAGGAGGGTCCAGAGGGTACTTACTACTGGATCAAGCCAGATGACCAGGAGTAGGATCGGAGGCTCCCAGGCAGGAGGCCAACGCCTTTCGATCTAGTGTCGCTGTTTGTGCTAGCCTTCTTAAGGCAAAACTTGTCTAACTATGTCTGTACTCAGATAATATTTGTATGACTGACTTATGTATTCGGATCTTCGGATCCCTGGTCTGTAATATTGTGGACCTCCGTTTAATTTGTGTTAGAGTTGTGTTGTGATATCTTCCCGTGAGTCCCTGTGCTTGATCGTACACGTTTGCGTGTATGATTAGTGTACGATTGAGTCGGGGGCGCCACATGGAACCAGCGCTCTTTAACCCGAAAGGCTTCCGTACAAAGCAGTACGTGCCACATGGAGTTATAAACGCAGTCTTCTCCTCGTCTTCCTTGGACATGAATATCTGATGGTACCCGGAGTATGCATCCAAAAAGGAAAGCAAATCACACCCGGAGGTGGAATCCACAATCTGATCAATGCACGGCAAGGGGAAAGGGTCCTTCGGGCACGCCTTGTTCAGGTCTGTGAAGTCTATGCAAAGCCTCCATTTCCCATTTGCCGTGTGCACTACCATTGGATTTGCTAACCATGTCGGATGCAGCACTCCCTTGACTAAACTAGCTACTTCAAGTTTTTTGATATCTTTGGCAATAAATTGTTGCCGCTCCAAAGCTTGCTTTCTGACCTTCTGCTTGACGGGCCGAGCATGAGGGCAGACGGCAAGGTGGTGCTCGATTACCTCCCTGGGAACGCCGGGGATGTCAGATGGTTGCCAAGCAAACACATTGACATTCGCCCGCAGGAAGGCAACGAGCGCGCTTTCCTATTTGTCATCAAGGGTGGAGATGATGGTGAACGTACCACTAGTGCCATCCAGCCTTGTCGGGACCCTCTTCACAGCGGGTTAAGCAACCTTGGATCTCCTGCTAGTGGAACTCTCCGGCAGGTCATCAACAGGTGCAGCACACTATGGAGAGGCGCGCTTCCCCGATTCTTTGTCGGCATCCTTACCAGCTTTCTTTCCTTTCTTTGTTTCTTTGGAGGGAGCTGCGGCTTCTGCCGCCTCAGCTGCTACCGCGTCTCGATACATCTTGTCCACGCATATGATTTTGTCTTTCTTGTCCGATGGGATGGAAATGATGCCCATTGGCCCTGGCATTTTCAACGTGTTATAGGCATAGTGTGATGCTGCCATGAACTTTGCCAAAGCTGAACGACCAAGAATCCCATTATATGGCAAAGGGAGTTCGACAACGTCAAACACAATCTTTTCTGTCTGGTAGTTCAGTTCTCCACCAAACGTTACTGGCAGTGTGATCTTCCCCTTAGGACGGCTCCTGTCGGGGTTGATTCCTTGGAATATGCCAGTAACCTTGAGCTCTTCATCAGATATCTGTAGTTTGATGATCACCTTGGGGTAGATCAGATTCAAACCAGCCCCACCGTCAACTAGCATCTTTGTGACTTTGAGGTTGCGGATTGTTGGTGAAACCAACAATGGCAAACACCCTACTGTGGTGGTGCGGTTAGGGTGATCCTCTTCATCAAAGATGATAGGCGTGTGGGACCATTTGAGCAGCTTCTGGGAGTCTGCAGCTGGTTCCACGGCATTGACCTCACGTGCCCACTGCTTGAGCTAGCGGTGAGAGGAGTGCAAAGATGCACCTCCGTCAATGCACAGGGCCTCAGTTGCTTTCTGGAATTCTTGCTCACTAGTTTCCTCTTCATCCCCTTCATCACTCTCACCATCTTCTTCTTTCTTCTCGCGACCTCTAGCTGGCTTTTCCTTCTGCTCCAGGGCCTTGCCGCGGTGGCCTCCTCTGCCACCACGGCCCTTCTCGGTAGCATCTTCCTGGTCTCTTTCCTTGTCACGCTTCTCATACTCAGCCTTCTGTTTCTTAACGAGTTGCTCGACTTGATGGCATTCTTGAAGGTCATGTCCTTTAGTGCGGTGGATCTTGCAGTATGGCCCATCAGACTTCCCAGCTTTCTCTGCCGCCACAGCCTCCCGGCAATCAATGCACGTGGCAGCGTCCTTGCCGGGGGCTTCGGTTTTGGCCTTCTTGCCGGTGCCAAGCCAGAGCCCTCAACGGCCAATACTGACTTCTCTTTGCGTTTCTTATTGTGCTTTTGGTTCTTCCTCTTTGGGTTAGCGGCCTCATCATCATCCTCTGAACCAACCTCGAAGCCATCCTCTTCCCCGGGGAGTCGCCTTCCTTCCTCCGCACGAGCACATTTATTCGCCAAGGTGTACAACTCATTGACGGTCTTGGGCAACTGGGCGTTCATTTTGGAACGGATCCTCCTGTTGCTTATGTTCGAGTGGAACGCGGCAATCACAGCTGCCGGGTGGATCTCTGGAATATTGCGGTGCACTCGACTGAACCTCTGCATATATTTTCGTAAGCTTTCTCCTTCCTTCTGTGGAAGGACTTGCAGATCACTACGTCGTCCTGGTTGTTGATGGCCGCCCGTGAAGGCGCCAACAAATTCATTGCACAAGTCAGCCCATGATGAAATGGAATTCTTCGGCAGGTGCATCAGCCACGACCTCATGTTTGGTTTGAGGGCCAAAGGGAAGTAGTTGGCGAACACCTTCTCATCTCTGCCCCCGGCGACTTGAACAGCAATTGTGTAAATGCTCAAGAACTCTGTCGGGTTCAGCTTTCCATCATACTTTTCTTGTAACTCAGGTTTGAAGACGCCAGAAGATGGCCAGCGAACTTGCCGCAGCTCGCGAGTGAAGGCAAGGCACCCAACCTTGAAGGGTAAGTACCCGCCATCGCTGGGCGCGGGTTCGTCGATGTCTGGGCCATTGCGCCTGTCAGATTGACGGCGAGTCTCCCAGCGCTGCTGTATGGTGACGCGCGCATCTTCTCTGCGCAGATCTTCCAGGACTTGCCGCTGATCTCGACGGGCTCGTGGATCAGACGAGGCCATTGATGCCTCGTCGGGCTCCTGGGCGCGTGGTTTGGGTTGTTGCCTCTGGGCCTGCTATCGCGGGGGGGACTGCACCGTTGGTGTGACCCCTTCAACACGGCCAGCCGCTCGAGCCATTGTCATTGCTTGTGGGCGTTGTGATGGCTCCGCCCGCTGTGATCCCCCAGCCTCAGCAAAGCCGATCAAGCTCTGGATAGTGGCTCTCCACTCATCCATTTAATCAGCCGCTGGTGGAAATCTTAGCAGGAGTTGGGCCCACGCCATGGCTTTCGAAGCTGTGCTTGGCATAGATGATGAGACAGACCATGACGTCGCTCGACTCCTGGTGGTACCAGCAGGAGTGGCGCCGCGCTCTTGCCGCTGTGAGCCGGTCGCCACGGCAGTTTGATGATGAGTAGGGTGCGCCCGAGGATTGGCAACCTTGTTCGGCGCTCCATCTTGGTTGCACTGTCCTGGGCAAGGCGTGCGCTCCGTAGCCGCGCCCGTTACAGGGACGGCTAGAGGGTCACAGCTTGAGCCAGAGCGGGCATTGTCGCTGTGGCTGCAACCACTGGTACGGCGAGGAGGCGGAGATTGAGTGTTCTCTCCACCCGCAGCTTGTGGGTCGTGCCTATCAGGATGTTGCTGATGTTGCCCGCCTCCGGCGTTTCCCGCCCCAGCTTCGACCGCGGGGTACACGACGACGGTACCGCCTGCGTTGGTCGTGCCACCCACCTCACCCAAAGCCGCCGCGGTGCCTACGGCGTCTGTGGGTGTGTGTGAGGGAGCCTTCGAAGTGGAAGGATGTGCTGATGCGCCGGATTTCTTCTTGGGCGCCATAGATGAAGACGATGATGATGATGAAGGTTGACGCGCTGCTCACAACTTCAGGTTCGCGCAAGCGCCTTCCCCCTACATGGCGCGCCAAAGATGTCGTGGTGGAACACGATCACCTATGGGGCCATGAGCCCCTTTGTGGTTCGGCAAGGGGGGATCATGTTGCACAAAAGAGCAGAAGCCATGAAAACAGTCCGATGACGGTGATACTGGTGGTTTTTACCCAGGTTCGGGCCGCCGTGAGGCGTAAAACCCTACTCCTGCTTTGGTGGAATTGATGGAGGAACCCAACGAACGTCGAGCACTCAAGCCCGGCAAGGTGGCCTCGGGGAGAGCAACTACGCGCGTACAAGTGTGTGAGGGTCCGAATCCTTTGCTAGGTCGCCTTGGACCTCCTTTTATAGCTTAAGGGGTAACCACAATAGAAAAACAGTCTTTATCTACTGATTAGATAGCTAACAGTGCTATCATACCTAACTCTGGCAGTTAGGACAAAGTGCATTAAATGCCCTGCTAGGTGTCATGCTGAGGATGCAACCGGCAAGCCTACCGTGCCGCTTAATCATCTTCTGCTTATCTGCTTGACACGCCTCTGGACGGGTGTCATATGAGGGCAATCTGTCTTCTAAATGGCTGCCACGTGCCTAGTGGAAGCCACTTAATCATCTTGAGGGCTTGACACCGCATTGATAAGTGACTTGCGTCATTGTGCGGTGGAGCGGCGGTGGCTTGGCGGGGAGCCCCGCCCCTGGCAGACCCGACAAGCTTGCCGGGGAAATCTTGGACTTGCCCCTGGGGCGGCCTCGACCCGGCCAGGCTCTCCTGCCCGGCAAGGGAGGTCTTCCCAAGGTGATATTCTTCTGTCTTGCTTATTCTTGGTCTTCTTGATCTGCTCTTTGATCTTCTCAAAGAGTTGCTTATCTGGCTTGGCCTTGATTTGTAAGTTGGTGTAGTCATTTCTTTGCCAATACGCCTGTGTACAAGTCTGGGCAACAAACGTAAATGTTTGTTGTACCGACAATACAATATTTACGAGAGTGAGGCACACGAGTACAACACGGCGGTCGAGGCACTCGACGGGCCGAGGAGGCTGCACCAAGAGCCTTCGTCAGTTACCACTCCGACTATTATCCAGGCCGCAGATGGTGATGACCAAGCTAGGCCAAAAGCCTAAGCTTGGGGGAGTATGTATTTCCACCGAGATTACATTCATGTTCACACATTTCATTCCAGTTGTCGATGTTCACACTTTTTCATTGTACCATCCATGCTAGTTTTATTTTTCTCGCCTTCTTGTGTGTTTGAAAAACTTTGAGAAAATATAAAAATATTTCTTGCTTCTTTTAGGTTTTTCTTTCTAGTTTAATTTAGTTGTATTATTAAAATAAAACCCAAAAAGATTTCTCATTTCTTCTTTTGCTTGTTGGGAGCTTTCCCATGGAAATAGTTTTTCTCGTTCTTGTTTTTCTTCCTTTAATTTGCTTTCTTCAAGAAAAACTAAAAAGTCCAAAAATATTTCAGTGTGTTTCTCTATAATTCTTTTCCTTTCTTTCTGTTGAGTCGTACCAAGGGGAAGACCACGATGGAAAAGTTGAGTGGCTCTCATATGCATTATTGTTGATCTAACAAGGAGCCCATGTTATTTTGTCTTCTCCTCTGAATAAAATGTGGCAGATTCCAGCTTAGTCCACGGCACTCTTGCACTATTATTATTTTCACACCATTCGGTCGTGCAAGTGAAAGGCAATAATGACGATATTTGATGAAAGGACTGTGGCAGGGAAAAGCAGGTATGAACTCAACTTGTTTTTGTTTTTGTAAATATGTTTAACTCAGTATCCATGATTCAGCATATTATGATTAAACATGTTTGCAATGACAAATAGAGATTATAGTTGCTCATGCCATGCTTAAGTAGCTAGGAGTGGATAATGATTTATCTTGGGTGTCAACACGCATTTAAATGATTGTGATGTAGTATGATGATATGGTATCCTCCTCTGAATGTTTCAAGTGGCTTGACTTGGCACATGTTCACGCGTGTAGTTGTATCAAAACCAACATAGCCTCCATGATATTTATGTTCATGGTGTTTATATCCTACTCATGCTAGTATTCAATGTTGATTGTTCATAATGCATGTTCATGACCGTTTTTGCTCTCTAGCTGGTCGCTTCTCAACCTATTTGCTAGCCTTCGCCTATACTAAGCAGGAATACTTCTTGTGCATTAAAATCCTTAAACCAAAGTTATTCCAGATGAGTCCACTATATCTACCTATATGCGGTATTACCCTGCCGTTCCAAGTAAATTTGCATGTGCCACCTCTAAAATTTCAAATGAACATCTGTTTTGTGTGCCTGGACCGCTCATGGAGTGATAGGGGGTGCTCAGTTTCTTCCATGCTAAGCGGGTTATTCTCATGATGAGTGTTTATTCACTCGTCCTTGCACGAGAGGGGCCGGTAATAGGGATGCCCAGTCCTATGATCAAAATTGCAAATAATTAAACAAAACTCCCCTGGGACTGTTGTTGGTATGGAAGGCACCCATGGATTCGGCTAGCCATGGCTTGTGTTTGTTGGTGGAGGGGGAGTAAACTTTACTTTTATTGCTTGGGAACCGCCGCTAATGTGTTTAGCATGGAATATATTGAAAACTCTTGGTCGTAATGTTGAGAGGAAGGGTGTACCTCCCAAAATTATATTTATCTCTGATTTAAGCTTCGAGCTCCGGCACCTCTGCAAATCCATTCTTCCCTCTGCGAAGGGCCTATCTATTTACTTTCATGTTATTTTACTTTTATGTTGAGTCATCACCTTCTCAAACAAGCACCAGTCCTGAGAGCACTATTGTCATCCTCATGCGTTGTGTATAGTTAATGTTGAATGCATCATGACTGGATCTCTTCTACCATGAATTACAATGTTTAGTCGCTGCTTGAACTTTGGGGGTGCTCTGCATTTATGTTTTGCGGTCTCAGAAAGGGCTAGCGAGATACCATTATTGTCATGTTATATCATAATTGTTTTGACAAAGTGTTGGCATTTGAAATATTTTATTATTGCTCGCTAGTTGATTATGCCTTTGATATTTGTGAATATATTTTCTAAGAGTTATTGCTTGCATGGTTAGTTATAATATTTGCTAGAAACCTGGGTGCTATTTAAGCATATATATGTAAACAAGAACAAAAGAGTTCGTAAAAGTTTTTCTTTATCACTTTCAGTTTGTCAACTGAATTGCTTGACGACAAGCAATGAGTTAAGCTTGGGGGAGTTGATACGTATCCATAGTATCTACTTTTGCTAACGCTTTTGCTCTTGTTTTGGACTCTAATTTGCATGATTTGAATGAAACTAACCCGGTCTGACGCTGTTTTCAGCAGAACTACCATGGTGTTGTTTTTGTGCAGAAATAAAAGTTCTCAGATTTGGACGAAACTTTTTGCAGAATTATTTTGGAATAAATAAAAAATACTAGAACCAAGACCTAGTAGAGGGGGGCAGCTGCCCACAAGGCAACAGGGTGCGCAACCCCCTCTGGCGCACCCTGATGGGTAGTGGGGCCCACGAGGCTCCGCTGACCCTAATTCCGACGCTATAAAATCCTATTTTTCCAGAAAAAATCAGGGAGAAAGTTTCATCGCATTTTACGATACGGAGCCGCTGCCACCTCCTATTCTTCATCGGGAGGCCAGATCTTGAGCCTGTTCGGGGCTCCGAAGAGGGGGATCTGCGGTCTTCGTCATCACCAACCATCCTCCATCACCAATTTCATGTTGCTCATCGCCGGGAGTGAGTAGTTCCTTCGTAGGCTTGCTAGACGGTGTAGGGTTGGATGAGATTCATCATGTAATCGAGTTAGTTTTGTTAGGGCTTGATCCCTAGTATCCACTATGTTTTGAGATTGATGTTGCTATGACTTTGCTATGCTTAATGCTTGTCACTAGGGCCCGAGTGCCATGATTTCAGATCTGAACCGTTTATGTTTTCACCATTATATCTATGTTAGTGATAAGATCTTGCAAGTCATATGCACCTATTATGTGTTATGATCCGTAAACCCCAAGGTGACAGTAATTGGGATACTTCTCGATGACGACCGTAGTTTGAGGAGTTCATGTATTCACTATATGTTAATGCTTTGTTCCGGTTTTCGATTAAAAGGAGGCCTTAATATCCCTTAGTTTCCTTATAGACCCCGTTGCCATGGGAGGGTAGGACAAAAGATGTCATGCAAGTTCTTTTCCATAAGCACGTATGACTATTTACGGAATACATGCCTACATTATATTTATGAACTGGAGCTAGTTTAGTATCGCCCTAGGTTATGACTGTTATATGATGAATATCATCCAACGTTATCACTGATCCAATGCCTACGAGCTTTTCACGTATTGTTCTTGCTAAGTTACTACTGTTGCTACTGCTATTACAACTTCTACAAAATTATCACTGATGCTGTTACCGTTACTGTTATTGTTACTATCACTGCTATCACTTTCAAACTATCATACTATTGTGCTTCTGATCACTTTGCTGCAGATATTTAATCTCCAATTGTGGTTGAATTGACAACTCAACTGCTAATACTTACAAATATTCTTTGGCTCCCCTTGTGTCGAATCTATAAATTTGGGTTGAATACTCTACCCTCGAAAACTATTGCGATCCCCTATACTTGTGGGTTATTAGGGCCCTCTTGATGGAGGTAAAATCCTACATCCTGCTCTTGTTAATATTGATGATGATGTATCGAGTACAGAGTTGATCTACCTTGTAAGTGCATTAAGTGCCCCCTTAGTGGTTTTGGAGTATTGACGACAAATAGGTTGAGGAACTAATGAGTTTGTGAGTATACACAGGAGACAGAGTCCCAGAAGATTTGGTTTAGCACATGGAAGACGACCCCTAAAAATGTATTTCTTCAAGTGAAGAAATTGGTGATGAAATTGGTATGGCCTTTGAAGAAATTGATGTGAATACTTTGAAGCTTGAAGACTTTGTTTTCATAGTTTCTTTTCTTCTTCTTTGAGTCATAGGAAAAACCGTACTGTTAAAGGGGGTCTAGGTGAATCATATTTCACATTTCCAAAGTGATGCTCAAACCTATACACAAAAGCCGCTTCGAGTGAAGCCTTTGGAAATCTCAAGTACAGCTGACGCAATTGCTTGCGACAGTGATGAGGTTCATCTGGTCGTTAACGAATTTGGTCACGCTGAGGAGTTAGGAGTTTGCTAGTGCGTTCTGCCTAAAAGTGAGGAAATTTAGTGCCCCGGCAAATTTGA
The DNA here is from genome assembly GCA_011799875.1 of Thinopyrum elongatum. Taxonomy (NCBI): domain Eukaryota; kingdom Viridiplantae; phylum Streptophyta; class Magnoliopsida; order Poales; family Poaceae; genus Thinopyrum; species Thinopyrum elongatum. The sequence goes on along the minus strand of CM022303.1, from coordinate 294,666,939 downwards.
GAGTTCAAATTCCGACCGTTGCTGCGCCGCGTGCCAGCTGTCGAGTGGATCCTTATCCTGATAACGGTCGAATCAGAGAAGGGCATTTATGACATTTCATGTCGGGTTGCCCCTGGCTATAAATAGCCGCCCCCACAACCACTAGTTGGTTGGCTGCTCCGAGAGAACTTGACACTTGTCATAAGAGAGCAATCCATCCTCAGATGACTTTGAGAGAATCCTAAGTGAGGAAAAACCAAGAGCCAAAGTGATTGAGCATCACTGAAGAGATTGATCTGTGTGATCCGATGCCTGTTACCTTTGAAGATTATCATTCTTCTGGACGGTTAGGCATCAAGTTCTGAGTACACCAAGAGTCATTATGGTGTGCCGGTAAACAAGTCTGTGAAGGTTTTGGAAGTCTACCTTGAAGACTTACCACGAGTGATTATGCGAGGACTAAGTGACCTTAGCTAAAGAGGAATACAATGAAGACTGTGTGTCCTCTGAGTTGCGACTCAGCCGCCTCAACCGGACGTACAGTTGATGCAGCAATTGGAACTGGTCTACCAAATTCCATTGTCTTCACCGAGCCTGCATGGTTTCAAATTCCTCAACCCTCTCTTACTTTATTCCGCTGATGATGAATTTGTGATTTGTGCTCTCACGAATTTGAACTGAAGAATTTCATCTTGCTATCTTTCATTTTCTTCATGCGTGTATGATTGTATTATTGCATGTTCTTCACTCTTATGTATCCTGATTGCATGTACTCTGATTCTGTGATGGCTTAGTTTCCCTTGTGTTTCTATTTCTTCACTCTGATCTTCGTCAAATTCCTCGAAGTTCGACGAATTTCTAAGAATCTCCCATTCACCCCCCCCCTCTGGGAGTAAACTTGCACTTTCAATTGGTATCAGAGCAAGGTACTCCCTTGTTATGTGTGATTTTGTTTTAACCACCTGGAGTTTTAGTTATGTCGACCACGGGTATGAAGAAAGTATCCGCTGCATGCCCTATCTTTGATGGTCATGACTATCCCAAGTGGAAGGCGTTGATGAGGAAGCATCTCCTATCCATGAACAGCAAGCTGTGGATCGTCACTGAGATAGGATTGACTGACCTCTGCAAGATGGCTAACGCTGTGGATATTCACAAGTACACTCAGGTCGATATGCATGCAAGGGTTGTCATCTGCTCCAGCCTATCTAGAAAGGAGTTCAGGATCATCGTGCATCTTGCCAACACAATGCTCATCTGGGACTGGATCTCTGACGTCTATGAAGGGCACCGCACCTATCAGGATCCTTGGTTTCTCGAGTTCAAGGAGACACTCAAGAAGATGACTTTTGATCATGACTCATCATCTTCTACATCATGCCTCGTGGCCAAAGGCGTCAAGGTACAAAAACATCCTTCATCTTCTTCAAGTGAAGGTGAATCTGATGAAAACATGACTCCTAGCTACTCCAAACTTGCTAAAATTGTTGCTAAACAACAAACTGCTCTAGAAATGGTTCACAAGCTGTTAGATAAAAGTGATGATCTGTTGAACGATGAAATGGAACGTTCTCAAATTCTGACTGAAGACCTTGAACGTTTATAGTCAAAATGTGACGAACTTGAAAGTCGTCATGTGGCCCTCTCAGCTAAACCCGAGAAGTTATCCTATGAATTTCTTCAAAGGAAGCAAGAACTCGAAAAGTTGAGAGCGTCTCATGATGATCTTCAAAAAGACAACGATTCATTGCTCGCTCAACAAATCAGCGCTTCTCAGGAAGAATTTGTTGCTCCATACTTAAAATGCCTTGAACGTGAAAATGCAAATTCTTCAGCTGAATGTTCAAATGCTTCAACTGCTGCTATTTCTTCAAATATCTCTGTGGTTTCAATCCCCTCGTCTGAGGAGACCAAAAGTGTTACTGACGAAAATGCAGGTCTGAAGAAATTATACGTCACAGGCATGTACAAAAGCCTCAAAGGGCACCAAACTCTTTGTGATGTGCTCAAGAAGCAGATTCTGAACAGGAACCCTGGGAAAGAGGGTATTGCTTTTGAGAGAAAGCTGAATGCAGATGGATCTTATTGGAAACCGGAGCAGTATCCCAAAACCACATGGGTTGCTGCAAAAGGACCTCCAGTTGATCCATCCACTCTATCTGGCTTTAACTGTGATACTCCACATTCTTTTGATGAGTCATTTGACTCCAAGTATAGGCTCTTCAAAAATCAGAATGGTGAAGTATTTGCTAGATTTGTTGGTACTAACTGCAGGAATGGTTCCCCAGTGAAGAAAATCTGGGTGCCCAAAACTGTTCTTCAAAATCTTCAAGTGAATGTCATCATGACACCACCGAAGAAAAGGAACAACCCCAGGGCAAATTCTTCACCTGGACCAAAGTCGTCAAATGGATGCAAGTCAACCCATGCTCGTACTAACACTTCAGTGCATGGAAACAGACAGTGATCTAATGAATATAAGTAGTATTCTTCAAATCACTATGTGCACAAAACTGCTAAGAATTTCTCTGCATATTCTTATGAGTACTATACTCCTCCTCTGAAGAGAAATGCATACTCTTTAATACCTAAGTTCTCTATCAATGCTTTGCGCTACATTGCTTCTCAGCCACCCATTCAGATGTGGGTGGTTAAGAAGAAGAACTAATCTCTTCAGCAGGGTCAGGGCTTCAGACACAATAAATGTCTGATGAATTTGCTGAAGGCCTGACATAAATGCTTTTTAAGATGCAAGCTAATCATGATGAAATGAATCCCTCATTTCACACATCCCTATGCTGCTAGTTATATGCTTACTGATGAAATTCACTGACGAAATTGATCATCATATTCTTCAACTGACATATATAAATTTGTAAGTGAGACTAATGCTTCTACAGGATGATACTCCAAAAGCTACTGAATGGATTCTGGACAGTGCACTGGTACAGCAAGGTGCTATACAAACGGTTTTTAACCCCTTTCCCCGACGGCGTTTGGAACCGTCGCAAAGTGAGTGACTGCGATAGGGTGGTCCTTCCCACATGACCCAGAAATCGTCGGGGATAGGGAGCCTTGGTGCATACAGTTGTCCCTATAAAACTGTTTCTGATATCTCGAATATCCGAAACGCTCCATCCTTGCAACTCGTTTGTGCTCGCATTGCCATCGCAGTCGGTATTCTATGGTGCTACATTTATGATGCGCGACCCATCACAAACAGTTCATGATTATAGAAGCAAACAATCACACACATTTACTATTCCTCGACTATATGTGATTCGACGTAAGAGTGCACACAATTGTCACTCTAAAACTGTATGTGAAGCTTGGATACATCCCACACAATTCACCCGTCGTACCCGCGTCGGATGAAGACCTATCGCACGCATTCTTCTATGACCAAATGTTTGCGATGCGCACAACATCATAAACAGTCCATAACTGCGAAGCGTGTGTGATAAGGTGACTATAGCAAACATTTAATAAGAAAGAACTGTGTGCGATGCTGTTGTTAATCACACACGTTTTTTCTTGGCTGATCGTGTGTGCAGTAGAGATTGATCGCACACGTAGTGGATCCTAGAAACGTGTATGATCTCCACGTCTATCGCAGACGTTTCGCTTTCGCAAACCGTGTGCAGTGTAATCCGTAATTAATCCCTAATTTAAAAATCACATGTTTTGAATTTGAAAGTAGGCAATCACTTATTTCATATCCAACCATGTTTATTACAAATATAGGTTCAACCACAAATGCATAATTCGATGCACGGGTACATATACTGAAGAACTACAGAAGCACCAAGTAAAGAATGATGAACCCCAGTTGTACTAAAGACTGTAAAGAGAGAGGCGAAAGACATTCTGGTTGCTGGAGAAGGTGAAGCGGAATGCCCATATTGTGCCCTCCTCCATGCATAATGCATGCACGACTCTAGGCCAACCCCTTGTGATGGCTGCCCGTCCATCCTTCACTGTCTTCATTAGGACTTCTCGATGTTCATTGTAGTCTGGATGAAATACTTTAACCTTCATTGCGTGTCCACCAATCATGTACTTTGCGAGGTAATATTGAGTGAACTGCTTCGAGAACCACTGCGAACGAAAAAGATTCAGACATTGTTGTCTACCAACTCATTATGGGCAGTAAAAAGAGAAGGCTCCAGAGTTTGTAGTTACCATCCTACAACTCACTGTTGTGTTGGATAGAGCATAAACAAATAATTTGCTTGCCACCGTTCGTATCTTTTTGCAATAATTCTTATCAGTTTCCTCACTTGATGCTTGTTCATGAATATCTCATTGCCCCATACGCAAAAAGGGTCGATGGGTCGATCCTTGCCAAGGGCATATGTACCTACAAGCAACAAGTCAATATTAGAAGCTAACAAGTGTCCAGGCCTGGATCTATATGCACTACATTATGGAACGACGGGGGGAGCACAAGCCGAGGGATGAAACTAACCTCGGCGGAAAATGGTGGCCACTCCCGTTGTTGTCCTGCATAAGTAGTGGAAAGGCATGATAAGTACATTAACCTTAACATCAAACAAATATAGAAAAGGTAAACAACATCATCTCCAAATGATAGCTTGAATGTGTTGGTTTCAGCATGTTGTTAAAGCAGATATAAAATGGAAGGCAATGTTACCTACAACAGGCTTAACAGCCATCAAATATTGCAATTCAAACTGGTATTGTTGAAAATGAATAGAACGTAGGTAATGCTTAAACATCACACTGGATAAATGTGTCAAACTGAAATAAAGGGCATGTGTTAACTAGACCAGGCATAACTGGAACCAAATATAGCCGTTCAAACTGGTATTGATGCAATCGAGCGGCACAGTTCTGACTTGCACATTGTGAATGACTGAAATAAACAAGGCATAAATGATCAGTATAACAACCAAATATAGCCATTGAAAACTGGACAGAGTTTCACTGCAACCAACCTAACAAGCAAATACAGATAAACAGGGCATCTGCTTGAAAACTGGACAAATGCTCACTGCAACCAACCTAACAAGCAAATACAGATAAACAAGGCATATGCCTGAAAACTGGACAAATGCTCACTGTAACCAACCTAACAACCAAATACAGATAAACAAGGCATCTGCTTAATAACTGGACAAATGCTCACTGCAACCAACCTAAGAACCAAATACATATAAACAAGGCATCTGCTCGATAACTGAAAAAATGCTCACTGCAACCAACCTAACAACCAAATACAGATAAACAAGGCATCTACTCACTATAAACAACCAAATATAGCCATTCGTGAAACTAAAGTGGACAATTCATACTTAAACATCACATAGCCCTATTGAACAATACATTTTTGCATAACTAAAATAATTAAATACGGCACAGTTAAAACACCGCATGGCAAATGCTACTACAACAAAGGGTACGGGTTGGCAAGCTAGAAAAGGTAAGATTTGCTGATAGGATGTTGCCTCACATGTCATGGACGGGATCCTTCCAGTTGGAAGAGCACAGACCCATGGTGCGCTCTCTGATGTCACAGATGGGTTATTTCACCTTGGAAGAACCTTTGTGGGTGCCCTCCTCGTGGTCGTGGTCGATGAGATCTGACTTGGCAATTGAGGATCCCAAGCCGCTGCCGTAGAACGTGTCCTTCAGAAATGACAAAATGGGCTCGATGGCGTACAAGGATCGCAAATCCTTGACCACGTGGAGGAGGAGATCAGTGGCAGGGCCATCGAAGAGATCGACGGCGGTTGAACCAGAGGGGTTGGGGATGGACCACTTAACTTGTGACATGGCCCGCGTGAAGTCGTCGCTGTCGACGAGCTTGATGTCGTAGCCAGCTTTCTTGAGATACAGTAATACGCTAGCCCGCTGACGTGAAGCCTTCGGCATGGCAACGTAGTCAACGTCTTTGCCGGCTTCTATGGTGAGGTGTTGCTCCAGGATCGACAGGTCGGGGCGAACGGCAGCCACCTCACCAATGTCCGCCGAAGAGGCCATGATAAACCTCTTCTTGGCCGAACGCTCGTCGGGCTCCCCGGGATACATGGTCGAGCTTAGGCTGCGACATTCTGGAGCAGGGGATGTGGATCTGGCGGGGAGGGACACCGCTGGCCTCATCTAAAAACTCAGGGGAGTGGGGCGACGGTATGGGAATCACTGGGTAACCTGAACTTTATTATCTAAGCTAGGAGGAACGTGCAGACCGTCAGGGGTCGGCGGCGCCGGCGCCGGCGGGGCCGGCGAGCTAGGGTTCAAGGGGGGGAGGGGGCCGGGTGGGGGGACTATGGAGGGGGGCGGGGTGGTGTTTGAGGATACGCCGCGGCTACTAATTTTTTTAGTAATGGTGGGTGGAGATGGTGGTGGACGAGGGAGGGCGACGGTTCAAATGCCTCGGCTACTGCAATTTTACTATAAGGTCGATGCTGGAGGAGTGTGGGCAACGGTTGAAGTTAGGCGGCTACTAAAATTTGGGTAAAGGAATTGATGCGGGGTGGGAGTACCCAAGATCGTGCACGGTCCAATAAGAATATGCGTGTATGATAATAAGGAAAAGTGGCGGAACCGCCAATTTTTGGAACGCTCAAGGTGGGTAGTTTGTTTTTATATTTCTAGCTAGTTGGTCTATCGCCCACGGTTCGTCCTAATTTTCAGACGTAGACGTGGAATTCAATCTAAATAAACTACCCGCCTTTAGCTTGCGCAGGTGGTGATTTTACAGCGCACTTGCATCGCACACGGTTAATCCAGTACCTCCACCTTTGCTCACGCTTGCGCAGTCGTGGTGATTCACAGCGCAGTTGCATCGCACACGGTTAAGACATTATACCCGTGTCCGTTGAGCATCATCAGAGTCTTTGTAGCAAAAAAAAACTTTAGAGAGGGTCAGAAGACAGCCACACCAGCATGTGGCCCAAATATATATGAGTGAAAAGGGTGGTATGTGATGTTCAAAATTCCAACGCACAACTTTGACCGCGTGGACCCGCGGTTGGGCGCGTCGTCGAAGATCGATGAGAGGGGCCAGAAGTCAAGAACCACCTGGAAGTGGCCAAATATATGTAGGAATATAGGGTGTGATGTTTAAAACGTTAAATACACAATGCACAACTTTGCTGGCACCTGCCTCGCAAACCCGAAAGCACCCTTGGATATATCTATAATGACATAATGTCATAGCTAGCTAGGGTGCTTGACCCACCTCCCACTTCGTGTCGGCGGGGCAGATGCACGTAATGATACTTTGGTCATACATGCATGTCGCCATGACCTACCATAAGACGGACCAGTGAATCTATCGTTTGGTCAAACGACAACTGTTGTTGTCGATAAACCGCTTGGGCCAATAGATTGAACCATCATAAAAAATCGCACGAGAGGGACGACAAAACCAGCACCGCTTGCGTGGCGCACCAAAATGATGTACGTTGGAAGGGGTGATGTGTGTTTTCAATATAGAATAATGTACAATTTAGATGTGGCGCCTGCCTCTCGATACAGACAACAACCATGAAAGCCAGGTAGTTAAGGACGAGATACGCAGGGTACGGTGTCGGTCGAACCCAGCAATCTGAGCATGTGGGAGGGAATCCTGACAATGCATGAGCTCGAGCTTTGGTTGAACGACATGTGATGGTGACCGGCCCTAACATGAACTAGGAGGAATCCATTCATGGCCAACACATACCCCTCGTTATCGGTCAATGGGATGATATATATACACTCAGGGAGCCCACAGATATGCGTGTCATCACAAAAAACCGCACAAGGGAGTCATGGTCGATCAGAAGACCGCTTATACACTGCATGCGGCCCGAAAATATGTATGGGTACGGTGGTGTGTGATGTGTTTAAATCTCGAATGCACAACTTCGATGGGCCACCAACTACATTACAAACCGAACACCGTATCCGACCCCAAGCCAGGTCCAATATGTATGATGTTGGTTTCCCAACTTCGAGGCGGGGGGGGGGGGTGTCGTCCAACGCATGCGCTCAAATATTATTTGGTCTAACATGGCACACATAGCAATAGGAAACCATCATGGTCAAACCCTTCTCGTATGTTGGGTCAAAGGGATAGATTGTGTGGGCCCCCTCGTTATCGGTCAAGGATAATATATATATACCTCGGGGAGCCCACAGATATGTGCGGTGTCTATAAACCGCACAAGGGAGACATGCTCGATCAGAACACCCGGCCCCCTATACCATGCATGCGACCCGAAAAAAATGTATGGGTCTGGTGTGTGATTTGTTCAAACCCCGAAAGCACAAGTTCGATGGGGCACCAACTACATCAGTAACATTTCAAACTGAACATCGTACCCCCGCGGCCAGGTTAAAGACGTACGATGTCGGGAACGCAACTTCGAGGCGGGTGGGGGGGGGTAGGGGCTGGGTGCCGTCCAACGCATGTGCTGAAACTTGATTTGCTCTAGCATAGCACACGAGCAAACAGTAAACCCTTCTCGTGCGTTGAGTCAAAGGGATAATTTGTGTGGTCCTACAGATGTTGACCATTCTTTGATTTTTGAGAACAAAAAATAACCAATAAAAACATAGTCTTCAAATTAGCAAAACAAGGATCCCAAGGCTTATATAATCGCCATGACAGGTCACTATAGAGTCGATCATTCTTTGATTTTTTTAGAACAAAAAATAATCAATAAAAAACATAGTCTACAAATTAGCAAAACAAGGATCCCAAGGTTTATATAATCGCCATAACAGATCAATATAGAGACATTCATCTCTATAATGACCGTATCATACCGTTTAAATGAAGCTAGAGATATGAAACTTCCCACCGGGTCACCCATCCTTAGACTACTCCAGCCCAAGCACGCTTAACTTCTGCGTTCTATTCGACTAGGCTAGCGGATGGGAAGCCGCCCCTTGCTGATAGGAATTGCCTCCTTGCCTTTAAGGCGTTTCACGCTGGTCACCCTATGGGACCTACTCCCTACTATCACACACATTTGTGCTTTTAGAAACCGTGTGCGATATTTACATGGCCGGTGTGTCGCCGCCTAGCCTTCAATGAGCACTGACACTGGCAGCGGGAAAACGATGGGAGAAGAGGCGGGAAACAGATGGGAGGAGTGGCGGGAAACGGTAGTGTGTTTGGATATATAACAACATTTAATATAGAAAACTTAGTAGAGAAGGAAGCGTGAGCTAGCACGACGCATGCGCACAGTGGTTACCCATATAAATAAAATCACAACCGGAACTGCATGTGCTGTCGAAAGGGATGAGGATTGCCGTTCGATCTGGGAGCATCCAATGGTGCAGACGTACGATCCGTGGGGTTTGGGTTCTAGCCAATCAGAATGCACGACTCAGATCACGCGCGTAGCAGGGGGGCATCAGCCATGGTTTGGTAGGCACACGGCTTTTGTGAGTGAACCGTGTGCTATTTGAAAACATTTCATGAGAAGAATCTTGGTTTTTAAATCCCCGTAAATCCAAAACTCACCCAAAAATCGTGAAACTTGGCATGGTGTCACGACATGGCACATATATGTCGAGGAAATTTTTTTGTCCATTTTGGCACAAGTTTTATTACAAGCCTCTTACAAACCGGAGCTTCTCTCAAGAAGCCTCGTGGTTCCGATAGGGAAACGTGTCCCCCTTGTGGGCGAAACTATAATCACTGCCTCTTTTCGCCTTGTATTTTCTTCTACGGGCAACATGGAACGACAGGATATCCGTGCTGAAATTTAAAATTATTCAGGATTCGTTTGGCCTTTTTATACACTAATTGAGTTTCCTAGGCATTTAATGTCCATAATTCAAATCTGAACTACAAATACATGCTCCAGTTCACCAAAATGGCTAGAAAAATTATACACATGTCCTTGGGTGCATGTTTAGGTCCCATGCAAGGAATGGGAATGAATTACAACCGTACCGGCGTCCTGGCTCGTCCTCAAACATTTGGAATCTTGGTTTTTAAATCCCCGTAAATCCAAAACTCACCAGAAAGTCATGAAAGTTGGCATGGTGTCACGTCATGGCACATATATGTCGTGGTAAAAACATTGTCTAATTTGGGCCAAGCTTTCTTACAAACCGGAGCCTGTCGCAAGAACCCTCGTGGTTTCGATAGGGAAACGTGCCCCCTTGTGGGCGAAACGATAATCGCTCCCTCTTCTAGCCTTGTATTTTCTTCTACACGCAACATGGAGCAACGGGAGATTCGCGCTGAAATTTGAAATTATTCAGGGTTCGTTTGACCTTTTTTATTCATTAATTGAGTTTTCTAGGCATTTAATGTCCATAATTCAAATCCGAACTACAAATACATGCTCCAGTGCACCAAAATGGCTAGAAAAAATGTACATGTGTCCTTGGGGTGCATTTTTAGGTCCCATGAAAGGAATGGGAATGAATTCAACCGTCTCGGCGTCCTGGCTCGGCCACAAACATTACGAATCTCGGTTTTTAAATCTCCGTAAATCCAAAACTCACCAGAAAATCATGAAACTTGGCATGGTGTCACTACATGGCACATATATGTCATGGTAAAATAATTGTCCAATTTGGGCCAAACTATATTACAAGCCTCTTACAAACCGAAGCTTCTCGCAACCCTCGTTGTTCCGGTAGGGAAACATGCCCCTCTTGTGGGCGAAACGATAATCGCTGCCTCTTCTCGCCTTGAACTTTGTTTTCTACAGGCAACATAGAATAACAGGAGTGTCGTGCTAAAATTTGAAACTATTCAGGGTTCGTTTGGCCATTTTATATATTAATTGAGTTTTCTAGGCATTTAATGTAGTCCATAATTCAAATTTGAACTACAAGCACATGCTCCAGTGAAGCAAAATGGGTGGAAAATCGTACATGTGTCATTGGGTGCATTTTTAGGTCTCATTGAAGGAATGGGAATGAATTACAAACTTCTCGTCGTCCTGAAACATTGAGAATCTCGGTTTTTAAATCCGAGTAAATCGAAAACTCACCCAAAAAACATGAAACTTGGCATGGTTTCATGACATGGCACATATATGCCGTGGTAAAAAAATCGTCCAGTTTGAGACAAGGCGCACACATTAATAGCCAACGAAGTCCTTTTGAAACAAATAGCTGACATGTTAATATCCCAAACAGTTGTATTATATGAACCATGTGTTCCCGTAACCATTTAAGTGCGGCCACGCGTCCCTCTTTTCTTATGGGATAGTACTACCTACGTCCTCGTTCATTGGTCATCTTTGTATTTTGTGCCAAAATTTAACCATACTCGGTGGCGTGCGTGCGACTGTTTGATTAGATGGGATGAACGCGAGAAGTCCGCCATGCAGGTTCGACGGGACGCGTGCGAGCAGTCCACCGCGTAGGCTCGATGGGACGCGTGCATCCTGTCCACCTCACAGGCTCGACGGGACATGTGCGAGCAGCAAGGCCGCCCATGCTCACCGGGAAGCGAGCTCTTTGACCTCCATCCACTAGCCACCCACCTTGCTCACAACTTCTCCATTAATGGCGGCCTAGCCGCTGTTTAACACGCGGTTAATTAAAGCACCTGGACGGAGAGTGTTTGCTTGTGATCCCATGGCCCCGCTCAACGTTAACACTTGCTTTGTTCGTGTTTTCAACTCGTATTCCGGCCTAATTTAAAATGCCACATAGGCCAACGGATAATACGACGACAAATAAAATGGCAACGGATAATACAACGACAAATTTACAATGGCGCGGATAATAATTGTCTTACATATTCCGGATAATTTAAAATGCCACATGCGGCAAAGCCCGGAAACACGGGGGCAAGAGAAGGAAATCGCAGACAACGACCTGGGTCGCTACTGTCTCTACTCCTCGATGGATCACCGGGCGACGACATCCTCCAGCTCCTTCTTCAATTCCTCACGACTTTGCTTGAAAGTAGCCACGGATTCCTCCACCTCCTGCTCGCGCTCGATCCGGAGCTTCCTCAAGTCACCCATCAGTTCCTCAACGACCATTGTCAGCGTCATCCCCGAGGCACTACTCTGCTCATGCAGCAGCTTCCAGCATGTGGCCTCCTCCTCCTTCTCGGCGAGCGCCTTGAGGAGCTTCGCATTGTCACCCCTGAGTTGCTCGACGAGGCCGGTCGCCTTCTCAACCGAGGCATCACTGATCTTGAGCAGCTTCATCAAGCCGTCGACCAGCTCCTGCTGCTTAATGAGGTCAACGAGAATGTCATCGTCGCCGGCCAAGGACTTCAGTAACGCCAGCTCATCGTGATCGCCGACGCGGTGAGTGCGCTTGTGAGAGCCTTCGCGTGCCGATGAGAGCTCGTTCGAGGGCTCCACGGCACGCTGGGACATCTCTGCTGCGGCTGCCGTGTGGCGACAGGACCTCTCTAGTGCTTCCGCGGTCTTGGTCTTTGCTCCCTGGTTATATGTCCACCCGAAACTCCTCCTACCGGTCCTGGCAGAACGACTTGACAGGAAAGACCAGTTTTGTGGGTGATGAGGAGAGGAACTGTGAAGTAATTTTCGAGTGGGTAGTTTTTATAGCCCGGTGCTAAGTGTGAACACATATTGGTTTGATCGGTGTGAACAGATTTGCAATTACTTATTGTGTTGTAATCTGCAATGTGACGAGAAACAAGGTCAAAATTTATTGATGGTTCTGGGCCTATAAAGCCCGTTTCTGTTGTTCTGGCTCATCGCAAACAGTTCTTATGGATCAACCGTATGCCACGCATCGGAAGGCCGAAACATGGGCCCACGTTCTCAGATGTACATGTACGTGTCTGCCCACTATCACACACGGTCAAGATATCACCATCATGTCCGATGGATGCGTCGTCGCGCCTCCCACGGGTTGCCCGAAGGTTGACCACATGGTTGCTCGCCGTTGAGGTGGCCGCGTGTCGGTGTACTAAGTATTGGGCCACTAGTACCCCGTACTTGTGCACGGGCAGTTGTAGCCGTCTTCGCGGCAAGGCTTGCCGGGATCAGCTCGAGGTCGACTCAAGTCGTCAAGGAAAATCATCAAGTCAGAGATCTGGGGATCAGCAGATAAGCAAAGCTGGAAATCGAAGGCCAGCTTCCCCGGCAAGATCCTTGCCGGGATGGCCGTGGAGCCCGGCAAGGCTCGGCGCCCGGCAAGGCTTGGTTCCCAGCAAGGCTCGGCGCCCGGCAAGGCTTGGCGCCCGGCAAGCCCTGGCGCCCCGCAAGGCTGGGCGCCCGGCAAGATTCTGCCACTGTGCCACCGCTTCGGCATAGTAACGAGTCTGACATTCTGGCTCCTTCCATGGATGCGTGGCAACGCACCAATGGAGGAGAGCTTAAGCGGTGCTGATGGGATGGCCCCTTTTTCCATCCCCGAGAAAGTGAGGACACCTAAACGGACACCTCACGGTGCATTAAATGCGTTTGTCCTAATCTGTCAGGGGTTAGGTATGATACCCTGTAGCTACTTTACACCTCAATGTATGTACATTTTGCCACTGTGGAGACCCCTTTGAGCATATAAAAGGAGGCCCAAGGCAACTACTACAGAGAAGGGAGAATTTCTGGCCCATTCTGCATGCGTAGCTGCTCTTTGAACGTACTGTTCATCGCGAGCGCTCCTGAAGGCTGGGCTCAAGAACATCAATAAGAACATAAAGCAAGAGTAGGGTTTTACGCTGATCAGCGGCCCGAACCTGGGTAAAAGCTTCCCGCGTCGATCACTGGTTCTGCTCTTTGCGTATACCTCTCCCCCCGCCGAATCATAAAGGGGTCTCTCGGGATCCCATAGGTGTCGTACCCCGACATCTTTGGCGCGCCAGGTAGGGGGATTGAAGGTTGCGTGAACCTGATCTGGTGGTAGACGCCCTAGTTCCTTTATCATCTTCATCGTCATGCCGCCCAAGAAGAAGAACGCTGCGACAGCACAACCGTCCAGATCTGCTTTGCCTGCGCCTTCGCAGACAGGCGGTGGTGTGGGTGCAGAAGGAAGAGGACTAGAACCCCCGCGGCGTTCTGGTGACCCAAGCCAGGCGAGCGGTATCGTTCGCAGTGGCAGTGGTAACTTGCGCGCCGCTGGATCTAGAGATGGTGCTGTGTTGCCTACGGGTGGCACAACTAACTCTAGGGATCGAAGGGCGCCTGCTGGAGCTCCCACGCCGGTGCAAGCCTTGCGACCTACCCAGGTCGTGCGAGATGAGCGACATCATGGCGCTGGTGGTTCAGGGCGTCCCCACGAAAAGGTTTCTGCGCATAGATCCCAAGGTGCGCGGGACCAGCATGCACACCAAGCTGCCGGCGAAGGTGGTGCATGGTCGCGTGACCGTGGCGGTGCTCCTTCTAACTTGGTTAGGAGTCAGAGCACCTCACGTACCTCGCACTTGTCGCCGCCACCTACGCCAGCGGAAGCCTTGGCACGTGCACAGCTGCTCCTCGATTTTCCTCCCGCCCCGGAGAAGATGGAGGAGTGACGAGCTACTATCCAGAGCCTTATCGGCTTCGCTAACAAGGATGGACCGCAAGAGGCAGGGCCCTCTCAGCGGAGGCCCATCGATCCGACGCGAGCCGGTGCAGAGAAAACCGGAGGTGGTGCAACTATAGTGCACTCTCCTCCGCGGCGTCAGCAACGGCCGACGACTCAGCAAGTCGACCGCCATGAAGAAGTTTCCACGGCGTCGTCCGATCCACGGATGCACCGTGACCAGCGTCTGGTTCTCCAAGAACGAGGCAAGAAGGACGCTCGAACAACCATCGAGCGGCGACAGGAAGCGCGCTATCAGTCTGATAAGCACGCGGGGCCGATTGTCGATGAGCCCGCGCCAGGGAACGTAGGAGACTTGCCTTACGAGGTAGGACCTCCAGCGTTTACCCGTGAGCTACGGCAAGTCCAGTGGCCCAATCTCCGAACCTTCAAGCCAGAGGTCCCAGAGAAATATGACGGCAGGACCCATCCCTCGGAGTTCCTGAGCATCTACACCATTGCGGTGCAAGCTGCCGGGGGCCGAGATGACAAGATACTTGCCAACTACTTCCCGTTGGTGCTCAAACCCAACGTTAGGTCGTGGTTGATGCATCTGCCGGAGGATTCTATTTCTTCCTGGTCGGATCTGTGCCACCAGTTTGTTGGCGCCTTTGTTGGAGGCCACCAAGCTCCTGGCCAAGAAAGTGATTTGCACATCATCCCTCAGAAGGACGGTGAGTCCCTACGCAAGTTTATGCAGAGATTCAGCCGGGTGCAATACAATATTCCTGACGTTCATCCTGCCGCTGTCATTAGCGCGTTCCATCAGAACGTGCGTAACCGCAGGATGCGGGAAGAGCTGGCAATGAACAAAGTCAGGAGTATCGCCGAGCTTTACACTTTGGCCGACAAGTGCGCTCGAGCTGAGGAGGGGAGGAAACTCCCCGGTGAGGCTGTTGGTGCGGCAGGCGACTCAGAAGAAGAAGATGCCGCGGCCCCGTCAAGGAAAGGCCGACGGCGGAACAGGAAGCGCGGAGGCAAGGCCGTGCTTGCTGTCGAGGAATCCGACAACCCTGGCGCCGCCAAGAAGGCCAAGGTTGGTGACCCCGGCAAGGATCTTGCCGGGTGCCCTTCCTGTCAGGCCTTGGTGGCTGCCGACAAGTCGGAGAACTCCGGCAAGCAGTATTGCAAGATCCATCGCACTAAGGGCCACGATCTCCAGAACTGCCGGCAAGTTGAGCAGCTTGCCGAGAAGCAGAAGGCCGAATACGAGAGGCGAGACAAGGAGAAGGCCCAAGATGGTGCTGAGGGGTCCGGCAAGAAACGCGGTGGCCGAGGGGGTCGCCGCGGCAAGGCCAAGCAACAGAAGGATCGGCCTGCTCGGGGCCGAGATAAAGAAGGAGATGATGATGAGGAAGATGACGAGTCCAGTGAGCAGGAATTCCAGAAGGCTACGGAGGCTATGTGCATTGATGGGGGTGCCTCGCTGCATTCTTCCCACCGCCAACTTAAACAGTGGATGCGGGAGGTTAATGCGGCAGAGCCATCCCCCGATGCATGTAGGCCTCTGAAGTGGTCCAGCACGCCTATCATCTTTGACGCTGAGGATCACCCTGATCGCACAACTGCGGTCGGGTGCTTGCCATTGTTGGTTTCCCCAACAATTCGCAACCTCAAGGTGACGAAGATGTTAGTTGACGGTGGGGCCGGCCTAAACTTAATCTCACCAGATGTGCTCACAAAGCTTCAGATTCCCGACGAAGACCTCGAGGAAACGGGTACGTTTCAAGGGGTCAACCCGGGAAGAACACAGCCTAAGGGCAAGATCACGCTGCCGGTAACATTTGGCAGCGAGTTTAACTTCAGGACCGAAAAGGTGGTGTTTGATGTCGCTAAGATCCCCATGTCATACAATGGGATCCTTGGTCGGCCAGCGCTGGCTAAGTTTATGGCGGCATCACACTACGCCTACAATGTTTTGAAGATACCCGGGCCGTTGAGCGTCATCACTATCCATTCCGATAAGAAGGATGCGCTCATCTGTGCCGATCAACTTTACCGGGAAGCAGTTGCAGCACCTGCCATCAAGGCGTCTGCTCCTGCCGCTGGAACTCCCGGGGGGAAGAAGAAGACCGGCAGGAACCTTGGCGCAAACTCCGGCAAGCGCACCTCCTCGGAGTGCTGCGCTTCCGTCGAGGACGTACCAGAGAGTTCCACTGGCAAGAACAAGAAGTCCAAGGCCGCCCCGCCGGAAACCAAGAAGGTGCCTGCCAGGGAGGACGGAACGGGGGGAACTTTCACCATAAGTTCCACCCTAAATGATAAATAGGAAAGCGCGCTCGTTGCTTTCCTGCGGGCGAATGTCGACGTGTTTGCGTGGCAACCGTCTGACATCCCCGGCGTTCCCAGGAAAGTGATTGAGCACCACCTTGCTGTCTGTCCTCATGCGCGGCCCGTCAAGCAAAGGGTGAGGAAACAGGCTTTGGAGCGGCAAGAATTCATTGCCGAAGAAATTAAGAAGCTGGAGGCGGCAGGACTGGTCCAAGGAGTGCTTCATCCAACCTGGTTGGCCAATCCGGTTGTAGTGCGAAAAGCGAATGGGAAATGGAGGCTTTGTATCGACTATACAGATATCAATAAAGCTTGTCCAAAAGATCCTTTTCCCTTGCCGCGCATTGACCAGATTGTGGATGCCACCGCTGGTTGTGATCTCCTGTCCTTCCTTGATGCCTATTCAGGGTATCATCAGATTTTTATGGCAAAGGAAGATGAAGAGAAGACCGCCTTTATCACCCCATGTGGTACGTATTGTTTTATACGGATGCCTTTCGGGTTGAAAAGTGTTGGTTCAACATTCGCCAGAGCAATCCAGATTGGTTTTGAGCCACAACTCCATAGAAATATGGAGGCATATATGGATGATATAGTGGTCAAAACTAAGGATAAAGCGACGCTCATTCAAGACTTAGAAGAAACATTTGCAAACTTGCGCAAGATCAACTTGAAGCTCAATCCTGAGAAGTGCGTGTTCGGTGTTCCTTCC
The DNA here is from genome assembly GCA_011799875.1 of Thinopyrum elongatum. Classification (NCBI taxonomy): domain Eukaryota; kingdom Viridiplantae; phylum Streptophyta; class Magnoliopsida; order Poales; family Poaceae; genus Thinopyrum; species Thinopyrum elongatum. The sequence continues at coordinate 294,649,502 of CM022303.1, read as the reverse complement.
GGCAAGCTCCTCGGATTCTTTGTATCTTGCCGGGGAATCGAGGCGAACCCCGACAAGATCAAAGCTATTGAGCAAATTGAAGCGCCGAGACGCGTCAAGGATGTGTGTCGTCTTGCTGGCTGTGTTGCTGCTCTAAGCTGGTTTATTTCCAAATCTGCTGACCGCGCCCTGCCCTTCTTCAAAATTTTGAAGAAGGCAGGTCCAATGAAATGGACTCCGGAAGCGGAGGCGGCGCTGCAAGATTTGAAGAAATACCTTTCTTCTCCGCCGACGCTAGTCGCACCTAAACCACAAGAACCGTTGCTACTGTATCTGGCGGCAACAAATCAAGTGGTTAGTGCTGCGCTGGTGGCGCAGAGTGAAGCTGATGAGGAGGCAACATCAGCGGCAGGACCACCAAGTGACGCGGCAGGATCTTTCCCGGCAGGGGTTGATCCCGGCGAGACAGGATCTGCGCAAACAGAAGAACTTGTGCAGAAGAAGAGGGTGGTGCAGCACCCAGTTTATTTTGTTAGCTCTCTGTTACAAGGAGCTAGGTCAAGATATTCTGGTGTGCAGAAGTTCCTTTTCGGCCTCCTTATGGCCTCGAGAAAGCTGCGCCATTATTTTCAAGCACATGAGATCACCGTCGTCACTCGCTTTCCATTGCAACGGATTTTGCAAAATCCGGAGGCAACCGGCAGGATCGTGGAGTGGGCGTTGGAGCTGTCCAGCTTCGGTCTTAAGTTTGAAAGCACTTCCACAATTCAGAGCAAGGCCTTGGCGGAGTTCATTGCAGAATGGACCCCGACGCCAGACGAAGAAGTTCAAGAAACAAGTCTCCCCGGCAAGGAAACCGGTCAGCAATGGGTTATGTACTTTGACGGGGCTTTTTCGCTGCAAGGCGCCGGTGCTGGAGTGCTGCTTGTCGCACCCACCGGGGAGCACCTCAAGTACGTAGTCCAAATGCACTTTCCCCGGGAGAGTTCAACCAACAACACTGCAGAATACGAGGGTTTGCTTGCCGGTCTCAGGATCACTGCAGACCTTGGTATCAGAAAGCTCGTCATCAAAGGCGATTCACAACTTGTCGTCAGGCAGATTAACAAGAGTTATCAAAGCCCATTGATGCAGGCCTACGTAGATGAAGTGAGGAAATTGGAAGAGCGCTTTGACGGTCTGCAGATGGAGCACGTTCCTCGTGCCGAGAACAGTGTTGCTGACGACCTGTCAAAGCGTGCTGCCCTCAAGTTGCCTGTGGAACCAGGAACTTTTGTGCTCCAATTGACTCAACCATCCGTGGCGCCATCGATGCGGCAAGAAAAGAGAAGAAAGTTGAACTCTGGCCAGTACTTCCCGGCAGAGCCCCCCGGAGCCACCGGCAAGGAAGTTGCCGGGATCGACACGCCTGCCGGGGAACAACAGGCTCTGACAGGACCTCAGGCCCTCGTTGTCGAGACAACTGTTCCCCCGGCAGAGGAGATGCCTCTAGTCCTAGTTGTCGAGCCTCAGGCTCCAGCATGGGCGCAGCACATTGTCCATTTCCTTCAGACAGGTGAACTCCCTGAGGAACAAGAAGAAGCGGAAAGAGTGGCCCGTCGGCCTGTTATGTACAAGTTCGTCGATGACGTCCTGTACAGAAAGAGACCAAACGGTGTGAAATTGAAGTGCATTCCTCGGGAGGATGGACTAGAGCTGTTGGCAGAGATACATGGGGGCATGTGTGGCTCTCACATAGGGTCAAGAGCGCTTGCCGGAAAGGCATTCCGGCAAGGCTTCTTTTGGCCTACCGCCCTCCAGGATGCGACTGCACTAGTAACCAAGTGTGAAGCGTGCCAGTTTCATTCGAAGAAATCACATCAGCCAGCTTAAGCTCTTCAAACAATCCCTCTCTCCTGGCCATTTTCGGTCTGGGGGCTCGACATACTGGGCCCCTTTCCCCGTGCTACCGGGGGCTTTGAGTACTTGTACGTTGCTATCGACAAGTTCACAAAGTGGCCGGAGGTGGAAGCAGTGAGGAAGGTGACAGCGCAGTCGGCTGTCAAGTTCTTCATAGGAATTGTTTGCCGTTTCGGTGTGCCTAACAGAATCATCACCGACAACGGCACGCAGTTCACAAGTCGCACCTTCATGCAGTACATCCAAGACCTTGGCGGCAAGATTTGTTTTGCCTCTGTTGCTCACCCAAGAAGCAACGGCCAAGCGGAGAGGGCTAATGCTGAAGTGCTGCGCGGTCTCAGGACCAGAACCTTTGACAGGCTGAGAAAGTGCGGAAGGCGCTGGATTGATGAGTTGCCGGTGGTTCTTTGGTCAATCAGAACGACACCAAATCGAGCCACCGGCCAGACGCCCTTCGCTCTGGTCTATGGAGCGGAAGCAGTTCTCCCCACAGAACTCATATACGGATCTCCTCGAGTGCTCGCTTATGATGAGCTCGAGCAAGAGCAACTGCGGCAAGATGACGCTGTGCTCCTTGAGGAGAATCGTCTTCAGGCTGTTGTGCGAGCTGCAGGCTACCAGCAAGCTTTGCGCCGCTACCATAGCCGCAAAGTTCATGCCCGAAGCCTTGAGGAAGGCGACCTTGTTCTTCGACGGATTCAGTCCGCCAAGAATTCAAACAAGTCGACGCCAAAGTGGGAAGGCCCTTATCGGGTAGTACGAGTCACCAGGCCCGGCGCTGTCTGCCTGGAGACCGAAGATGGCGTTCCAGTGAGTAATTCCTGGAATATCGAACATCTTCGCAAGTTCTATCCATAAGGCGCGGTTGCCGGGGGCTCCCGGCAACCACCTTTTTGTACAAGTCTTGCCGGAAAGGCATGTGATCCTTTGTACAAAGCCAGGCGCAGATCCTGAGCACAGATGAATAAATTTAAGTGTTGTACATTCCCTTATTGATTCTCATGTTCACATTCATATATGCATGTTTGTCTAAGATGTTGTATGACACCTGATCCCGGTAAGTTCTAACGAACCGCCAAGGTTTCATCCCTTTATTTTCTCTTCTTTCTTTTTCTCAAAAGACAGAAGGATTCCTCGCGTGCACATTTGCCGGGGGGGGGGGGGAAGGGTACCAGTTGGTGACGTTCGGAATCGACGCTTGCCGGAGGAAGAACAAAGCCAGAAAGCTAAGTCCTAAAAACTTAGAGCAAGTTTTTCTTTTAATACCAAGTTATTTCCTTGGACGATTCCGACTCTTGTATGGGAAATCTGCATGTGAAGGAACCCTTGTTGTAATCAGTTGCGCCCTTATTTTGTTTTGAGTCCGCTCAACGATTTAAGTGGCTGCACTGAGAACACCAAGGAGTCTTGCCGGCCGCCGCGCCTCCGGCAGGCTGCTGAAGTCCCGCACCCAGCGCTCGTGGTAGGTTGCGCGCCGGCAAGTTTTTCAGTAAGCGTAGGATGAACTCCATACATACAGGAATCGGACAAGGAAAGTAGCTAGCATGAGCCTAAACATAGTCAAATTATATTGCATCCATAAGTTGCCGCAGTTCTAACTTGAGACTTAATTGTCTTTTACATGGGATGATGGCGGCAAGAATAAAAGAGAAGCACTCAATCCCTGCGCTGGCCTTCGATCCTTTTGATGGAGTCCACCTTCTCGAGGATTGGCGCGATGCACTTCTCAAGCGCCTCAACATTTGCATCCTTTGGCAAGTAGCCGAGTGCGCTGGAGAGGTCGATGCCGGGATTGCTGTGCACCACCTTGAGGAGCACCTTGCGAAGGACGGCCCGGCAAAGCCGGCGAGTCTCGTTCGCCAATTGGGTCGCCCGGCTGGACTGGAGCGCCCTCAACGCGTTGATGATGCTTTCAAAGAACATCGTCAACCTGGCGCTTGGAGATATTCTTTCCTCGGAAGAATATCTGAAGTTCGACAAGCCCAAGGTTGACAGTTCTGCGGTAAGCTTCTCCGCGGTGGCGATGAGACGGCCAGTCCAGATCTCCACTCCCTTTTCATAATCAGCCTGGGCGGCGGCAGCGCTCTTGAGCAGGTTCCTCTCTCCTTGGAGATCCTTGAGTAGAGCCTTCTCACGGGCCCTACCGGCCTCGAGAGACTTCTGCAGCGTGGTTAGCTTCAGCTCCAGAACCTCAATACTATCAGCCGCAGAGGAGAGCTGCTTGGTCTTGTCGGACAGGGCGACTTGCATCTCCGCCAAGGAGTGGAGGGTTTTTTCCCTGTCCCCCTTGAGCGTCGAGAGCTCCTTGCCGTGCTCGTCGAGATCTGTCTCCAGCCTCTTCACTTTGTCGCTCAGCTCGTTCTTGGCGGCCTCTGCAGCTTCGGCAGCATCGACGGCCTCCTTGAGCTTGCCGGCGTGACTGACAGTTAGAGCTTCGAGCGCCTCCTTGTGCTTCTGCTCCAGCTCCTGGGTCCGCCGCGCGACGAGATTTTCAATGTCTTCATCCTTGCTACGAAGCTTGGCGGCGAGTGCCTGCTCACGTGCGGTGAGATCTTCTTCGTAAGCATCAAGAGCAATGCGGCGCCCCGTCAGGAGGGCATCTTCGGCAGCAATCCTTTGAGCAGCTTCATCATGCGCCTTCTCCATATCGGATTGCTTCAGGAGGACCTCATTCCACTGCTGGCTCACTTGTTCTCGGCCGGCAACCAGCTCTTGAAGGGCCTCGGCGTGCCAGATTTGCATTTGTGCAACGCGCCTTTGAAAATCCGCTTCGGCTGCCTCGACAACTGCCATTCTGGAGTCCGCCTTCTCTTTTCGGGCACGATGGAGAGCCTGGAGTTTGCGGAAGTTCTCGCCCATGGCCTGAAGGAGCTGATCCTCTTCAGACTTGCCGCTGCTAGCACTGGGATCGTCAACAACTTCAAGCCCAGCAGCGGCAATAATCTCCTCAAAAATTTCTCCTTCGGCTGGTGCCTCTGTGCTTGTCGTCCCTAGCAAGTTGATGAATAGGTTTTCGCCAACCTTGAGATACTTGCTGGATGAGGGCTCTTCAGATGTTGATGGCTGGTCTTCAGTGGCCGCCTCACCAGTGACAGGGGGCTCTGTGGCCGGTGCAGCGCCTGGCGCTCCTGCGGCAGGAATGCTGTCAGTGTGGTCCTCAACCTCCCTGTCGCCCTCTTAAGCAGGTCCTTCGGCGATTTCTTCTTGTGCTGTCTTGGCGGCCTCCCCGTCAAGAGCATCACCAGCCCCGGCAACGTCATCCTTGGTGGCCTCGCTGGCAGTGATCCTGTCCGCTTCGGCGGCGGCATCCCTGGCGGTCTCTTCGATGACGACGTCGACGTCCATATGTTCCATCACAGGGAACTCTGAAGGGCGAAGGAGGAAAACAGAATAAGATCAAAGTTGAAGTTTGAAGTAACTGTAGACAGAGAGATAAGAGAAAAAGAATAACAAGCACTCTGAGGCAATCAAGTACCTGCGTCGGGCTGTCGGGAGGTGGCTTCACCCCTCCCGGCAACTCCGGTTGCCGGGGGCGTGTCACTGGAGTCCGCGCTTGCCGGCTCCCCCTTAGTTCGGACGGGCTCGTCGGCAGGATCTCTTGCCGGGGACGTGCTTGTGGGCGGAGCGGTCGATGAAGGAGGCACAATGGGAATGTCTTCTCCTTGTTGCCGTTCTTCTCCTGCGAACCCAAAGACATCAGCGACAAGAGTGAAAGCCTCGGCACCAGCCAACAGAAAAAGGGATAATGAACTTACGCTGGGGGCTGTGCTGGGGGCTGCGCTGGAGGCTGCGTTGAGGGCTAGGCTCCGGGCTCACGATGACGGTTTCTGGCATGCTAGTGGAGCCTGCCGGGGGCTCGTCGCCCGTAGAAGTCCTTAACCTCTTCGTCATTCTCTCCAGCAAGGTTTCTGTGTCACTGCAAAAACAATACAAGCAAGTCAGTAAGATTGATACAGATTGGAAGGTGGAAGTTGTGGCAGATACTCACTCTTCTTCCTCCCGCTCTGGACTGAAGCCGGAGATGTCGAAGTCGACCTCCGTTGCGATGTCTGAGTGGGGAGGCGGAGGAGGGGTCCTGGGCCGCTTGGCTGTGGCAGGCGCTGGGGCAACCTCCGGCACGGTTGCGTGAGACCCTCCTGCCGCTCCGGCGGTGGTCGCTGGTGTGGGTCTCGCGCGCCGCGCGGGCTGTTGCCGGGCCCCCTGCCGCGGTCCGGTCTTGCCGGCCACTTTCCTGCCGGGGGAGTCGCTGCTCGATGTGGGTTGGCTCGCCGGGACGCCTGATGCAGCTTTCCGAAGGACACGCTTTGCCTTCTTTGGGGGCGAGGGCTCTTCTCGCGTCTCCTCTTCGGCCGTGTCTTCGCCGGATGAGTTCTCAGCGGCTGCGCCGCCTTCTTCCCCGGCAACCTTATTCTCCTCGGCAGGTTTTGCCTCCACTACCACCTCTGCATCGCTGGCTTCCCACTCTGTGAAGCCAACGCTGCCGGCCTCCGCGGCAAGATTCGCTTCCTCCACTCTGGTAGCGATGTATGCTACCTCTTGATCTGTGGTGGCGCGAATAAGATCTGACTCTTGCCGGACAGGCTTCTCCGTCAGATTGTCAAAGAACTTCTGCGCTTCTTCCTCGCTTGGCTCTACCCAGGTCGGGTCAAGGCCGTGGGCGTTAAACATCGGCAAGAAGGCAATGATCGACCCCAATGCAGAGTTGTTGCATAAGGGGACGATCCTTGCCGGCAGCCGGTGCTTGTCTTCGCGCTGGAATAACTTCTGGCGGAGAGCGCCAAGCTGCATAGCGGTCAGATTATTGTTCAGCCCAGGGCGCAGCCTCATGACATCCGCTGCGTTCTTATACTCCCAGGCTGGCCTCCCCCTATTCTGCAGAGGGGCGATGCGGCGGCGGAGGAAGTCGAAGCCGATCATCTCCATTGTCAGCCCAGCAGCCTTCAAGCGGAGGATCCTGGTAGTGGCGATTGTGAGCTTCTCGTCTTCTGCGGCGTGATCGCCCCAATCCTTGACGCGGACCACCTTCTGTCGCCGGGGATGACAAAAAGGATGAGGATCTGCTTCCTGGATCCAGCACCATTCGGCCCGCCACTCGTCCCACTTTTCGCGGTAAACCCCATCTGGGTATATCTCTTTGTTCCAGGCCCTTGGAATCCAAGCAATCGATCCAGAGAGAGCCTCTCCTTTTTGGATTCGAGGATAGAAATAGTGGCGGAAAAGAGCAGAATTGGGGATCACGCCAGCGAAATTCTGACAAAGGTGGGCAAAGATCGACATGCAAAATACGGCGTTCGGCGTGAAATCAAGAAGGCGGAAGCCGTATGTATACATGATGTCGTTGAAGAAATCGAAAAAGGGTGGACAGAGCCCGCAATAAAAATACGTAGTGAAGAAGGGGTATCTGTCCGATCCGCCTTTGGAACAAGCACCTGGGATTACGCGTGTGGCAGGGTGAGCTTGTGTTCCCTTCGCCCACATGCATTGGTATCGCCCCTTCAAAGTTTCGGCGTCGAGCATCGAAGGGAAGACGACGAGCCTCTTCCGCATCTTCACTAGTTCGCTCTCCGGAACTTCAGCCGTCGCCTCCTTGTCCGTGCCCTTGCCTTTGCTGGCCTTGGGCGGCATGGCGACTGTGGAGATGGAGGCCGGGGGGTGGAGCGAGCGCGGGAGCAGCGGGCAGAAGAGAAAAAAGGTCTCGCTCTGAGCTCGAGCAGAGGAAGGCGATGGCGATGGCTAGATTGGGAAGAAGAGGGGGGTGAATAGGTTTGCGCCTCCACAACTTCTCCTTTTTATGGGGAAGGAGCGGGGCTGCCTTGTTTATCCCCCAATATGAATGCGCCTCTATGGGAGCGAAACAGTTTGCAGCCTTTTTGGCACGCTTCCCATGTCGCACGCTCCGTGCGTGTAGTGGGGGGCACAGTAAAACAAGATATTCACGAGCAGATTAATTCCCTGCCACGCGTGCCCGTGCACTGTTTGGGCCTAGCCCAACAACGCCTCGCACTCGTGTATGGCCTAGGCCCGGGGGCTCCTGTCGGTGTACTAAGTATTGGGCCACTAGTACCCCGTACTTGTGCATGGGCAGTTGTAGCCGTCTTCGCGGCAAGGCTTGCCGGGATCAGCTCGAGGTCGACTCAAGTCGTCAAGGAAAATCGTCAAGTCAGAGATCTGGGGATTAGCAGATAAGCAAAGCTGGAAATCGAAGGCCAGCTTCCCCGGCAAGATCCTTGCCGGGATGGCCGTGGAGCCCGGCAAGGCTTGGTTCCCAGCAAGGCTCGGCGCCCGGCAAGGCTTGGCGCCCGGCAAGCCCTGGCGCCCCGCAAGGCTGGGCGCCCGGCAAGATTCTGCCACTATGCCACCGCTTCGGCATAGTAACGAGTCTGACATTCTGGCTCCTTTCATGGATGCGTGGCAACGCACCAGTGGAGGAGAGCTTAAGCGGTGCTGATGGGATGGCCCCTTTTTCCATCCCCGAGAAAGTGAGGACACCTAAACGGACACCTCATGGTGCATTAAATGCGTTTGTCCTAATCCATCAGGGGTTAGGTATGATACCCTGTAGCTACTTTACACCTCAATGTATGTACATTTTGCCACTGTGGAGACCCCTTTGAGCATATAAAAGGAGGCCCAAGGCAACTGCTACAGAGAAGGGAGAATTTCTGGCCCATTCTGCATGCGTAGCTGCTTTTTGAACGTACTGTTCATCGCGAGCGCTCCTGAAGGCTGGGCTCAAGAACATCAATAAGAACACAAAGCAGGAGTAGGGTTTTACGCTGATCAGCGGCCCGAACCTAGGTAAAAGCTTCCCGCGTCGGTCACTGGTTCTGCTCTTTGCGTATACCTCTCCCCCCGCTGAATCGTAAAGGGGTCTCTCAGGATCCCATAGGTGTCGTACCCCGACACCGCGGCGTGCTCTGCTTGTTGTTGAGGTGGCCGCGGCGCGCTCTGCTCGCGTTCGTCCACACATTTTGCTCGCCATTGAGGCGGCCGCGGCGCACTCCTCTCTGGCGTCCCTGTGCGCGCTCTGCTCGCCATTGAGGCAAATTTACAATGGCAACGGTTAATAATTATCTTACATATTTGGGATAATTTAAAATGCCACATGCGGCAACGCCCAAAACAATCACGACCTACATATGCATACAATTATAATAAAATATAGGCTAAAAGGCTGAGCTAGCGGCCTTCCGACGACGGTCTTCTTGGACTCCATGATCAGCATAGCACCCTTGCGGCCGTTCATTCCAAGTGTCCCGACCCACCTCCGCCTATGGAGCTGTTGGCGCTGGGAGGCTCTTGGGGCTGCTGGGCCTCTTCCAGAAGAGCTTGACAGCGTGCAATCACGCGCATGATATCTCCGCGGAACCGCTCCATTTCCATGTCTCTGGCCTGGTAGCAAATTCCGTCCATCACCTACATCCTGAAGATATCACGTTGGCAATGTTCTACTTCATCGGGGACATCAACTCCATCAAGGATGCATTTGAGACTGGCCACCACATCATCAGGATCGAGGTTGACACGACCGTCGCCGGCAATGATGAAGCCGCCGGCTGGCTGTGTTTTAACTGAATCGCAGAGGTCCTCTGCCCATTCCTTGCGGGGCATCAGGCTCTCGATGAGCACTGGAGACGGCGGCTCTTCGGGTGGGTCGTCGATCATGCCGCCGAGCAGCTCCGGATCTTTTGCACGGTGGATGGCAAACTGCTCATCACACTTCCTCTGCAATATGTTGATTGTGCACCCAAGGACTATCACGCTGATATCGCTGCCGATAGGCCATGGTGCCTGCACCGGCCGATGAAGTTCTTGCTCCCCGACCTGCTCCGGCTCGTTCTCCTCGCCGAAGATGTAACGTAGGTAGGGGTCGACATCGAAGCTTTGGTCGTTGTCTAGCATGCTTGGAATAACTAATGGTAGATGGGTGAGGACTAGATCTACACAGAGTGTCGCGATGGTGCGTTGCCGCCTGGGTTATATGCAGCAAGCCATTAGCTGGTGGCGGGAAACCGATGAGGGAAGAGGCGTGGATTTTACAATTGACCCATGTGGAGCGCGGGAAGACTAAGTGGAGCACACACACAACCCGAATACCGTACGTGGTGCCACGTGTTATTTATCACACACGTGTTAACATAAGAAAATGTATGTGTAACTTACTAATCATCGCACACGAGTACTCGCAGACGCATCGTGTGCGATACTCCTAGCCACCGCAAGCAACTAGTTTGTATTTTTCAAAGTTTTTTGTACAAACAGAATCGCACACGAACTAACTATAGTAACCGTCTGTGTTATAATTTCTCATCACAAACAGTTCATCCGAGTGGGCTATTTGCTGCGTATCACACACATCTTGTTTACACAAAATGTTTGTGTTCTTTTGGCTCATTGCAAACAGTTCATCTATGTGAACTGTATGCCGCATATCACACACATCTTGTTAAGTTGAACCATTTCTGTTCTCTTCCCTAATCGAAAACAGTTTGTCCGAGTGAACCGTATGTCGTATATCACACACACCTTGATCTGGCTGACCGTTTCTGTTGCATTCCCTAATAGCAAACAGTTCATCGAAGTGAACTGTATGCCGTATATCGCACACACATTGATATAGCTGCCCGTTTCTGTTCTTCTGTCTAATCGCAAACAGTTCGTATGGATCAACCGTATGCCCCGCATCGCACACGTAACAAAAATCTGGACCGTGTTTGATGTCTCCGCCATCGCAAATGTTTTGCATCTTTTTTGACGGGTTTTTTACATCTCGGTTTGCGGCTAATGCATCGCACACAGTTTCGTCAAAGGGTCTCTGATCGTAGTGTCGCGTTAGCATTATGCTGCAGTAGTGGTGGCTGTACAAATCACATGATTGGTGATAGGAATCTCCTCACCAATGCTCCCCTTACTCCATCTCATCTGAAGCATATCACCTATGCTGACAAAGGAAAAAAGCAAGGTATTCGGTCTAGGTAAGGTTGCTATCTCAAAGGATCGACACATGGAAAAGGTGATGCTTGTCGAGTCCCTAGGATACAACCTCATGTCTGTCTCAATGCTTTATGATCTTGATATGATTGTCATCTTTGGCAAATATAGATGCATTGCGCTAATGGAACCTGACAAGTCCAAAGTCTTCGAAGGCTTTAGGAGAGGTGATTTGTATATTATAGATTTCTCTCTAGGTCCTCAACTAGCCACATGCCTACTGGGAAAAGCTTCGGAGTGCTGGCTATGGCATTGATGACTTGGATATGCTGGCATGAGGAATTTGAGCACACTCGTCAAGAAAAAGCATATCATTGGCGTTGAGGGCGTCAAATTCATCAAAGATCACCTTTGCGGTGCTTGTGAAGCTGGAAAGATGACCAGATCCAAGCACTCCGCGAAGACAATCATGACCACTACTTGTCCCTTTGAATTACTTCACATGGATCTCTTTGGTCCCACTCATTATGCTACACTAACTAATGCAGCATCACTCTATGGATTCGTCAGTGTTGATGACTATTCTCGTTACACATGGGTGCATATCATTACCTTCAAGACTGAAGTGTAGGCCGTCTTCAGATGATTTGCTAACCGTGCCATGACGAATTATGGCATCAAGATCAAGCATATCAAAAGCGACAATGACACTGAGTTCAAGAACATAGGCCTTGATGACTATCTTGATGAACTTGGTATCACTCATGAGCTCTCTGCTCCTTATACTCCTCAGTAGAATGGAATTGCTGAGCGCAAGAACAGGACACTCATTGAGATGGCCCGCACTATGCTTGATGAATACAAGACACCTCTTCGATGGTGGCCTGAAGAAATTGATACTGCTTGTCACATCATCAATCAGGTATATCTTCACAAATTCCTCAAGAAAACTTCATATGAGCTCCTCACTTACAAAACGCCCAACATAAGTTATTTCAATGTCTTCAGTGCTAAATGCTGGATTAGAGATCCTCATCACAATTCCAAATTTGCACCGAAAGCACATGATGGTTTTATGCTTGGTTACGGGAAGGACTCGCACGCCTACAGCGTCTTCAACACCTATCACAACAAGGTTGTTGAAACAGTAGATGTGTGGTTCGACGAAACTAACGGCTCGCAAAGAGAGCACCTGCCTCCTGTGCTAGATGAAATGGCTCCTAAGGAATCTACCAAGCTGATGGGCACTGGTGAGATAGTGCCCAGTGAAGAAATAGCTGAAGAAGAAGTGATTATTCCTCATCTTGAAGAAACTGCTGCTCATGAAGAAAATGACTCTGAGGAAAATGCTCAACCTCAACAAGGCCCTCGTCCAGATCATCCATGAGTGGCGAATGAACTGCAGATTGATAAGATCCTTGACAAGATCAATGCACCTGGTCCCCTCACTCTCTCAAAAGCATCACATCTAGCTAACTTCTGTGGGCATTATGCATTTGTCTCTATCACAGAGCCCATCAAAGTTGATGAAGCATTTCTGGAGCTTGAATGGATTCAAGCCATGCAAGAAGAATTGCAACAATTTGAGCTCAACAATGTGTGGGAGCTTGTGAATCGACCTTATCCACGCAAGCACAATATCATCGGCACTAAGTGGATCTACCACAACAAGCAAGACGAAAATGGCCAAGTGGTAAGAAATAAGGCCTGTCTTGTAGCACAAGGCTACACACAGGTTGAGCGTATTGAATTTGGTGAAACTTTTGCACCTGTTGCTAGGCTTGAAGCTATTCGTATATTACTTGCATATGCTAACCATCACAATATTCTCTTATATCAAATGAATGTGAAAAGTGCATTCCTCAATGGTAAGCTTGAGGAAGAAGTATATGTTGCTCAACCACTAGGTTTTGAGGATCCAAAGCATCCAGACAAAGTCTTTAGACTGAACAAGGCTCTCTATGGCCTCAAGCAAGCCCCACGGGCTTGGTATGACACACTGAAAGAATTCCTGAAGAAAAAGGGTTTCAAACCCGGTTCACTTGATCCTACACTTTTCACTAAATTTTATGATGGTGAACTGTTCGTATGCCAAATATATGTTGATGATATTATCTTTGGTTGCACTAATGAGTGTTTCAGTGACAAATTTGCATACATGATGCATGAAGAATATCAGATGTCTATGATGGGAGAATTGAAATTCTTCCTTGGTCTTCAAATTCATCAACAACCCAATGGCACATTCATTTCTCAAGAGAAATACCTCAAAGATTACCTGAACAAATTCGGCATGCAAGACTGCAAAGGCCTCAAAATTCCAATGCCTACTAATGGTCAACTCGGCACCAACAAAAATGGTAAAGATTTCGATCAGAAGGTATATCGCTCCATCATTGGTTCGCTTCTTTACCTATGTGCATCTAGGACATATATTATGCTTAGCGTTTGCATGTGTGCCCGATTTCAAGCGACACCAAAGGAATCACATCACCAGGCTGTGAAACGAATTCTTCGATATTTAGCTCACACACCAACGCTTGGATTATGGTACCCCAAGGGCTCATATTTTGATCTAGCTAGATTTTCTGATTCTGAATACGCTGGAGATTGTGTGGATCGCAAGTCTACATCAGGCACATGCTATTTCCTCGGGCAATTTCTTGTCGGTTGGTCCTCAAAGAAGTAGACTAGCGTGGCTCTTTCCACTGCTGAGGATGAATACATTGCCGCTGGTGCCTGCTGCTCACAGTTGCTATGGATGAAGCAAACCCTCATGGAGTATGGCATTAACTTGAAGAAAGTTCCTCTCTTCTGCGACAACGAGAGTGCTATCAAGATCGCATTGCAAGACGAAGCATATTCAGATTCGTCACCATTTTCTTCGTGATCATGTGCTGAAGGGAGACATCGTCATCAACCACGTGAAGACCGAAGACTAGCGTGCCGATATCTTCACTAAGCCCATGGATGAAAAGAGGTTCTGCAAGTTGTGGTGTGAGCTAAACATCCTAGAATCTTTGAATGTCCTCTGAAGTAGACACACATCCTAACGCTTATGCATTTTTGATGACTTTGATGCACAACACACGAAGTAACATTTTTCTTCAATCAATGAAGACTAACCCTCCAAGTGTGAAGAAATTAATGAAGAACTTGACTCTCAGAACCCTACGGCAATTGTACGCGGTGTCTGAAGTCATCAAAGTTCTTATACGGTGGGTAACGCCACCACCTCTCTATGACATTCTTCAAATTTGAGTTTTTTCGTCATTTGCAATTTCGTCAAGCTTTTCAAATTCGTCATTTGAGGTTACTCTTCACTAATATATATATATATATATGTTTACTCGAGCTTTTCTTGTCCTCAACAACATCCACATATTGCTTATTCTTCAATTTGATTTCTTCGTCTATGTGGATGCGATCGGACCTGCTCCCCTCTATGCTAAGCTCAAACCACTCTGTTCACAAATTCTTCATATGCGTTCTACTTGACACCGTTCAAAGTCTTCACTGTGTCCTTGACAGCTCAAGCAATTGCGAACACATTTTAAAACTCTCAAAGTTTTTTCTGGCAGTTACCACAGTAACTCATCCGCGCTTCACATGCGTGGATAAGTGTGAAAATGCATGCGTGACATGTGTTACCGAGATGCGAATGGTCAGGGGCTTATCCGTCCAAAAAATTTGGACCCCTCGGTTTTCACTACGGCTATAAATAGCCTTGACCCTATAAACGTTAGTTCACTCCAACCCTTCGCTCCCTTCGCTTTTAGTCCTTAACCCTAGCGCTGCTGCTGGATCTCATCGTCGCCGGAGAAGAAGAGCTTTGGTGCCTCGACTTCTTCGTCGACGTACTCACGCCGGACGCAGATTTCTTCACCTTCGCCACCGCTGTAGACGTCTTTCGTCGCCAAGTTAGGGCACGAAAGATCTGAGCTGATGATTTCCTTCGCCTCGTTGTCCAGTTCATCGAGTTCATCACTGGGGTAATTAAATGCTTATTTACTGCCCCTCTTTGATCTTCACTCTACTCAAAAATCTTCAAGTGTTGTTTTTCTACCACCCCTTCAATTCCTCAACACTTCAACTTGGCCAGTCTTGTGTATTTCATCATTGATATGCTTAGCAAATAGATTCCTCAATTGTGCAAATTTCTCAATCTGTACAACTCTGGAAACTAAGTCAAGAACATTTTATGAAATTCTTCAAGACGATAAGGGTCAATTTCCTCAACTGGTTTATTTTGAAAATCTCTAAGAACGCATGTGATTCTTCCCTATTTCCTCGCAACTATACTCTGTTCATAGGTACAATGTCTGCAGACGAATCTCTAGGTTCTCATCAACTTAATTCATCTGCAGCAAAGCTTGAGGAAAAACTTCAAAATTCATCAGAGTCATCATATGTTCAAAACCCTTAGTTGAAGAAAAAGGTTGATGGAAAGAAACCACAGAAAGGTGGCAAGAGAAAGTAAGAACACATAGCTTTTGAAATCCCTGATGATTTGTATGCTGGATACTGCACGCCTAATGAAAATGTTCATGGCAAAGAAACTGATAAGCAGGTAAGACTCGCATGCAAAGGATCAAACGATACTGTTCATATGAATGGAGGGCTTACAAATACGTCACTCCCAAGTATATGAAGGAATTCGCAAATAAGCCTCCGTGCAAGACAACCACTTGCTGAAGGTCAATGTGTTGATCCCTCTAGTATCAGAAGGGGTGAAGATTTCCCTGAAGTATGGGCTATGCGCCAGGCCAAGTTGGCCAAACAAGCAAAGAAGGCCGTTGAAGAATTCAACCGTGGCTCAAAGGCTTCAGCTGAAGCCAGTGGCAGTGCAAGCGCCCCAAAGAAGGCTATGCAAAAGAAGCCTGCACACAAGCCAAGGCCAACTGTTTTAATGCCCTCAGTGGCCCATCCCAAAACTGCGAAGGCTTCAGCACCAAAGGCTTCAAAATCTTCAGTGCCTCCTCCTTCATCAAGTTCCTCAATGACAGCAGCAAGAGCTTCAACACCGGTCGCGCTTGCATCTTGCCAGCGCACCGAGGGCTTTACAATAGTCTCAATTGCTACATCAAGTGCCTCAGTTAGTGGGCAACCAATGTCCTCAACACCCAAGCTGAAGCATAAAGCTACTGCTGGACGTGGAGCTAGGCCAAGTCCTGACCAAGTCGCGATGGGTGGCTCGTCCTTCTCGCGACGTCGCGCAATCACCTGTTCCCACCAAATGAGGATGTAGTCTTGAAACTCAAGAGATGCCATGGTAATCTTCTTTTCCTCGCCGTAGTTGTGAAGACAGAATATCTTGTCGACTTTCAATGCCCACGAGAGGTACTCCTCGGGATCATTGCTTCCGGAGAACTTGGGCATGGTGAACTTGAGCTTGCCGTAGCGGAGTTCTTCATCATAGTGACGATGTTGATGTCGCTCTTGGCATGGAGGAGGGTCTTCAAGCACTCAATCCGCTTGTTGTAGCTCTTGGCGTGGAGGAGGGCGAGGCATATGTTCCCGATTTTGCCTTTCTTGCTGTTCTTCACGTGGGGCAGCTTCTTCTTGCTCACGGACTTGACGGCTTCATTGGGCAATGTGTAACACCCCTATGTATTAGTCACCATGATCAACTGCTAATAATGCCAAGTCATATCATTTGCAGTGCCTAGTCATAGTGGTTAACCAAATCAATTCAAATTCTATTCTGGAAATCACCTCAAATTCAAAAGTGCAAAATAAATTTGCTCAAACACTGTTGGAAAAATGTTCACTTAATAGCAAATATTCCAGAAGCACCTATAAAATTATAAGTGATGATGCTGGGATTATCTAAATGACTCCAACAACTTGAAACAGCACCAAAACAGGATTATTTAATCTAATTAAATTCATTTCAAATTCAAATGAAATTCAAATTCACCCAAACCAGTTTTTTTTGTGACAAGGAATATTGCATTGTAATATTTGGGCCTAGTCTCATATTTTACAAAAGTGCAAAAGTGTCCTAACTAATACAAAACAGAAAATAAATAAAAGAAAAATAGAAAAGAGAAACAGAAAAATAAAACGAGGCACTGTGCACTGGGCCTTAGTGCACAGTGCCCCGGCCGCGGCCCACCTGGCCCAACTCCTTCTCCCTCCTCCCCGTGTCGGCCGCGCCGTGGCCGCGCGCGCGCGCCAGCCGGGCGGCGACACGGCGATGGCGCCGACGCCACTGACGAAACAGGAAAGCGAAGGGGACAAGGACAAGGCCGAGCCATCCCCCCTGGCCTCTCCGTCACACTCCCCCCCCCCCTCGCTCTCGCCCTTCGCTCTCTCCCCATCGATCTGGAGAAGAGGCCGAGCGGGCTCGTCGCCGACCGTCATCGCAGCCGTGGCCTCCGTGCCTTCCTTGCAGCCTCGCCTTGCTCGTCGTCTTCGCCTCGCTCGGCTACGTCGCTTGGAGCCGTCCATTCGAACTGGGCGCCCCCACACCGACCGCAACGAGCTCGCCCATCTAGACGGGCTCCTCCGTCCGCCGCCGTCGATCTCCTACACTGCGGCTACTAATCCCCCACCGGACCACCGTGTGTCCACTCGGTGAGCACCCACCTCACTCCCCCTACCTCTGAATGCCCGTTCACTCCCCGTAGCTAGCTAGCGCCACCGCGCGCCATTGCCGTGCTCCAGCCGCCGCCTGAACCGTAGCTGACGCAGTCCCCGTGCTCCTCCTCGCTGCCTGCTCGCGTCGCCGTGCTCCTGGAACGCCAGGGAGGCGCACACGTGCACCAGATTGCCCCGGGCGAGCCTCTAGGCTCGAACCCGAGAACAACCGAACACCGCCGCAGCCAAAGCTCGATGCCGGCGCCCCTAACGGCCACTTACGCTCACTTCGGTCTCGTAGATCGATGCGGCGCGTTGGACTCGTTCGAATGCAGCAAAAATCACGCGAAATGGCCCTCTGTAGAGCAAATCCGAGCCTCGCCGGCGAAGAACCGCTGCGGGAGAGCCCGCCGGTGCGATTCTGGCGCCACCCGCTCACCTGGCCTGACCAGTGGGCCCCGCTGGGTCACTAGCAGCTGGGACCCACGGGCCCAGTTGACCTGGTCAACAGGCTGACTGGGCACCCCCAGTCGCTGACTGGTGGGTCCCAGTTGACCAGTCAACTGGTCAGCCAACGCTGACGCCATGCCCATGTCATGCTGACATCATAATTCAATTCTGTTAATAAAAATAATTCCAGAAATTAATTTAAACTTTGAAAATTAATAACTTCTAAACCATAGCTCGGATTGAAAAAGTTAAAACATGAAAGTTGCTCAGAACGACGAGACGAGTCTGATCGTGCCGTCTGTTTCGATGCCGGAACCTCCTACGTAGGAGAACTCGTAACTCTGAACCCGATTCCGATAGATGAATAGTGCATAATCACCGGTAAATAAATTCAACTTAATTCCTTAAATAATTAAAATGACCTAGATGCATCTTTAGGCCACCCTGCACTGCATACTAGGCGTAGCATGCCTGATGTTGCATTTGACTGCATTATGTTTACCTGTTTCCTCCCCCTTTTCTCTCTCGATTAGACCCCGATGTTGACGTAGCTCCTGAGGCAGACGCCGCTCCAGAGAACGACTACATCCCCGACGACCAGCCACTTGCCCCAGAGCTTGCAGGCAAGCACCCCCTTTTTGAGCATTCCGATATCGCCCACTCTCTTCTCCCTTATGCTTGCATTAGAAGTTACTGCTGTTACTGTATCCTATAACTGCTGCATAGCCTGTTTACTTGTAACCTGTTTTTGATACTTACCTGTTATCCTAAACTGCTTAGAATAGGTTGGGTAGAGACCATTAGAGACCCCACTTATCCCGACTGCCCCGCTGGATGATCAGAAGACCCGTGCAACGGGATTGAAGACCAGGCCCCGACACCGCACGTCACATCCCCCTTAGTTGTCGACACTGCTGGGTTACTATCGAGTGCCAAGGGTGATACCTCGTCAGCACTTCTGATGATAACCTTGTAGGTTAGTTATTTGGTCGTGGTAAGCGAGGGTGATTCCTCCTACACCACCCCCGATAACAACGTCGTCGCGCAACTCCTCAAGTGTGGACCTCGAGGGTGATTCCTCCTCCGTTCACCTTGACGGTAACATCAGAGGGAGTTCCATCGAGGGTGATTCCTCAGGGTTCCCCTTGGTGTCAGACACACAGATACTTTGGATACTATGACTGAACACTGAACCATGATACTAAAGACGGGTCGGCCCTGAGGGGTACCCGCGTGAGCTTATTAGCGAGTGATGTGGAATCGGGTGGACTTGGATGGTGCCCGAGGGTTGAACACGAGGCGTGGCCGGGCATTCCTCGCCCTTGCCGCAAGTCCTCGAGACGGGGCGACGGGGTCACATCTTTCATGAGTCTCTGCTCGTTTCCGCACTATCAACACACTAACGGTTTGGATATTTGATCCGAGGGGCCTCTGGCCTGATAGCACTAACCATCACGTGGGCATAGTATGGGCGTTCTGTGTCGTATACTTCAGCCGAAGCTTAATAGACATCAGCGACTGAGCGGCGCGCGCTGGATTGGACTGGTTACGCAACCGCGCTTGTATTAAGGGGTTGCTAGGTCTGCTTCCGACCACCCACACAACGCGCAGGAGTTCCTGGGGTAAAGGCCCAAGACCCCTGGGGGCATAGGTTTAGACCGGCATGCTGACCTCTCTGTTAAGTATTTGGTCGGGTTACGGCGTATCGTTTGGCCGAGGCCGGGCATGACCCAGAAAAGTGTGTCCGGCCGGAGTTAATCGAGCGTGGTGGGTAAGTTGGTGCACCCTTGCAGGGAAGAACTAATCTATCGATAGCCTGTCCTACGGTAATGGACACTCGGAGTTGTATCCCAATCGGTACAACTAGAACTTGAGATGATAACTGGATAGTATGGCTCTGGGATTGCTTTCTCGCAGGGAGTCGAGGAAGAATCTTTGGGCGAGGTTGATAACATTACTACTACTTTACATTGTGTTAATCTACACTCTTCTAATGCTGCAAGACCTATGAAGATGATTAAAGATGCTAGTCTTCGATAGGACTAGGCTTACCCCTCTTCTCTGGCATTTCTGCAGCCCAGTCCACATATACAGCCCCCTTTGAAAATGTTGCATATGTAGTGTAGATCCATGCTTGCTGAGTACTTCGGATGAGTACTCACATTTGCTTTATTTTATTTTTCTCTCCATATCCAACTGACGCCGCCAGATGATGGAGCCCCTGAGTTAGCTGCCCCCGTCGACGACTACGGCTACTACTACTACCCTCCCGGCGAGTACTACTACAAGGAGCCGACTAACGACCAGGAGTAGGATTCGGAGGGTCCTAGGCAGGAGGCCTACGCCTTTCGATCGTAGTATTTTATTTTGCCCCGCCTTCATAAAGGCTTATCTCAATTTCTGTAATATATCTGTACCCAGATATCTGACGCTTCCGCTGACACATGTATGCCATCGAGCTATGTATTCGAGCCCTCGTAGCCCTGGCTCGTAATATAAAGCTTGTATGAATTTATTTATGTTTTAGAGTTGTGTTGTGATATCTTCAAGTGAGTCCTTAGGCTTGATCATGTGCATTTGCGTGTATGGTTAGTGCACGATTAAGTCGGGGTCGTCACAGGTTGGTATCAGAGCCGACTGCCTCTAGGAATCCCCCCTTTCCAATTCCTTGGCCGAAGTTGAGTCTAGAAACCGAAAACTGTTTTACTAACTTGGCTGTGTGGCTTACGGGCCCACGTCGCCAATTGGGTGGTATTAGGATCTTTTATTCCTCATCTATATTTTGGGACTCTAATCTCTCATCTATTCAGGTTTAATAAAATTACTAACGCCGACACTTAGGCTCTTGTAAATTCTGTCCACCTGGAGAGCTGGATATCTGTGCGATTTTCCTGTCATTGATCTGATTAGTCTGATAATCATTTTCCTTTCCATTGTTTTGTTTAACCTTTCCTTCCAAGATTTGTTATATTTCTCATTGTCATATGACAACCCTGAACTCCTTTGTTTCAGATGGATCGTCTGTTTCCACCACGTCCTACGACCCAGCTCGTGCTACGCACTTGGGCTCGCGATGCCCCTGGGTTCCCAGTTGTTCTGATCGCTCTCTTGACCAGACTGGGCTACCGCTGGTACCCTGAGTACATGGTCTATGAGGTTTACCGCGAGTTCAACCAGGAGCAGTACTATGCTAATGTTCGCATCTATGATCAGCAGGATAACTCAGACACTGAGCTGCATCTTTTCCACGGTATCGGCGTGACGATTGAGATGGCAGTCCATGATGCCGCCTACTCTGCTGTCGCATGCCTCCGAGGAGAGCACAGCGCTAGCTTGGATGCTTCTGAGTATCGATACATTCCGTATGCCCCGGCTGGAGATGTTACTGGTTACTACACATCTACCTGTGCCCCGTACGAGCCTCGTCGCTACGATCAGCGAGTTCTGATTCAGTGTACTCAGGCTCTGGATCGCACTGTTCGAGCTCTTGCTATCGAGTTGTTTGCCACTCGAGTGCGACTCTACGAGGCTATGACGCAGTTGCTACCAACTGTTCATGCATGGATACATCCGGAGCATATCCTTTACCCGCGCAGGACCGAGATGCCACCAGGGATCGATTGGCCTGCTGTGGGAGGTCACACACCTGCACGTGGACCTCTTCTTTCAGCTCGAGACCGGGTTCTGCATCAGAGTGCACATGGAGCACAGGATCC
The DNA here is from genome assembly GCA_011799875.1 of Thinopyrum elongatum. Taxonomy (NCBI): domain Eukaryota; kingdom Viridiplantae; phylum Streptophyta; class Magnoliopsida; order Poales; family Poaceae; genus Thinopyrum; species Thinopyrum elongatum. The sequence continues at coordinate 294,627,945 of CM022303.1, read as the reverse complement.
TTCTGCGACGAACATCCGTCGTCCGCACTTGCAGCTACCCCGTTTCCGTGGTTTTCTCCGACGTTGATGTAGCCTTTGCTATGTCTCGTAGTGTACTTCCTTACCGCGTGCCTGCGCGCCGCCTAGTATGTCTAGCTTTTAAATTTGCGCCGTTATGCTGCCCGAATGTAACCGACTCTGTACGGATCTGTATGACTTAATGATTACTATTAAGCATCTGTTTTACTACTTAAATTCCATCGTGTTACATCATGCATGTCGCTAAACACTCACATTGGCTTCTGCTAAACTATCCCCGTTGATTTAGCAGGATGGCAGATAACAATCCACCACCGCCGCCACCGCCTGACTATATGGCTGTGATGATGCAACAGTTTGAACTTAATCGGCAGTTTATGACTGGGATTATGCAACAGTTCCCTCGTCCCAATGTCGACCATCCGCCACCTTCCATCACCTTGCCAGAATTTATGCGACTCAACCCGTCGTTCTTTCGCAACACAGTCAACCCGCTGGATGCCGATGATTGGCTGCGTGACATCTCCTATGAGATGGAGTCTGCTGATGTTGCCCCGGCCAATTATGTCACCTTTGCGACATACCTACTGAAGGGTCCCACATCTCAATGGTGGGCCACTCACCGGCAGACCCTACCACCTGGTACCGTTGTCACTTGGGCAGAATTCAAGATTGCTTTCCGTGCCCGCTACATTCCTCAAGCTGTCATAGCCTGGAAGAAGGTCGAGTTCCGTAGTCTCGTTCAAGGTAACAAGACTATGGAAGTTTATCAACGTGAGTTTCTTGACTTGTCTCGCTACGCTGAAGAAGATATTCCTACCGATGACCGAAGGCAGGAGAAGTTCCGTGAAGGGCTGCACCATGACATTCAGTTAGCCCTGCTCGTCCAAGACTATCCTGACTTCGCCACCTTGGTGAATAAGGCTATCATGGTCGAGACTGGTCTGAAGAAGCACAAGGAAGCGACCAAACGCACTCGTGAAGCGGGCTCATCTTCGGGTTCGTCTTCCCAGAAGCGCCGCATCTGGATACCACAGAGCATGTACCGTCCAGCAGCTCCAGTGAACAGGCCTTCTTATGTTGCACCTCGTCTGCCTCCTCCACCGCCGAGGCAGCCCCTTCGAGCTCCACCACCTCGAGCTCCCGCACCACGTCCTGGCAGTGGACTATGCTTCAAGTGTGGCCAACCGGGTCACCGTGCCAGAGATTGTTCTCAAAATCAGAATCAGTTAGCTCTTCCTTCTGCTGGCCGTGGTATTGGCCGAGGTATTCCTCAGCAACGTAACAACAATGCCAGACCTTCTTATGGTCGTGGGCAGAACTATCACGTCAACATAGGTGAAGCTCAAGATCAACCTGAAACTGTGATGGGTACACTTCTTGTTAATTCAGTACCAACATCTATTTTATTTGATTCAGGAGCATCACATTCACTCATGTCAGAACATTTTGCACTCTTGCATGACGTTAAGTGTGAAACGCTACAACATCCATTAGTAGTAAACACTCCCACAGGACGATGTCGAACTTCTATATTCAACCCCCGAGTCACTATTGAGATTGAAGGGTTACACTTTCATGCCAATCCCATTATTCTGCAATCTTCAAAAATTGACCTTATTTTGGGAATGGATTGGTTGAAAGCCACTATGCCTCAATCAATTGTGCCACTAAGGTTGTGCACCTCCTGCACCCATCAGATGAGATAGTGAATTATCATGCTCACCTCACTCAGAGCGCCGAGGCTCAGATTTATGTCTTGAATGCGTTGAACGCTTCTCCGCTGGAGGGGATAGAATATGTTCCAGTTGTCTGTGAATTCCAGGATGTTTTTCCAGAAGAACTTCCAGGAATACCCCCTGCTAGAGCTGTCGAGTTTGTTATTGACTTGAAGCCTGGCACCACTCCTATTGCGAAGCATCCATACAAGATGCCATCGCATCACCTTCTTGAGCTTAAGGAAGAGATCGATAAATCACTTAAGATGGGCTTCATCCGTCCTAGTTCCTCTGCCTGGGGAGCACCGTCTCTCTTTGTCAAGAAGAAAGATGGTATGAATAGGTTGGTTCAAGATTACCGTCCTATCAACCAGGCAACCATTCAGAATAAATATCTGCTTCCATGGATCAATGACTTATATGATCAACTTGCTGGATCATCGGTGTTCTCTAAACTCGACTTGAGGTTGGGTTATCACCAGATCCGTGTCCATGAAGAGGATATTCCCAAGACTGCCTTCGTTACTCGTTATGGCTCCTACGAGTACACCGTCATGTCATTTGGCCTAACGAATGCTCCAGCTACGTTCTCCCGCCTGATGAATTATATATTCATGGATTACCTCGACAAGTTCGTCGTGGTATATCTGGATGATATTCTGGTATATTCGAAGAATAAAGAAGAACATGCCGAACATCTTCGCCTTGTCCTAGAAAGGCTTCGAGAACACAAGTTGTATGCCAAGTACTCGAAGTGTGAATTCTGGCTCTCTGAAGTGACCTACCTTGGACATGTGATTTCCAAGGACGGTATTGCCGTTAACCCGGAGCGTGTTCAGGCTATTCTTGACTGGACCCCTCCGAAGAATGCCAAGCAAGTCCGAAGTTTTCTTAGCCTTGCAAGTTATTGCCGTCGATTCATCGAGAACTTTTCCAAGATTGCCAAGCCCCTGACTAATCTGCTCCACAAAGGCGTTAAGTTTGAGTGGACAGACAAATGTCAGGAAAGTTTCCAGACCCTCAAGGACAAGCTTACTTCTGCTCCAGTGCTTGCTCCTCCTGATTCTCGCAAGGACTTTGTCATATATTGTGACGCCTCCCGGCAAGGATTAGGCTATGTCCTAATGCAAGAACAAAGAGTAATTGCATATGCTTTGCGACAGTTGCGTCCGCATGAAGAAAACTATCCAGTGCATGATCTCGAACTTGCTGCTGTGATCTATGCTTTGAAGCAGTGGCGACATTACCTTCTTGGTAATCGTTGTGAAATTTATACTGACCATCAAAGTCTGAAGTACTTGTTCACCCAACCGGATCTTAATCTTCGTCAACAACGATGGTTGGAAACAATTATGAACTATGACTGTGGAATTTATTATACTCCTGGCAAGGCTAATGTGATGGCTGATGCCTTGAGCCGCAAGTCCTATTGCAATAACCTCATGGTTAAGCAAGCTCAACCCCAGCTTTATGAAGAATTGCGCAAGTTGAACGCCTGTATCGTTCCGCAGGGTTCTCTTAATAACCTTGTGGTACAGCCAGACCTTGAGAAGGCTGTTAAAGAAGCGCAATCCAAAGATGCTGAAATCGATCTGATGAAGAAAGAACTTCACCTTGAGAAGTACAGGGATTTCTCGATTGCTGAAGACGGAACCTTGTATTTCCGAGACCGCATTGTAGTACCTCGCTTCGAGCTTATGACAGACAAGGTCATGAAGGAGGCTCATGATACACCGCTGTCTATCCATCCGAGTAGTACCAAGATGTATCGCGATCTTCGACAGAGGTACTGGTGGTCTAAAATGAAGCAGGACATTGCCCGATATGTTGCTGAATGTGACGTATGTCGTCGCGTGAAAGCAGAACATCAGAAGCCTGCTGGAATTCTTCAACCACTCCCTATTCCTTTGTGGAAGTGGGATAAAGTGCAAATGGATTTCATTACTGGTCTTTCCAAGTCTCAGAAAGGTCACGACGCTATTCTTGTCGTCATCGATCAACTTTCCAAGGTTGCTCATTTTCTGCCTGTCAAGGAGACTATCACTGCTAGCCAGCTAGTAGAGCTGTATATCTCCAGAATTGATTCACTCCACGGTATTCCGAAGGAGATCAGTTCGGACCGTGGCGGTCTTTTTCACATCCAAGTTCTGGGAAAGTTTCCAACAAGCTATGGGAACTCACATTACATGGAGTTCAGCTTATCATCCTCAATCTCAAGGCCAAGTCGAGCAAGTAAATCAAGTGCTTGAAGATATGCTTCGCGCTTGTGTTATATCATTCGGTAAGAAATGGGAGGAATCTCTCCCGTATGTCGAATTCTCTTATAATAACAGCTATCAAGCCAGCTTGAAGATGGCTCCATTCGAAGTGTTATACGGACGTAAGTGTCGAACCCCTCTGAATTGGTCAGAAACTGGGGAACGACCACTCATTGGACCGGACATTATTCAACACGCTGAAGAACAAGTCAGAATTGTCCGGGAAAATCTCAAAGCAGCTCAGGACCGCCAGAAGAGCAATTATGATCGCAAGCGATGGGGTCTGACTTATCAACCAGGTGATCAAGCTTATCTTCGTGTCACTCCTATGAAGGGCACCCATCGTTTCAGAATCAAGGGCAAGCTAGCTCCTCGCTATATTGGTCCTTTTCGCATCGTGGCTAGACGTGGACAGGTGGCTTATAAATTGGAGTTACAACCACAATTCTCCCATATCCACGACGTCTTCCATGTGTCGCAACTTCGAAAATGCTTCAAGGAATCTCCGCATCGCGCAGTGGATCATGAGATGCTCGAGCTCCAAGATGATCTCTCTTATAAGGAGCATCCCATCCGCATTCTCGATGAAGCTGAACGTCGAAATCGTCAGAAGATGACCAAGTTCCTGAAAGTGCAGTGGTCGAATCATACTGAAGATGAAGCCACTTGGGAACGCGAGGATCATCTTCGGGAAGAATATCCCGACCTCTTTCCTTCTACCTCCTAAATTCTCGGGACGAGAATTTCTTTTAGAGGAGGAGAACTTATAACACCCCTGTGTATTAGTCACTGTGATCAACTGCTAATAATGCCAAGTCATATCATTTGCAGTGCCTAGTCATAGTGGTTAACCAAATCAATTCAAATTCTATTCTAGAAATCACCTCAAATTCAAAAGTGCAAAATAAATTTGCTCAAACACTATTGGAAAAATGTTCACTTAATAGCAAATATTCCAGAAGCACCTATAAAATTATAAGTGATGATGCTGGGATTATCTAAATGACTCCAACAACTTGAAACAGCACCAAAACAGGATTATTTAATCTAATTAAATTCATTTCAAATTCAAATTCACCCAAACCAGTTTTTTGTGACAAGGAATATTGCATTGTAATATTTGGGCCTAGTCTCATATTTTACAAAAGTGCAAAAGTGTCCTAACTAATACAAAATAGAAAATAAATAAAAGAAAAAGAGAAAAGAGAAAAAGAAAAATAAAACGAGGCATTGTGCATTGGGCCTTAGTGCACAGTGCCCCGACCGCGGCCCACCTGGCCCAACTCCTTCTCCCTCCTCCCCATGTCGGCCGCACCGTGGCCGCGAGCGCGCGCCAGCCGGGCGGCGACACGGCGACGGCGCCGACGCCACCGACGAAACAGGAAAGCGGAGGGGATAAGGACGAGGCCGAGCCGCCCCCCCTGGCCTCTCCGTCACACTCCCCCCCTCGCTCTCGCCCTTCTCTCTCTCCCCGTCGATATGGAGAAGAGGCCGAGCGGGCTCATCGCCGACCGCCCTCGCAGCCGTGGCCTCCGTGCCTTCCTTGCAGCCTCGCCGTGCTCGTCGTCTTCGCCTCGCTCGGCTACGTCGCTTGGAGCCATCCATTCAAACTGGGTGCCCCCACACCGACCGCAACGAGTTCGCCCATCTAGATGGGCTCCTCCGTCCGCCGCCGTCGATCTCCTGCACTGCGGCTACTAATCCCCCACCGGACCACCATGTGTCCACTCGGTGAGCATCCACCTCACTCCCCCTTCCTCTGAATGCCCGTTCACTCCCCGTAGCTAGCTAGCGCTGCCACGCGCCATTGTCGTGCTCCGGCCGCCACCTGAACCGTACCTGACGCGGTCCCCGTGCTCCTCCTCGCTGCCTGCTCGCATAGCCGTGCTCCTGGAACGCCAGGGAGGCGCGTACGCGCACCAGATTGCCCCGGGCGAGCCTCTAGGCTCGAACCCGAGAACAACCGAACGCCGCCGCCACCAAAGCTCGACGTCGGCGCCCCTAATGGCCACTTACGCTCACTTCGGTCTCGTAGATCGATGCAACGCGTTGGACTCGTTCGAATGCAGCAAAAATCACGCGAAATGGCCCTCTGTAGAGCAAATACGAGCCTCGCCGGCGAAGAACCGCCACGGGAGAGCCCGCCGGCGCGATTCCGGCGCCACCCACTGACCTGGCCTGACCAGTGGGCCCCGCTGGGTCACTGGTAGCTGGGACCCACGGGCCCAGTTGACCTGGTCAACAGGCTGACTGGGCAGCCCCAGTCGCTGACTGGTGGGTCCCAGTTGACCAGTCAACTGGTCAGCCGACGCTGACGCCATGCCCACGTCATGCTGACATCATAATTCAATTCTGTTAATAAAAATAATTCCAGAAATTAATTTAAACTTTGAAAATTAATAACTTCTAAACCATAGCTCGGATTGAAAAAGTTAAAACATGAAAGTTGCTCAGAACAATGAGACGAGTCTGATCGTGCCGTCTGTTTCGATGCCGGAACCTCCTACGTAGGAGAACTCGTAACTCCGAACCCGATTCCGATAGATGAATAGTGCATAATAACCGGTAAATAAATTCAACTTAATTCCTTAAATAATTAAAATGACCTAGATGCATCTTTAGGCCACCCTGCACTGCATACTAGGCGTAGCATGCCTGATGTTGCATTTGACTGCATTATGTTTACCTGTTTCCTCCCTCTTTTCTCTCTCGATTAGACCCCGACGTTGACGTAGCTCCTGAGGCAGACGCCGCTCCGGAGAACGACTACGTCCCCGACGACCAGCCACTTGCCCCAGAGCTTGCAGGCAAGCACCCCCTTTTTGAGCATTCCGATATCGCCTACTCTCTTCTCCCTTATGCTTGCATTAGAAGTTACTGCTGTTACTGTAGCCTATAACTGCTGCATAGCCTGTTTACTTGTAACCTATTTTTGATACTTCCTGTTATCCTAAACTACTTAGAATAGGTTGGGTAGATACCATTAGAGACCCCACTTATCCCGACTGCCCCGCTGGATGATCAGAAGACCCGTGCAACGGGATTGAAGACCAGGCCCCGACACCGCATGTCATATCCCCCTTAGTTGCCGACACTGCTGGGTTACTATCGAGTGCTGAGGGTGATACCTCGTCAGCACTTCTGATGATAACCTTGTAGGTTAGTTATTCGGTCGTGGTAAGCGAGGGTGATTCCTCCTACTCCACCCCCGATAACAACGTCGGCGCGCAACTCCTCAAGTGTGGACCTCGAGGGTGATTCCTCCTTCGTTCACCTTGATGGTAACATCAGAGGGAGTTCCATCGAGGGTGATTCCTCAGGGTTCCCCATGGTGTCAGACACACAGATACTTTGGATACTATGACTGAACACTGAACCATGATACTAAAGATGGGTCGGCCCTGAGGGGTACCCGCGCGAGCTTATTAGCGAGTGATGTGGAATCGAGTGGACCTGGATGGTGCCCGAGGGTTGAACACGAGGCGTGGCCGGGCATTCCTCGCCCTTGCCGCAAGTCCTCGAGACGGGGCGACGGGGTCACATCTTTCGTGAGTCTCTGCTCATTTCCACACTATCAACACATTAACAGTTTGGATATTTGATCCGAGGGGCCTCTGGCCTGATAGCACTAACCATCACGTGGGCATAGTATGGGCGTTCTATGTCGTATACTTCAGCCGAAGCTTAATAGACGTCAGCGACTGAGCGGCGCGCACTGGATTGGACTGGTTACGCAACCGCGCTTGTATTAAGGGGTTGCTAGGTCTGCTTCCGGCCACCCACGCAACACGCAGGAGTTCCCGGGGCGAAGGCCCAAGACCCCTGGGGGCATAGGTTTAGACCGGCATGCTGACCTCTCTGTTAAGTATTTGGTCGGGTTGGGGCGTATCATTTGGCCGAGGCCGGGCATGACCCAGAAAAGTGTGTCCGGCCGGAGTTAATCGAGCGTGGTGGGTAAGTTGGTGCACCCCTGCAGGGAAGAACTAATCTATCGATAGCCTGTCCTACGGTAACGGACACTCGGAGTTGTATCCCGATCGGTACAACTAGAACTTGAGATGATAACTGGATAGTATGGCTCTGGGATTGCTTTCTCGCAGGGAGTCGAGGAAGAATCTCTGGGCGAGGTTGATAACATTACTACTACTTTACATTGTCTTAATTTGCACTCTTCTAATGCTGCAAGACCGATGAAGATGATTGAAGATGCTAGTCTTCGATAGGACTAGGCTTTCCCCTCTTCTCTGGCATTTCTGCAGCCCAGTCCACATATACAGCCCCCTTTGAAAATGTTACATATGTAGTGTAGATCCTTGCTTGCTGAGTACTTCAGATGAGTACTCATGTTTGCTTTATTTTCTTTTTCTTCCCATATCCAACTGACGCCGCCAGATGACGGAGCCCATGAGTTAGCTGCCCCCGTCGACGACTACAGCTACTACTACTACCCTCCCAGCGAGTACTACTACGAGGAGCCGACTGATGACCAGGAGTAGGATTCAGAGGGTCCTAGGCAGGAGGCCTACGCCTTTCGATCGTAGTATTTTATTTTGCCCCGCCTTCATAAAGGCTTATCTCTGTTTCTGTAATATATCTGTACCTAGATATCTGACGCTTCCGCTGACACATGTATGCCATCGAGCTATGTATTCGAGCCCTCGAGGCCCTGGCTTGTAATATAAAGATTGTATGAATTTATTTATGTTTTAGAGTTGTGTTGTGATATCTTCAAGTGAGTCCTTAGGCTTGATCGTGTGCATTTGCGTGTATGGTTAGTGCACGATTAAGCCGGGGTCGTCACACAATGGCTCGAGTGGACTCTCGGAGTGCAACTTGAGCCGCTTGAGCTTGAGCTTCACGACTTTGTTGCGCTTGCCGGATTGCATCACCGACTTGAGATACTTGACGTGGATGTTATGGAGGTAGATCATGCTCCATAGCTTCTTGTTGTTGGTGTCTCGCTTGCTCACATGCTCGAACTCGGTCTTGTAGCCCATTTCCATGGAAGGGATTTTCTTGAGCTTGGCGATCTTGAGTAGGACGAGCTCGAGGAGGAGGACTTGCAATGGAAGAAGAGTATGACGAAGAGTGGCGACTTGAGTTGCGCCATCTTGGAGAAGAGGTTGAGGAAGACGCGCGGCTCACGATCATGTTGCGGAATTCTTCCATTTGTTTGGAGAGCTTGGCGTCGAGGTAGTCCCTTTGTCTTGCTTCTGATTGCCGAAGGTCGGTGGCAAGTTGCTCGATGCGATCACCCAAAGCTTCATTCTCTTGATGTAGAGCTCTTTGTGCAATGAAGAAGTGATTCTTGGTGACAAAGTCACATTCGTCATCTTGATCCTCGAAGAGAGGGTTCGCCGAAGAAGAAGGCCTATCCATCATGTGGAAGTGGTGGTGAGTAGGAAATGAGAGAACAAAACCAAAGTTACCTTTTTCGAAGATTGTGGATGTATCAAGTATGATCCCACATGATGTTATAATAGGAGAATTGGTACCGGGTTTTGTTTCTCACACCTACAAGTAAAAAGGCTTATGGAGGATCTCGGTTAGGAAGTGGCACAAATAATTCAAGCAAATGTTAGTCAAGATGTTGAAAAAGTTGAAAAGATGCACAAATTGCAAATAAGATAAATAGACCAAACCCAAGGATATCACTAGGAATACACACACGGAAGATAGATGGGATTTGCACAACCAAGGAATGAGCTCTAAGAGGTGGAACCACGGGAATGCTCTTGTTGTACGGATACTAGAGAGACGCTAGCTTGATTGCTCTAATGGGCTAGATATGCTAGTGCACCAACCTAATAGAGAAACGGGTCGCCTTCTATCCCAATTATGCTTATGTATGTATGAACCAAGATGATGAACTATGCTATGAGGCCCTATGCTATTGCTTACAAGCTCTTTGCTTTCCTTCTCTTTCTTTTGCTTAAAATCTTTTTTTACTATGCCACAATGCTTGATATGCGAGCCACAATGGAACCAACAAGTAGGATATGCACGGGAGAGACGTAACACGAAAGGTGCACTAAGGCGTAGCCAGGCAATTCTCAACTCGCTAGTCTCGATGGGTAAGCTACGCAAAAGAGGCTCGAAGCTATCAAGGTAATGGCAAGGGTAATGCTACGGTGTCGTTGAGGTTACCGTCCTTTCTTACGGTTGGTATGAAGATGGAGTTGACGATGTCGATGTGGGGTCCGAGTTGATGACGAGTGGCAGTGATGATGAAGACAAATAGCGCCTAAGTAGCTGAAACACCTTAGGACACTTGTGAACCGCAACTCCAAAACTCAAACACTCATGAGAAATATATGCGGAAGATCAAATGTGGTGGTTGAAAGGAAAAATGGAGGAAAAAGAAAACGGCCGAACTGCTCTGTATGGTCTGTGCGCACGGGGTAAGTGATGCCCGTGTGCACGGGGTCCCGATGGCCCGTGCGCACAGAGTGCTCTACGAGCGGATGAACAGCTCCTGATCCGTGGGGATTTCGCGAATTTCGGCCAAAATCGATGGATGAAAGGTGGTGGAAGGTGGTAAGGGGGTAGATCCACTTGTCAAACACCCAATTCATGGATCAAATCAACCAAATCTCACAAGAACCAACAAATTGCAAGAAAAATTTTGGGGCTATTTTTGGTGGGGATTTTCGGATTACGACGAAAAACAACAAAATCAAGCTAGCAAATGGGGGTAGGGACTCCAAGATGTGAATCAACCTTGCTCATGATACCAAGATGTTGTATGGTAAGAACCCTAGAAGGGATCTTTTCACACTTGGAGGTGGGGAAAGTGATGAACACACAAGAACACAAGGGGGAAACACTCAAACAAAACCCAAATCACACATCTACTAGAATAGCATACATGAGATCCACAAGATTACAAGCACAATCAAAGGAAACAAGCACTAGGTAGAGTTCTTCCCACTCCTAGGAGATGAGGTCTTGGTGGTGGTAGTCTTCTCCAAGAGGAGGTCTTGAAATCCACAAGTGGATCTTCTCCAAAAGAGGTCTAGATCTCCAATGGAGAGGGTACAAGGAGCAAAGCTCACAAATATCTCATAGATGTCTTTGCTAACCCTAAACATAACCCTAGGTACAAACTATATAGGCTTGGGTAGGTAGGAGATGAAGTGGATGCGAAGTGGAGGCCCAACAGCCTTCTCAGCCGGCCATCCTGGAGGGCCCGTGCGCATGGGGTAAGTTGGGCCTGTGCGCATGGGGGTCATGTGCGCATGGGGTGCTATAGCCGTAGCTCCCTGTGTAGCCCGTGGGCACGGGGTCGCCTGGGACCTTCTGTCCTGCTGCTGTTTGGCCCCTCCTTCCTTCGTGTGGACTTGTGGTGGTTCTCCTTGTACTTGGTGGTGCTCCTCAGCTGCTTGGGAGGGTCCCTCTTCATACCTAATGATGCATAGAGTATTTTGGTGAGGTAGCAACCAAATCCCATTCGAGTTCATGTGTAAGTCAAGTAGGAAGGAGTTCACCTCGGTTTCCATTGCGCGTGCTCGAGCTCTTGTCATAGGTCCACATGGGGCTTGATGTGTAGGTGTAGAGTCCATGGGGATGATGGAAGGATGCTCCGTATCAGCTTACCAGCCTGCTATATAAACCCTCATGGCCGGCGAGTCATGCGTCGCATTTTCCCCTCCCTCCATGTATCTTATCTCGTCTGCTTCTACCACAATCACCAATGGCACCGGTCCATCGTCGTCACTCAGCCACTCCGCCATCATCAGAGGACAGCTTCGGCTCGGAGGCTACACCGCGGCGGCGGCTCAATCCCGGGCATAGTGTAGTGCACATGGCATCCCTGTTGGCTGTGCACAGAACACCCACCACACGCTCCGCCACCGCTGCCTGTCAACAGCTGTTGCTGGCCGCTGTTGCCACTACCCCACCGTCTGTCGTCGTGGCCGCCACACCACTGTCGAAAGCCAGGGCCATCGCCCGCGGGCGGGAGGTGGTCGTCATGGCCGCCACCCCACTGTCGGCCACCGTGGCCATCACCCGCTCTGCCGCCGCGACCCGAAGGCGGGAGGTGGTGGTCGTGGCCGCGACCCGAAGGCGGGAGGTGGTGGTCGTGGCCGCCACCCCATCGTCGGTCGCTGTGGCCGCCAGCCCACCGTCGACCACCGGGGTCATGACCCGCTCCGCCACCACAACCCAAAGGCGGGAGGTGGAGGTGGAGGCCCGCACGTGCGTCAGCGACCTTGGGCGCTACATCGAGTTCTTGCGGGAGGAGGAGGAGCGCCTAGTCGAGCACGCAAAGAGCCTTACCGCCACCATGGCCGCAGCACACACCGACGCAGAGGTGAGGAATCAGGAGATCTACGAGGAGTCCCGCCGCTTTGAGAGGGGTCGTCTGGAGCGGCAGAGGGCGTTTGAGGTGAGCGTCGCTGAAGGTGCAGCAGCGGCAGGCACCGTATTGCAGTTGTCCAGCTCGTCGGTAGGCTCCTCCTCCTCTGCCTCTTACTGAGCGTGCTCGGCAGAGGAGAGGCTGCCAGAAGTAGTACAAAGCCCCTCCATAGTAGTAGTAGTATTTAGGGGCTATTTTGTTCAGTTCATCTGACTATAGATGTGGTGGAACTGTACAACATACTTAAAACTAGCTAGTATATATAGTTGAACTAGCTATTTCAGTACATGGTTGGCAACAATTGGGGACAAGTTTGGTCGGTTCAGCTGTCGAGTTGAACTGTTTGTATAAAGAACGACTGCTTAATCTATGAATGGAATCTATGCTTAATTACTGAATTTTAGTTGCAAAAATTAGATAGTGCTAGTGATTTTTAGCTGTATATTTCGACAAATGGCAGTGTTACAAGGTTGACAAAGGGTAATGTTACTAGATCAACAAATGTCAATCTTTTCAGTTTGACAAATGGCAATATACCCAATATGACAGATGCAAATCTTACCAAATTGTCTGTACGTGGTTGCACACGGGTCATTCGAAAAAACCGTTTGTGTTGAAGGGATGTACAAATCCTGGGTGCCAGATTTTCTCTTGGCTTAGTGCCGAAGTCTCACTTTGCATACCGTATTCAATCTGAACCGTTTGCGTTGAAAAGATGCACAAATCCTGCGTGGCGAAATTTCCCTTGGCTTACTGGGGAAGACCATAGCTCTCACTTTTGCATACGGGTGTTCTATCTAAAATGTTGGCGATGAAGAGCTGCACAAATCCTGCTCGGCACATTTTCCCTTGGCTTCCTGGGGAAGCTGTCGATTTGCATACGGGTGTTCTAACTAAAACATTTGCGATAAGTGTTTTATATTTAAAAACTGTTTACCTTTGTTTAAAACAAAATCGTTTGATAAGTCTGTACATTCAGAGAGAAAAACGCAAATTCGTTCAAACCACATCTTTCATTCAGTCACACTGCGAATTTATATTCAAATGATCAAGGTACAGTATTAAACCCAAAAAAAATTCTGGCAGCGGCGGAGGCGGCGTACCGCGCCGGCGTTGTCGTCCTCCGGGACGCCGTTGTTGAAGTCTTCAAGGCAACACATATTGTTCTTCACTTGGAAATCAAATATCATGTCATCACGCGATCGATGGGCGGGCATGGGAGGACGGCAACTCGCGGCGCTGCGAGGTAGCAGTCGACGGCGGTGTCCCATGCCGCTGAGGGGGGCACGCGCACGGGCGCGGGCGCGGTGGGTGCAGGCAAACGCACGGGGACCGGCGCCGCGGTCGGTGCAGGGGCGCGCACGGGCGCTGGCGCTGGCATGTACACGAGCTCGCGCGGGTCTGCGGAGACCTCGCTGACGCCCGCGGCTTCTAGCTCTGCGATAGTGCTCGGCGACCACCCCATCAATGCTACGGGGATGGTCGCTAGCGCGGGCGCGGGGATGGGAGCTGGGGTGGGCGCGGGGCCAGCAACCACCGCGGCCAGCTCGTTCAGGGCCATGTCCATGAGGCCCCATTCCTCCTTATTTTCTATCTCCTCCGGCTCGGAGTCAACTTCACCAAACTGGAAGACTAGTGGCAGATGATCCTTCTGCGCCATGGTGTTGGTGGAGGTCCGCAGGAGAGGAATGGGAGGCGAACAGTAAGGCCGCCCGTATTAAACTGCGGCTCAGGCGCCATTAATAGAGAGGATGCGAGCAAGGCGGGCGGCCATGGAAGTCAAAGGGCTCGCTTCCCAGTGAGCCTGCGTGGCGTACAGCTCGCATGCTTCCCGGTGAGCCTGCGCATTGGAGGACAGCTTGCACGCCTCTCGGTCAGCCTGCACTCGCACGCCTCCAGTTCAGTCAAGCAGCTGTCCGCACGGCACCTCCTAGCCATTAAAAGAGTGACGCGTGGCGTCACATGAATGGTTAACAGAACACACATGATTTAAATTATACAAAACATTTAAGATGTTAAAGTGGCAGCTATTTGTTTCAAAATGCCTTTATTGACTATTATTCGAGTGCGCCTTCTCTCAAAATGGATACGAAAAATACCACAGCATGTCGGGTGCCATTCCATGATAGCATGCCAAGTTTCATGTATTTCAGAAGAGTTTTTGGATTTAGTAGAATTTAAAAACAAAGTATCTCAATGTTTTGCCGGCAATCAACAGTGCCCTGGTGTTTGAAATTCATTCCCATTTCTTGCATGGGACCTAAGCATGCACCCAAGGACACACATTTGATATGTCAACCCATTTTTCTGCACTGGAGCATGTGCATGTAGTTCAAATTTGAATTATGCACATAAAATGCCTAGAAAACTCAGTTAATGTATAAAAATGTCCAAACGAACCTCGAAATTGTAAATTTTAACACGACACTTCTGTTGCTCTATGTTGCCACTAGGAAAAAATTTGAAAACAGGAAGAGGCAATGAATATCATTTCATCCACCAAGGAGGCACATTCCCTACTGGAACCATGAGGCTTGTTGTCAGAAGCTCTGGTATGTGAGAAGCTTATACCCAAACCTGCCCAAATGGGGTAAAAATTTTACCACAGCATGTTGATGCCGTTCCATGATAGCATGCCAACTTTCATGAATTTCAGACGAGTTTTGGATTTACTAGAATTTGAAAACCATGTATCTCAATATTTGCGGAAGAGCGACGGTGGCGAGGTGTTTGACATTCATTCCCATTTCTTGCATGGGACCTAAGCATGCAACCAAGGACACATATTTGATTTTTCAACCAATTTATATGCACTGGAGCATGTGCCTGTAGTTCAAATTTGAATTATGCACATAAATGCATAGAAAACTCAGTTAATGTATAAAAATGTCGAAACGAACCCCAAAAAATTCCAAAATTTAACACAACACTCCTGTTGTTCTATGTTGACACTAGAAAAAAAATTGAAATCAAGAAGAGGCAACGGATACCGTTTCGTCCAGAAAGGTGAAACATTCCCTACCGTAACCATGAGGCTCGTTGTGAGAAGCTCTGGTTTGTGAGAAGTTTATACCCCAACCTGACCCAAATGGGACAAATTTTTTACCACGGCATGTTGACGCCGTTCCATGATAGCATGCCAAGTTTCATGAATTTTAGACGAGTTTTGGATTTACTAGAATTTGAAAACTATGTATCTCAATGTTTGCGGCCGAGCGACGGTGGCAAGGTGTTTGACATTCATTCCTATTTCTTGCATGGGACCTAAGCATGCAACCAAGGACACATATTTGATTTTTCAACCAATTTATATGCATTGGAGCATGTGCGTGTAGTTCAAATTTGAATTATGCACATAAATGCATAGAAAACTAAGTTAATGTATAAAAATGTCCAAACGAACCCTGAAAAATTCCAAAATTTAACACAACACTCCTGTTGTTCTATGTTGACACTAGAAAAAAATTTGAAATCAAGAAGAGGCAACGAATATCGTTTCATCCAGAAAGGTGAAACGTTCCCTATCGTAATCATGAGGCTTGTTGTGAGAAGCTCTGGTTTGTGAGAAGCTTATACCCAACCTGACCCAAATGGGACAATATTTTTACCATGGCATGTTGATGCCGTTCCATGATAGCATGTAAAGTTTCATAAATTTTAGACACGTTTTCGATTTACTAGAATTTAAAAACCATGTATCTCAATGTTAGCGGCCGAGCGACGGTGGCAAGGTGTTTGACATTCATTCTCATTTCTTGCATGTGACTTAAGCATGCAACCAAGGACACACATTTGAATTTTGAACCCATTTATATGCACTGGAGAATGTGCATGTAGTTCAAATTTGAATTATGCACATAAATGCATAAAAAACTCAGTTAATGTATAAAAATGTCCAAGCGAACCCCGAAAAATCCCAGAAATTGACACAACACTCCTGTTGTTCTATGTTGACACTAGAAAAATTTTGAAAGCAAGAAGAGGCAACGGATATCATTTCGTCCACAAAGGTGAAACGTTCCCTACCGAAACCATCAGGCTTCTTGTGAGAAGCTCTGGTTTGCGAGAAGCTTATACCCAAACCTGCCCCAAATGGGACAATATTTTTACCACGGCATGTTGATGCCGTTCCATGATATCATGTCAAGTTTCATGAATTTCAGACGAGTTTTCGGTTTACTAGAATTTTAAAACCATGTATCTCAATGTTAGCGGCCAAGCGACAGTGTCAAGGTGTTTGACATTCATTCTCATTTCTTGCATGTGACCTAAGCTTGCAACCAAGGACACACATTTGATTTTTCAACCCGTTTTTATGCACTCGAGCATGTGCATGTAGTTCAATTTTGAATTATGCACATAAATGCCTATAAAACTCAGTTAACCTATAAAAATGTCCAAACGAACCCCAAAAAATACCAAAATTTAACACGACACTCCTGTTGTTCTATGTTGACACCAGGAAAAAAATGAAAGCAAGAAGAGGCGACGAATATCGTTTTGTCCACAAAGGTGACACGTTTCCCTATCGGAACCATGAGGCTTCTTGTGAGAAGCTCTGGTTTGTGAGAAGTTTATACCATAACCTGCCCCAAATGGGACAATATTTTTTACCCCAGCATGTTGATGCCATTCCACGATAGCATGCCAATGTTCATGAATTTCAGACGAGTTTTGGATTTACTAGAATTACAAAAGCAAGTACCTCAATGTTTGCCGGAGAGCCACGGTGCCGTGGTGTTTGAAATTCATCCCCATTTCTTGCATGAGACATAAGCATCAACCCATGGACACATATATGATTTTACAACCCATTTTGGTGCACCGGAGCATGTGCATGTATTTTAATTTTGAATTGTGCACCTGGAATGCCTAGAAAACCAAGTTAATGTATAAAAATGTCCAAATGAACCCTGAATTATTCCAATTTTTTTACGACACCTATAGTTGCATGTTCACTGCAGATAAAAGTTCTAGCAACTCAAACACCCTCCTTCCCGCTGTGACCCCATTATGTAATTCAAATCAAGACGAAAAATCAAGTAGATCGGACACAGTTTATTATCACCAACCGTGTGAGATGCAGTACAAAATATCTTGGAGCACCGTCGGAGTATAGTACGCCTATGGCTTACGCGAGAAGGTGCGTCGGCTACAGTCCACAGCCGGTGTGTCAAGCACACTAGCTCGCTCCCCAAATATCATTTCATTGTTCAATCGTCGTCGGTGAAAGATAGGGACGTGGACCCGCGTCGTGAGGGCAACTTCGGCGGCCCACTCCGGCGAGAGCGCGGCCGCAACCGCCATGTGCGTGCTAACAAGCTGCATGAGCGCGGCCGCAATCTGCAACCGGGCGGCCAAGGCAGCCCAAACAGCCATTGTTGCTTCTCAGGTGGCAACAGCAACATCTGCCTCGGGGATAGCAACTCACGAGAGCGGCACAACAGCTGTCCGTTCCGCAGCGGCAGCCTTAGCCCTGATGGAGGCCACCATGACCATGTCGAGGCCGCCCACACCCAGCTCATGGTGGTCACCGCACAAATCAAACGAAGCTTCTCCGACAACGGTCGGCAACCCATAGCCGAAGAGTTGGCAATCGCTGAGAGCGTTCGAGCAGCCGTCCGTTCCTCCGCAGCACAC
Source organism: Thinopyrum elongatum (assembly GCA_011799875.1). Lineage (NCBI taxonomy): Eukaryota > Viridiplantae > Streptophyta > Magnoliopsida > Poales > Poaceae > Thinopyrum > Thinopyrum elongatum. The sequence goes on along the minus strand of CM022303.1, from coordinate 294,609,952 downwards.
CTTGCCATGATGGAGCCCGTCCAAGTCCAGATCGCGGCCGCCCATGCCCAGCTCGTGGCAGCCTTTTCCAAAGAGATGGCGGACACGGATGGCGAGATGCTTGCCGAGTATGGTGTGATGGATGCCATGGAGCCCCTTCCCCAGGAGATCATCGGGCGCGAGCTGGACATGGAGGAGGCGGCGGAGATCAACGAGCACTAGCCGTAGTAGTTTTGTTTTGTTTAATTAAGAGCACTGGTCTTTAATTTGTTAGAGTAATGTTTAGGTCAGCTAGCTTTGTTTAATTGCTAAACTTGCTCGTTTAAGAAGTGTGGGTGTGTTGTAGTCTCCTTTGTGTACCCAAATTATGCAATGACGTGGATGACCATTGTAACCAGGGAAATTCGAACCAAAATTTGCACGTTCAAACTCATCACACACGGGTTAAGCTATATGAATCATTTGTGATGCTCACATATCGTACACAGTGCTGAATAAGGGACCGTGTCCGATGACACTTTGCGCGCCAGTTATTTCGCTGCACCGATCCAAAATTTTCGGCTTGCGCGGAAATATCTACCTCCCCCTTACCAAAAGCCACATTTCCCCTGTTTCCGACTTCCTTTCCAAGTTGAAACCTTCACTCCTTGCTTGCAGCGCCGCCTCCTCACCGACGACCCTCCTGCACGCTGCTCGGCCTCGTCGATCCAGGCAGGTAATCCACACCCGACCCCCATCCTCCTCCTCCTCCTTCCACATTCCACATGCCCCGACCGCCGGCGCGACACCTTCCACCCAAATCACCGACCCCTCCCCCAAATAAGCACCGCCCTAAGCCATGGTGCACGCAGTATAGCCAGGAGCTCAAGGAGCATTTGGCAGTGGAGAAGTAAATCGCGGCCGCACACGCGGATGAGGTCGCGATGGCTGCCATTCGTGCTGACCCCCAGATCTTGGAGGAGCACCTCGCCGTCGAGGCCACCATCGACGCCTCACGCGCCGACGCCGCGATGCGGTTGGCTGCTTTAAACGACAGTTCATGGCGTTTTCTCGAGGCCACCGTCAGTGCCTTCGACGAAGACTACGAGGTATTTTCTCAGCGTGCCCGTGCTTACCTCAACTCGAGAGCCAGGAGGTTGGTGCTCGGAGCGGCTCAGGCAACTCACCACTACGACGAGGGCACCCACGATGTGGAGGCCTCGCCCTCTTCCATGTCCAAGGAGCCAATCATCATCGATATCTCCGACCATGAGGAGTAGCTTGTCTTATTAGCTCACTATAAGGACCTATGTTCAGTTTGCTAGCTACGCCGGTTAAGCATGCTCGGTTTACCCATTGCAAGTGCTGCTCCTGCCTTTCCTTAACAAATTCTAGTGAATTGCCCTATCTACTTTTACCATGTAATCTGTTGCTCTAGTGTATATGTTCTATATGTCGTGCAATGTGGTGCTCACTTATTAACTGTTTGGTTAATTAGTTATCGTGTTCAGTTAACTGTTTGGTTCAATTATGCAAATGTGATATTCAATTCTTCAGGGTGCAATTTTGTATTGTCTTCCATGTGAGAAATAAATCGAATTTATCTTTACAAAATACATGAGAAACAAATATAATTGCTATATTTCCAAGTTGTCAAGCATGCTTGGTTTGGTTAACTGTCTGATCTTCTAGTATGTTATATATTGTACAATGTGGTGCTCAGTTAACGTTTGGTTCATTTGTTGTGGTGTTTAGTTAACTGTTTGGTTCAATTCTGCAATGCGATATTCAATTGTTGTGGGTGCATTCTGTTATTGTATACCATTTCAGAAATAAATCGAATTTGGCTGTACTAAATACATGAGAAACAAATACAATTGCTATATTTCCAAGTTGTTAAGCATGCTTGGTTTGGTTAACTGTCTGGTCTTCTATTAGGAGTATGTTATACAGTGCAATGTGGTGCTCAGTTAATGTTTGGTTCATTTGTTTTTTTTGACCTTGTGTTTGGTTCATTTGTTGTGGTGTTTAGTTAACTGCTTGGTTCAATTCTGCAATGCGATGTCCAATATATTGTCGTGGGTAGAATTTTGTATGGTTGTGCATATGAGGAATAAATCGAATTTGGCTGCACTTAATACATGAGAAACATATACAATTGCTATATTTCCTAGTTCTTAATCATGCTTGGTTTGGATAAATGTGTTTTCCATGTGGCTTGGATTAATCTGATGAATCTGCAATGTGCTTATTTTTCATCAACATATTTTACTGATAGCATGCAAACCCTCACTTAACCTGATCACTAACTACCTTATATGTGTTGCAGGGAAACAATGGGAAGCACTGAGGTTTACAATCGAGGTTTGCACATGCCTGGTCCTTTGTCTAATAGCACATTATTGTGCAATTGCAGGAACCATTCTAATATTTAGGTTTTTAACAATTTGGTCTTGCACATGTAGGTCCTGCTGTCAGAGGTTTTGACCCACTGTTCGACCCTTTTTGCATATGGGGAAATGAGTTGTCCATGAATATCAGTCAAGTCAAGAAACTCAGAAAGATTATTAGGATAAATAAATTAGCGACAAAAAAAACAAGATTTTTATCTGCATAATGAAGAAGACATCAGTTCACTACAGGATGGTACTACCTATTATACCTTGGATTTTTTATTCCTTTGCCCCATTTCCAATATAGAGAAGATATTTATGCACATCCTTGTTTTCATACCTTTCCAAAGTAGTTCACTGATGATTACCTCTCAAATCACCTGTATGGTCAGGAGGCGAGGAAGGTATTCATACAACACCCACGGTTCAATATTGAAGTGTTCCTGAAGAGGACGAAGGATGGACGGTCAATCATTCACAGGCACTGGCCTAAAGTTGCAAAGACCTTCAACATCAATGAAGGCTCAGTATTCACCTTCCGCTTTAGCAGTTTTCCAGATGAGATTCATCTGTCTATGTACCATCTATGATGCTAATTTCCAAAGGTTATAGATGTTGCATGTGAAACTTGGTGCTGGTGCAGTTGTGTAATGGGGTAGCTGAGTGGTGAAGCTATATGATGTTGTACTCTGATGTATTTCAATTATGAAATCCTGCTTCCTTAATATGAAAGTGAAATATATTGTGTGCTTAATATGAAATATCAATTAGATTAATAAATGGATTATTAATAATAGTACAATTAGCCTGCTAATGGCCAATTAGCCTGCTAATTGGGTTTTTCTATTGCAAACGGTTATTGAGAAAACACCGTGGGCGATGACCTCAGACAACGCACACAGTTTCTAGGAATAAAACGTGTTGGGTCAATGAACAATCACACACGACATCCTCGTGAAAACTATTTGTGTTAGGCCACCTTGCGCAAACGTTTACCACATAGAAAGTGTGTGTGATGGACAGCCTATGCCACACAGTTTCCTCTACGCACCGTGTGTGATGCATTCAATAACGCAAACGATAAAATTGTTAATATCGTCTGCAATGACAACACTATCACAAATGATTTAATGGGGAAAATTGTGTGTGATGTATCTGCGAACGGAAACATTTTCCTTGGAGTGACTGTGTGGGATGTATATACGAACGGAAACGTACTTCTTGGATTAACTGTGTGGGATGTACATACTAACGGAAACATATTCCTTGGATTGACTGTGTGGAATGTACATACGAACAGAAACATTTAGCCGGGCTGACTGTGTGGAATGTACTTACGACCGGAAACGATTTGGCATGTATAATTATATTTTTTTAGCACAACTGTACGTATAACCATATTTGATCGCTCGCCCGTCGCACACGACCTCATTTTGCCGAGCGTGTGTGCCAGGAGGGCCTATCCCCGACGGTTTCTGGGTCGTGTGGGAAGGACCCCCCTATTGCCCACACTCACTTGGCGACGGTTCCACATGTCATCACAGAAAGGGGTTAAAAACCGTTTGTATAGCACCTCATTGTACCAGTGTTATTCCTTCATCCATCGTGATCTCACCCAAAACTTGAAAATTTCAGCACACAAAACTCAACAGAAAACTCATGAGATCCGTTAGTATAACAAGCAAATCATAAACTATTTGTACTATTGTCAACCCATTCATATTTTATTATTGCATAATACCTACTTTATTCTAACTTATCCATGACTTATACCGCCTGATACAATCCATAGATTCATTAAAACAAGCAAACCATGCAACAAAAATAGAATCTGTGAAAAACATAACAGTCTGTAATGATCTGGACAATGACTATACTTTTGTAATTCCAAATATTCTGGAAAATTAGGACAACTTGGGAAATTTGTATATCAACCATGCGTAAAAAATTAAGAATTTTATCACGTTCCAGTGAATTTAAACAATTCTTCTGCTGGGCATAAAAGTTTTTGTTTTTTCACAGAATCAAATCAACTATCAACCAAATCATCCCAAAGGCTTTACTTGGCACAAACACTAATTTAAACACAAAAACACAACCATAACAGTAGCATAATTGTGTGCACACTCAAAAATGGAAAATAAAAATAAAAAATAAAGATAACTATTGGGTTGCCTCCCAACAAGCGCTATTGTTTTACGCCCCTAGCTAGGCGTAAGGCATAGTTTCAAGGGTTATCATCAAAGTAACGGAGATCATTCATGCTCATCTCATACTCCCTTCTTTCAGCAGCAAGCTTCTTAAGAGGTAAGCTAAAGTAATTGAAAGGGCTAAATTTAATAGGATAGGGATCCATAAGATCAAGTTTGGAAGGAGGTGGTTCTTCCTTTGTCCCTTTATAAGTGATGACTATTTCTTCATTATAAATGTTACTTTGAATATGTTCCTTTAATCTTTTCTCAAGCACAAACCCTAATCCATTATTTTGTATAGTAAAATTACCATTAAGTTTAGAGATTTTATCAAGTAAAACTAAAGGGGAACCTTTTTTCTAAGATTCTCATTGTAAGCAACATAGTCCGGAGATTGTAATCTACTTATATCCTCCTGATTATGGAGAATTTCCTCTATAGGAGGACAACCACAATTTATATTATGGTAAGCAAATATCTCTCATGCCTCCTTCATGATACGGTTAAATTCGTGAGCTAGAAATATAGTGACTATGTGTTTAACGGAAGGATCGTGAATATTTGAAAGCTCTAAAAGTATTCTTTGTATCGCGGGATGCATATGCACAAATTGTCTTTCAAATTCAACTATAAGCAAAGATATGTGATAGGTCTCCAACGTATCTATAATTTTTTATTGTTCCATGCTATTAAAGTATCAATCTTGGATGTTTTATATACAATTACTAGCAACTTTATATCATTTTTTGGGACTAACCTATTAACCTAGTGCCCAATGCTAGTTGCTATTTTTGGCTTGTTTTTTACTTTGCAGAATATCAATACCAAACGAAGTCCAATTGCCACAAAACTTTTTGGAGATTTTTTTTCTGGTGATAAGAGACCCTGGAAGCTTCTGGAGCACATGAGAGGAGCCCTGTGGGGCCCACTAGACACCAGGGCACGCCAGGCGCCTCTGGCGCGCCCTGATGGGTAGTGGATCCCACAGGCACCCCCTTGACCTATCTTCGCCTATATAAATACTCTAAAATCCCAGAAACCCTAGGGGAGTCGACAAAATACTTTTTCTGCCGCTGCCAGTTCCAGAACCACGAGATCCAATCTAGAGGCCTTTTCCGGCACTCTGCCGGAGGGGGCAACAATCACGGAGGGGTTCTTCATCATCCTTGCTGCCCCTCCAATGATGCGTGAGTAGTTTACCACAGAGCTACGGGTCCGTAGTTAGCAGCTAGATGGCTTCTTCTCTCTTTTTGATCTTCAATACAATGTTCTCCTCGATGTTCTTAGAGATCTATTTGATGTAACTCTTTCTTGCGGTGTGTTTGTTGGGATCCGATGAATTGTGAGTTTATGACCAGATCTATCCATGAATATTATTTGAGTCTTCTTTGAACTCTTTTATGCATGATTGTTATAGCCTCGTATTTCTTCTTCGATTTATTGGTTTGGTTTGGCCAACTAGATTGATTTATCTTGCCATGGGAAGAGGTGCTTTGTGATGGGTTCGATCTTGCGGTGCTCAATCTCAGTGACAGAAGGAGACATGACACGCATGTATCATTGCTATTAAGGGTAACAAGTTTTATTCATACGTGAGTTTATCTTGTCTACATCATGTCATCTTTCCTAATGCATTACTCCATTTTTCCATGAACTTAATACACTAGATGCATGCTGGATAGCGGTCGATGTGTGGAGTAATATTAGTAGATGCAGAATCGTTTCGGTCTACTAATCTTGGACGTGATGCCTATATACAGGATCATTGCCTTGGATATCGTCAGAATTATTTGCTTTTCTGTCAATTTCCCAACAGTAATTTGTTTACCCACCGTATGCTATTTTCTCGAGAAAAGCCTCTAGTGAAAACTATGGCCCCTGGTCTATTTCCTATCATATATTAAAACCAAAAATACCTTGCTGCAATTTTCTTTTATTTATTTTATTTTGTGTTTTATTTAGATCTATTTATCGAATATCATACAATTTAATCTATCTCAATACCGTTGAGGGATTGACAACCCCTTTACGCGTTGGATTACAAGTATTTGTTGTTTGTGTGCAGGTGTTGTTTACATAGTGTTGCTTGGTTCTCCTACTAGATTGATAACCTTGGTTTCATAACTGAGGGAAATACTTACCTCTGCTGTGCTGCATCATCCTCTCCTCTTCGGGGAAATACCAATGCAGATTACAAGCATCAATATGGCATCCATAAAGCTAGAAGTTTTATTAAGAATTGATCCTTCCAACATAGGTAGCATACCAACACAAGTAAAGAAATCCTAGATAACCCCTTTTCCAATATTATTACCACTACCTATACTGAGCCTTTTTGTATGCATGATAGTGGATTCTTTTTTATTAGGATCATCATCGGCAAGATTATCTATATTTTCTTTAGCAACTTTATAAGAGCCTTTTTTAATATTTCCATTATTCATAAGCTTTAGTAATACGAACGGATTGCCCAAAAATTTCGCACTAGTGGCGGGAGCATTGCTAACCTTTTTAAACTCAGACATGATAGCAACTTCAAGCAAAAAAGCAAATGAAAATATTTTCATGTTTTTGTAAAAAAAATTTAGAAGTGGCGGAGATGAAAACGAGAGGCAAAGGAAAATGAAAAGGCAAATAAAAATAAGAGCAAGTAGATGATAGTTTATGCGAAGGTACTTGATGGGTTTTGGTGATGTCTCCCCGGCAAACGGCGCTAGAAATTCTTCCTGCTACTTGTGAGCTGCGTTGGGATTTCCTCGAAGAGGAGAGGATGAAGTAGTACAGTAGAGATAAGTATTTCCCTCAGTTAAGAACCAAGGTTATCAATCCAGTAGGAGAACCACACAAAAACTCATTGGCAGCACCTCCACACACAAAAGCAAATACTTGCACCCAACGCAAACAAGGGGGTTGTCAATCCCCTCAGCGGTTATTTGCAAGGATTAAATCTCGTAGTGGTAGGCAAATAATTAAATTGCGAAATAAAATAGAAATAAATAAAGGTGCAGAAAGGTTTTTTGGATTTATATATGATAAAAGTAGACTCGGGGGCCATAGTTTTCACTAGAGGCTTCTCTCTTGAGCACATAAAGTACGGTGGGTGAACAAATTACTATTGGACAATTGATAGAAAAGCGCATAGTTATGACGACATTCAAGGCAATGATCATGTATATAGGCATCATGTCCGAGACAAGTAGACCGACTCCTGCCTGCATCTACTACTATTACTCCACCCATCGACCGCTATCTAACATGCATCTGGGGTATTAAGTTAATGAAAACAGACTAACGCCTTATGTAAGATGACATAATGTAGACAAAGTAAACCCAATCAATATGAATAAACCCCATCTTTTTATCCTTAATGTCTACAATACAAATATGTGTCATGTCCCTTTCTGTCACTGGGATTGAGCACCGCAAGATTGAACCCATCACAAAGCACCTCTCCCATTGCAAGAAAAATCAATCTAGTTGGACAAACTAAACGGATAGATCGGAGGGAAATACAATGCTATAGTCATGCATAAAAGAATTCAGAGAAGACTCAATTAATATTCATGAATAATCTGATCATAAACCCACAATTCATCGGATCCCAACAAACACACTGTAAAAGAAGATTACATCGAATAGAACTCCAAGAACATCGAGGGGAACATTGTATTGAAGATCAAAGAGAGAGAAGAAGCCATCTAGCTACTAGCTATGGACCCGTAGGTCTATGGTAAACTACTCACGCATCATCGGAAGGGCAGCAAGGATGATGTAGAAGTCCTCTATGATCGATCCCCCCTCCGGCAGGGTGCCAAAAAAGGCCTCCAGATGCGATCGCGGAAGAACAGAAACTTGCGGTGGCGTAAAAAGTATTTCGGATGGCTCTCTGATGTATTAGGAATATTTGGGAATTTATAGAGGTGAAATTTGGTCAAGAGGTGCCACGAGGAGCCCACAAGCCTGGAAGGCGCGCCTACCCCCTAGGGTACGCCCCCCGGGCTTGTTGCTCCCTTGTGACTCCCCAGGTCTTCTCCCGAACCTTCTAGGGTCCCTTCTGGTCCAGAAAAAATTAATCCAAAGTTTTTTCTCCATTTGGACTCTGTTTGATATTAATTTTCTGAAAAGCCAAAAACAAGCAAAAAAACAGCAAATGGCACTGGGCACTAGGTTAATAGGTTAGTCCAAAAAATGATATATAATTACATATAAAACATCCAAGATTGATACTATAATAGCATGGAATAATCAAAATTTATTGATACGTTGGAGACGTATCAGCGATCTTTGCACAAAATTTGCAAAAAGATCTGACGCTCCAAGCTAATTTGTTTTCGATGCCCTCCCAATTCAATCGCAAATCCCCTACATAGCAGTGGCGTTGGACCAGAAATCCTCAGTGGTGGTGGCGGAAGCCCAGATCCTGAGCCAAGTTGGGCGTGCAAGCCCAACAAAGGCACTAATCCATCTTTGCTTCGATGGCTCCTAACAGGTTCATTGTCGGCAACATAGTTTGAGGCAGATTAGATCCGATTTCTTGCCCCCTCAAGCTCCTAGATCAGCTCACGGTCGTGCTCCTGGCTCCGTCCCCCTCTTGGGATTTAGACTAGCTCAACGGTGGTGGACTCCTTGCCACCTTCCTGGCCGTCCGCTTCTAGGGGTTGTGAACAGGCCATCACGTTTGTTCATTCTTCGGGTAAATAGACATGTCAAATTTTATTATCTATCTAGTAGATTGATGTACATCTGCATAGTTTCATTTTTTTACTTGTTAACGTTGAATCTGTTCTCAATGAATACTCATGAACTCTACCAGTCATGCACTTTTGATTTTCTGATGCACAAGTTGCATCATGATCCGATAAATGTGATTTCCTTTTGTACCAAAGTAATTACATTTCCCCACAATGGAGATCTTACCATAAGCTACACCCTTGATCTGGTCCAGTGCTAGACATTTGACCTAGAAAAGATGATTTCCCATCCGAATTTGCATATTCTCATATCAGGATCCAGTAATGGAGGGGAACAGTAGGACATCTCCTCTAGGAGAGCCCTCAATTCCGTTGATCGCAACATGTGCACCGGCACTATCAGGTCAAAACAGTAACCTGAGAAAGTCAAGGATATTCTAATGTACTTAACAGTGTGTCAATCCCTTGTGTGATGTTGGTTGCTAAAAAACTTTATGCAGCCATGGAATCGGTCAACAATGTTCAAAATCAAGATTTCAGCGATGCAGTGCCATTTATAGAGATTAATTCCCCAATGCTTCTCATTGATGATTCCAGGACACCAAAAAAATTCTCGCAAGAGGTACACGCAGCTTTGGATTTTAATGCAATATAACTTCTTATGTCTGTCCATGTTAAAATCCATGACTTCATTCATGTTTGATAGGAAAGTGTACACCTTATCATATATCACATCTCCATGCCAAACCTTAGGTGACAAACAAATAGGCTAAAACTTAACAACGGAGATATGTCCATGTTTAGGGTACAAACTACTAGGTCCTGTTGTGTTATATCACTTGTCATAGCCTGTAATCCTCGCTTTAAATGGGCAGTCCGTATGGGGAGTAGTAATTGTATTTAGTTTGTGTGAAACTATGTTTTTGCTCGTGACGAAATGAGATCCCATAACCAAATAGACATGTGTATTAATATGGTTGAGGAATTTCATTCTAAGTTTGACATCTAGGTTATGTATTCTGGGTTGGAGCAGCGAATGAAACTGGACATAATGATGCCTCTCTTCTCAAGATATGCTATTTGGTATATGTTTCTAACTGTCACCTATTTATTTAGTGTACTTACCTAGGTAGACTGAACCGATCAAGTGTATAAGAGTCCATGAAGGTTGGGTAGATGAAGCTTGATTACCGAGAAGCACTAAACCATGAGGCAAAATGATAGACCTTCTCTGTCATGTACCATGAAGATGCTTGTTGGGCGGTACTAATTTTAGTTCTTAGTACTTGGTCTTGCTGCCCATGTACTAAAAATGATCTATATATGCCTCTTGTGTTATGTTCTCATGTACTCAAATACTCGAATGCTTACTGAGCGGTGATAATTTCAGCCCTTAATTTGCTCATGCGCTCAAATACTTCCGGTTTGACATCTACTTGTAGTTTTGTTTGATCCAAGATGAGTTAATTCTCTCATGTGCTAAAATATTTGTGTTACATATTGGCGTTTTTAGTGACCAAGATGTTCTTGTAAACTCTTGAAAAATTAGCGATGTCTCTGAGGCAAAAAAAAAGACACTTAAATGTGTATGGATTTCATGCAGTAGATATTTGCAAAGATTTTATATCAAACTAAGAGGAGATGGCCATCAACACTTTACATATCCGAAAATGGTCATATTTCACAAAGACTCGAGGTGTATACTGCAAATGTCCTATTTCCTATCTAACTCTTTGCAGTTTTTTTTCATGAAATGTACATTAAATGGTCTGCTGTCCCTCCACCTAAATATTTACCATTCATCTTCAATCTAGTGGTTCAAGTTGTTTTTTTTACTTTTGTATAGCAAGCTTAGATTCTATTGTAGCCCTTCCCATGTCTTGTAGAGATATAAAGATTACTGCCACGTCCTGTAGAGATATAGAGATTACTGCCACATCCTATAGAGATATAGCGATTCTATTGTAATCTCCAATCCATGTCTTGTAGCGATATAGATTACTGCCCCTCACACACACACATAAAAAAAAGATAGAGATTACTGTCCCTAAGAAACCCAAATGATAAGTGCCACATGTGTGGCATGAAGCACTCCAGCATTGACGTATTTTTACAACTAAGTTGCCATCCGAAAAGAAAAAAACAAACCCCAAAAAATGAAACTTGCCATCTGAAAAGAAGTTGTCATCCTCGCGTCACCAAATTTGCCATAAAAAACTTTCGGAATTGCAATGTGTTTGTGCCACACGTGTGGTAGTTATCAGGGTCCATAAGAAAAAGATTAAGATGATGCTACCAAAGTCCAAAGAGGGCGTGGGTTTTCGTGATATGCGTGCTTTTAACCAGGCCCTGTTGGCAAAACAGGCTCAACGTTTGATTGATAACCGAGTTAGCTTATGTGCACGGCTACTAAAGACGAAATATTTTACTAATGGTAATATTCTAGACGCATTGTTTTCTGGTAATACTTCTGTGGTGTGGAAAGGAATTGAGTATGGTTTGAATCTTGTTAAAAAGGGGATGATATGTAGGGTGGGAGATGGTAAATCTATTGGAGAGACCCTTGGATCCCTCGAGGTCCCACCTTCCGCCCTATTACACCAAAGAGGAATTGCAAGCTTAATCGTGTGGCGGATTTTATTGATGACAATGGTGCGTGGATTGTGGAGCGGTTAGAGGAATATTTTCTGCCATGTGTTACGTATTATCAAGATCAGAGCAGCGCCACGGCGTCGGGGGGATTCTCTGGCTTGGCAACCCGATCTGGGGTGTTCATGGTACGTAGTGCGTATCATCTGGCAACACAACATCATGATGAAGCTTTTGCGGGAGGTGCTAGCAGCTCACATCCAAACGGAGAAAGACCCCTGTGGAAGGTCCTTTGGCAGTCGATGGTGCCCCCCAAAAATGAAAATTCTAGCTTGGAAAGTTGTGTCGGGTGCATTGGCTACGTCTGAAAACAATATGCATAGGCACTTATCTACAAGGGCGACTTGCCCTGTGTGCGGCCAGGGTTTTGAGGGGTTGTACCATACACTTGTTGCATGCATGCATGTGTCTGTCTCGTGGGATGCGATGGCCACTGCATGACCCATCCCTCGGAAGGAGGAAATACTAGATAAGGGAAGCCACTGACTCCTGTTGCTAGCTCGCTGCTCCGATGGTGCTCGCAGTATGGTTATCATGTTGATCTGGCGTATCTGGCAGACACGCATGGACATTACACAAGGAAGGAATGTGCCCCCAACCAGTGCGTCGGTGGATTTTCTTGTGAGCTACATGAACTCGATCGTAGCTGCTCAAAAATATACGATAGAAGAAATATTGAAAGGGAAGATGGTGGTGGAAGAGATATGGGAAAGACGTGAGCCTGCTATTACGTCGCAGGTGCATCCGTGGCCTACACCGCCACGTGATATGGCTGCTTTGTCTGTTGATGGAGCTTTTTTGGAGAAAAAATGTACGGTGGTGGGGATGATTCTTCGAAGACATGATGGCTCAGTAATCTTCTCTGTGTATTGATATCTATTCACTACAGTGACGCTTTGGAGACTGAGATTCATGCATTGATGATTGGTATGACGCTCGCTCGTCAGCACACAGAGCTACCGGTCATGGTTCAATCTGATGCGTCATCTGCTATATCTTGTCATTTCAATTCTAGTTTAGATCGTTCAATTTATGGTTATTTAGTAGCTGAGATTAAATCCCTTATGATCGATAGAGTGTTTGTTCCCAGAAGTTACGTAGGTCTCAGAATAGCGTTGCAGATTGCCTGGCAAGATATAGTCGCTCTGAGCGAGCTACACAACTGGCTCGGTAGAGAACCCTCATGTATCGAGGTACTCTTGCTGAAGGATTGTAACTCTGTCTTATATTGGAATAAACTACATACTATTGATCTTGAAAAAACAAAGATTACTGAAAAAGAACGAATACACTTGTTGCCCAAAGACGCCTGCCACCACACATGGCCTCGTTACGCAAACGGAAGTGGCAAATTTTCGTGTTTTGACCCTTTTTGCTAACAAATTCAGGATCTGACCCCTGTTTGAAAATATTTCGGGATCTGACCCTTTTCCTACCGCCAGACCCCTTGGCGGTAGGGTATAACAGCCTACACGCTCTGTGTTGAAAACTTAGAACTTTTTGGTGGTAGGGTGTCCAACCCTACCGCCAAGGGGCATGGCGGTAGGCTATTATACCCTACCGCCAAGGTGTCTGGCGGTAAGAAAAGGGTCAGATCTCGAATTTTTTTCCAATAAGGGTCAATCCCGAAATAGTATAAAAAAAGGGTCCAAACACGAAATTTAGCCATCGGAAGTGAACCTCACTATCGATACTGTCGCTTTGGGGATCTTCGGTGCGGCGAAGCCAGTAAAGAGGAGGACGGAAGAGAGGATACAGCCCACGCTCCATTCCTCTTCCTCCTGGCAAAATATCCGCACGAGTCCTACCGCGTGCGGCGGCCGGAAGGAATTCGCTCAGATTGAGCGCCCCGCCGCTGGGATCCTGCCGTTGTTCGCGCGAGAATCCACTACCGGGGCTGCGATCCTCGCATCGCGGCTTCCCGTCACATCTTGACCGAGGAATTTCTGTGGAGCCGCCGTGTAGTCACCGGAGGCTTCTTCTGCGGTGTCCAGGGCGGCTGGGTCCTGTCGCGTCCGGGGTTGATGCGCGGCGTCTCGGGCGCCACTGCTGCGACGTACGGCGAGACTGGTGCTTCAGATCGCGGAGCCGGCCCGGGGTTGTCCTTCCACTTGCTGTGGCTGTGGTTGGGGATCGGTGGTGGGGAGTAAAGCCTGGGGAGTGAGCAGATGGAAGAGGACTGTACTTTACTATTCTCGCTACAACTTGGATTTCGCTCCAGTTAGACAGTAGATTAGCCTTATCTTGCTTGCCGATCAGAGCTTAGAGTGGTCTGGTCGTGCTCGCCGGAGCAGGTTCTTGGTGGTTTCGGGGAGCAGTTGCTATTGCTGCAAGCAGAAGCATAATCGGGAGTTGGTTTGTCTGACGAACCAGTCTGTGTGTGTGGTAATTTGAGCCGTGGAATCGCGCAAATCCAGCTTTGCAGGGTTGCTGCAGCTGGATATGGTGCATGTGAAAGAATCTGGAGAGCTTGTTCGATTGCTTTGCGTCACACAATGTCTCGGTGCTTCCCATTCCCGCCTCCCGGGTATGAGGCAAAGCCCAGGAGTGAGCATAAGGATCTGCTAAAGAAGGTTCATGCTTTTACCTTTAAAATCACTTGCAAATAAGGCTGCACTTTATGCTTCACACAACTAGGCGGTGCTAGACTAACTATGCAGTCGGTGAGAGGATGAACATGCCTGAATGAGAAGGGACTTGTCCTGCTGTTTCCGGGTTAACATACACTGAATCATCTTCATCTGTTGCAAATAGAGGGTGGATGTTGATATATTCTTGTTAGTGAGGTTATTTTCTTGTGTAGAGACTGTTTGCCATTTTGTGTGCCATGTTTTTGAAATATTGTCTCTGTCTAGCAGGAGTCGCAGCTACAGTATTTAGATTATTTTCTTGTTCTTTGCTCACAAGGAAGGTGGCCATAAGTTCGTATGTAGTGAAGCAACTTATATAGCATTCCATGATACTATGGAACTAGCTCACATATTTGCAAAATGTTCGAGGCTTAATTAATTATAACAAGGGGGAGAACATTTGCTTATTTAAAGATTAGAAAAGCCTATATATTTTTTATTGCTAGCAGACATGTTCCTTTTACTGTCACAAAACATAAAACAGGAAAAGACCAGCCCTACAGTATTTCTCTTTATATTTGCCCCTTTGTAATCTAGGTTGGGAATTTGGGATGGGTAGTTATTTTTTAGAGCAACAGTATTTCCTGCCTTAGAAGGACAGCCTATCCTCACAATAGTTCATATGCTTCAGTTATGCTGGATCATTAAGATATTCACTAACTAATCTTTATACCGTGATCTACAAAATACCTATATGTTCAAATTTCATGTTGCCCTTGCTGAAATTGTTTCTCTAGCCTCTACTACTATGAAAATGGCTACCCTGCTAATATGGCAAGACTTGGATATCCACTTTTTACTATCTTATAATGCTTTGTACTAACTATCACTGCACGTTCCTACTATTCTTGTATTAACTAGAGTACATGGGTATAAAGTGTAAATGTTTTCTTGGAGACGTTGGTCTACTTGAAGTATGCTTTCCTTGTGATCCATCTCTAGAATTATCCGTCCACACAGAACTTAAATCCTGGCTTAGATCAATGCAATATATCCTCGATCATCAAGCTTGGTGTAACATATATGGCTGATTATCTGTGCATGTAACACTAACATGATGGTGTTTGATAGAAAACCGCAGTGAGGTCTTGATTTTATTATGATTTGTATTGAATATGTACTCTTTTATCTTTATTTTGCTTGTTTAATTGTATTAATATTCAACCTGTGGCACCATTTCTACATTTACTGTTATTAACAATTAATCTGTGGCAACTTTTTTCAGGAAAATCACAAGGCAAAGAAGCACAAAAAGGAAAAGACGGATGGGGGCAAAAGAGAAAGAAAAGAAAAGGATCATGGTTATAGGAAAGATAAGCACAAGAAGAAACACAAAAGAGAGAAGCACAAAGATAGGAGAGAGAAGAAAGAAAGAGATAAAGACAAAAGACAAAATTTGGAACTGGGAACCCAGAAGAAGGATGATCTTGACAATAGAAGACCCAAACAAATAGTGCATAATGAAGCAGTCAAATATAGCAAACATAAAGATGAGTTGGCTACCCAAATCGCAGGCCAAG
The DNA here is from genome assembly GCA_011799875.1 of Thinopyrum elongatum. NCBI lineage: Eukaryota > Viridiplantae > Streptophyta > Magnoliopsida > Poales > Poaceae > Thinopyrum > Thinopyrum elongatum. The sequence goes on along the minus strand of CM022303.1, from coordinate 294,593,919 downwards.
AAGGTCATGCAAACCGCACCAGGAGTAATACTGGCAAGTTGCTTCCTCGAAGCATCGAGTCCTTTGGTGTTGTAGGTTCTAAAGAGAAGGAAAGAACTTCTATCAGTAGAGTGAATGGGAAATCCAGGCAAATTGCTCAGCACAATCATGCCAGTGAAAAGGGAAAGAATAAAACTAGAATCTTGAGTGGTACGAGCCTTCAACTTGGGTCAGCTGAAAAACGTTCTACCAGAATACATGGTAGTAGTGGAGTGGGCCTGCAAGAGGATAGCTCTAAAGGTATATTTGTTACTACCACAGCCTCTCAACAGAAGTGCAGAATTACACCAAGTGCAAATGCTGCGCAGAGAACTGAACAAGTGGACCAACATCCAGAAGGTTCTTCTCATTCTGCATATGGAAAAAGTGACAGCGTGAGCACCAAGTGGATGGCAGAGAATAAAAAAGGGAATGCTGACAATTTTCATTTCGGGATGGATAAGCAATCGGCAAGAGGCAAAAGTGGAGCAGATCAAGGGATTGCAAAGATTAAGGAGGCAAAAGCTAATCATCAGAAGAGTGTTAAAGATGGAGATAAAAGGCATGGTGTAAATCAGAAGATTGTTAAAGACAGAGATAGAGATTGCAATGTAAAGAAAAGAAAGGCTAAAGATGGTAATGAAGGCAAAACCAGGGAGAAAAGAAGTGCTATAGATGAGCAGAAACACAGAGAGCTTGACGGAGATGGGGCAAGCAAGAACTATATTCATGATCTAATGGACTTGGCTCATCTTAATGGGAACAAGTTCACTTCTGATGATGTCAAGAAAAGGAAAGGCTTAAACGCTAACAGTTCTCTACATGGTGAGTTTCTTTACTCGTTATCGTGGGGCTGATTTTATATGTGTGTGTACTCCTTGGAAGCATACGCTTAGATTTAGATAGCCTTCTAGCTATGATTTTGATTTTATTTTAGGCTCACTTGCATAATGTTGGCAGATCATCATAGTATGCCAATGGCTAAGATGCCAAGGAGGTCTCCTGCCAATCATCTTTGTGTGAATGGGGAAATGTTGAAGCATTCTCAGCGAACTGCACCTACATTACCAGTGGGCACAAATCCTCGTGAGGCAGGCATGCTTGAAGATAGCAAGGAATGCATCAAAAATGGCATGACCGGCCTCCTCTACCTAGAGGAACACAATTCTGCAGTCTCTCCATCCAGCTATGGCAGCAGTGAAGTCTCTCTGAAACCAGCTCACCCTGATACCAAGTATCTGAGCCAGGTGTACTCCGTACCAGCGGTCGATGACCGCTCAGAGTACATTGATCAAGACTGGCTGTTTTCGGGAGACCGTGTTCACCAGAAAACAACGATGCTTGAGGCCGCAGAAGCACCCCAGGTCTGGGCTGAAGCACAGCTGATCGATTCTGCTGATGTAGTTGCGCTGCCTTATGTTGTTCCTTTGTAATGTGAAACTCCTCCATTATGCGCACATGAGACGGCTTTCATAGTTTTGGGCTACGATCAGGAAGCGCAGAAGATAGGATTCACTTATTCGTTTTGCTGTCATGCCTGCATGGTTTTGTTGGCGAGATTTCTGGCCACTAAACTGCCAGTGACAGGTTTTGTTGTCTGCAAGGTTGTGCTGCATATCAGATGATACGACGGCTGACGGGCACACTTAGATTCTGTACATGAAGCGATTGGATTCAGCGGCAAGTGTTGCTCCTGCTGTACCGCCAAACAGTATGGTGTTTTTCTTTCTTTTGCGAAAACACAGTTTTGGCGTTGTATTTGTAAAATTTTCATGAAAGAAATGTTTAGAGGCCAAGGAACTCGAAACACGAAAAATGAAGTGTCTCTAAGATCCTGTTATTGTGCTTGAACAAGAGCTTGTTTCGAGTTTTGTGGCCTTTGTTTGTTTGAGTATCCCTTCGTATTAGTTTGGCAGGGCCATGGGAATGGTTTATGCTCTGCAGTTTGAGATTCTGAGTTTGCTGTTTTAGCCATCAAACTGATTGCTAAGAGCATCTTCAACAGATGATGTATATTTTGGTGCTTCAAATGGGTGATGTAAAAATTTGGAGCATAAAAAAATGTTTTTTACATCTTTGAAAAAGGCTTAACTCCAACAGATGGTCCAAACACGGAGATGTAAATAAAAGAGCAACTCCAACAGATGGTCCAAAACGAAGATGTAAAACCGGCCGGCGGCCGCGCGGCTGCTGTTTGCCACTGTACAACCGCATATATTGCAAAAAACAATTAAAAACAACATACAAAAAATTATACATGTCCACAATATCAAATTATTACATAGTTCTTCAAATCCACGAGATCAAATGCAACACAAATACAACATACTTTTGTACAATACAACATAGTTTTTCATAAACAAATAATGAATCTATGCGGCTCTTTCGCCATGCCATTTCCAACGCTCTTCCATCAAATCTTTCTGAAGTTGATCATGCACATCGGTGTCTCTAATCTCGCTGTATACCTTCATGAAACGTCTGATCCGCCGTTCTTTTCGCACGGGGTTAACAGGAATGCCCATCAAGTGATAGAAGTTGTAATCTAAATTTTTTCCACGCTCGTTCTCAATAATCATATTATGTATAATCACGCAAGCAGTCATGATGTACCAAAGGATCTTTTGATCCCAGAATCTAGATGGTCCTCGCACAATAGCAAATTGAGATTGCAAAATCCCAAAAGCACTCTCAACATCTTTTCTAGCGACCGCTTGTGCATTGTGAAAGACGAGTTCTTTCTTACCTCTGGGTTTTGCAACCGGCTTGACAAATGTACTCCACCTTGGGTAGATCCCATCTGCAAGATAGTACCCATAGTTGTATGTGCGGCCATTTGCTTCGAAGGTCACTGGTGGTGCTTCTCCATTTGCTAACTTGGCAAACAGAGGTGACCGGTCGAGCACGTTGATGTCATTGCAAGATCCATGCATCCCAAAATATGCATGCCAAATCCATGTTTCATGATCGGCAACTGCCTCAAGAATGATAGTGGCATCCTTTCCACGACCCTTGAATTGTTCATGCCATGCTTTTGGGCAGTTCTTCCATTTCCAATGCATGCAATCCACAGACTCGAGCATACCTGGAAACCCTCGAGCTTTGTTCATCTCCAAAAGCCTCTGAGTGTCCTGAGCATTAGGTGCTCTCAAGTACTGTGGATCAAACACTTCTACCATAGTCATTGCAAATTGCTTGACATAGAAGATAGAAGTGCTTTGTCATCAATGTAATCTGCCGGAACACCATATGCCATCATGCGCAAAGCGGCAGTGACCTTCTGTTCAATGATATGGCCAAGTAACCCGGCACAGTTCCTTCTCTGCTCGAAGGCTGGATTATGCTGCTTCACGGAATTGCAAATGTGGATGAACAAGTCTTTCGACATTCTGAAACGGCGTCAAAAATATTTCTCCGGGAAAACATGTGGTGATCCAAAGTAGTTGCACATCAACCGTTTGTGTGCATCAACCCGTTCTCTCCGAATGAGCGCACGACCATAGACGGAACCGCTGTGCTTCGGCTTCTTCCCCTTGTGCATGGCCACTAGCATAGCAATGTCCTCTTCTTCATGCAAATCAAATTCCTCGTCTGACGATGAATCGTCCACGCATGAGGAGTCAACCGAGCTCATCTACAATGCAGATAACCACCGTCAAACATACTATCCAATCCCAATTTAAATCATCAACTTTCGTCGTTTTTTTACCTTGGGGAATTCCGTCGAACACCTTGTGCGCGGGATGGAAGAAGATGGCCGGCGGTTGGATTGATCGCTGCTGTGGACAGCTGCGGACGGTGGCGCAGAAGAGAAGGGAACTGGGCGGCCGGCGGAGAGGAGCTATACGGGTTGCCGGACTGCCGGAGTCGGCGAATCCAGCCGCGGCTGCTTCCCGAAACAGCGGCGCCAGGGCGGTTGCGAGACGCCCTCTGGCGGGGGAGGCGACGCGGGCTAGGGCGGCGGCGGCGATTTGGGGCGGTGGCGGCAATGGCGACGGCGATTTGGGCGGTACCGGCGGCGATTTCCGGTGGCTGGTGCTTGGGCGGGCGGTCGCGAGCGAGAAGGCAAATGAACTGGCGGTTGGTCGTTTCGCGGGCGGCCGCGGTTTTACATCAGATGTATCTCGTGATGTAAATTTGCATCACGAAGTTTTCAATTTTACATCTCCGGGAGGCGGTGATGTATTTTTTTTACATATGGACCATTTGTTGGAGCAGCGTTTTTTGCTTTCGAAGATCCAAAAGTTAGGTATTTTTACATATGGACCGTCTATTGGAGATGCTCTAACTCTCTTGTAAGAGCATCTACAACCGGCTGTCTCAAACACGCGTCATACGCCCGAACGGGCCGTCCGGTCACGTTTTTTTTTTTACCCAGACGCCCCCCTCAAACGTCCGGGCTAACCGGCACCCCTCATATCCAGCCCAAATATGGGGCGGATATGAGGGCACCCGGGCACGCTTGCCACGTCGGACCCGGCAGCCCATCCCCACCCTAAATTGCATCAAATCCACCCCCTCCCCCCGAGCTGTCGGATCCATTTGCTCTCTCCTCTCTTCTTTCTCCTCCGCGCCGTTTGGCTCGCAGCTCCGCCGCCGCACGCCGCCGCACGCGCTCCGCAGCCGTTCCTAGCCTCTGCACCGGCAGCTCCGACAGAGCAGTCATCTCTCCCGTCCTCGCCGCGGGGGATGTCGTCTCTGGCCCGGACGTCACCACGGTACATCCGACAACTCTCTGGCTCCGCCTTGCGCTTGATGTGTTCGACATATTGTCTGATCGGATTTTTTTGTAATTTTGTTAGGGAAAACGATGGATTCCGATGCTTCGTCGGACGAGGAGTATGGACCGCCAGAGCTTAACCAAATGATTCAAGATGAGTTCTTCGATTCCTCGAATTCGGACGAAGAAGTGGACATGATTATGCTCATGAGCATGCAAGAGGAAATGGACCGCCAAGTGGAGCATATTCTCAACTTCAAGGGCTAAATCAAAGGAAGAAGAGTGATCAACCGGGATAGGGTGTCCAGAGCAAAGCTACTGTACAGGGACTACTTTGCTCCCAAGCCTGCTTTCCCGGATGATCCATGGTCTCGTCGCTGTTTTCGCATGTCGAAACCATTGTTCTTGCGCATTGTGGAGGGAGTGGAGGCACACGACGACTACTTCAAGCTCACAAGGGATTGTTGCGGATAACTCTCTTTCTCTCCCAAGCAGAAGTGCACGGCTGCTCTGAGGATGCTTGCACTTGGTACTGCTGGAGATGCCGTTGGTGAGATGGTCAGGATGGGGGAGAGCACGTGCTTGAAGACTACTGTCAAGTTTGCCCGCACCCTGGGACGTGTTTGGACCTGAGTATCTCAGAGAACCAAATGTGCAGGACACCGAGAAGTTGTTGGCTATTGGACAGGCAGGGGGGTTTCCAGGAATGCTTGGATCAATTGATTGCATGCATTGGCAATGGAAGAACTGCCCCAAAGGTTTGCGGGGAATGTATCAAAGTCACACCAGAGAGGCCACCATCATACTAGAAGCGGTGGCATCACATGACTTATGGATTTGGCATGCTTTCTTTGGAATGCCGGGTTCTCACAACGACATCAACGTGCTTCAACGATCTCTGGTGTTCAGGAGGCTTTGCAATGGGGAATCACCATCGTGCAACTACACCGTCAACGGCCGAGACTACAACATGGGATATTATCTTGCCGATTGTATCTATCCTCAGTGGGCGGCATTTGTGAAGACCATTTCCGAGCCACGTGTCAGGAAACATAGCCACTTTGCAACAATGCAGGAAGCGGCTAGGAATGATGTGGAGAGGGCATTTGGTGTGCTTCAAGCTCATTGGGGAATTGTGCGGAGCGCTGCAATGATGTGGGAATCAGAAACTTTGTGGCAGCTGATGACATGTTGTGTTATTCTGCACAATATGATTGTCGAGGATGAGAGTGATGGTGTAGTCCGAACCCATGATTTTGAAGCACCTGGAGAACAAGTTGATATCCCGAAAGATCAAGATGCGTCTCAGCTGATGAACTTTCTACAGATGCATCAGAATTTTCGAGATCAGCAGGTGCACACGCAACTACTCAATGATCTTGTGGAGCACATGTGGACCCACAATGGCAACTAAGAAGCTATTGCTTGAGTTTGGCACTTAAAATAAATTTGATGTAAACACTATCTATGCTTCGTACCAACATTTGCTATTTACGTGCGACATTGGCTTCTATGATCGACGTGCATGTATTTACATGGATTTGAGAGTACGGATTTGAGATATGTGGATGCCTGAACGGAAATATGAGGGCCCGTCCGGATGCGCCCGCGGGCGTGCCCGGGCGCGTCCGCGGACGTATAGGGGGTCGGATTTGTCAAGTCCAGCTGTAGATGCTCTAACAATTCGGTTTAGCTGATGCTAGGCGCCGCCCGACCGGTCGCCCTGCATCCGTTGGATCAGCTGCCCTCCCGACACACAGGATTGCACGGGTCGTCTCTCTCGCCCATGTTCCTCCCGCAGTTCGTGGTCACAAGCAAGGGGAAAAAAACAGATACGCCACCGCGCGCACACGTAGCTCCACGCCCCACGGCCTCAACGCACCACTCGCTGCCGTTCGCCGCCGCTCGACGCGCAGGGACATAGCCTAGATGTAGCTAACAAAACCTGCTCCCAGACGCCACAGTATGCAGCTCTGACGGACCATGGTTCCAGCTCCGCTCGTTTTCGTCATCCCAATCTTCGACCTGCTCGCGGCTCTCGTCGCCGCCACTCGCCATCGTTGGTTCGCCGTGTCGCAACAAAAGTCGTCGCTGGTTGTAGCTTTTGCGCTCTGCGGATGCAGCAAAAAAAGTATTCGCCGTGCATGTGATCGTCACCGAGGAATACGCTGGTTCCAACAATTTTTTTGCAGGGGTGGTTCCAACAAAATTTCACGCCGGTCCAAGCTTTCATTACGGCGGGTTGCAGCATTCCCAGCTTTCACGCTTGAGGCGCTGGTTCCAGCAAATTCGGTGGCGGATCCGATCAACGAAGTTGCCGGTTCCAGTAAACACAGCTGGCGAAAGCCCTCTTTGTTCCAGCTTCCTTCCATGCCGGTTCCAGCACAAGACACCCATGGATGCAACATCTTCCGTAGCTGTTTCCAGCACACAAAAAGGCAGCCGATGCAGCATTGCTTCCGCAGTCAATTCCGACATCTTGCAGCACCTGTACACGGCAACTGCAAGTGTTGTAACTTGTAATCCGACTGCAACTACACAACCCTCAAAGCGATTACTCGTGGTGAGAAAGGGATTGTCAGCCAATCACATGTCCACCACCATACATGCAACTGCAAGTGTTGAAACCCGGCCACACCTGCAAGTTTTCTAGGGGACTCGCGACCGCAAGGTTTCAAGGGCCTTCGTAATTGAAAGTTATCAAGAGGGGTCGCATCATCAAGTTTTTCAAGAGGGGGGTGGGGGGAGCTCGCAACTTCAAGTTTTCAAGGGTCGTTGCAACTGCAAATTTTCATGATACCACAACTGCAAGGTTTCAAGAGGCGCCACAACTGCATGTTTCAAAGAGCGTCACAAATTACAAGTTGCGCTGCAATTGCAAGTTTTCAAGGGATGGAGCAGCTGCAAGTGTTCAAGAGAGGGTACAACTATAGGTTTTTCAAGAAGGGTTGCAACTGCAAGTTTTCAAGATGCGCCGCACCTGTAAGTTTTCAAGGAGGGTCGCAATTGCAAGTTTTCAAGGGGCGTCACAAATTGCAAGTTTTCAAGAAGGTGTTGCGACTATAAGTTTTCAAGAGGCGTTGCAAGTGTAAGGGGGTGTGCGACGAATAATACACTTGTGCATCATTATAAGTTTTTCAAATATATTATGACCAGTTTTTAAAATATATGTTTGAACATTTTATTTGAATACATGTTAACCATTTTCAACTACACATTGAACATTTTATGAACGGTACATTTTTTTAAAAAGCACGCAAAGTTTTTTTTTCTTCATATTTTATAAACATTTTTAGAAAATATCACGAACATTTTTATGAAACAAGTGATTTTTTTAAATGACACGAAACATTTTTTAAGTAAGTGGATATCATATTGTTTAATATTTTAGAAAAATGTCACAGACATTTAGAAAAAATGTAATGAACATATTTTTGAATGGTACGAAAGATTTTTAAATTACACAATCACTTTTAAAACTGTGTGAACTTTTTAAAATATTCACGAACACTTGTTTCAAACATGTGAACTTTTTATAAATGTTTTTTGAATGGTAGAATTATTTTTAAAAAATTGCGATGAATGTTTTTATAAAAAAAATTACACAGTGCTATCATTTTTTAAATTCGCGGTGAATTTTTCTGCAAAATAAAGTTGTAAGTTAATTTTTGAAATATATGCGGTTATACTATATTTTTAAATATAAAAAATTAGTAGAAAAAAGAACAAACGAGAAGCAAAGAAGATTATTTTAGGGCATAAGCAAAGAAGATAGGACAAACAAGCAGGCGATGAACGAAGCTACTGGGCCAGCCCAATAGCGGCGACGCAAGGGCCCACCCTGAGGCGAGACCTCCTTCTGTCCCCAAAAAAAGCATGTCTAAATCGCCCTCATATCGATCCGAATGATGTCAGGTAACTGAGACATGTACCTATAAACATGGTTTCGAATCAATAAAGTGGGCGAGATTTCTCATCAGAAAAAAAGAAGGTAACTGAGACATGTTTTTGCTCGCCCTTTGTAAATTGCAGCAAACGCATTTTTTTTGAAAGATCCAGACTTGCTGGTGTTTCATTGGCTTAGCAGGGAAGAGGTTACAAAAGGATGATCAAGTGATCGAGGTCTTTTCAGGGGAGAGAGTGAGCACACAGGCTTCCCTCCATTCCCCCCAACAAAAATGACATGGCCCGACACCTCATGTAGTCTCCCCAAAAGGGGCCTCTATACCGTGGGCACCGGCGAGCCTCCATTGCTCCATGTTTCTCCTGTAGGCCGCGAGCACGTCGCGCGAACTCGGTGTTTTCCCTCTGAAGGTGCAGTTGTTCCGCCCCTACCAGATTTGCCAGGCGAGCATTGTTTTGACGCCTCTTCTTTCCGTCGGTGCCGCGGAGTCGACGATCGTGGTGACCACCTTCGTGGTGGTCGTGCATGCTCTCCAGGAGGCAGGGGAGAGCGCAGCGCAGCCGCCCCATGTAGCCGCCGTTGCCCAAATTCTGCGCGAGGTTGGGCAATCCCAGAGCAGATGGAAGGAGGACTCCAGGCTTCTGCTGCAAAGCTGGCAGAAATAGCCGTTTGCCCACCCTCTTCGATGCAGGCGATCGTTGCACCAGAGCCGGTCGTGGTGGAGCAGCCAGAGGAAAAACTTGATCTTCCCCGGTGCCCAGATCTTCCAGATGAGCCGGTGCATGTTCTCCCTTGGTTGCTTCGGGAATTGGATGTTTTATGCTGCTCTTGCTGAGTACTGGCTCCCTAGTTTCCACCTGATCACATCTTCCACTCCTTCTCGTAACACCAAGCTTGCCTCCCTGATCCGGTGCCGCAGCAGCACAACTTGGGGGATGATTTCCATTGTATTGCCGTGCCTGAGGTCGAGGACCCATCTATCACCGTTCAAGGCCTCTGCCACCGTGCGGTTCTTCCTGACGGAATGGCTGAACAACAGAGGGAAGGCAAGCCGGAGCGGCTGCTCACCCAGCCGGGAGCAGTGCCAGAAGAGGGCTCTGTTCCCGTTGCCCACCTCTACCATTGTGGCCGAGCCGAAGAGCGCCCAGTCCTTGTCGTCGCAGGGCGTCCCCGTGCCCACCCACGGCCGTCCTGGGTCAGTCCAGGCCAGCCAGAGCCAACGGAGTCGTAGCGCGCGCGAAGTGCTCCATGTCAGGGATTCCGAGGCCGCCGCGATCCACTGGTGACGTAACCAGCCGCCAGTTCACTTTGCACTTCCCTCCGGTAATCTCCTCGTCCCGCGCCCACAGGAACCGTCGCCTCACCTTGTCGATGTCCTTGTAGAATTTCTTCGGGACACGCAGGACGACAATTGCAAACGCAGGCAGTGCAGACAGCACGCTCCGGACAAGCACACGGCGCCCAGCAATTGGCATGAGACGGCCCTTCCAGGCCGCCAGCCATGTGCGGACGCGGTCGAGGAGGAACTGGATGTGAACTAGCCGCAGCCTGCCAGTGCAGAGGGGGAGGCCTAGGTACCTGATCGGGAAACCTACTCTGTTGCTACCGAAGTTGTGCAGGACATCCGTGAGGTCTATGTTGTCGCAGTTCAGAGCCGCTACTGACGATTTTTGGGGACTATGCAGTCCCGTCGCCTCGCCGAACCCCTCTAGTATTTGCATGATGGTGTCCGACCTTCTGCCGCTCCGGGTTGGCGAAGAAGATCGCGTCGTCGGCGTAGAGCGCGACCCGTAGGCGCGCCGTCCTGGCCGGCCTGCTGCGCCGCTTCCAGTAGTCGGTGCAGGGGGTCGATCGCCAAGATGAAGAGGATTGGCGAGAGCGGGTCTCCCTGCCGCAGTCCTCGCAGGTGCGTGATGTCGTGCCCCAGGTCTCCATTGAGCATACACGCCGAGGACGCGGAGGAGAGGAGCAGCGCGATCCAGTCTCTCCAGCGCGTCGGGAAGTTCATACGCCGCAGTAGCTCCAGTAAGTACTCCCAGGATACCGTGTCGAATGCCTTTGCGATGTCGATCTTGAGCAGCAGCGCTGGCGATTTTTTTCCTCTGAAACATCCGGATCGTATTTTGAACATATAGGAAGCTCTCATGTATTCCTTTCTTCTTCTGAAAAGCGCTCTGAGCGGGGGAAACCAGTCTGATGGAGAGAACCTTCGCGATCAGCTTCGCCACTGAATGGATCAGGCTGATGGGGCGGAAGTCAGTCAGTTTGATTGCGCCGTTTTGCTTTGGCAGCAGCACAATGATGGCACGGTTGAGGGCTGCAAAGTCACCGCCGGCAAGCCGGTAGAAAGCCTCAAAAACCGCCATGACGCCGGCCTTGATTGTTTGCCAGCAAGCTCTGAAAAAGATGCCGTTGAAACCGTCTGGTCCTGGCGCCTTCTCTGCCGGAGAGGCACAGATCGCCGCCCACACCTCGCCCTTAGTGAAAGGGTTATCGAGGCCAGCCCAAGCCTGCAGTCGCGGGAGCTCGATCGATTCCCAGTTGATCGTCTTGGCCCGTCTCGCCTTGGTACCGAATAGAGCGGAGAAGTGATCGTGGATCAACTCCGCTTTGTGGTTGTATTTCCAGGAGGAGGAAAAATCACATTCATAGGGAAAGTATCCAGTGCTACGGGAGCACCTAAGTTTAGGTGCTCCAGGAGCTTCTTAGCCGTTCGATCTGAGATCTAAAGGCCACAATGCGAGCTGACGCATATTTGCGAAAAAACCCCTCAGAAGTTCAGCTATTAGGTCCAGCTACAGCACATCCTTAGATGACCATTGGATATGAAATCAACGATTGCTGAACTCCCCGTAGCACTAGAAATTTTCCCCACATTCATAGCAAACGCATTCTGTATTGTTTTTTAGGTGCGCATTTTGCTCTTTTGCCGGTGCAGTCTAAGCAACTCGAGTAACAATTTTGAGAGAAAGACCACGTGTTCCAATCAAACAAACGAAGCACAAACATCGTACACGCAACCCTCGCCTGGAATCATCCAGCACAGCTGTCCACAAACTATTGCAGAAAAGACCCTAGGAAAAGGAAAATTACATCGAAGACCTCTAGAGTCTCTGTGAGCAAAGGCCGTCGTCTTCAACGCTGAGGACGACTCCACCGTGCACCACCACCTCATCCCCGCAGCAGCTCCAGAAGGGAAACGCCCTGCATACGCCGTTGCCATCGAAGGCTTTGAATACCGCATGTATGCCCGCCACCACGGACGGGAACTAAGGTCCGGTTCCAGAACATCGGCCGGGAACACATCCCGGGCACCGCAGGCCCGACCTTCGCAACTGCAGAGAGAGGAGAAAGAACACAGACGAAATCGAAGCCGACGAAGAAGACGCTGCCCTCCAGAACGTGGACAGCAACCGCCAGCTTCTGTACAGGCTCCTCGACTCCATGACGACGCCGAAGCGCACATCACCACGACGGCGGAGCCGGAGCACAAAAGGCCGCGACGAGGACGCCACCGCCGCCGCGACGACCTCGACCAGCTGAACACCGGATCTGCCGGCCCCCAGGACCCACAGAAGGCACCATCCGCGAGCTCCTCAACGCCAGGGACACTGCCGTCGAGATGGGGCTGGAGCTCCAGAAGATTTATTCTCTGCAGCGCCGCCGCCACCACCGGAACGCCGCCGCTAGACAAACTACTCCTACCACTATCTACAGGCCCGACACGAGTACCTGAGCTTTGCCCCACCTCCCGTCGCCCGAGCGGCGGGCGGAGGCGAGGAGAACCCCAGGAATCGCCGGCCGACGACGGTGGAAAAGGAGTCGCCTCCCTTTTCTCTCCTCTCAACTGTAGCAGGGGAAAAGGGGAAAGAGAGCGGCACAACTCGAGTAACAATATACGGGCTCACAAGGACATCTATGTGGAAGGATGCTGTTAGTGTTCCAACTCGGAGCGTCTGTTCCGCCGTTTTAGGGTTTCCAGGTTACTCCCCATAGCGGCACCCCCGAGAAAAATGGTTAGGTAGCGGCATCCCCTGAAAAGAAGGCTACGTAGCGCTATTTTCCTTCCCTGTTTTAATTATCTTCGTGGGCTTATAATATAGTAATTATCTAACCCAACCTCTCCCTGAAAGCCCTCCCCTTTATATAACCACAAACACTCCATTCCATCTCAGATCACAATCAACAGAGATTCAACATATCGCAATCGCAAGAGAACACACGCGCAGAAATGGCGTCCTCCTCCATCTGCGCCCTCCTCCTCCTCGCCGCCTTCGCGTGCCACTGCCATGGTGATCCCTCGCGTTCCCCTCTCCGTGCACCAATCTAATGTTACTTGATTAATTAGTTCCTGACCAGTCAACCACCGTGGCTAACTACTCTCTGTTGCATGCATGCAGCGGCGGCGGCGGCGTACAGGCGGCCCCGCGCCATCGGCGTCAACTACGGGAACCTCGGCGACGACCTCCCCACGGCGGCGTGCTCCGTCAAGCTCCTCCGCAAGGCGAACGCGGGCGCCGTCAAGCTCTACAACGCCGACCAGCGCATCCTGCACGCCCTGGCCGGGACGGGCATCCCGGTCTCCGTCATGGTGCCGAACGACATCGTCCCCTATCTGGCCGACTCCCGCGTCGCCGCACGCAAGTGGGTGGACAACAACCTCAAGCGGCACCCCCGGGTGCGGGTGAGGTACCTGCTCGTCGGCAACGAGTTGCTCTCCTACCCCGCCCTCGCGGCGTCCACGTGGGGCAAGATCGTGCCCGCGATGAAGAACCTCCGCCACGCGCTCCACGCGATCGGTCTCGGCCGCGTCAAGCTCGGGACCCCGCTCGCCATGGACGCGCTGGCGGCGTCCTACCCGCCGTCCGCCGGCGCGTTCCGCGAGGACATCGCCGACCCCGTCATGCGGCCGCTGCTCGACTTCCTCAACCACACCCGCTCCTACTACTTCGTCGACGCGTACCCGTACTTCCCTTGGGCGGCCAACCAGAAGGACATCTCGCTGGACTACGCGCTTTTCGAGGGCAATGCGAGCAGCCACTACGTCGATCCGGCCACGCGGCTCACCTACACCAACCTGCTCGACCAAATGCTCGACGCCTGCATAGCCGCGATGGACAAGCTGGGGTACGGCGGCGTGAAGCTGGCCATCTCGGAGACAGGCTGGCCGAACGCCGGCGACCCGGGCCAGGCCGGCGCCAACGTGCGCAACGCCGCGCTCTACAACCGCCACCTCGCCCGTCGGATGCACAAAAAACTCGGCACGCCGGCGCGACCGAGGTCCAAAATGCCGGCCTTCGTCTTCGCGCTGTACAACGAGGACTTGAAGCCAGGGGCGGGCACTGAGCGGCACTGGGGGATGTTCTACCCGAACGGTACGTGGGTGTACCAGGTTGACCTCACCGGCAGGCGGACGGCGCGCTCCTACCCGCCGCTGCCGCCGCCGGATGGCCAGACCGGCAAGCTCGAGTGGTGCGTCCTGGCCGGCGGCGGCAAGCCGCTGAACGAGACGGCGGTGGCCCTCGCCCTGAATTACGCGTGCGGGCAAGGGACAGGGACGTGCGCCGCCATCCAGCCCGGCGGTGCGTGCTACGAGCCCAACACCCTCGACGCGCATGCAAGCTACGCGATCAATGCGTACTGGCAGCAGTTCAAGGCGAAGGGAGGCAGCTGTTACTTCAATGGCCTTGCAGTGAAGACTAACAAAGATCCAAGTAAGTTCGTCTAAGCATTCCTGATTAATGCTCGCAAATCTTTACAAATTTGATGCTTGCTAGCTAGATAAATTTGTTTTCCAGTAATTGTGGTTATTGTCATTATAATGTGGTGATAATTAGCAGCAGTAGTATTTTTCCAATAATACTTGTTAACAGAAATATGACCATAAATATGGAGAAAATAGATACTAGGTGATGGGTTTAATAGTTTTTTTTAGAAGGATGAGTTTAATAGTTGGATAAGTTTGTACATTGCCTCAACGTTGATCTTGCTAAACATTAGGCTCGCCATTGTACATACTAAGCTTGTGAATTGTTCGCAAAAACAAAAAACTTCTGAATTGTATTTTCATTTCACCTCGAAACATGTGTGATTTGCTGTTCGCATTTCATGCCTATCATTTTCTATGCCAAATGCCCCAGGTTATGATCCTTTTTCTGATTGCATACTAATGAATACAGTATTATTTTTTCGCAAAAAAAGGAATACAATATTATTTTAGTTTCTTGCATATACTTTATACAGTTTGTCTAATTCACATCTAAATGTTTTCTAAGGATGTCACATCTAAGCTTCCACAAATAACACAACAACAAGAAACACAAAAAAAAGCTGGGACAAAAAAAATAGACCACAAATATAGTGGACATGAGGTTAGATGTGACATAACTATGTCACATCTAGATGTGTCCTGTGTCCTAGACAGACCCTACTTTATAAGTACATAATTTTTAGAACCCATTTGGACTTGATGTGTGCTTTTTTTTGGGGTGGGGGGGGGGGGGGGGGGGGGGGGGGGGGGGGGGCTTGATGTGTGCTTAACAGTTCATCCGTTATTATTGTAGAGACTAATGATTTGTTGCTCGCGCCTCAGCTCAGTGTTGATCTGTCGCTGACTACCATGTCTTTTGCCTGCAGGCTATTTGTCATGCAAGTTCCCCAGCTATTAGAACTGGTCGAAGAATGAGATGATTGTCGATCCACGCTTTTCAAGAGTAGGAAAGAAGGCCATTGCCGTAATGCCCTTTTAGTCTGTAGGCAGTCAGCACTTATTTTCTCCAAGCTTCAGGATGTCTATTAGGTTGTCTTTCGTTTTAAAGACTTTTATAGGACATTTGGAGGATTACGATTCGTAGTGTTATCACTTTTGTACGCTGGTTACTCGATTACTCCCTCTGTAAAGATCTAAACGCTCTTATATTTTTTTACGAAGGGAGTACAAAATTGCATTGAAGGAATTTTTTCAGTAGCTTTCTGCCTGTGGACATTGAGATTGTTAAGAGTGTGAGACTCACCTGCCGTGCACCGTGGGGTATCAGAGAGGGAGACACGGGGACTGTGGGTTTTGCTGCGGCTAGGGCCACCGTCCACCAGCGCAGGTGCCACTTTCACACAAGTTAGGGAGAGGGCAAAACAGTATATATCGCTCTGTGCGACGGGCGGTGCTATACAGGGCCCACTGCGCGACCCGACGTCAGCGGCCCCTTGGGCGATATTTTCTTTTCGTTCTTTTTGTGCAGTTTATCAGGTTATTATTTTGGAACCGGGTTTTATTTAGCCTTTTGTGTTTTACTATCCCTTCTCATATATATATTAAATATTTTTTAAATTAAATAACAAATTGAAATACATGAACAATTTTCTAATTGCGTGAGCATTTATAAAACACATGGCACTTTTTTAATTGCATGATCAATTTTTAAAAACGTGGACCTATTTTATTTTATTCCAAGTATAATGTTTAGAACATTTTGATGTATATATAATAGATGGGAAAAATAAAAATAAACCTTTAATTTTGTTTTTATTTTTTGAAATGAAACTAGTTGAATCTGGCCCATGTGGCTAGCGCATGGGAGACCCTTGTTGTGTCCATTGCAATGGGAGACAAATAGCAGCATTCCTTGCTATGAGGGGGACGACTAATCATCTCTTAGAGGGCTCTCGCAACAGTTACTTTCTTGGGCATGGGAGCACGCCAAGTGATGCGTCTAGTCGCCGTCACGTGTTGCGCGTTGGATGAACCCTCGCGATATTTTTCCTGCACATCATTTTGTTTGGTTTTCTTTTCTTTTTGGCTTTTCTGCCTTTGCTTGGTTCTCCCTCGGTTTTGGCGGGGATTTTTAAGCGGTGCTTTTCCGTGTGACTCCGCGTATTAGGTTTGTCAGAAGTCAAACTCTTCAAAGTTTGACCAAGTTTACATAAAGAATTATTAACATCGATGATACAAAATCAATATAATTAGATCCATCATGAAATATATTTTCATATTATATGTATTTGGTATTGTAGATGTTGATCATTCATAACATAAATTTGGTCAAACTTTACAAAATTTGACTTAAAAAAATCTAATATCGCAAAGGTGTGATAGTTCCCAGGTGCCCCTACACCCTCATGAACAGTAGGTTCAGAAAAATTGGAAACTTTGGGACATCAAATATGATAAAACATTTGATGTTTTGGAAAAGTTCCAGCCACAAATAACATTCCCTCAAAAAAAAAATCATTGTTCAAAGTTTATGTGCACTTTTGAGCAGTGATTTTTTTGTGAGGGCTCCACAAATTTTATTTGTGGCTGAAACTTTGCAAAACCATCAAATGTTTGATGTCCCAAATTTTCATTTTTTTAATTTACTGTTCATGAATGGTGTAGGGGCACCCGCGTGTTGAAAGGCATGTCTCATCTAATATATGGAGTACAAAAACAGAGGGGGTACATTCAAATACGAATTCAGCAATATAATTTTTAGTGACATGGATTAACATTTTGTTGGACAAATAGGTGGTCAAAATTTGACCCACTATACAATGGTAAACCCGACCAGAGGTAGTAGTAGATATAGAAGAAGAAGGCCTACGTGTGAGGGAAATAATGATAGACAAAATTCAAAGGTAACCTACAAAAGGTTACCTCAACAGAGTTCAAAGACAATCTTTGGAGCATCAGAGTTCCTTTGGAACTCAAAAACTTTCTTCTAAGGCTGGCTCAACATTCTATACACCACAATGTATCGACAACGAGCGCCAGCTGCCTTTGTGGGGCGGAGGATACATGGAGGCACGACTTGCTAAGCTGCTCTATGGCAAGAAGTACTTGGGCCCTCTCAATGGAACCAATACTAGAGCAGTTGAGTGTTAGCAAGGTCGACAATGCAAAAAGTGGTTGTTTTCCATCCACGAGAAAGCGATCCATGAGAAAATTTATCAAAGTCAGTTTTCTCTCCATGGCTTCGTGCAGTCATACCTTGGCGAGCTAAAAACCATTCACATTCCTAGACGGCATGTGTCTCGTTCATCATCGAACAGACCAATAACGTGAAATTGCTTCTCTGGCAGATCTTATGAAGGTTAATGTCGATGTCGCAGTTGGTAGAGGAGCCTCACATGGAGCTGTAGGTGCGGTTTGCACGGACCAAACATACATGTTTTTGGGTGCACCGGCTATTGATTTCCCAAACATATTCGATCCAACTACACTCGAATCTCTTGCAATCAGGGGGCCTTGGCTCTCGCAGACGATCTTTATGAGAGGAAGATACATGTGACACAACTGCAAGGTGGTCGTGGAAGACATCCAACAAAAGAGTTCAGATGTCTATGAGGCAATCATATATGAAATCACACACTAAAAGTCTATTTTTGCTACCTGTAATATTATTCGTGAATTTAAGAGCTCCAATATCAAAGCTCACAAACTCGCGAATCATGCTTTATCCCTAAGGACTTTCTTTTTGAACACTTTATCCTAAGGGTTAGCCGTCATGTCTTGTTAGGTTAGTCCAAAGGTCTTTTATTCGATCATGTAAGGACGATGCTACGTATCAGCCGGCGGATCATTTTAAAAGATCCACCCCTTCGACAGTTTTTTGATCCGCACTATCCAGCGGTACATACCTTTCCTCACCATTGCAACAAAAGCATTGTTGCATAATCCTTCTTTGCAACAAACCATATGTTGCAGAAACATTTGCAACAGAGGTTCTCTTACAAAATTATTACTTTTTTGCAACATGGGTGTTGTTGCGGAACGACTTCTGCAACACAGATAATGTTGCAGATTATTTTTTCGTCTTAATTTTTTTGCAACATGAGTGTTGTTGCGAAAGGACTTTTGACAGAGGTTCTCTTACAAAATTATTACTTTTTTGCAACATGGGTGTTGTTGCGGAACGACTTCTGCAACACAGATAATGTTGCAGATTATTTTTTCGTCTTAATTTTTTTGCAACATGAGTGTTGTTGCGAAAGGACTTTTGCAACACACATGATGTTGCAAAAAATGTTAATGTGGAGAGGCACGCGTCGCACGCGGATTGATTCAGAAGAATTGGTGCCGCGGCTCTCGATCTGATTTAGATGGAAGACTCGAGGGTCTGACGACATTTAGCGTGTTGCAATCAGGTGTTTTGCAACACCTATTGTATTGCACTAAGATGTACGTTGTTCATCATTCGACAGAATTTGGATCTGATGGCTACACGAGTGGCGGAACGCTAGACGTGATCGGCCGATTGATTCTAATCGTTTCCCTTCCCCTAAACATTGTGACGGTGCAATAAAGAGCTTCGGAGTTGAAAAAAAAAAAGTTACCTCAATTACTACCTCCGGGCTCCAGCTTGTCTGTCGAAAAAAAACCCTACTACATCCACGGCAGTTCGATCCGTCGCAATGTCTTCTTCAGCGCCCTCCTCAGAGGTGAAGGCGTCAACCACTCTGAACTCCTCCGCTCTCTCCTCAGAGTTTCCTTCGCATGGACGGGGAGGAGCCTGCCAAGGAAATCGAGGCGCTCATCCAGCGGCTGAGGCTCCACCAGCCGCCTCCCTCCCCGTATGCCGGTGATCCATCCACGGCGGCGACCCCCAACGCCGGCGAGCTGTTTAAGCCGCGGAGGGCCGCCGTTCTGATCTGCCTCTTCCGGGGCTCCGCCGGGGAGCTCCGCGTCATCCTCACCAAGCGCTCCTCTTCCCTCTCCACTCACTCCGGTGAGCAGCTAGCTTGCTTTTGGTGATTTTTATGCAGATTCTCATGGGTGCGATCAATCCGAATAAGAGGGAATCGTTTTCTTACAATAAATCCCGGCTTTTCGACTCTTTGTTTTGGATATGGGAAATTAAGTTCAGTGGAGCATAAATGTTTCAGAGGATTACTAGCTGTGTTTTTTTCTATCATCACTCATCAGCGCCTGTTCAGTTAGTGCGAGGGCGCTAGAATAGTTTGATGGATGCTTCCGTAGTTCCAGTGTTCTAGTGTTCTTTCGTATTGACTATTGATTCATGTCTCTTCAATGCTATTTAATTTAGACTGGTACGATTTGCAGAGTGTTGGTGGTTGGTTTTTGATTCACAGACTGCACAATAGTGTTGGGTTTCACAAAAAATATATCCCCTCAAAAGAATAGGATATGTCTTTTTTCTCGAATACGCATGAGAGCTGCATATCATTGCATTAAGAAGGCAAAAATATGATATGGTTTCATAAATCATGATGATAGCTTCGAAATGGCCATGCATTCACTTTGTTTTATTTATGTTCAGATACGTCAGACAACCATAGAACAATATACCTTTTGACGCTATTTTAATTATTCATGGCTGCTTTAAAATACCCGTTAGTTAACTTAGCCTTCTAAAGATTTACTCCCTCCGTAAAGAAATATAAGAGCGTTTAGATGACTACTTTATAGTGATCTAAACGCTCTTATATTTCTTTACAGAGGGAGTAAAATTTTGTCGAACCACTTAAGCTTATTAATCTTTGTTCTAAGTTTTTGTTGACAAAAAAAGGTGAAAAGGAGATGTGATACAAGTTAAATGTTTATTGAAAAATTAAGAAAAACACCCCATCAATTCTACCATGATTTGTTATGTGTTTCAAGGTGGACCAGGTTGGGCCTTAACTGGCTTTGAGCATGTGGATCAACGTAATGAATGGCCAGATGTCTTGCTTTTCTCTTGGATTTTGTAGGTCATCTCCTATTTTCAGCCATATTTTTTCTGTTATATAGAATAGAATAGAATAGAATAGAAGTTGGGAATGTATTATCCTGTTGTTGGATTGGTCGCTAGGAAGAACCTACTTTGGTCACTAATTGGAACAGACGTGCGAGGCGCAATAGAGGCTTAGAACTTGTAAAGTTACAAGCAATTTGGGCTCATCTCACGGATGGCTAACCACTGGGGTTTGGTCCTGAAATGAATTTAGCTGAATTTGCACCTTGATTCTCAGTTTTCTATCTAGTCTGCTTGCAGTTGGCTTGCCATAGCTTTCGAATTTTAGGAGTCCAGGTCATAAATGGTCGCCAGCTATATAGCTTTGACTCAGATATATTCCGGACTGAGCATACATCTCTTGCTGACCTAGAGAGCTGACTTGTCTCAGAGTAAGCTTTGCAGGTGAGCTGATGATGTAGTCTAACCCAGCTCATTTGAGCTTAGTTCGTCTCTCCCATACTGGAAAGTGTGAATGAAAAGTAACTTATCATCATAGATGTATATTTTGATGCATTTATCAGTGATTTTGTTGCCTCAATACAGGGGAGGTTGCATTGCCAGGCGGGAAAGCTGACGAAGGCGATGCAGATGATGCAGCTACAGCATTGCGGGAAGCAAAGGAGGAGATTGGGATGGATCCATGTCTGGTCACTGTTGTTACCTCTCTCGAGCACTTCTTGTCAAAGGTGCATTGCCTTTTGGTTTTACTTTCTAGCCAAACTGATAAGTTTCTCACATACACAGAAACTGTTTCAATGCATCAGTAACGGGAAGTAGAACCTTTTTTTTAATCTGTCAACCTATTACGGATATGAAACTGTACACAGTTCTTGCAGCCAAACAAACTTGAGTCACATGATCTGCCTATGTCTGTCTTGAGGATCATATCAGGTTGACATGCCTGTTTTTTCTAGGCGTCATGTTTGTCCATCCCACATTTTTAATTACCGACTTATGTTCTGTTAAAAAGTTAAATAGCAAGTGAAGTATTCTTTATGTGGTATAAGGGGTCCACACTCTGCCTCCAAGCGATGCAACCATTGCATACCCGATGATCTAGACTTAGTGAAGTCCTTACACATACTCTCACCTGCTTAAGTCAACTGCAAGCCCAAAAAGGTAGGACCAGGCGCTACCCCCACTCCCGGCGATGAAGCCAGGAGGAAAGAGAAGCATCAGGAGTTGACGGAAATTGATTCCAAGGAGGACTAGAAGACCTCCAAAAGTCAACTCAAAGTCAAGAGACCTGCAAGAGTTGCCCCTCGATAACTAGCTTCCCGCTAGAGTTGCCCCTCGGAACCTGACTTCCTGCTAGTATTGCTCCTCAGAAGCACCATTCTCTAGTGTTGCCCCTCAGAAGCTCGCCATTCGCTAGTATCGTCCCTCGGAAACCCTTGATTGGTTGAGAGCTTGGAAACCCGGAGACGACCATCTACTTAACTTCAGAACCACCAGGCGGGCAAGGACATGAGGCTAGATGCCGTTGAAGAAAGGAGCGTCTTGACTCTCCACAGGGCATCCTCAGGATGGACTAATACCAACCCTGGGTGCCTCCCAAATATACTGTTTGGGCGCACCGACAACACTTTATCTTATCGTTTATCACTAAGAAATTAAACGTTATCTTTCTACTCGAAATTGACCTAATATTATGCGGTATTAGGATTTGACAACATCATGTTGCGCTTTTCCAGATGTCACGTAATAAATTAAGCATTTAAATCAGACTTGTCAAATGTATCAGAAGATTACTTTGGTACTTGTCATATCATCACAGAAAGTTCATTTGAAATCTTTATTTTTACTCTCATAAAGTTCTGAGCGTTGGCGGTTCGTTCACCTTTAAAGTTACTAGTGATTATCACTGTTGTCATCCATTCTATGGAGGACATACGGTTGTTTTGGTTGATGTATATTTCAAGATAATAGTTTTTCATTTTGCACAAGCGTTTAAACAACTGATAGTATATAACAAAAAAGTAAATCCAGCAGCAATGCACAGTCATTTAGCTAGTTATAGAAAAGATTGCACTAACTGTTGGGATCCATATTATTTTGATATTTATGGAAGCTTGTTAAGGAATAGCTATATTATACCGGGGGTCTCACTTAGTCCTAAATGACATCTACATAAACGGTCAACAAAAGTCCAACCAAGCCACCATGGTCAATAAAAGTCTTCATGGTCAACAAGTCAAAGGAAGAGGGATAAATAGAAGACCAAGTCAAAGATGAAGACAAAGAAGCAAAGAAGCCCAAGTTAAGAAGAGGTGCAACTAGCCAAGGCCCATTCATGAATAGATGAGAATGCATGGCTCACCATGAGCCATGGACGCTTCTGCCTTTGACTAATCTTCGTAGACCCATGGACCATCATTTACCCATGAACTCCTCCAACCTGCCACCCTCAAGACTCAAGAGCCTTGGTCATTTGTCAAGGACCACTAGGCTATAAAATAGGCCCCCATAGGCATGTACTCTCGTTCACTCCAACTTGAATAAACTCAAGAGGAGTGTCACCTCCCCCCCCTCCCTCCGTAGGAGCAAGGTTCAAGGTGGTCGGCTTTGTAGTCCAAGGGACCTTGTATGGCTCGGTTCATCGAGAGTTGTGGGAAGCGGCGGCATTCTAAACGTTCCTCACATAGCACGTTTTAGACGTTCCTCACAACCTATTTAAAAAACATTGATGTGTCACTTTGTCGGTGTATGATGACCGTGTCGCTATAAGGCCGTCGTACAGACCCTACTTACATTTCACTAGCCATGGTACTAAGGATACCCCTAGGAGAAAATTGTTTCCATAACAACAACAAAGCTAAACTCTTAAACTGAAATGCATTTTTGCTGCCGCTGCTAGAGCGAGAGCCCAATAATTTTTTATATGTAAACCATGTAATTGAGTTGCACAATTTGCAATGGTAAATTGTCTGATCAGTAGCACTTTATTTTGTTCCATCTACAAGCCAAGTCCAGAACAAGTTTTTGTGCCCCTCACTGTTTTGAGTTTTTACAACATACTATCATTTTTAAAGTTTGAATTAATAAACTTCCATAGTTCCATTCAGTGTTAAAAGTTATATCTGCAGTAATTCATTAAGGTTAATATTCTCGGTGTTTGTCGCAGCACCTTCTGGTAGTTGTTCCTATTGTTGGCATACTCTCAGATATAGAGGGATTTAAACCTGTTCTCAACATCGACGAGGTTGATGACATTTTCGATGCACCCCTGGAGATGTTCCTCAAGGTTAGTGTCTTTGTGTTCTCACATGCTAATTAAGGTATACACTTTATTCATTTTTTTTCATTTAGGATTTTATGGGTAGTAACTGTTGCAGCCTTGGTTGGATGCTTACTATAGTTTCAGTTTATACTATACAAATGATCAGTTTGCTGCATACAAAGAAACAAAAAAAGGTTACTGCATGAATTACCATACAACTAAAGGTACGGCGAAAAGTATACTTCGCTGTTTAGCTAGAATTGAGAACTTTGTTAGGCGCAACCAGACCAAATGACCATTCCTGCCAACAATGGAAATGAATCAATCTTTTTTTGCTAAGATGGACATTGTAATGTATTGGATGTCATTTGTCCCCTGATGCAGGATGAGAACAGGAGATCCGAGGAGAGAGAACGGATGGGGCAAGTCTTCACTATTCAGTACTTCGACTACGAGAAAGAAAACCGGAAGTACGTAATCTGGGGATTGACTGCCCGCATCCTGATCCATGCTGCTTCTATTGTATACCAGCGGCCACCGGACTTTGTAGAGCGAAGATTACAGTTCAACCTTCCAAAGTACTCCATTTCTAGTTCAGGATCTGCTACAAGCTAATGTTTACAATATTGTCTCAGTTAATATGATGTTGGGCGTACATCAGAGTACGCCATTTGGGGAACGTAAAGGACACGATATGCTTCTATATGATCTATATTCTTTTTATAATTCATTCAGTACATGATAGTAATACAGAGAGGAATATTGAACTGATGCAATTCGATTGTTAAATCTCTACTATTAAAGGGGAGTTTGTGGGTTCCGCATTCACCCCTCCCATCGATACATGCCCCCCTACCCTACTATCGATTTTTTTTTTCAAACCACGTGATAACCCTAATTATTATTCTTCCAAACCGACCCCTACCTCCTCATTTCCGGGGAAAGAAATTGCTTGCAAAGCAATCAACATAAATCAAGTAAATTGTTAATAGCAAGAAATCCCTTCCAAGCAAATAACAAAATGAACTCATGTGGTTGTATATGTGACGCCCCCGATTCGACCGTACACTAATCATACACGCAAATGTGTACGATCAAGATCAGGGACTCACGGAAAGATATCACAACACAACTCTAGACACAAATAAAATAATACAAGCTTCATATTATAAGCTAGGGGCCTCGAGGGCTCGAATACAGAAGCTCAAAAGCACAAGAGTCAGCGGAAGCAACAATATCTGAGTACAGACATAAGTTAAACAAGACTGCCTTAAGAAGGCGAACACAAAACAACAACGATCGAAGAGGCAAGGCCTCCTACCTGGGACCTCCTAACTACTCCTGCTCTTCGGCGGCCTCCATGTAGTAGTATCCGTCGGCGGTGACATCTAGCTCCAAGGATCCACCATCTGGTTGCAACAACCGGAAAGAAGGAAGAAGGGGGAAAAGGGGTAGCAAAGCAACCGTGAGTACTCATCCAAAGTACTCGCAAGCATCAGATCTATACTAAGTATGCATTGGTATCAAATGGAAGGATTGTATCTGTGGACTGAACTGCAGAATGCCAGAATAGAGGGGAAGGCCTAGCCTATCGAAGACTAGCATCTTCAAGCAGCTCCAAGCATCTTGCAGCATTCAGAAGAGTATAGAATAGCAGTTTATATTTAACAAACATGTTGTAGTATTAACGCCCAGAGATCCTTCCTCGACTCCCTGCGAGAAAGCAATCCCGGAGCCAACATATCCATCACATGTCTCAAGTATCCATTTCTAGTTGTAATAGATCATGATACAAGTCTGAACGTCCATTACCGTGGATACGATATTCGAATAGATAACTTCCCTGCAGGGGTACACCACATTACCCATCACGCTTGATTACTCTGGCCGGACACACTTTCCTGGGTCAATGCCCGGCCTCGGAAGATCAACACGTCGCAGCCCTACCTAGGCTCAGCAGAGAGGTCCCCGCCGGTCTACATTCTAAGCACTCCGGGGTCTTGGGCCCATCGCCCGTTGCACTCCGGGTCGTTGTGTGCAGGGTGAATACCAGCGCCACCTCAGATGGTCGGCACGATCCGACCGTGCCACAATGCTGAACTGGACGTCTGACAAAGCTTCGGCTGATGCTGCGACGCCGAGGCCCATAACTATTCCCGCGTGGTGGTTAGTGCGTAAAGGCCAAAGGCCAACTCAGAACAAATACCCAAACCTGTTAGTGCATTATTAAAAGAAGTGACGGCTGTCGGGACAAGTCCGGAGCTGCCACCCCCTCTTGGGTGATACCGCTAAACAGCTAGCCGCCACCGTAACATCTTGCGGGTGCTCTCCGGGCCCGCCCGACTTTCACAGGTATCTCTCGCGGGTACCCCTTAGGGCCGACCCGACTTCAATAATGGTCTCAAGTAAAGTCCAGGTAACCGTGTGTCCATAACATCAAGGGGGAATCCGAGGAATCACCCTCGATGGAATCCACTTGATGTAATCGTCAAGGTGAACTTAGGAGGAATCACCCTCGAGGTTCACACTTGAGGTGTTGCACAACAGAGCCGTATCGGGAGTGGTGAAGGAGGAATCACCCTCGATGACCACGACCGAATAGCTACACTACAGACTTATCATCAGGAGTGCGTTACGAGGTATCACCCTCGGCACTCGATAGTAGCTCTACAGAATTGAGCAACAAAAGGGGCGTGATGTGATGTGAGGTGTCGGGCTCTGGTCGTCGATCACGTTGATCGAGTCGTCAATGATGAAGCAGGGGCAACAAGAACAAGGTGGGGGGTCACTTATGGATCACTGACCAACCTATACTAAGCAGTTTAGGATAAGCAGGTAAGGTACAATGAGCAGGTTACAAAAGCAGGCTATGCATCAGAATAGGAGCAAACAATAACAATAGCAAAATCTAATGCACGCATGAGAGAGAATGGAATGGGCGATATCGAAGTGATCAAGGGGGGGGGCTTGCCTGGAAGCTCTGCTGAAAAGGAAGAAGAGTCGTCGGTGACGTAGTCGATCACAGTGGCATCAGCAGTGGTCTCGGGGTCTACCAGAGAGAAGAGGGGGAAGAAACAGTAAATACAAAGCACACAGATGCAAAACTAAGCATGACATGACGATACGCGGTGCTAGGGATGTTCTAACGCAGTGTTACACGATACCGGCGAAGGAGGATAACATCCGGAAATGTTTTCCCAAAGTTTGGCATTTTTGGACAGATGAAACGGAGGGGAACGGTTCCACGTTCGCTATGATAGGGTCATGTGACAGATGAACGGAGGGCGTATTCGGATTCGTCACGTTTTTCTAAGCAACTTTCATATATAAAACCTTTTCATCCGAGCTACGGTTGAATTTCTACGAATTTCTAAAGTTTTAGCAATATCCTGAAAATTCCTGAAATTTTGCCGTCTGAGAATTCGTCAGTTTTAAACATCGCTTAGCTGTTTTCAAAAGGCTACAACTATTGTTCTATACATCCTATGATTTTGTGCCTTATATCAATTTTGAGCATTCTGTATGGTCTACAAGATAGTAGCACTTGCATCTCTGTTAGAGTCCATTAGCTTGCTCAAAACTTTGTTTGAAAAGTGTCACTTGATATTAATTCTAGAAACTGTTATAATTTACAAACTTTGTTGGATGATTACCATTGATCTATAGTTCTAGTGGAGACACTTACGATACGTGTTTTGCACTACAACAAGAGTACTATCATGCCATGCCCTTAGATGGCATGACAGATCCCTATAGTTTGTTCCACAAAAGCCCTAAAGTAGTTAAGACAATAAAGTCGTTTTCTTTTTGTTTTCGGTTAACAGAACATAGCACTTTGCTATTTTCATATGATTTAATCCATGCATCAAATGGATTTGGTCCAATGGACACATTTGAGCCTGGTCAAGTGTACTACCTTCCCATATTTTTTTAGCCCTGTTAACAGTGGTTTAACCGCAGATTAGGGGCTATCTAGGGGGTTAGTCTATGTAAAAATTGAAAAGCTAGCTAGCAGTACAGTAAGCAGCAGCAGTAGCTAGCGTCAGCGTCAGCGGCCAGTAGTAGGACGGAGCAGCAGCGCCGTGGTAGCAAGCAGCAGCAGGCGGTGGCAGCAGCACGTAGAGCAGCGCAGCAGCTACCAGGGCAGGGGCGCAGCTCGGGCGGACGTGAGGCGTGGGCGCGCACGCGCGTGCGAGTGGCTGCGGCGGCTGCAGGCAGTAACAAGCAGGCGAGAGCGCGCAGGAATAGGCAGCTGCGGAGAGGCGCAACACGGGTGCGGCCGGGAGGCAGCGGGGCCGCAGCGAAAGCGCAGCCGGAGCAGCGAGCTGCGGGTGGAGGCCAACGACGGGGCGGCCCGGTGGCGCGACCGCGCAAGCAGGGAGGCGTGGGGACGACGGGCAGCGTCAGGCGGTTGTGGGGTCGACATCACGGGCAGCTGCGAGCGGCGCACGGGAGCAGCAGTAGTACTCGGCAGTAGAGAGGCAGCGACGAGCGGCGGCGGCGGTTCGCAGGGGCGAGTGGGGGGGGGGTGCGGCCACGCGTGCGGGGTTATGCGAGCAGGACGTAGCTCGGGCGTGCGCGCGGTGGCGCTGGAGGGCACGGGGCGTGGCCTATGCACAGCCGCTCACGGCCAGAGATCCCGGTGGGCACGGCCAGACGCGTGGGACGCGGCGAGGGGCACGAGGTCACCGTGAGCTTCGGGCGCAAGCGGGACGGCGCCAATCGACGGTGTATCGATTGGGGGGGGGGAGGGAGAAGCTGGCCGCGGGAGCTAACCGATGAGCACAAGGCGGCTCGTTGAGGGCTAGAAGCGCGCGGGGGGGGGGGGGGGGGGTGGCCGGAGTCGAAGGAGATCGCCGGCGGCCGAAGGTTGACGTAGACGACGGATCTGACGAGGCAGTGGAGCTCGGCTTGAGCTGGTAGCAGCGGACGACGTGGTCGACTACGGGGAAGTAGGCGGGCAAGGTCCTAGGGCGCGGGGGTGACGAAGAGCGCGTGGGTGACGGCGACCATGGCGATGGCGGGGCGTGGCCGAAGCGGATCTGGAGCGGAAGGGCGAGGGACGCGTGGGAGAGGGAGAGGGGATTAGGGTTCCACGGGGGAGAAGGGGGGGCGCTGGGGTTGGTCTTATCCCCACGGCGAGGCCGGCGAGCTGGTCGGGGTCGACCTCGCCCCTGTAGCCACACGGAGCAGAGGAACAGGAAGGGAGGGGGCGACCGGGGGGGGGGGGAGGGGGGTTAGGTGGGCTGGCTGGGCCTCCAAGGCCCAGGGGGGCAGTGGGGGGTTTTCTTTTATTTATTTTCTTTGTTTCGTTTTTCATTTTGTTTATTTATGTTTTATTTAATCTCCACATTGTTTTAGTTTAAATAAAATACAAAACTAGTTTCTAAATTATTATTGCTATTTATACCTCTGCCACAAAAAGTTTGGTACCCTAATAAATTAGTTTGATATTTTAGAAATTATAAAAGGCATTTATATAACTGTTTAAGCCACAGTTTTAATCATTTTTTAGCACTTAAACATTTTATAAAATTTTGGTTTCTCCACCAATAACACCTATGAATTAATTGCCACAGTTTGCACATTTTAGTTTTGACATTTGAAAACTTTTATTTTTGACTTTATTTTAAATTTAAATTTGAACCACTTTCGAATAACGAGAGTCTAACAACAGTAATCGTGGTGACGTGGCATCATTAGCAGAAGATTACTTTAGCTTAATTATCCGGGCGTTACAGTACATACACAACCTCAATCACACCTTACCTTTGCCTATGAAGTCCCGGTTCACACCATATCTCAGTCTCAATCTAATCAAGATCTTCCTGCCTTGAACCACTATAATAAAGTTGTCCCCGTTGCAACACGCATATTTTGCTAGTATACTCCCTTCGTCCACGAATAAGTGTACATTTGGCATTCAAAATTTGTTCTGCTCAGCAAGGCCACAGTGCCCGTCTCCGCTTTGATGATGGCCTGGAATGAAGCCTGGGAAGAGCACATGTGGTGGTGTGGCCCCTTCCCTACGCGTGCTCCACCTGTGGTCGTTGTCGTTCTCCTCTCCATGTTGTTGTCATTGTGGTTGTAGATCCTGTGCTCGATGCCCTCCGCGTGCCTGCGCTCTGTGTCAGGCTCCCATGTTAGAGTTCTGGTCTGTATTTCACTCACAACCACCATGTTTACAGGGATATTGTCTCAACTACACTTGTTTGTGTGAGAGAATAAAGGAAAACAAAGGAAGAAGAGAGTTGTCGATGCCTTTGTCGTGCTTCATCCTATGCGGATGCTTTCTACTGTTATGCCCCTTTGCATTAAGTAGCCTTGGCATTAGAATGGGTGGGATCTTGTCATTGACCCATTACGGTCCTACATACTTCACGTTGAGGTGGATGGCCCTAGCTAGCTTGGCGATGATGGACCTTCCCCTTGATTGGTTCCCGTGGCAGGAAGTCTTGCCATGACATTGTATTTGGCTGCCACGACAGCTATTCTGCTTGAGCTTTCAGATGGAAGTTGCTATGGCAACAGTTCTTCCTGAGCCATAACATCCCTCCCTTCTTGAGAGGTGGTTTGCCTCCAAGGTATTGAAGCTGCAAAAAGCTCCTAGATGGCGACAGCATCTTCCCAAGTGGTATGGAGGAAGGAGGGGTCGGACATCGCACTAGGATTTGCTCGTGATGCCCTTGCGATGTTTAGCACCCGCAACGGTTGAGCATTTCAACATGATGATAATTTGTCAGTAGGTATTGGGAGTTCAAATGATGTCGTCATACCTGGGAGGAGTGCCTTGTGCAGAAGGGATGCATGGAATATTGGATGGACTTTGGAGTTATCAGGTAACGCTAGCTTGTATATGACTGTATTGACTTCCTGAATAATTTTGAGCGGTCCAAGTACTTGAAAGCTAGCTTGTGGTTGGCACATTTGTGAAGTGAAGTGTGCACATAGGGCTGCAGTTTTCCAAAGACAACATCGCCAATTGAAAATGTCCTTTCAGTGTGTTGCTTGTCAACTTGATGTTTCATCACCACTCGGGCAGGATGAAGATGATGTCGCATCACCTGTTGCATCAATAGGTGTTCCTAAAGACATTCTTTCAAGGCATGTATCTTGCACGTAGAGGCCGCCTCAATACCCCAATGTCGTGGTTCTTGACCATAGTTAGCAACAAAAAAAGTTTTAATGGCTGAATGATAACTTGAGTTGTAGCAGAATTCATCAATGGTGAGGAAGAGGCTCCATCTCATCAGAAAGGCATGCACAAAGCAACTTATATAGATTTTTAGGCTTTAAATGGCGCATTAGGTTTTTCTATATGTCTCAGGGTGGCAATGTGTGCTCCTATTCAGTTCAATGCCGACGATCTGAAATAACTCCTTCTAGAAGCGACTTGTGAAGACTATATCTTGAATAGAGACAATAGCTTGGGTAGGCCATGCAACTTGTATACATTGTCAAGATATGACCGAGCTACCTTGGCTACTGCAACTGATGCCTAAGAAGTGTGCATATCGAGTGAACTTATCAACAATGAGTAGTATGCAATTGTAGCTTCCAGATTGAGGTAATCCATTGATAAAGTTCATCGTCACCACCTTCGATTGTCCCTCGAGAATGGGCAATGGCTCAAGAAGACCAGGGTACTTGACTCTCTTGGGTTTGACCTCCTAACATATGGTGCAAGTCTGATATAATGTAACGATGGACATGAATTTTCATCTTGTGCCAAGCAAATAACTATCAACCACAATGGTAGGTGACTGGAAATATGGAGTGCCCTCCCATTATGCTACCATGAAATGCTTCTATGATGCTTTGCTATAATTCAGGAGCGCCACCGAGCCATAATTACTTGTGAAAATACAGAAGGCCATTGTCGCACCTCGTACGTTGGTTGATGCCCTTCTTTCGCCGCATGAAAGATAATTTCCGGATAAAAATCCCCTCAAAATTTCAGCCCAATCAGAGTTAGGGATCTCCCCAAATATAAGAAATGGTGAAATGCCATAAAACAGATGCAAACCAGAGAAGAAAACAGAGAGAGATCCAATCTTGGAGGGACTCTTGCCCCTCTGGGCGCCATGGAGGCCATGGACTAGAGGGGAGAACCTCTCCCCATCTAGGGGGAGGCCATGGAGGAGGAGCCCGAGGGGGAGACTCTCTCCCCCCTCTCTCTCGGTGGCGCCGGAGTGCCGCCAGGGGAACCATCGCCGTGGTGATCGTACTCATCAACATCACTATCTTCATCACCTCCCTCACCTCTTTTCAACGATGCACTCTTCTGCAACCCGCTGTAATCCCTAGTTGAACATAGTGCTTTATGCCACATATTATTATCGAATGACGTGTTGTCATCCTATGATGTTTGAGTAGATTTCTTTTGTCCATTGGACCGATTAATGATCTTGATTGGTTTGAGTTGTATGTTTTATTTTGGAGCTATCCTATAGTGCCTTTCGTGCCGCGCACACGTGAGGGATTCATGTTGTAGGGTGTTGCAATATGTTCATAATTTGCTACTGTCAGGGTTGCGTGAGCTAGTAGTTGCGTATGCGAGTAAAGGGGACTTGTTAATTAATGCTATGGTTGGGTTTACCTTAGTGATTTCTAGTAGTTGTGGATGCTTGCTAGAGGTCCAACCATAAGTTCATATGATCCAAGTACGGAAAGTATGTTAGCTCATGCCTCTCCCTCATATAAAATTGCAATAATGATTACCGATCATGTTATCAATTGCCTAGGACAATTTCGCACACCATACCATCATTATTCCACACTCGCTATTATAATATATTGTAATATATTCTAAATTTATTTAGGCAGCACCTTTTTTTATGTTTTACTTTTCCGATATCATGCAAAGCTATCCTCTTTATACCCACAACGTAGTTTTATTTCTCATTTCTAGATAAAAGCAAACGATCAGTGTACGTAGAGTCATATCAGTGGCAGATATGACTTGAGAGACTATTGATCTTAACTTTAGCTCCTTGTGGGTTCGACACTCCATACTTACCACTTTCATCTTTGGAAAGTGCTACGATGATTCCTTGCACTTGGGGATTATCAAGCTCTTTTCTGGCGCCGTTGCCGGGAAGCAATAGCGTGCGGTTAATATTTTTGTTTATGATTGTTTGCTTTTATCACTAAGTATATTTTGTGTTGCTTTTGTTTTTTCTTGTTTTCTTTCTTTAGTTGTGGGTGAAACAAACAAACAAATTAAAAAATTACCTGCCTCTCGTGCCAAGCTTAATCGCTCTAAAGAAAGCGCTGTGCGGGAGACAACCCGGAAGTTTTAGAGAGTCTTTTTATTCTTTTGTGTGATATAAAATTTATTATGAGTGTCATTAAGATTTTCAGTAAAAATAAAGAGGGGAACCTAAATCTTTTTCAAAAAGAGAAGCGATTGGAAAGTTTTTCATTGAAGAAGTGAGATTCGACCTTGAACACTTGTGTTCATGCTCATGGAAACAATGTAATAATTTCATGGAAGTTTCTCATAAAAATAATTATCCCCTTGTATATTCCACTGTACCATAAAAATAATGTGCCAATGTTTGCCTTTAGGATGATTGAATTGCATGTTTGATGTGTGCTGTGCAGAAACAAAAACTTTTGCTGTATTGTTTGAATTTTAATATTTTAATGGAACGTGGAAAGTTTCTGAAATTTTTTACACGGTAGTTTCATATTTTTCTATTATTTCCTAATTTTTCAGAATTTTTAGAGTTACAGAAGTATATGTTTATAATTAATTACTACACACTGTTCTGTTTTGACAGATTGTTGTTATAGTTTTTGTTATCTGCTTGTTTTAGAGTTTTCATGGCTTATATTGGAGGAATAAATTGTGGAAATGATAGTATACAATAGCTAATGTTTGAAAATTATTATGCAACTTGTCTTGACAGCACATGATTGGGTGATTTATTTTCATGTGTACTAACCTATCTCATGAGTTCTGTTAAGTTTTGTGTGAATGAAGTTTTAAGTTTCGGGTGAGATGGCAATATGAGGAGAATAAGGAGTAGCAAGAGCCTAAGCTTGGGGATGCCCAATGCACCCCAAGTAAATATCAAAGGAATACTCAAGTAGCTAAGCTTGGGGATGCCCCGGATGGCATCCCCTCCTACGTCTTCGAAACTATCGGTATTTCTTACTTGGAGCTATATCTTTATTCATCAGATGATATGTGCAAATTCTTGGAGCGTCGTTTGCTTTTGTTTTTCTTATTTTAATTTTACAGCATGCTGGTTGGGGATGATTTCTTATGGTCCTTGGTTGATTTATAGAATGCTTCATGCGCTTCACTTAAATCTTTTAAGTACGGCTTTATAGAATGCTCTTTGTGCTTCACTTATATCTTTTGAGTATGACTTTATAGAATGCTTCGTGTGCTTCACTTATATATTTTTTGAGCTTGGATATGGGAATCTCTATATTCATATCATTTGTACAATGCTCTATGAACTTCACTTATATCTTTTAGAATATGAATGAAATTATCATCGAAAGTGGGTTTGGGAGAGTGTCAACTCTATGTAGCAATGATCCCACTATTTTGGAGGGTGTTGAATCTTGTAGGAATAATGATAAAAGAGGATTTGGAGAGGTCATAACTTTATCTAGTGATGATTCCACTATTTTGGAAAAAGTTTCAATTAATTATTATGAGGAAAAAGTTGCTATATATGATGATTATTGTAATGACATGTATGCAATAAAGAATAATGATAAAATGAAACTTGTCATCATGATTTAGTGCTCGAATTGATTATGTCAATCAAGTTTCATATGATAGTTATTTTGTTGAGTCAACTCCCACTAATATGAATGAGAATAAATTTGCTTATGTGGAGAGTAACACAAATTTTGTGCACATGGATCATGAAAGGAATGCTTTATGTGAAAGTTATATTGTTGAATTTGTTCATGATTCTCTCTTTATATTTCATTTCATTCTTTATGTGAGCATCATAAAAAATATATATTAATGCTTAGCTAAAAGGCATTAAGGAAAAATGCTTGTTGGAGGGCAATCCAATATGTACCCTTACTATATTTTAGTGTCAACATGATTAATCTACTATAGTAATCATGCTTTGTACCTTTTATTTTCAATATAGTGCCAAGTAAAGCCTTTGGGATGATTTGGATGATAGTTGAATTGATTCTATGCAAAAAACAGAAACTTTTGCATCCAGTATTTGAATTTATATTTTTCATTAGAAGTTGATCTTGGTCTGAATTTTTTAAATAGTATTGAGAAACAAATTGCCTACGTTTTCCTTTTTTTGAGAAAATTTGGAGGTACAGAAGTATGATTTTAATTCATATCATTACGCAATGTTCTGTTTTTGACAGATTCTATTTTGATTGCACAGTTTCCTTGTTTTAGTGTTTCCATAGCTTATTTTATGGGATATAAATTGTGGAAATGGTAGAATATAGTAGGCATTATGTGATAACAATTATTAATCATGTCTTGACAGTATCTAAGTGAATGATTTGTTTTTTTATACTAACACATCTCACGAACTTCCGTTGAGTTTTGTGTGGATGAAGTTTTTAAGACTGAGGGAAAACTGTGATAGGATAGGAATTAACAAGACACAAGAGCTCAAACTTGGGGATGCCCAAGGCTCCTTAAGTTAATATCCCAAGAAGTCTCAATCATCTAAGCTTGGGGATGCCCCTGTAGGCATCCCACCTCTCTTCATTAACAATTATCGGTTAGTCTCGGTTGAACCTAAGTTTTTATTCGTTCACATGATATGTGCTATTTTTATGGTGTCCTTTTAATTTTGTTTTGCTTGCTGTTCGATACAATCATTAGATCTAAAAATTTCAATTTGGAGAGAGTCTTTACATAGCTACTTAATTGTTTAACTACTCTTTGTTCTTCAGTTATATCTTTCTGGAGTTGTTCATTATTTACTCTTGTGCTTTAAGAGTAAAATTTTGAATTAATTGAATATCATAAATTTGGAATTATATATGTTTCATATGCTTGTCCCATGGGGAGTAATGACTTCACATATAAGAAGTATAATTGGTAAAATTTATTGGAAGTTAACAAACATAGGATTGGTCACTTAAACAATTCATGAAACAATATTGAAGGAAGAGAGATTTCACATATAAATATACTATCTTAGAATCTTCTAAGATTGTGAGCCCCCATTAATTATTTTCAAGCTTGATCAAGCAGTTGATGTTGGACAAAGAAGACAACGTGATGGGTTATGTTTGCTTACATTCTCATAGAAGTTATATTGTCATGGATCCTCTAACATGTGGTGCTTGCTCATAATCTTTTGCTAGCCAAAATTCTATACTAAGTAGAGATACTACTTGTGCATCCAAAAACCCTTAAACCCAGTTTTTTATCATGAAAGTCCACCATATCTACCTATGAATTGAATAAGATCCTTCAAGTAAGTTGTCATTGTTGGAAAGCAATAAAAAAATTGCTCCTAAATATGTATGATCTTTTATTGTAAGGGAAAATAAGCTTTGTACGAACTTGTGACGGTAACGCAATAAAAGTGAAGGACTGCATAATAAAGGTTGCTATCATAAGGGGCGATATAAACTGACGTTCCTTTACATTAAGAGTTTGCACATCCAAATAAAAAGTGCATGAAAACTTCTGCTTCCCTCTGTGAAGGGCCTATCTTATAATATTTAGCCTTTATTTTTATGCAAGAGTCAATAGTATTCATTCTCATTCCGACCTCAATTATTCTCCACTTGGCAAGCATCATGTGGTAGGGAATGATCCAGGCACATATATCCAGTTGAATATACACTACTGCAGGATACTGCTAACGCGGCACATGAATCAGAGACCCTTCGACGAAACTATGTGTGATGCATGAATCGCAAACGGTGTCGTAATAAAACCGTCACCAATAATACAAACTGTACGCGATGGCGGAGACATCAAGCACGATTCAGATTAGAATTGAGTGTGTGATACATGGCATACATTTGATCCATACGAACTGTTTGCGATGAGCCAGAACATCAGAAATGGTCACCCGGATCAAGGTATGTGCGATATACGACATACAGTTCACTCGGATTAACTGTTTACGATTAGCCAACACAACAGAAACGGTCAGCCAAATGAAGGTGTGAGTGATATACGGCATACAGTTCACTCGGATGAACTGTTTGTGATGAGCCAAAACAACATAAACGGTTCAACTTAACAAGATGTGTGTGATACGCAGCAAACATGTCAGTAATCAAAAATGTGTGGAAAGACCGATAACGACACAGAAAATTCCTGCTAATAAGCCGTGTGTGTTGTGGGTAAACAATTGCTGGTATACAATTGCCAGCTATTGATGAAATCATCAGCGACGGGTTCCCCAATTTAGCCCGTGGGCGATGTGATTTGCTCTGTCCGCACAACATCTATGCTCTGCCTACAGAAGAACAACATATATACTTATAAGGACATGATTGCATAACCAAATTAAACATCCAATTACATAACTAACTACACACATAACATTTGCACACATCAAAGTAAACAATTACATGCATACTAAACTAGGAGAAATGATTATCTAATCATCTACTTCTTGTTGTGACGATGCTTGCCATTGCTATGCTTCCGACTGGATCCCTGGCTATTTTGGGGAAGGAGGCACTTCCTCATGTCAACGATCCACCTGTACATATCGTAACTCGTGTACGCCTCCTTGGCCGCGTACATGACCTGAGCTTCGTCGAGTTTCTCCATCCAGGCCAAGTGCCAGGCATGCTTGTCCTTGTTGCCGGAATCCTTCATATCTCTATAGTAGGGGTCGACGATGGCCTGAGCGAGGTGAACCAGTGAGTCCTTCTCATGCTTCTTGCTGCCCCAGATCTTGTGTTGGCCCTGGATGTCGACAGGATTCTGGCAGACGATGCCTGAATTCTTGAGGACCTTTACATCATTGATGATGTCCACCATAGTGAACATATAGTGGGGGCTGTTGACAAACCTGACAAAATGCTCACAAGGCCTTGTGGCCAGGCAGTAGTGGTAGATGAAGACGTGATTGTGCACGCACATCTGGGCGATGACGACCTAGTGACGAGACCCGGCACGAGCGCAGGTGTACTCGAGGTCGAACCGGACCACCTTGTACTTCTCCGCAGCAAGCAACACCTCCATAGTGTGGATGGAGTTCTCCATGCAGATCGGGTTGTTGGTGTACACCACCGAGAGCTCCGTGAACCTTCTGTGGGTGTCCACCACGACATGCATGGTGAACTGTCGCTCGTCGTCGGCAGCCGCTGGGAGTGCCATTGGAGCCGCGCAGGATACCCTCTCTGTATTTGTCGTCATGGGTGTGCTTCTTGCAATACTGGGGCGCGATCGAAAGGTTGAAGAGACACAAGGGTTAAATGGCCACTGTAATAAATGGGGTTCGGACGACCTGTAATCGTCATGTCTTGTCACCGCGTTCCTAGCGAGGATTCCAGTGCACACTTGAGGACCACACACGCGTTTTGTTTGACCACGCGTGGGCTCGAAGAGGCGCCAAATGTATCGTTGGTGAGCTTGTTCCTGCGTAACCGCGCAGGTTACCGCGCTGATACGTCTCCAACATATCTATAATTTTTGATTGTTCCATGCTTTTATAGTGTCAATCTTGGATGTTTATTATGCAATTATATATCATTTTTTGGGACTAACCTATTAACCTAGTGCCCAGTGCCAGTTGCTGTTTTTTGCTTGTTTTTGGCTTTTCAGGAAATCAATATCAAACAGAGTCCAAACGGAGAAAAAACTTTGGATTAATTTTTTTGGACCAGAAGGGACCCTAGAAGGTTCGGGAGAAGACCTGACGAGCCACGAGGGAGCGACAAGCTCGGGAGGCACGCCCCAGGGGGGGTGCCCCCAGGCTTGTGGGCCCCTCATGGCACCTCTTGACCTAATTCCGCCTCTATAAATTCTCAAATATTCCCCATACATCAGAGAGCCACCCGAAATACTTTTTCCACCATCGCAAGTTTCTGTTCTCGTGGGATCCCATCTGGAGGCCTTTTCCAGCACTCTACCGGAGGGGGAATCGGTCATGGAGGGCCTCTACATCAACCATGCTGCCCCTCCAATGACATGTGAGTAGTTTACCATAGACCTACGGGTCCATAGCTAGTAGCTAGATGGCTTCTTCTTTGTCTTTGATCTTCAATACAATGTTCTCCTCGATGTTCTTGGAGATCTATTCGATGTAGTCCTCTTTTGCGGTGTGTTTGTTGGGATTCGATGAATTGTGAGTTGATGATCAGATTATCTATGAATATTATTTGAGTCTTCTCTGAACTCTTTTATGCATGATTGTTATAGCTTTGTATTTCTTCGATCTATCCGTTTGGTTTGGCCAACTAGATTGATTTATCTTGCAGTTGGAGAGGTGCTTTGTGATGGGTTCGATCTTGCATTGCTCAATCCCAGTGGCAGAAAGGGACATGACATGTACTTGTATCGTTGCCATTAAGGATAAAAGGATGGGGTTTATTCATATTGGTTGGATTTACTTTGTCTACATCATGTCATCTAGCTTAAGGCGTTACTCCATTTTTCATGAACTTAATACCCTAGATGCATGCTGGATAGCAGTCGATGGGTGGAGTAATAGTAGTAGATGCAGACAAGAGTCGTTCTAGTTGTCTCGTACGTGATGCCTATATACATGATCATTACCTTGGACATCGTCATGATTATTTGCTTTTCTATCAATTGCCCAACAGTAATTTGTTTACCTACCGTATGCTACGTTCAAGAGAGAAGCCTCTAGTGAAAACTATGGCCCCCGGGTCTATTTTAATCATTTATTAAAATCCAAAAATACCTTGCTGCAATTTATTTACCTTTATTTTATTTTGTGTTTTTGTTTATCTATCTATCACTACGAGATTTGATCCTTGCAATTAACTGCCAAGGGATTGACAACCCCTTGTTTGCGTTGGGTGCAAGTATTTCTTATTTTGTGTGTACGTATTGCTAACAAGGTGCTGCGTGGTTCTCCTACTAGATTGATAACCTTTGTTCTTAACTGAGGGAAGTACCTATCTCTATTTTACTTCATCATCCTATGCTCTTTGAGGAAATCCCAACGCAGCTCACAAGGAGCAGGAAGAATTTCTGGCGCCGTTGCTGGGAGGATTCATGTCAAGATAGCATCCCGTGAACTTGCCAATTTCTAGCGCCGTTGCTGGGGAGACATCATAAACATCTATCAAGTACCATTGCATAAGCTTTCATCTCCTTGTATTTACTTTTATTTGCTATTTGCCTCTCGTTTTCATCTCCCCCACTTCTAAAATATTTTTACAGAACACAAAAATATTTTCCATTTGCCTTTTTGCTTGTTTGCTTGCTTGATGTTGCTATCATGTCGGAATTTGATAAAGTTATCATTAGAAGTGCTAGTGAGAATAGCCCTAGTGAATCCCTTGAGAAAAAGCTGAAATATGTTGATCTTAATCATGATCCTCCGGAGCCTAGCAATCCCACAAATCTTAAAAGTAAAATATATCTTGTGGGAAACGGGAATATTATCGGGAAGAACATTATTCAAGAATTCTTTAATTGCACGAGAGTCATACCAATAATAAGAGGGTCTATTCTTGATAAAATAAATTGCTATGTTGATGCTATCGCCATGCTAGTGGTTAATTTAGAAAGATGATTCATGCATATGCATCCATCCCTACAAAAGATATTTTATGAACTTCCCAATATCCATGAGCCTGAAATGAAAAAGATTGCTACTATCGTTATTATGCATGAATTTGACTATACAATTCGATAAGTGAGAGATTTTTTTGCTTATTATAGAGTAAATTTTGAGCGTCCTCCAATAGAAGAGATTCTCCATGATAAAGACACTATACGTAGTTTGGAATCTGAAGACTATTTTGCTTATAGTGAGAATCTTAGGAGGAGAGTTCCTTATGCTGAAATTATTAAAACTTTGTACCACCATACTTGTGATAACCTAGAGTGGATCACTAAGGGAACTGATGAGGGATTTAGTAATGATTATTCTGAGGAAATGGCTAGGGAACCTATTGATGATGAAATACATGTTTTATATGAAGATGTTTATGGTGATGATTCGGAATTTGGAGTAATGAATGTTAAAATCACCACCAAACAAAGTCCTTTCAATAGATTAAGTTCTCCTACTAGGAAAGAAGAACATGAGAATAGAGACTTGTTGAGAAAAGTTTTAGAAGATTTAATTAAAAATTACTTTGGTATGAAAGATGACAACACTTGAAACTATGCATTACGCCTAGCTAGGGGCGTAAAACAATAGCACTTGTTGGGAGGCAACCCAATGGTTATCTTAATTTTTCTTGTTTATTTCCTGATTTGTGGTGTGCAAACAATTATGCTACTGTTATGGTTTATTTTTTGTGTTTAAATTAGTGTTTGTGCCAAGTAAAGCCTTTGGGATGATTTGGATGATAGTTGCTCTGATTCTGTGAGAAAATAGAAACTTTTGCGCCCAGTAGCAGAATTGTTGAGATTTACTGGAACATGATAAATTTATGATTTTTTATACATGATTAGTATACAAATTTCCCACTTTTTCCTAATTTTTAGAATTTTAGGAGTTACAGAAGTATGGTCATTGTTCGAATCATTACAGACTGTTATATTTTTGACAGATTCTGTTTTTATTGCATTGTTTGGTTGTTTTGATGAATCTATGGATTGTATCGGGGGGTATAAGCCATGGTAAAGTTAGAAAATAGTAGGTATTATGCAATAATAAAATATGAATGGGTTTACAACAGTACCTAAAGTGGCTCGTTTGGCCACGCGTCGGCTAGAAGAGAGGCCAATCGTGGGCATCTATTGGCAAAAGCTTTAATTTGCAACAACGAAGTGTGTGGAATGACTTAAAGCAGCGCACACATTCGACAATGAGTTTACCCATGGATGATGATGTCAAAGTTACACAGACGGGTAATGATGGACACTCAAGTGCGATAATTCTACGTTGTACAGGGCACACATTTGAAGAAACCAACTGTGTGCAATAATGTCGAAGATCGCCGTCGAGTCCACAATATAGATCGTTTGCGGTGAGATCGACAGGGAAACACATTTGAGAATGGTAAATAAAATGAAGTCCATTGAGGTTCAGATATTAATCGTCCATTGCATATTAAGGTCAAAATAGTACTACCAATATACGAGTCTCATATGATGCCATTTCAATGATTGTACCACAAAAGCCCGAAATATTACAAGGTTCAAATTCTAGAGATAGAAGGCTCACATTCAAAGATTACAAGGTTCAAACTGATATTAGAAATGAAATTCAGCTCATGCAGCTGCAGACGCCCGCGCTGATCAGCTGGACATGGACATATGAGAGGTTCAAACTGATATTACCACTTGTAACACTTGTTTCGAAACCTTAACATTTCTGCAAAGGGATCAGCCACTGACAAGTCATGTATGGGCTTGACATAATGACTTCCGATTACTCTGTCAACTGAACTTCCAAATTTAGAGCCTTTTCCATTCTGCAGTAGCCACCGGCGCTGATCATAAAACCATTCATTTTTTGCAAAATAAATGTAGGGCAAAACTCATCACCTTTAGCACCCTTGCTCTCACAACAAAGAATCTGGTGAATATAATCTCCGGTAAGGTCCCTCGGTAGGAGTTCAAAGTAATTTCTGAGAGATGCAGATCAAGGCATTCAATGTGATTGTTATATTGTATCACATTATCCACTACCGGGCCTAATCTTATCTACAGAAGAAGAGAACGTATTAGTGCCTACATGCAGTTTTGAACACTACTACATACCTCTTTGATTGCAAAATTTCTAAAATACACGAATTGATTGACATGCCATCTTCGATCCTACATAATTAACATGGGCATTTGATTACAACCTAGAAAAATGTAGGCTTCTTTACAAGAGGTTGGAGTGGATGGAAATTTCCCTACGAAAACTAGTACAGATGAATCCAAAGGAGAAATGCGTATGGATTGTAACCATATGAATCAAGCAACCACTATAGGAAAAATCATGTATGTACTGAAATCCTTCGAAATTCCTTCAGAAATCATAGTACATTCGTCATTGTAAACTTGGGAAAAGGTACAAAAAATTGAACTCCCTTATGGTTAACATTTAACAGGAAAAGAGCATCACATCGATATATAGCTTCTCCAGGCACGAAAAGCATCTCAGGAAACTGACAACTTGGTGCAGGTTGGGGCCGATAGATTCTAGTGCCAAGACCTTCACCGTTAGCAGATACGGGGTCAACCTTGTTGGAATCATTTTCTGGATGACAGACGAACGTACATCTTCAAAATTAGAAAAATCTTAATTTCAAGAAAGAGAATAAGAAGGCAACTGGTGTACTTGAATGGCTGTGGATCCAATAAAAAGTTCAGAGAATTTGACAGATGAGTAGCCCACCACTGTCAATTTCGCCGCAGAAGTGACATTGATTCTTGTTGGACCTTGTTGATCAGCTAC
The DNA here is from genome assembly GCA_011799875.1 of Thinopyrum elongatum. Lineage (NCBI taxonomy): Eukaryota > Viridiplantae > Streptophyta > Magnoliopsida > Poales > Poaceae > Thinopyrum > Thinopyrum elongatum. Next base: position 294,550,817 of record CM022303.1, on the reverse strand, counting down.
AGGTAATCTCTCAAGTAAAGGTGCGTCCTCAATGACCATACTATGATACACCTTATGTGATCTCTTGTTGCAGCACCGGCAACACACATAAATTGGCTGGAGAGTCAAGGAGGTGATGTGGGAGCTACTTGATATGTCTCCAATGTATCTATAACATTTTATTGTTCCTTGCTATTATAGTATCAATCTTGGATGTTTTATATGCAATTATATGCTATTTTATATCCTTTTTTGGGACTAACCTATTAACCTAGTGCCCAGTGCCAGTTGTTGTTTTTTGCCTGTTTTTGGTTTTCTAGAAAATCAGTACCAAACGAAGTCCAAATGCTACGAAACTTTTTGACAATTTTTTTTCTGGACATAAGAGACCCTGGAAGCTTCAAGAGGAGACCAGAGGACGTAGGAGGAGACAACAAGGCAACAGGGCCCGCCCTGGGGGGTGCCTACTGGAAATATGCCCTAGAGGCAATAATAAAATGGTTATTATCATATTTCTCGTTCATTTTAAATGTTTATTATTCATGCTAGAATTGTATTGACCGGAAACATAAATACATGTGTGAATACATAAACTACACTGTGTCCCTAGTAAGCCTCTACTAGACTAGCTCGTTGATTAGAGATGGTTAAAGTTTCCTAACCATGGACATGAGTTGTCATTTGATAATGGGATCACATCATTAGGAGAATGATGTGATGGACAAGACCCAATCGTGAGCTTAGCATAAGATCATATCACTTAGTTTATTTGCTATAGCTTTCTTCATGTCAAGTATGAGTTCCTTAGACCATGAGATCATGCCACTCCCGGATACCGAAGGAATACTTTGTGGGCTATCAAACGTCACTTCGTAACTGGGTGATCATAAAGGTGCTCTACAGGTATTTTCAAAGGTGTTTGTTGGGTTGCATGGATCGAGACTGGGATTTGTCGCTCCGTGCGACAGAGAGATATCTCTGGGCCCTCACGGTAATACAACATCATAAGAAGCTTGCAAGCATGTGAATAATGAGTTTAGTCATGAGATCTTGTATTATGGAACGAGTAAAGAGACTTGCCGGTAACGATATTGAACTAGGCATGGAGATACCGACGATCGAATCTCAGGCAAGTAACATATTGCCGGGCAAAGGGAATTGCATACGGGATTGACTGAATCCTTGACATCATGGTTTAACCAATAAAGATCTTCGTTGAATATGTGGGAATCAATATGGGCCTCCAGGTCCTGCTTTTGATTATTTATTGGAGAGGAGTCTCGGTCATGTCTACATGATTCTCAAACTCGTAGGGTCGCATGCTTAACGTTCGGTAGTGCTAGGGTAGTATTGAGATATTAATAGTGGAAAGTGCGAAGGTTGTTCGGAGTCCCAGATGGGATCTGGTACATCACGAGGAGCTCCGGAATGGCCCAGAGGTAAAGATTTATATATGGAAAGTTCTTGTCGGGGTCCCGAAAAAAGTTTGGTTTTTTTCGGTATTATACCAGGAAGCTTCCAGAAGGTTCCAGAGGATTTCGGAGGGGTCCAGAAGTCCGTAAATTGTTCCACCATGTCCCTTGGATCAACATGGGCTGTAGGGGGGCGACCTGGCCTTAATGGGCCAGGCGCACCATCCCCTACAAGGCCCATGCACTTGGGGAGGAGAAACCCTAAAGGGGAGGGCCTCCACTTGGCTTGGAGGGCACTCCTCCCCCTTGGCCGCCGCCCCTGACTTGGGAGGGGGGCTAAGGCTTGCACGCTCCGCCCTCACCCCTATATATAGTTCACTACTGCAGGATGGTCCAAACGCGACACTACAATCAGAGACCCTTCGAGGAAATCGTGTGCGATGCATTAATCGCAAATGGTGATGTAAAAAAACAGTCAAAAGAGATACAAAATGTTTGTGATGGCAGAGACATCAAACACGATTCAGATTATAGTTGCGTGTGCGATGTGTGGCATACGGTTAATCCATAAAAACTTTTTGCGATGAGCCAAAACAACAGAAACGGGCAGCCATATGAAGGTGTGTGTGCGATATATGGCATACAGTTCACTCGGATGAATTGTTTGTGATTAGGGAACGCAATAGAAACGGTCAGCCATATCAAGATGTGTGCGATAGTTACCCACACATATCGGCATACCCCCAACGGCTGATGACAGGATGGAGTTGCGCGACGGGAACGTGCGCCGGAGATCATAGTTTAGGTTAATTATTTATACCTCCAAAGCTGGATGATTCTGGCTCTGGAGGTATAATTAATTAACATAATCTTAGATCAAATAATTAAAGCTTCCCCAACATGATCGTGCGCCGTCCCCAACCGCTAGTAGAGCACACGCGGACGGACGCGAGTCGAGCGTGCCTTGGCGCCTAAACGGCAAGCAGAGCGCGCGAAGGGATGCGACCCGAGGGTGCCTCGGTGCCTAAAAGGCGAGTAGAGCGCGCGGAGGGACATGAGCAGAGCGCGTCGCGGCCACCTAAATGGCGAGCAAGCACATGCATAATTATTGCATATAGCAGTTGAACATAGCAGGGAATAGCCGCCCAACAATATTATTTTCGATGACATACATTAATATATTCTTAGTTAAATCTAAGGTCAATTTTTGGTACTACAAAATACGAAGGGGACCAATAAACCACGACGGAGCTAGTACCTATACCAACACAAATGCCGAGTGCAGAAATTAATGACGTTATACACGTGTCCAGCAATCCACGCCAATGCTTCTCGCCTCTTCCCTCACCGGTTTCCCGCCACCGGCTAGTGACTTGCTCCATATGACCCAGGCGGCAACACACCGTAGCGACACTGTGCGCAGATCTAGTCCACACCGATCTACCATTAGTTATTCCAAGCATGCCAGGCAATGACCAAAGCTTCAACGTCGACCCCTTCCTGCGTTACATCTTCTGCGAGGAGAACGAGCCGGAGTAGGTCGGGGAGCAAGAGCTTCATCGGCCGGTGCAGGCGCCATGGCCCATTGGTAGCGATATCGCCGTGCCAGTCCTTGGGTGCACAATGGACATATTGCAGAGGAAGTGTGATGAGCAGTTTGCCATCCACCATGCAAAAGATCCAGAGCTGCTAGGCGGCATGATCGATGACCTACCCGAAGAGCCGCCGTCACCGGTGCTCATCGAGAGCCTGATGCCCCGCCGGGAATGGGCAGAGGACCTCTGCGATTCAGTTATGAGACAGCCTTTCTGCAGCCTCATCATTGCTGCCGCCGGCTGTGTCAACCTCGATCCCGACGATGTGGTGGCCAAGCTTGAGCACATCCTTGGCGGAGTTGACATCCCAATGAAGTAGAATATCGCCAACGTGATATCTTGAGGATGCAGGTGATGGACGGAATTTGCTACCAGTGTAGAGACATGGAGATGGAGCGGTTCTGCGATCGTGTCATGCTCGTGATTGCATGCTGTCAAGCTCTACTAGAAGAGGCCCAGTAGCCCCTAGAGCCTCCCAGTGCCAGTAGCTCCGCAGGCGGAGACGGGTTCGGACACTCGGAATGAACGGCCGCAAGGGTGCTATGCTGGTCATGGAGTCCGAGAAGACCATTGTTGGAAGGCCGCCAGCTTAGCCTTTTAGCCTATGTTTTATTATAATTGTATGCAAATGTCGCATATCGACATTTTAAGTCACTAAGCATATGTAGGTCATGTGTGTTTTGGGCGTTGCCGCATGTGGCATTTTAAATTATCCTGAATATGTAAGACAATTATTAACCGTTTGAAAGATCGTGGATATCGCCTAGAGGGGGGGGGGGGGGGGGGTGAATAGGCGCTTGAAAATAATTACGGTTTAGGCTTGAACAAATGCGGAATAAAACTAGCGCTTAATTTGTCAAGCATAAAACCTAAAACAACTAGGCTCACCTATGTACACCAACAACTTATGCTAAGCAAGATAAACAACTATGTGATACAAGATATATAACATGAAACACTATGGCTATCACAAAGTAAAGTGCATAAGTAAAGGGCTCGGGTAAGAGATAATTGTGACGCCCCCGGCTTAATCGTGCACTAATCATACACGCAAATGCACACGATCAAGCCTAAGGACTCACTTGAAGATATCACAACATAACTCTAGACACAAATTAAAATAATACAAGCTTTATATTACAAGCCAGGGGCCTCGAGGGCTCGAATACATAAGCTCGCTTACAAGCATCAGCGGAAGCACCAGATATCTGAGTACAAATATAAAAGATAAAACAGAAAGGCCTTAAGAAGGCGGGGCAAAACAAAACACTATGATCAAAAAGGCGCAGGCCCTCCTGGCCGGGACCCTCTGAACCTACTCCTGGTCGTCAGCCAACTCGTAGTAGTAGCCATCCTCGGGGTAGTAGTAGTGATCGTCGGCGGGGCAGCTGTCTCCTGGGCTCCGTCATCTGGTCGCATCAAACGGATATGGGGAAAAGAGGAAGCAAAGCAACCGTGAGTACTCATCCGAAGTACTCAGCAAGCAAGGATCTACACTATGTATGCAACATTATCAAAGAAAGGCTGTATATGTGGACTGGGCTGCAGAAATGCCAGAATAGAGAGAAGGCCTAGTCCTATCGAAGACTAGCATCTTCAACGGTCTTGCAGCATTAGAAGAGTGTAGATTAGTACAGTATAAAGTAATAACAACATCAATAATCAACCTTGGCCAGAGATCCTATCTTGACTCCCTGCGAGAAAGCAATCCAAGAGCCATACTATTCATCTCTCATCACAAGTATCCAGTTCTAGTTGTATCGATCGGGATACAACTCCGAGCGTCCGTTACCGAGGATCCGGCTATGCATAGATTAGTTCTTCCCTGCAGGGGTGCACCAACTTACCCACCACGCTCGCTTAACTCTGGCCGGACACACTTTTTTGGGTCATGCCCGGCCTCAGCGAAACAACACACCGCAGCCCTACCTAAAGCTCAGCAGAGAGGTCCCCGCCGGTCTACATCCTAAGCGCTCAGGGGTCTTGGGCCGTCGCCCTGTGCACTCCGGGTCGTTGCGAGCAGGGTGGATACCAGCGCCAATGGCACGATCCGACCCTGCCGCCATGCTGAACTGGACGTCTGACAGAGCTTTCGGCTGATGCATACGATGCAGAGTGCCCATAACTATTCCCGCGTGATGGTTAGTGCTATCGGGCCAGAGGCCCACTCATATCACATATCCAAATCGTTAGTGTATTGGAAGTGCGGTAACGAGCAGAGACTCACGATCGATGTGACCCCGTCGCCCCGTCTCGAGGACTTGCGGCAAGGGCTAAGAATGCCCGGCCACGCCTCGTATTTAACTCTCGGGTACCTTCCAGGTCAACCCGTCTCCACATCACTCGCGGGTACCCCTCAGGGTCAACCCGCCTTTCCAAGTAACAGTTGTAAAGTCCAAGTATCCGTGTGTCCATAACATCAGGGAATCCGAGGTATCACCCTCGTTGGATTCCTACTCGATGTATCCGTCAAGGTGAACTTAGGAGGAATCACCCTCGAGGTTCACACTTGAGGTGTTGCATGACAACGTCGTTATCGGGAGTGGTGAAGGAGGAATCACCCTCGATGACCACGACCGAGTAACTACTCCACAGAGTTAACATTGGAAGTTCTGACGAGGTATCACCCTCGGCACTCGATAGTAACACTGCAGTATCGTACAGATAAAGGGAATGTAATGTGCGGTTCTGGGGCCTGGTTGTCGAGTCTTCTGATAATCCAGCAGGGCAATCGGGACAAGTGGGGTCACCGGGGTCTCTAACCAGCCTATTCTAAACAGTTTAGGATAAACAGGTAGGTATCAACAGCAGTTACAAAAACAGGTAATGCATCAGAAATAGGATAAACAGTAACAGCAACAATTTCTAATGCAAGCATAAGAGAGAAAGAATAGGCGATATCGGCATGTTCAAAGGGGGGTGCTTTCCTGGAAGCTCTGCTGAAAAGGAAGAAGAGTTGTCGGTGACGTAGTCGATCACAGCGGCATCCGCAGCGGTCTCGGGGTCTACCGGAGAGAAGAGGGGGACGAAACAGTAAATATAAAGCAAACAAGTGCATGACATGACAACAGGCAGAGCTAGGGGTGTTCTAACGCAGTACTACGCGATACTGGCGAAGGGGAAAAACATCCGGGAATGTTTTCCCGAAGTTTGGCATTTTCGGACAGATGAATCGGAGGGGGACGGTTGCATGTTCGCTATGCTAGGGACGTGTGGCAGGCGAACGGAGGGTATATCCGGATTCGTCTCGCTTTTCTGAGCAACTTTCATGTAGAAAACTTTTTTATCCGAGCTAAGGTTTATTTTCTATGATTTTTCAAAGATTTAACAATACCTGGAAAATCCCTGAAATTTTGCCAAGTCTGAGAATTCGTCAGTTTTTTAAACATCACTTAGCTGTTTTCAAAAGGCTACAACTATTGTTTTGTACATCCTATGATTTTGTGCCTTATATCAAATTTGAGTATTCTCTGCGATCTACAAGATAGTAGCACTTTCATCCATATTAGAGTTCATTTGCTTGATCATCAACAGCTCTAAAGTAGCTATGAAAATAAAGCTGTTTTTCGGTTTTTCTGTTAATAGAACATAGAACATTGTGATTTTCGTAGGAATTAATCCACGCATTATCTGAAACTGGTCCAATGGATCAAAATGAAGCTTATTATGTCTACTTTCTGTTCATATAATTTTTACTCATGTTAGGACTTGTCTTGTCGCTGTTTAGGGGCTGTTTAGAGGACTAGTCAGTGTATTATCAGCGAAGCTAGCTACTGTTATAGTAACTGAATGTTACTGTAGTAGTAGCAGACAGAGGAGCGGCGGTGGTAGCAGCTTCAGCGGACAGCAGCAGTAGTGATCAGCAGCAGAGCAGCAGCGAGGCACAGGAACAACAGCAGTGCAGCGGCGCGGCGAGGCTGGAGGTGGGCGTGGCCGGGCGGAGGCGGGCTTGACCACACACTCAACGCACACACACACTGCACGCACGCACACACCATGCTCGCACACACACTGCACGCATGCACAACACACACACACTCAGCACGCACGCACACGGGCGCGCCGGCGGCCACGACGCTGGCCAGGGGGCGCACAAGCGCGGTTGGGCGGAGGCGGGCGTGATGCAGTAGCTAGCGGCAACGGCGACGACAGGCAGCAGCGGCGAGAAGCAGTAGCAGTACACAGCAACACAGGGAGCAGCCACGGTGGAAGCAGCAACGAGCAGGCGAGGCCACACGCAGGCGAGCGCACACGCACTTGAGGCAGAGGGCACGGCAGTGCAGGCATGGACGCGGACGGGCGCGAGCCCGTGCACGGGGAGCAAGGCCACGGGCACGGCTCAAGTGAGCTCGGGGTCGGCGGCTACAACGGGGATTCGAGGAGACAAAGAGGGGGGAACGGATGCGGTGCTCATTGAGAGGCGCAAGAAAGGCTGTTGTGGGATTAGGAGCAGCAGAATAGAGCGGATCGACGCATCAAACGGCGGTGTCCCGAGGTTGAGGACGACTCGGTCCGGTCTATGCGGGGCGCCCTGGCTCGATCTGGTCCTCGCAGTTGATGTGGACAACGACAAGGAAGCCCGGGGATGCGCTAACTTGCCGTGGGGATGATGGTGGGCGCGCGGGCGAGGTGAGGCATGCCAACGACGACTCGGCCTCATGCAGGGAGGAAGAGAGCGAGCCGGGGAGAGGGGGAATGGGGGCTAGGGTTTGCCACGGGGTCGAGGATGCTCTTATCCTCGAGGGGAGTCACGGGATGGCCGACACGGCGGCAATGGTGGCCTGGATGGCCGCCACGCCCTTCTCTGCCTCCCACTGTAGCAGGAGGTTGAAGGAGAGTGAAGGTGGGCTGGGTCTTCTTCTGTTGCTAAATGGGCCAAGTGCACAGTGTCCTACTTCTTTTTCCCTTTTGTTCTTTTTGTTTTATTTATTTTTAGTGTTTTACATTTTCTTTTAAAAGCAAATGATTTTAGTTACAGATGAAACTTGGTACATAATTACTAGGCAGTGTAATGAGCTAGCCAGAAAGTTATAATTTAATTTGATCAATTCACACATTTGATTAAATTAAAAGGCCCCAATATAATTCATGTTGGTCCAATTTTAATTGGGTTAAAGGGCATTTTACGTATTCAAATAATTTTGGTTTTTATATGTTAATTACTTAGAGAAAGTTTGCAACCCATCGAACATTTTTAAATTTTCCAAGATGTAAAATATTTGAGTTGCATTTTTTAAAAATTGAATTTGACTTTGATTTTGGACAAATGGCAATTTGCATAGTAATCATGATGACATGGCCACCATTAGGGGGAGATTACTGTAGCATGATTCTCGGGGTGTTACAATAACTGAGGCACATGGAGACGATGATGTATCCCGAAGTTCATACCCTTGCGGATGCTAATCTCCATTTGGAGCGGTGTGGAGGCACAATGCTCTCCAACAAGCCACTAGGGCCACCATAATCTCCTCACGCCCTCGCACAATGCAAGATGCCGTGATTCCACTAAGGGACTCTTGAGGGCGGTCACCGAACCCGTACAAATGGCAACCCTTGGGGGTGGTCACCGAACCCGTACACTTTGGCAACCCTTGGGGGTGGTCACCGAAACCCGTCAAATTGCTCGGGGCGATCTCCACAACCAAATTGGAGACCCCGATGCTTGCCTGGAGCTTTACACCACAATGGTTGAGTTCCGAACACCACCAATCGTCTAGGGCGCCCAAGCACCCAAGAGGAACAAGCTCTAGGGTACCAAGCACCCAAGAGTAATAAGCTTCTCAACTTGTAACTTCCACGTATCACCATGGAGAACTCAAACCGATGCACCAAATGCAATGGCAAGGCCACACAGAGTGCCCAAGTCCTTCTCTCCCAAGTCCCACCACAAGAACTAATGCTATGGAGGAAAATGAGAGGAAGAACGAAGAAGAGAACACAAAGAACTCCATGATCTAGATCCAAAGGGTTCCCCTCACATAGAGGAGAAAGTGATTGGTGGAAACAAAGATCTAGATCTGCTATCTCTTTTCCCTCAAGAACTAGCAAGAATCATTGGAGAGATTGAGAGATAGCAAGCTCGAAGAAGGTTAACAATGGGGGAAGAACACGAGCTCAAGAGATGAGAACCAATGGGGAAGAAGACCCCCTTAAATAGGTCTCCCAAATCCAACCGTTATGTGCACTGGACGCACACAAGCGGTACTACCGCTCCAGGGAGCGGTACTATCGCTAAGGCGGAAGTACCCGGAGTATAATGCACAGAAGAAATATCCCGAGGCGGCAGTGCCGCCGGAGCGGTACTACCGCTCGCCCCAGCGTGTCGGTGCAACAAACCTTCACGTATGTTGCCCGGACTATACACTGGCTCAAGTGGCAGAAATGCAAGCAACACCAAGCATTCAAGAAAGAACCAAGCCAGAGAGAGAGCTCTTTGAGGAATCAAAGGGCAGATCAAGAAGACCAAGACAAGCCAAGACAGCAAGATATCACCAAGGGAAAGCCTCCCTTGCCGGACAGGCGAGCCTGGTCAGGTCGAGGCCACCCCGAAGACAAGTCCCAAGACTTCCCCGACAAGGATTGCCGGGGCCACTGGCGGCCTACATCCCCGCCAAGACTCCATTGCTCCACCGCAACGCTACGCAAGTCATCCATCGGTGCGGTGTCAAGCCCCCAGATAACTAAGTGGCTGTCACTTGGCACGTGGCCGCCGTTTAGGAGGAAGATCACCTCTATATGACACCTGTCCAGAGGCGTGTCAAGCAGACAGGTGGAAGATGACTAAAGCGGCGCGGCAGGCCTGCCGGGCCGCATCCACAGCACGACACATGGCAACACATTTAATGCGCTTTGTCCTAACTGCCAGAGTTAGGTATGATAGCACTGTCAACTATCTAATCGATGGATAATGACCGTTTTGCCATTGTGGTAACTCCTTAGCCTATAAAAGGAGGACCATGGCAACCTTAGAAAGGATTCAGGATTTGGACCCTCATGTACTCGTACGCGCGTAGCTGCTCTCCCCAAGGCGACCTTGCCGGGCTCGAGCGTCGCGCGTTCTTCACGGTCTCTCCATCAATCCACTAAAGAAGGAGTAGGGTTTTACGCTTCTCAGTGGCCCGAACCTGGGTAAAAACCACCAGTGTCACCACTGCCGTGCTGTCCCACGGCCCCCGCTCTTTGTACAATGCATCCTCCCCCTGCCGAACCACAAAGGGGCCGATGGCCTCATAGGTGGCCGTGTTCTACCACGACATCTTTGGCGCGCCAGGTAGGGGCAGCGCTTGTGTGAACCCGAGGTCGTAAACAGCGCGTCAGTCTTCGTCATCGTCTTCTTCATCGTTGGCTTCATCATCCATGGCGCCCAAGAAGAAGTCCGGCGCAACTGCTCATCCTTCCACCTTGAAGGCCCCCTCGCATGCAGCCGCCGATGCTGTGGGGGGCTGCAGCGGCGTCGAGGGATGCGGACGCCGTGGGGAACATGACTAGCGCAGGCGGCGCTGTCATCATTTCCCCCATGGCCGAGGCGGGAGCAGAAAACGCCGGAGGAGGGCAGCATCAACAGCACTCCGACGGCTGTGCTCCACAATGCATGGGTGGGGAGAACGTTCAGTCTCCACCTCCCCACCATGCCGAAGGACGCAGCCACAGCGACAACGCTCGCTCTGGTGTGAACCGCGGCCCCTCGGCTGCCCCTGCGATGGGCGCAACGATGGGGAAAGCGCCTCCCCTGGGGTGGGGTAACCAAGATGAAGCGCCGAACGGGGTTGTCAACCCCCAGGTGCACCCTTCTGGCCACCGTACCACCGTGGCGGCTGGCTCGCGGGAACAAGAGCACGGCGCCGCCACCACTGGTACTGGTAGGACCCGGGCGACGTCGCGGTCTGCGTTGTTGTCCATGCCAAGCACTGCTTCGGAAGCCATAGCGCGAGCCCAAATCCTGCTGAGATTCCCACCAGCGGCCGACCAGGTGGATGAGTGGAGAGCCACCATCCAGAGTTTGATCGGTTTTGCTGAAGCAAGAGGATCACAGCGGGCGGATCTGCCATGGCTCCCGCAAGCGACAGCCACGGCCCAAGCTACTGACCGTGCTGAGGGGGCCACCCCGATGGTACAGTCCCCTCCACGATAGCCAGCGCAAGGACCACAGCCGGAACCATGAAACTGGGAGCCTGACGAGGTATCGATGGCTTCATCTGACCCTCGGGCCCGTTGAGATCAGCGGCGGGTCTTGGAAGATCGGCGGAGGGAGGACGCGCGTGTCACCATAGAATGACGCCGCGAAACCCGCCACCAATCTGACAGGTGCAATGGCCCAGACATCGACAAACCCGCGCCCAGTGAAGGCAGGTTCTTGCCTTTCGAGGTTGGGTGCCCTGCCTTCACTCGCGAGCTGCGGCAAGTCCGTTGGCCATCTGCCCGCGTTTTTAAGCCAGTGATACCAGAGAAATATGATGGAAGGTTGAACCCAGCAGAGTTCTTGAGCGTCTACACTATCGCTATTCAAGCTGCCCAGGGAAGAGATGAGAAGGTGTTCGCCAATTACTTCCCTTTGCTGCTCAAGTCAAATGTGAGGTCATGGCTGATGCACCTTCCGGAGAATTCCATCTCATCATGGGCTGACCTGTGCCACGAGTTTGTTGGCGCCTTCACGGGCGGCCATCAAGAACCAGGACGGCCCAGCGATCTGCAGCTCCTTCCACAAAAGGAAGGGGAGAGCTTGTGGAAGTACATGCTGAGGTTTAGCCGGGTGCACAGAAACATCCCAGACATCCACCCGGCAGCTGTGATTGCCACGTTCCAGTCCAACGTGCGCAACAGAAGGATATGTTCCAAGATGAACGTTCGATTGCCCAAGACTGTGAATGAGCTGTACACTTTGGCGGATAAGTGTGCCAGAACAGAGGAAGGGAGGCGACTCCCCGAAGAAGAGGACGGCGTCGAAGTCGACTCAGAGGATGACGACGATGCCGCTGACCCGAAGAGGAAGAACAAGAAACGCAAGAAGAAGCGCAAGGAAAAGGCAGTATTGGCTGTTGAGGGCTCTAGCACTCCTAGTACCGGCAAGAAGGCCAAGACCGAAGCCCCCGGCAAGGAAGTTGCCATGTGCACTGATTGCCGGGAAGCTGCGGTGGCTGAAAAAGCTGGGAAGGCTGACGGGCCATACTGCAAGATCCATCGGACCAAGGGCCACGATCTCCAAGAGTGTCACCAAGTTGAGCAACTTGTCAAGAAGCAGAGAGCTAAGTACGAGAAGCGTGAGAAGGAAAGAGACCAAGAAGGTGTTGGCGGGAAGGTCCGAGGCGGCAGAGGAGGCCACCACGGCAAGGTTCCCCAGCATCCAGAGAGACCTGCAGGAGGCCGTGAGAAGAAAGAAGGCAAAGACGAAAGTGATGAAGGGGATGAAGAGGAAACCAGTGAGCAAGAGTTCCAGAAAGCCACTGAGGCCCTGTGCGTTGACGGAGGCGCATCTTTGCACTCCTCTCACCACCAGCTTAAAAAGTGGGTGCGTGAGGTCAATGTCGTAGAGTCAGCAGCAGACTCCCGGAAACCACTCAAATGGTCCCGCACGCCCATCATCTTCGACGAAGAGGATCACCCTGACCGCACCTCCGCGGTAGGGTGCTTGCCGTTGTTGGTTTCACCAACACTCCGCAACCTCAAGGTCATGAAGATGTTGGTTGACGGCGGGGCTGGGTTGAATCTGATTTCCCCCAAGGTGCTCAGCAAGCTTCAAATATTGGATGAAGAGATCAAGATTACTGGCACTTTCCAAGGGATCAACCCTGGCAGGAGTCGTCCTAAGGGAAAGATCACGCTGCCGATGACATTTGGAGGAGAATTGAACTACCGGACCGAGAAGGTTGTGTTTGATGTCGTGGATCTCCCCCTGCCATACAATGGAATCCTTGGTCGTCCAACCCTAGCAAAATTCATGGCGACATCTCACTATGCCTACAACACACTGAAGATGCCGGGGCCGATGGGCGTCATTTCCATTCTGTCAGACAAGAAGGACACAATCATATGCATGGATAAGATGTACCGAGACGCAATCGCCGCTGATGCCGCGGAAGCTGCAGCTCCCACCAAGGAAAATAAGAAAGGGAAGAAAGCTAGCAAGGATACCGGCAAGGAATCCGGGAAGCGCACCTCTTTGGAGTGTGCTACACCCGTCGATGATTTGCAGGAGAGCTCCACTAGCAAGAAGCCCAAGGCTGCCTCACCTGCGGTGAAGAAGGTCCTGGCAGGGCTGGATGGCGTTGGTGGTACGTTCACCATCAGCTCCACCCTTGACAAATAGGAAAGCGCGCTCGTTGCCTTCCTGCGGGCAAATGTGGATGTGTTTGCCTGGCAACCATCTGACATCCCCGGTGTTCCCAGGGAGGTAATCGAGCACCACCTAGTTGTCTGCCCTCATGCCCCGCCCGTCAAGCAGAAAGTCAGGAAGCAAGCTTGGGAGCGCAACAGTTCATTGTTGAGGAGATCAAAAAACTTGAAGCAGCTGGTTTGGTCAGAGGAGTATTGCACCCAACATGGTTGGCGAACCCAGTGGTGGTGCGCAAGGAGAACGTGAAATGGAGGCTTTGCATAGACTTCACGAATCTGAATAAGGCATGCCCGAAGGACCTGTTCCCCTTGCCGTGCATTGACCAAATCGTAGATTCCACTTCCGGGTGTGATCTGCTTTCCTTCCTGGATGCATACTCTGGGTACCATCAGATCTTCATGTCCAAGGAGGACGAGGAGAAGACCGCGTTCATAACCCTGTGTGGCACATACTGCTTTGTGTGGATGCCTTTTGGGTTGAAGAGCGCTGGATCCAATTTTGCAAGGGCAGTGCAAATTGGTTTTGAGCCTCAATTGCATAGGAATATTGAAGCTTACATGGATGACATAGTAGTCAAGACCAAGGACAAATCAACTTTCATTCAGGACTTGGAAGAGACCTTTAAAAATCTACGTAAGATCAACTTGAAGTTAAACCCTGAGAAGTGTGTGTTTGGCATGCTCTCCGGCAAGCTACTTGGTTTCTTTGTATCCCACCGGGGGATAGAGGCCAACCCTGACAAGATCAAGGCGATCGAGCAGATTCAAGCACCCAAGACAGTTAAAGATGTGAGGCGCCTGACCGGATGTGTTGCCGCACTGAGTAGGTTCATTTCCAAGTCTGCCGAGCATGCCTTGCCGTTCTTCAAAATTTTGAAGAAGGTAGGGCCAATGAAGTGGACACCAGAGGCAGAAGCAGCGCTGCAAGACTTGAAGACCTATCTTTCCTCTGCTCCCACCTTGGTCGCTCCTAAACCACAAGAGCCGTTGCTGCTGTACCTAGCGGCAACCAATCAAGTGGTTAGTGCAGCGTTGGTGGCGCAGCGGGAAATGGATGAAGGAGCAGCCGCAGCTACTGTCCCCTCCGGAGAGGAAAGTGAACCTATCCCGGCAAGGTCCGGTGCAGATCAGGAGAAAGAAGAGCAGGATGACGGAGACAATTCCAAGGCCACGGCAAGGAAGAAGGTGGTGCAGCGGCCAGTGTACCTTGTCAGCTCCCTATTGCAGGGGGCTAGATCAAGGTACTCTGGCGTGCAAAGTTGATCTTTGGCCTCATCATAGCCTCGAGGAAACTGCGCCACTACTTCCAAGCCCACGAGATCACAGTTGTCACCCGCTTCCCTTTGCAACGCATACTGAGGAACCCAGAGGCCACTAGCAGGATAGTAGAATGGGCTTTGGAATTGTCGAGCTTTGGTCTGAAGTATGAGAGTACGTCAACCATTCAGAGTAGAGCATTGGCGGAGTTCATCGCGGAATGGACACCAACCCCAGATGATGAAACACCAGAAACAGTTATCCCCGGCAAGGAGGCCCCCCAAGAGTGGATCATGTACTTTGATGGTGCCTTCTCACTGCAAGGTGCAGGGGTTGGCGTGCTCCTTGTCGCACCCACTGGAGAACACCTCAAGTATGTGGTCCAAATGCATTTTCCCCGGAAGAAAGCTACCAACAACACTGCGAAATATGAAGGACTCCTTGCCGGGCTCAAGATCACAACAGAATTGGGAATTAAGAAGTTGATCATTCGTGGAGACTCACAACTTGTGGTGAGACAAGTGAACAAGGATTACCAGAGTCCATTGATGGAGGCATACGTCGAAGAGGTGAGGAAGTTGGAGGAGCGTTTTGACGGATTGCAAACAGAGCACGTGCCACGTGCGGAAAACAGCATTGCTGATCATCTGTCAAAATGCGCTGCACAAAAGCTTCCTGTGGAACCTGGGACTTTTGTTCTCCACCTGACTCAACCCTCAGTATCCCTGACAACAATGGCCAGAAAGAGGAGGAAACTGGACTCCGGCAAGCCTCCCCTGGCAGAGCTTCCCGAAGCCCCCGACAAAGAGGTTGGCGGGAACAACTCCACTTCGCCTGGTGAGCAGCACCCTCCCGCCGAACTACCAGTTCTTGCGGTTGAGATATGCGCTCCCACGAACAAGGAGGTGCCGTTGATCCTTGTTGCCGTGCCTCAGGCTCCGACTTGGGCACGACACATAGTCCATTTCCTCCAAACAGGAGAACTTCCCGAAGAGCAAGTAGAAGTTAAAAGAGTAGCCCCGAGGGCCAGTATGTATCAGTTTGTTGATAAAACGCTATACAGAAGAAGGCCCAACGGTGTGAAATTAAAGTGCATTTGCCGGGAAGAGGGGAAGGAACTATTGGCAGAGATACACAAAGGCATGTGCGGCTCCCATATTGGATCAAGGGCCTTGGTTGGAAAAGCTTTCCAACAAGATTTCTACTGGCCCACAGCCCTCCAAGATGCAATCGAGCTAGTTACCAGATGTGAAGCCTGCCAGTTCCACTCCAAGTATATCCATCAACCTGCTCAAGCACTCCAAACGATCCCTTTGTCATGGCCATTTTTGGTCTGGGGGCTCGACATCTTGGGCCCCTTCCCCTGTGCTACTGGGGGCTTTGAATTCTTGTATGTTGCAATCGACAATTTTACAAAGTGGCCAGAGGTGGAGCCTATGAGAAAGGTGGCCGCAGAATCAGCTATCAAGTTCTTGAAGGGATTGGTGTGCCGCTTCGGAGTACCCGCCAGAGTCATCACTGACAATGACACCCAATTCACAAGCCACGCCTTCATGCAATACGTTCGAACCCTCGGAAGCAAGGTTTCATTCGCCTCTGTTGCTCATCCCAGGAGCAATGGACAAGCTGAGAGGATGAACGCTGAAGTGCTGCGAGGACTCAAGACAAGAACTTTCGACAAGCTGCGGAAGTGTGGCAGACGCTGGATCGACGAGCTGCCGGTGGTTCTTTGGTCCCTCTGTACAACACCAAATCGAGCTACCGGCCAGACTCCCTTCTCCCTAGTCTATGGGGCAGAAGCAGTGATCCCCACGGAACTCATATACGGGTCACCTTGAGTATTTGCCTACGATAAAGTAGAGCAAGAGCAGCACCGACATGACGATGCCGTTCTCCTTGAGGAGAACCGTCTCCGGGCTGCTACGTGTGCTGCACACTACCAGCAAGCCCTGCATCACTATCACAGCCGCAGGGTTCATGCCCAGAGCCTTGAGGAAGGCGACCTTGTCCTTAGGCATGTTCAGTCTGCCAAGGGTGCAAACAAGTTGACGCCAAAGTGGGAAGGCCCTTACCGGGTAGTACGAGTCACTAGACCCGACGCAGTCCATCTGGAGACCGAAGTTGGCATTCAGTTGCAAAACTCATGGAACATTGAGCATCTTTGTAAGTTCTACCCATAAGGCGTGGCTGTTGGGCCCTGCCCGGCAGCCACCCTTTTGTACAAGCCTTGCCGATGCACATGTAACCCTTTGTACAAAGCCAAATGCAGACCCTGAGCACAGACAATAAAACAAAAGCACTGGGGGCCCCCCAAAAACTTGCATGCATGCATAGCATAACATGAACATGCCATGATCATGTAGATGAGATCATATGTTGCTTTGTTTTCCTCTGCACTAACTACATGACTCTTGCCGCGGACTCGGTCCCAAAAAGAGGAAACGGAAACAAGCGCACATACTGATCCCCGACAAGCCAAACAGATAAGTTCCCTCTTGTCCATACACGTCTCTGTAAGAAGAAAGCTTGTGCATAGAGAAACCTTGCCACCTTCGAAGCATTTGTGCTCCCATCCTTTGACCTGAATGTTGCTTCGGCCAAGGTGGTTGTAGTGGCTTTTGATGAAGAGGGTTCAACGAGGGGCCAGCCCCCTTCCATAGATTTGAGCCCGGCAGGCTCGGCCCTGCGGCAACAAACGGAAGGCGCCCGGCAGGATAGCTTGCCGGAGAAAACTTGTTTACTTAAAGTAAAGAGGCGCTCCTCCTATGCATGGGTATAGTACATGTACAAGTACCCGGCAAGACCGTCTTTTTTCATTAATATGCGGATAAACAAGTACAAAGCTTACAGGGTACAAACATGGATAGAAGAGATTACATATTTGAAGCTAAAGTTTGGCAAGTGCCTACATATTTTAGATTGAAAAAAGATAAGCGCCCCTAATCCCTTTCTTGTCCCTCTCCTCCTAGGAACTACAGCGGGAGGTGAAGAGGGCAAAAGGAGTGCCTGGGCAGAAGCCCAGCCTGAACCCGTCAAGACCTGCAGGACGCGGTCTGACAAGATCGAGAGGGCGCGGATGAAGGTGATGGGTGGGGAGAGCGGCTAGGCAATGCCCTGGTCACCGCCACCAGGGCCAGTAAGACATGGCAGGGGGGACGAAGCCGGAGTCCATGGGGAAGCCTGCCGGGTCTAGCTGGAGGAGCCGGAGACACCATCCACACCCAACACCCCCGCAAATCGCCTTGCCGGGGAGGAGATGCAGGTGCAAATGGTGGTGCCACCGCCCCCCCGCTGACGGTGACGGTGCAGCCGGTGTTCAGTCGGAGTCGGAGCCATCGTCCTCCCCATCGGTGCCTTTGTCATCGCCGTCACTGTCCTCCTCGTCGCTATCGCTTGAGGAGGAGCTTTCGTCGTCAGTCGAGCTCTCCGCACGACACCCTAAGCGAGCACCCGAACGCCCGAAGAACTTGACGGAGAGCAGGGCGGCGTCCATTAACTTGAAATGGAGAACGTGCCCGGCCGCCAAGCTATGGGCACGGGCGAAGGTCTTCCAGCCACGCCGGAGAAGCATGACATGAGGAGCAGGGAACTCCACGTCCGCCCGCATGCTGCCGTTGCAGTAGCCCCTCATGTGCAGCCTCATCCCCGGCGGCTGCTCGACCTTCATCACCCTTGCAAATGGGGTGGGAAGCCGAAGACGACTGCGCGGGGGCCCGCGCAGCTTGACGATAAACTCCAACGCCTGGTTCCCTATGTGGCCTTCGTTCAGGTCCTGCGCGGCCGGAGGAGGTGCGATCAGGATGCCGCCCCATCCTCCTCGACCCTGAGTGCCACGATGACCACGGCCACGTCCTCTCCCGCCTCCTCTCATGACGGGCTCCGTCCCCACGTCCCCAACAGGAGGAGGGAGGCACTGTCGAGCAGAAGCCCTCGTCGCCACCACTGGGGTGCCACTACGCCCTCTCCCCATCACCATGGTGGAGAGATAATATCAGACAGAAGGAGGAAGAGATGGGTGTAAGCCAGCACCTCGCCCATGTTCCCTTTTATAGGCGAACGAGACCGGGGGCTGGCTCCTCACCCAGGAGGCAACCGCCCCGATCCACCAATCCGACTCCTCTGCGTCACTAACAGCGCCCGGAATCAAGACCGACCTCCTGCGCCTATCCATGGCGCCTGGCTTTCTGCCTTGGCACTCATTCCCGTGCCCTCCGCGTCCGCCACGAACCCTGCGCGATGCATGCGGCATACGTGGCAGGAACGGCGGGGGTAGGGGAGTTAGTGGAATGGCAGTTACCGCCACGTGAACATGGGACATGGGCGACCCACGGGTCATGGCCTAAATCTCCCCCATGATGTCTTGCATGACGCACGAAAAAACCAGAAACTAAATCAAGCACAGGTTAATGAAGAAGCAAGGAAAATATCAAGAAAAAGAGAATATCAGCGTAAGATCCCTGCCTGTGTACCTGATAGGGCCTACCCCAATGATGCTCGGCAGCATGTTTGGGCCAGGCCCGGGGGCTCCTCTCGGTGCAACAAACCTTCACGTATGTTGCCCGAACTGTACACTGGCTCAAGTGGCAGAAATGCAAGCAACACCAAGCATTCAAGACAGAACCAAGCCAGAGAGAGAGAGCTCTTTGAGGAATCAAAGGGCAGATCAAGAAGACCAAGACAAGCCGAGACAACAAGATATCACCAAGGGAAAGCCTCCCTTGCCGGGCAGGCGAGCCTGGTCAGGTCGAGGCCACCCCGAAGACAAGTCCCAAGACTTCCCCGGCAAGGATTGCCGGGGCCACTGGCGGCCTACATCCCCGCCAAGACTCCATCGCTCCACCGCTCCACCGCATCGCTATGCAAGTCATCCATCGGTGTGGTGTCGAGCCCCCAGATAACTAAGTGGCTGTCATTTGGCACGTGGCAGCCGTTTAGGAGGAAGATCACCTTTATATGACACCCGTCCAGAGGCGTGTCAAGCAGACAGGTGGAAGATGACTAAAGCGGCGCGACAGGCCTGCCGGGGCATCCACAGCGCGACACATGGCAGCGCATTTAATGCGCTTTGTCCTAACTGCCAGAGTTAGGTATGATAGCACTGTCAGCTATCTAATTGATGGATAATGACCGTTTTGCCATTGTAGTAACCCCTTAGCCTATAAAAGGAGGACCGTGGCAACCTTAGAAAGGATTTGGACCCTCATGTACTCGTACGCGCGTAGCTGCTCTCCCCGAGGCGATCTTGCCGGGCTCGAGCGCCGCGCGTTCTTCACGGTCTCTCCATCAATCCACTAAAGCAGGAGTAGGGTTTTACGCTTCTCAGCATCCCGAACCTGGGTAAAATCCACCAGTGTCACCACTGCCGTGCTATCCCACGGCCCTCGCTCTTTGTACAATGCGTCTTCCCCCCTGCCGAACCACACAGGGGCCGATGGCCTCATAGGTGGCCGTGTTCTACCACGACACAGCGGTACTACCGCCGAGGTTGCAATATACATGGGAGAAGCGGTACTACCATCCCTTACAGGCGCCCTAAAACCACGAAGAGGAAAACGAGTCCAGAGGCAATAAAATAGGCGGAAGTAGCAGCGGTAGTCGATCGCGGAAGTACCATTGGAGCGGTACTACCATTGGGCAGGTGTGGTACTACCGTCCAGAATGATACTACCGTGCCCAACTGCCACCCTACTACCGTCGAAGCGAGAACGAGTCCAGAAGCCTGAACACAAGTGGTAGTGCCCGTGGCACTGGATCGTGGAAGTACCGTGCAAGCGGTACTACCACTACTCAGGGCGGTACTACCGCTAGTGAGCTTCAAAATAGCTCAAGCAAACAGATGGAAGCAGGAAAACCAGAACTGCCATCTGTATATGAGCTCCGAAATGAGCAAACTCAAGCTTGTGGGATAGATGACGACAAGTACTATCCAAACAACGATTGGTTATAGTAAGAAGAGGCAGGGGAGATATGCCTAAGATATAGAGATGTGAAACCTCTATGAATGAAGAACCGGCATAAACTCCAACATCAAAAGCATCATAGAAGATGCATATATGAACCCCATTTTCGATGAACTCGAGCTTGTCATGAAGATGACAAAAAGCTCTAAAACTCACAAAGAGAAACACCAAACAAGAACCAAGAAGGATGATGCAAGGATGCAATGGTTTGAGCTCTCTACGAACGATACGATCAAGCTACTCACTTGAGAGCCCCCCTTGATAGTACGGTAATCGATCCTATAACCCGGTCTCCCAACTACCACCATGAGACCGGTCAAATAGAAAACCTATAAAGGGCAAACCTTTGCCTTGCACATAGACCACTTGAGCTAGATGATGACGATTTTGACTCCCTCAAGTTGGACCACCTTTCTTGATTGCGTTGGCTCGATGAGGACAAGTAGATTGCTCCCCCATACTCCACTATGGGTGAGCCACTCTTCGGCACATCTTCACAAGTCCATTGTCACCACAATGGATGACAAACTTCAAGCATGATCTCTTCATGATGCTCCAATTGAACTTGCACACCGCAATCTTGATGACGATCACCACTTGATGTCATCCTCCATGGGTTTGTATGAGATCTTCCTCTTTATGCTAGCCCATGGAAACATACCTAACCCCACAAAGAGCTCTCACGTAGACCATGGGTTAGTACACAAAGCGTAATGGACAATGCTTACCATACCATGAGATCACTTGATCCCTATCGGTACATCTTCTACGCTTTGGGTGTTGATCAACTTGATTCCCACTTTAACTTAGTCTTGATCAACCTTGTATCATGTCTTCTACATGACCATCTTTGGATAATTCCTTGAATAGCACTTTGGTCAACACATAAACTCCTTGAAACCAAAACATGGACTTCAAGAAATTCCTATGGACAAAACCTTCAAATATAACTCAAGGCAACCATTAGTCCATAGAGAATGTCATCAATTACCAAACCAAACATGGAGGCACCACATGTTCTTTCACCGTTGCCATTGTAAATTCGCGTGATGGATGGACGCGAGCAGAGCGCGTCGTGGCCGCCTCAACGACGAGCAGAGCGCGCGGGGCCACAAGCAGAGCGCGCCGTAGCTGCCTCAACAGCGAGCAACCACACCTGCATATTGCAATTCTGGTCAACCTTCTAGCACCCCGTGGGAGGCGCGACGGCCCATCCATCAGACACGATGGTGATATCTGGACCGTGTGGAATATTGGACAAACACGTACACATCCGAGAACGCGGGCCCACGTACGCCATCGGGGAACCGTTTCGGGCTTCGAGCCCAGAACCATCAAAATTTTGAGCTTGTTTCTCGTTACATTCCAGATTACCATGCAATAAGTAATTGCAAATCTGTTCACAACGATCAAACCTAAACATCGAGCCTGCACGGCGGACTGCTTGCACATGCCCCGTCGAGCCTGCAAGGTGGACTTCTCACGCTCATCCCGTCTAATCAAACAGCTGCACGCACGGCACCTGGTTAAATTTTGGCACAAAATACAAAGAGGACCAATGAACCAGGACCAAGGTAGTACTCTCCCAGAAAAAGAGGGACACGTGGCCGCACTTAAATGGTTACGGGAACACACACGGTTCAAATAATACAACCGTTTGTGATATTAACGTGTCAGCTATTTGTTCCAAAAGGACTTCGTTGGCTATTAATGTGTGCGCCTTGTCTCAAACTGGACGAATTTTTTACCACGGCATATATGTGCCATGTCATAAAACCATGCCAAGTTTCATGATTTTTGGGTGAGTTTTGAATTTACTATGATTTAAAAACCAAGATTCTCAATGTTTCAGAACGACGAGACGTTTGTAATTCATTCTCATTCCTTCAATGAGACCTAAACATGCACCCAAGGATACATGTACGATTTCCCAACCATTTTGGTGCACTGGAGCATGTGCTTGTAGTTCAAATTTGAATTATGGACATTAAATGCCTAGAAAACTCAATTAATATATAAAATGGCCAAACAAACCCTGAATAATTTCAAATTTTAGCACGAAACTCCTGTTATTCTATGTTGTCTGTAGAAAAAAATACAAGGGGAGAAGAGGCAGCGATTATCGTTTCACCCACAAAGGGGACAAGTTTCCCTATTGAAACCACGAGGTTTCTTGCGAGAAGCTCTAGTTTGTAAGAGGTTTGTAATAAAGCTTGGCCCAAATTGGATAATCTTTTTACCACGACATATATGTGCCATGTCGTGACACCATGCCAACTTTCATGATTTTCTGGTGAGCTTTGGATCTACGGGGATTTAACAACCGAGATTCCCAATGTTTGAGGCCGAGCCAGGACGCCGAGATGGTTGTAATTCATTCCCATTCCTTGCATGGGACCTAACATGCACCCAAGGATACATGTATGATTTTTCTAGCCATTTTGGTGCATTGGAGCATGTATTTGTAGTTCAGATTTGAACTATGGACATTAAATGCCTAGAAAACTCAATTAATGTATAAAAAAGGCAAAACGAACCCTGAATAATTTCAAATTTCAGCACGGATATCCTGTCATTCCATGTTGCCTGTAGAAAAAAATACAAGGCGAGAAGAGGCAGCGTTTATCATTTCGCCCACAAGGGGGACACGTTTCCCTATCCGAACCACGAGGCTTCTTGAGAGAAGCTCCGGTTTGTAAGAGGCTTGTAATAAAACTTGCCCCAAATTGGACAATTTTTTTTTCACGACATATATGTGCCATGTCGTGACACCATGCAAATTTTCATGATTTTTGGGTGAGTTTTGGATTTACGGGGATTTAAAAACCAAGATTCTCAATGTCCGAGGCCGAGCCAGACGCCGAGACGGTTGCAATTCATTCCCATTCTTTGCATGGGACCTAAACATGCATCCAAGGACACATGTATGATTGTTCTAGCCATTTTGGTGCACTGGAGCATGTATTTGTAGTTCAGATTTGAATTATGGACATTAAATGGCTAGAAAACTCAATTAATGTATAAAAGGACAAACGAACCCTGAATAATTTCAAATTTCAGCACAGATATCATGTCGTTCCATATTGCCTGTAGAAAAAAATACAAGGTGAGAAGAGGCAGCGATTATCGTTTCGCCCACAAGGGGGACATGTTTCCCTATCGGAACCACGAGGCTTCTTGAGAGAAGCTCCGATTTGTAAGAGGCTTGTAATAAAACTTGCCCCAAATTGGACAATTTTTTCCACGACATATATGTGCCATGTCGTGACACCATGCCAAGTTTCATGATTTTCGAGTGAGTTTTGGATTTACGGGGATTTAAAAACTGAGATTCTCAATGTCCGAGGCCGAGCCAGACGCCGAGACGGTTGTAATTCATTCCCATTCTTTGCATGGGACCTAAACATGCATCCAAGAACACATGTATGATTTTTGTAGCCATTTTGGTGAACTAATTTGAATTTTGCACATTAAATTAATGCTTATAAAACTTAATTATAATGTATAAAAAAGGCCAAATGAACCCTGAATATTTAAAGCGGTTCTGGTCAACCATCTGGCACCCGTGGGTAAGCACTGTGCGCATGCGTCGTGCTAGCTCACGCTTCCTTCTTTACTAAGTTTTCCATATTAATGGTGTTATATATCCAAACACGCTACCGTTTCCCGCCACTCCTCCCATCGGTTTCCCGCCTCTTCTCCCATCGGTTTCCCGCTGCCAGTGTCAGTGCTCATAGAAGGCTAGGCGGTGACACACCGGCCATGTGAAGATTGCACACAGTTTCTAAAAGCACAAACGTGTGTGATAGTAGGGAATAGGTCCCATACAATGACAGCGTGAAACGCCTTAAAGGCAAGGAGGCAACTCTTATCAGCAAGGGGCGGCTTCCCATCTGCTAGCCGAGTCGAATAGAACGCAGAAGTTAAGCGTGCTGCAGCTGGAGGAGTCTAAGGATGGGTGACCCGGTGGGAAGTTGCATATCTCAAGCTTCATTAAAGCACCATGATACAGTCATTATAGACATTTAGCATCGAAATGTGTCTGTAGTGACCTGTCATGTCGATTATATAAACCTTGGGATCCTTGTTTTGGTAATTTGTAGAATATGTTTTTTTTCATTATTTCTTGTTCTAAAAAATCGGAGAATGATCGAGATCTGTAGGCCCACAGAATCTATCCCTTTGACCCAACGTATGAGAAGGGTTTGACCATGACGGTTTCCTCATGCTCTGTGTGCCATGTTAGACCAAATCAAGTTTGAGCACATGCGCTGGACGACACCCCCTACCCCCACCTCGAAGTTGGGGAACCGGCATCATACGTCTTTAAACTGGCTTGGGGATATGATGTTCGGTTTGTAATGTAGCTGGTGCCCCATCGAAGTTGTGCATTGGGGATTTGAACACATCACACACCACCCATATATATTTTTGGGCCGCATGCAGGGTATAGAGGGTCTTCTAATCGACCACGTCTCCCTTGTGCATTTTTTTGATGACACACATATCTGTGGGCTCCCCGGGGTCTATATATATCATCCCTTTGACCGATAATGAGGGGGGTTTGGCCATGAATGGATTCCTCCTAGTACGTGTTAGGGCGGGTCACAGTGACATGTTCGAGCAAAGTTTGAGCTCATGCGTTCTTAGGATTCCCTCCCACACACTCGGATTGGTGGGTTGGACTGATGTCTACTACACAACTTGTTCTTGTAGACTCGTGTTGGGCCTCCAAGCGTAGAGTTTTGTAGGACAGTAGCAAATTTCCCTCAAGTGGATGACCTAAGGTTTATCAATCTGTGGGAGGCGTAGGATGAAGATGGTCTCTCTCAAACAACCCTGCAACCAAATAATAAAAAGTCTCTTGTGTCCCCAACACACCAAATACAATGGTAAATTGTATAGGTGCACTAGTTTGGTGAAGAGATGGTGATACAAGTGTAGTAATGATAGTAGATATTGATTTTTGTAATAGGAACAATAAAAAACAGCAAGGTAGCAATTGATAAAACGGAGCACAAACGGTATTGCAATGCTTGGAAATGAGGCATAGGGTCCGTACTTTCGCTACCGCAATCTCTCAACAATGCTAATATAATTGGATCATATAACCATCCCTCAACGTGCGATGAAGAATCACTCCAAAGTTCCTATCTAGCGGAGAACATAAGAAGAAATTGTTTGTAGGGTACGAAACCACCTCAAAGTTATCCTTTCCGATCGATCTTTCCAAGAGTTCATACTAAAATAATGCCAAGTTATCCTTTCCGATCGATCTATCTAAGAGTTCATACTAAAATAACACCAAATGATACACATCAACCAACTCTAATGTCACGTAGATACTCCAATGTCACCACGAGTATCTGTGAGTTGATTATACGATATGCATCAAACAATTTCAGATTCATAATACTCAATCCAACACAAAGAACCTCAAAGAGTGCCCTAAGATTTCTACCGGAGAAACAAAGACGAGAACGTGCATCAAACCCTATGCATAGATTACCCCAATGTCACCTCAGGAATCCGCGAGTTGAGTGCCAAAACATAGATCAAGTGCTCTCAAATCAGACAAAGTATTCAATCCGATAAAAGTGAAATCTCAAAGGGAAAATTCAATTCATCACAACAAGATAGAGAGGGGAAAACACCATATGATCCAACTATATTAACAAAGATCACGATACATCAAGATCATGCCAAATCAAGAACACAAGAGAGAGATTAAACACATAGCTGCTGGTACAAACCCTCAGCCCCGAGGGTGGACTACTCCCTCCTCATCATGGTGGCCGCCGGTATGATGAAGATGGCCACCGGTGATGATTTCCCCCTCCGGCAGGGTGCCAGAACAGGGTCTAGATTAGTTTTTCGTGGCTACAAAGGCTTGCGGCGGTGGAATTTCTGATCTAGGGTTATTTCTAGGGGTTTCTGTATTTATAGGATTTTTGGGCGTCGGTTTCACGCGAAGATGGGCCTTGAGGTGACCACAACCCACTGGGGCAAGCCAGGCCCCTCTGGCGCACCCTGGTGGGTTGTGCCCACCTCGTGGCTCTTGTGGCCCTCCCACGAAGCTTCTAGTGACTCTTTTGTTTCAAAAAAAAAATTGTCAAAAAGTTTCGTTGCATTTGGAGAACTTTTATTTCTGCACAAAAAACAACACCACAGTAGTTCTGCTGAAAACAGCGTCAGTCTGGGTTAGTTCCATCCAAATCATACCAAAACCATATAAAATTGTTGTAAACATGGCATGAATACTTCATAAATTATAGATACGTTGGAGACGTATCATGGACCGACACCATACCCTACGTATCTCGTCCTTAATTACCTGGCTTTCATGGTGGTTTTCTATATCAAGAGGCACGCGCCACATCTAAATTGTACATTATTTGATATTGAAAACACATCACCCCTTCTAACGTACATCATTTTGGGCCGCATGCAGGCGGTGCTAGTTTTCTGGCCCCTCTCGTGCGATTTTTGATGATGGTCCCATCTATTGGCCCAAGCGGTGTATATATTCTATCCATTTTTTATCGACAACAACAGTGGTCGTTCGACCAAGCAATAGATTCACTGGTCCATCTTATGGTAGGTCATGGCGACATGCATGTATGACCAAAGTATCAGTACGTGCATGCGTCCCGCTGACACGAAGTGGGAGGTGGGGCAAGCACCCTAGCTAGGTAGCTACGACCTAATTAGACTATCATTATAGATATATCCAAGGGGGCTTTCTGATTTGCGAGGCAGGTGCCACCAAAGTTGTGCATTTATTCCTACATATATTTCACCACTTCAAGGTCATTGTTGACTTCTGGCCCCTCTCATCGATCTTCGACGACGGGCCCAACCGTCGGCCCGTGCGGTCAAAGTTGTGCATTCAAAATTTGAACATCACACACCACCCTTTTCATTCATATATATTTGGGCCACATGTTGGTGTGGTTGTCTTCTGACCCTCTCTCATGTTTTTTGCTACCAAATGGTGCTATATATGAAGACTTGGATGACGCTCAATGGACACAGGTGCACTGGCTTAACCGTGTGCGATGCTAGTGCACTGTGAAATCACCGTGATAGCGCAAGCGCGAGCAAGGGTGGAGGTACTGGCTTAACTGTGTGCGATACTAGTGCGCTGTAAAATCATGACCTGCACAAGCTAAAGGCGGGTAGTTTATTTAGGATGAATTCCACGTCTGCGTCTGAAAATTAGGACGAACCGTGTGCGATAGACCAACTAGCTAGAAATCTAAAAACAAACTACCCGCCTTGAGCGATGCAAAAATCAGCGGTTCCACCGCTTTTCTTTATTATCATACACACATATTCTTCTTGGACCATGTGCGATCTTGGGTGCTCCCGCCTGATAACCCACAAGTATAGGGGATCGCAATAGTTTTCGAGGGTAGAGTATTAAACCCAAATTTATAGATTCGACACAAGGGGAGCCAAAGAATATTTGCAAGTATTAGTAGCTGAGTTGTCAATTCAACCACACCTGGAGATTAATTATCTGCAGCAAAGTGATCAGTAGCAAAGTAATATGATAGTTTTGATAGTAGTAGCAACAGCAATAGTAACGGTAACAATGATAGCAAAGATTTTGTAGCAAGTGTAATAATAGCAGCAACAGTAGTAACTTAGCAAGAACAATATATGGAAAATTCGTAGGCATTGGATCGGTGAATTCGTTGGATGAGATTCATCATATAAAAGTCATAACCTAGGGCGATGCGGCACTAGCTCCAGTTCATAAATATAATGTAGGCATGTATTCCGTAAATAGTCATACGTGCTTATGGAAAGAACTTGCATGGCATCTTTTGTCCTACCCTCCCGTGGCAGCGGGGTCCATAAGGAAACTAAGGGATATTAAGGCCTCCTTTTAATAGAGAACCGGAACAAAGCATTAGCACATAGTGAATACATGAACTCCTCAAACTACGGTCATCACCGGAAAGTATCCCGAATACTGTCACTCCGGGGTTTACGGATCATAACACATAGTAGGTGACTATAACTTGCAAGATCGGATCTAGAACATAGATATAATGGTGATAACATAAATGGTTCAGATCTGAAATCATGGCACCTGGGCCCAAAGTGACAAGCATTAAGCATGGCAAAGTCATAGCAACATCAATCTCAGAACATAATGGACACTAGGGATCAAGCCCTAACAAAACTAACTCGATTACATGATGAATCTCATCCAACTCCTCACCGACCAGCGAGCCTACGAAGGAATTACTCACTCTCGGTGGGGAGCATCATGGAATTGGCAATGGAGAAGGGTTGGTGATGATGAAGATCGAAGATCCCCCTTTCCAGAGCCCCAAACGGACTCCAGATCTGGCCTCCTGATGAAGAACAGGAGGTGGCGGCGGCTCCATCTCGTGAAATGCGATAATTCTTCCCCTCCTATTTTTTTCTCCAAAAATGTGAATTTATAGTGTCGGAGATAGGGTCAGCTGGGTCACCAGGTGGGGACAACCCACCTGGGCACGCCAGGAGGGGGGGGGTGTGCCCTGGTGGGTTGTGCTCACCCAGGGGCCCCCCTCCAGTGGTTCTTGGCTCTAATATTTTTCTTTTATTCCATAAAAAATCTCCAAAATGTTTCGTTCCATTCCGAGAACTTTTATTTCTGCACAAAAACAACACCATGGTAGTTCTGCTGAAAACAGCGCTGATAACCCACAAGTATAGGGGATCGTAACAGTTTTCGAGGGTAGAGTATTCAATCCAAATTTATAGATTCGACACAAGGGGAGCCAAAGAATATTTGTAAGTATTAGCAGCTGAGTTGTCAATTCAACCACACCTGGAGATTAATTATCTGCAGCAAAGTGATCAGTAGCAAAATAGTATGATAGTTTTGATAATAGTAGCAGCAGCAATAGTAACGGTAACAGTGATAGCAGTGATATTGTAGCAAGTGCAACAGTGACATCAGTAGTAACTTAGCAGAAACAATATAAGATTAATTCGTAGGCATTGGATCGGTAATTTGTTGGATGATATTCATCATGAGACAGTTATAACCTAGGGCGATACGGCACTAGCTCCAGTTCATAAATATAATGTAGGCACGTATTCCGTAAATAGTCATACGTGCTTATGGAAAGAACTTGCATGACATCTTTTGTCCTACCCTCCCGTGGCAGCGGGGTCCATATTGGAAACTAAGGGATGTTAAGGCCTCCTTTTAATAGAGAACCGGAACAAAGCATTAACACACGGTGAATACATGAACTCCTCAAACTACGGTCATCAGCGGGAGTGGTCCCGACTATTGTCACTCCGGGGTTGTCGGATCATAACACGTAGTAGGTGACTATAACTTGCAAGATCGGATCTAGAACATAGATATAATGGTGATAACATAAACGGTTCAGATCTGAAATCATGGCACCCGGGCCCAAAGTGACAAGCATTAGGCATGGCAAAGTCATAGCAACATCAATCTCAGAACATAATGGATACTAGGGATCAAGCCCTAACAAAACTAACTTGATTACATGATGAATCTCATCCAACTCCTCACCGACAAGCGAGCCTACGAAGGAATTACTCACTCCCAGTGGGGAGCATCATGGAATTGGCAATGGAGAAGGGTTGGTGATGACGACGATCGAAGATCCCCCCTCTCCGGAGCCCCAAACGGACTCCAGATCTGGCCTCCCGATGAAGAACAGGAGGTAGCGGCGGCTTCGTCTCGTGAAACATGATAATTCTTCCCCTCCTATTTTTTTCTCCGAAAATGTGAATTTATAGTGTTGGAGATAGGGTCAGCTGAGTCACCAGGTGGGGACAACCCACCTGGGCGCGCCAGGAGGGGGGGCCCTGGTGGGTTGTGCTCACCCAGGGGCACCCCTCCGGTGGTTCTTGGCTCGAATATTTTTCTTTTATTCCATAAAAAATCTCCAAAAAGTTTCATTCCATTCCGAGAAATTTTATTTCTGCACAAAATCAACACCATGGTAGTTCTGCTGAAAACAGCACAGATAACCCACAAGTATAGGGGATCGCAACAGTTTTCGAGGGTAGAGTATTCAACCCAAATTTATAGATTCGACACAAGGGGAGCCAAAGAATATTTGTAAGTATTAGCGGCTGAGTTGTCAATTCAACCACACCTGGAGATTAATTATCTACAGCAAAGTGATCAGTAGCAAAGTAGTATGATAGTTTTGATAATAGTAGCAGCAGCAATAGTAACGGTAACAGTGATAGCAGTGATATTGTAGCAAGTGCAACAGTGATAGTAGTAGTAACTTAGCAGAAACAATATAAGATAAATTCATAGGCATTGGATCTATAATTTGTTGGATGATATTCATCATGAGACAGTTATAACGTAGGGCGATACGGCACTAGCTCCAGTTCATAAATATAATGTAGGCATGTATTCCGTAAATAGTCATATGTGCTTATGGAAAGAACTTGCATGACATCTTTTGTCCTACCCTCCTGTGGCAGCGGGGTCCATATTGGAAACTAAGGGATATTAAGGCCTCCTTTTAATAGAGAACCGGAACAAAGCATTAACACACGATGAATACATGAACTCCTCAAACTACGGTCATCACCGGCAGTGGTCCCGACTATTGTCACTCCGGGGTTGCCGGATCATAACACGTAGTAGGTGACTATAACTTGCAAGATCGGATCTAGAACATAGATATAATGGTGATAACATAAACGGTTCAGATCTGAAATCATGGCACCCGGGCCCAAAGTGACAAGCATTAAGCATGGCAAAGTCATAGCAACATCAATCTCAGAACATAATGGATACTAGGGATCATGACCTAACAAAACTAACTCGATTACATGATGAATCTCATCCAACTCCTCACCGACCAGCGAGCCTATGAAGGAATTACTCACTCCCGGTGGGGAGCATAATGGAATTGGCGATGGAGAAGGGTTGGTGATGACGAAGGTCGAAGATCCCCCTCTCCGGAGCCCCAAACGGACTCCAGATCTGGCCTCCCGATGAAGAACAGGAGACGGCGGCGGCTCCGTCTCGCGAAACGTGATAATTCTTTCTCCCCTATTTTTTTCTAGAAAAATAGGATTTTATAGCATTGGTTTTAGGGTCTGTGGGGCCACCAGGTGGGGACAACCCACCTGGGCGCGCCTGGGGGGGGGGGGGGGGGGGCAGGCGCGCCCTGGTGGGTTGTGCCCACCCAGGTGCCCCCCTCAGGTGGCTCTTGGCTC
Source organism: Thinopyrum elongatum (assembly GCA_011799875.1). Lineage (NCBI taxonomy): Eukaryota > Viridiplantae > Streptophyta > Magnoliopsida > Poales > Poaceae > Thinopyrum > Thinopyrum elongatum. The sequence continues at coordinate 294,519,050 of CM022303.1, read as the reverse complement.
CGGAAATTCTCTTATTTTGTATAAAAATTCCTCGCAAAGTTTCGTTCCATTCCGGGAACTTTTATTTCTGCACAAAAACAACACCATGGTAGTTCTGCTGAAAACAGCGTCAGTCTGGGGTTAGTTTCATTCAAATCATGCAAATTAGAGTCCAAAACAAGAGGAAAAGCGTTAGGAAAAGTAGATACATTGGAGACGTATCAACTCCCCCAAGCTTAAACCTTTGCTTGTCCTCAAGCAATTCAGTTGATAAACTGAAAGTGAAAAAGAAAAACTTTTACGAACTCTTTTGCTCTTGTTTGCATAAATTAGCTTAAACAGCACCCATGTTTTTAGCCAATATTATAACTAACCATGTCGACAATAACTCTTAAAAATTATATTAACTCATATCAATGACATAATCAGCTAGCGAGCAATAATAAGATATCTCAAATAGCAACACGTTATTAAAACAACCAAGATATAATATGACAATAGTGGTATCTCGCTAGCCTTTTCTGAGACCGCAAAACATAAATGCAGAGCACCTCCAAAGTTCAAGCAGCTACTAAACATTGTAATTCATGGTAGAAAAGATCCAGTCATGATGCACCCAACATTAGCTACACACAATGCATAGGCATGACAGCAGTGCTCTCAGGTTCTGGCGATTATTGAAGAAGGTGATGACACAACATAAAAGTAAATAGATAGTCCCTTCACAGAGGGAAGCAGTGATTTGCAGAGGTGCCAGAGCTCAAAGCTTAAATTGAGAGATAAAAATATTTTGAGAGGCATACTTTTCCCACCAACGAAAATGACTTAGAGTTTCCAATACTTTCCATGCTAGATATATCATAGGCGGTTCCCAAACTGAAATTAAAGTTTATTCCTTTTCCCAGCATACTTTCACTATCCATGGCTAACCATATCCACGGGTTCCCTCCATACCAACACTTTCCAAGGAATTTATTATTTGACAACATAAAGTAAATTCATTTTTCATTTCGGGACTGGGCATCCCTAATACCTTTGCCGTACTCTCATGCAATGACAATTGAATAAACACTCATCGTGAGAATAACACATCTAGCATGGAAAAATATCGACCACCCCTCGCCGCCTCGCGAGCGGTACGAGCACACAAAAGAGAAATTTATTTTGAAAATTAGAGATGGCACATGCAAATTTACTTAGGACGGCAGGGTAATACCGCATATAGGTAGGTATGGTGGACTCAACTGGAATAACTTGGGTTTCAGGTTTTTGATGCACAAGTAGAATTCCCACTTAGTACGGGCGAAGGCTAGCAATTAGGTTGAGAAGCGGCCAGCTAGAGAGCAACAACGGTCATGAACATGCATTATGCATAAGTAACATTGGACACTAGCATGAGTAGGATATGAACACCTTGAACATAAATATCATAGAGGCTATGTTGGTTTTGATTCAACTACATGCATGAACATGTGCCAAGTCAAGCCACTCGAACATTCAAAGGAGGATACCATATCTTCATACTTCATCACAATCATTTTAACGCAATGTTGATATCCAAGATAAATCATTATCCACTCCTAGATACTTATGCATGGCATGAGAAACTATAATCTCTAATTGTCATTGCAAACATGTTTAATCATAATGGGCTGAATCATGGATACTAGGTTAAACATATTTACAAAAACAGAACAAGTCGAGTTCATACCCGTTTCTCTCTGCCACAGCCAGTTCATCGAATATCGTCATTATTGCCTTTCACTTGCACGACCGAACGATATGAAAATGATAGTAGTGCAAGAGTGCCGTGGACTAAGTTGGAATCTGCAAACATTTTATTCAAAAGGAGAAGACAAGGTAAATTGGGCTCTTTGTTAGATTAACAATAATGCATATGAGAGCCACTCAACATTTTCATCGTGGTCTTCTCCTCGGTATGACTCAATAAAAGAAAAGAAGTTCAGAAAAACACACTGAAATATTTTTGGAGTTTTTGGTTTTCTGAAAGAAAGCAAATAAAAGGGAAAAACAAAAATGAGAAAACTATTTACACGGGAAAGCTCCCAACAAGCATAAGAAGAACAAGGAAATCTTTTTGAGTTTTCTTTTTAGTACTACAACAATTTAAACTAGGAAGAAAAATAAAAAAGAAGCAAGAAATATATTTTTGGATTTTCTCAAAGTTTTTCAAACACACAAGAAGAAAGCAAGAAAATAATTCTAACATGGATAATACAATGAAAAAGTGTGGACACCGACAACTGAAATGAAATGTGTAAACATGAATGTAATGTCGGTGGAAATACGTACTCCCCCAAGCTTAGGCTTTTGGCCTAACTTGGTAATCACCAGTCGTAGAAGCCATGAGGTCCTATGTTGAAGTGCTGAGGTGCGGGCACCTGAGGGTCCCACTGCTGAGGCTCCTTCTGTGCCGCAGCCTGGTTGTTCCGGTAAGCGATGATGTCCGCATGCATAATCCTGTATCCACCCCTGGCAATGGGATCAAACAAAGCAGGTGCAGGCAGTGGAATAATATCATGAGTTTTCACACTAAAAACCAGATTATAAGGAAGAGGAATGTCAGGATAATCGGTAGCAATAAACTGATGGTATTCCATAGCAGTGCGATCTAGGTGAACCTTGGGCAAAGGGTAATCATGCTGGCGTATCTAAACATTAAAGTGAGCTGCCAGGCGAGTAGCATAAATACCACCATGTATTTTACCCTTGGATTTATTAATGTGGAGGCGGCATGCCACAATAGCTCCCAAGCTATAAGTGTTGTCGCCTTCCAGTGCACGACGTAAAACAGCAAGGTCTGGGGCACTGAGTGCACCCACCTTTTCTCTAGCAAGCAAGCACTTTGCAATGAAAAGAGCAAAATAATGAACAGCAGGAAATTGCAAGCTAGTGGCGCTGACACTCGACACTCCTCTCTCGTCCCCCACAGACAGAGTATGGTAAAAACCTTCAAGCTCTGCAGGCCTAGGATCTACCAACCCACCATCAGAAGGAAGCAAGCATATTTCACAAAATTCAGTAAGCGGTATCTGATGGGGTTCAGCGTATAAATTAAACTGCACTTCAGGGGGATTATTCTTAGGAAGGAAAGTAAAACTTTGCACAAAGGAATTTGTGAGGAGATGATACTGTTCGCATTCAGCTGTGATGAAGTCGGTGAGGATGGCATTAGCAGCATATTGTGCAAACTCTTGGAGGATTCCGGCCCCTTCCATGAACGCGGTATGCGGCCATTCGCACGGCCATAACTCCGCCAACCTCCGGGTCCGGAGATCACTGTCAGATGACTCCCCAATTACTCCCTTGGAGTTCTTCTTGGAAGCAAACTTCCTAAAGATACTCATATTTTTCCTATGAGCAAAATTCTGAAATTTTTAGTCCACAAAATTTTTCTCAACAAATCTTAACAAGATTGATAGCAACTACTCATAGGGAAGCATAGAGGCCATAGCAAGCATTCAAACTACTTAAAACTCTAAGAATTTAACATGCAAGCTCATCTACAGCAGCACCAAGAGTAGCTAATTATTCAAAATATAAACAACTAAAGCAAAAACTAATTGGACACACGGAGGAGTCACATACCAAGCAACAATCCCCCAAAACAGTTTTGGAAACGGAGCCTCGAGCCAAGAGATCGAAATCCGCGGGTTTGAGAGCAAGAACACGAGAGCAAGAGCAATGGTGAATTTTTTCTGGAGGTAGGTGATGATGTGGGATGAAGAGATAAGTGAGGGGGCCCACGTGGGGACCACAACCCACTAGGGCGCGCCTGGGGGTCCTAGCGTGCTCAGGTGGGTTGTGCCCACCTGGTGCACCTCCCTCTGATATTATTTGCACCAGAAATTCTTAAATATTCAGAAAAAAAATCATATTAAATTTTCAGGGTATTCTGAGAACTTTTATTTTTGGGTCATTTTTTATTGCACGGGAAAAATCAGAAAACAGACAAAACATGGCATTTTATTTTATTTAACTAATAGGAACAGAAAATAAAAGGTAGGGACAGAAGGTAGTGCTCACTAAATTCATCAACTTCATACCTCTAAAAAATGATCCATTAATAAGGTTGATCAAGTCTTATTAACAACCACTTTCGATTAGCATGAAACCGAAGAACTTTCGTAAATCACTAAGTTACCTCAACGGGGATATGAATGTCCCCAACAATAAGCATTTCATATTCTTTTTGGTAGTAGGTAGAGGTAGTTGAAAACTTCCAATAGTGATCATCGGAGATTTTTCAATAACATTAATACCATTCACTTGGAATTGTTTCTTCGGAAAGTGCACTGTATGCTCATTACCATTGATATGAAAAGTGACCTTGCTTTTATTGCAATCAATAACAGCCCCTGCAGTATTCAAGAATGGTCTACCAAGGATAATCGACATGTTGTCATCCTCGGGCATCTCAAGTATAACAAAGTCAGTCAAAATAGTAACATTAGCAACAACAACGGGCACATCCTCACAAATACCGATAGGTATGGCAGTTGATTTGTCAGCCATTTGCAAAGATATTTTAGTAGGTGTGAGTTTATTCAAATCAAGTCTTTTATATAAAGAGAAAGGCATAACACTAACACCAGCTCCCAAATCACATAAAGCAGTTTTCACATAATTCTTTTTGATGGAGCAAGGTATAGTTGGTATTCCCGGATCTCCAAGTTTTTTAGGTACTCCATCCTTAAAAGTGTAATTAGCAAGCATGGTGGAGATTTCAGCTTTCGGTATTTTTCTCTTATTAGTGATGATATCCTTCATGTACTTTGCATAAGGAGGCATTTTCAAGATATCAGTCAAGCGAGTACGCAAAAAGACTGGCCTCAGCATTTCAGCAAAGCGTTCAAATTCTTCATCATCTTTCTTTTTAGTTGTCTTAGGTGGAAAAGGCATAGGTTTTTGAACCCACAGTTCACTTTCCTTACCGTGTTTTCTAGCAACAAAGTCTCTTTTATCATATCTTGCATTTTTGGGTTGTGGGTTATCAAGATCAACAGCTGGTTCTATCTCAACATCATTGTCTGGTTCTTTATTATTTATTTGAGTTTCTTCATGAACCTCATCATTTTCTTTTTCATTATCAGAAGGTGAGTGTTCACTACCAGATTGAGTTTCAGCATCAGAGATAGAAACATCATTATCATTATTAGGAGGTTTCTCTACTTCAGGTTCACTAGAGGCATGCAAAGTCCTATCATTTTTCTTTTTCTTTTTATAAGGACCAGGTGCAGTGGTGTTGTTCCTTTGTGAATCCTGTTCAATTCTTTTTGGGTGTCCCTCAGGATAAAGTGGTTCCCTAGTCATTTTACCTCCTCTAGTCATTACTCTAACAGCATGATCATTGATATTATTGTTCATTTCATCAAGCAATTCTCTTTGAGATTTAGCAACTTGTTCTAGCTGAGTTTGAACCATAGAAGCATGCTTCCCTACACCTCTAACATCATTTGAGATTCTAAATAATAAGTCACTTAAGCGAGCAATCATATCAGAATTGTATTTCAATTGTTTCATAACATTTGCATTGAAGTGATCTTGTTTTCTAATATAGTTTTCAAACTCATAAAGGCATTGGCTAGGGTGCATATTGTGAGGATTATCATTAACATTGAATTTCATTAGAGAATTTACCTCTACCACCGCAGGTGGTGGTGGTGTATCAAGCCCATGTATTTCTTCAATAGGAGGTAAATTTTTAACATCCTCAGCTTTAATACCCTTTTCCTTCATAGATTTCTTTGCCTCTTGCATATCTTCAGGACTGAGATATAGGATACCCCTCTTCTTCGGAGTGGGTTTAGGCGGTGTTTCAGGAGGAGTCCAATCATCATAATTTTTCAATATGTTATTCAATAGTTCTTCGGCTTGTCCAATAGTTCGTTCCCTGAAAACACAACCAGCACAACTATCTAGGAAGTCCCTAGAAGCATCGGTTAGTCCATTATAGAAGATATCAAGTATCATTTTTCTTAAGAGGATGCTCAGGCAAAGCATTAAGTAACTGGCAAAGCCTCCACCAAGCTTTTGGGAGACTCTCTTCTTCAATTTGCACAAAGTTGAATATTTCCTGTAAGGCAGCTTGTTTCTTATGAGCAAGAAAATATTTTTTAGAGAAGTAATAAATCATATCCTGGGGACTACGCACACAACCAGGAGCAAGAGTATTGTACCAAGCTTTAGCATCACCCTTTAATGAGAACGGAAATAATTTGAGAATATAGTAATAGCGAGTTTTCTCATCATGAGTAAAATGGGTGGCTATGTCATTCAACTTAGTAAGATGTGCCACAACAGTCTCAGTTTCATAACCATGGAAAGGATCAGATTCAACCAAAGTAATTAACTCTGGGTCGATAGAGAATTCATAATCCTTATCATCAATAAAGATAGGTGAGGTAGCAAACTTAGGATCATATTGCATTCTAGCATTCAGAGACTTTTCTTTATACTTGCATAATAATTTCTCTAGATCATCTCTATCCTTACAAGCAAGAATATCTCTAGTTGTCTCCTCATTCATAACATAACCTTCTGGTACCTTAGGCAATTCATATCTAGAAGGGCTAGTTCTAGTAGGTGTTTCAATATTTTCAGTTTCAAGCTCATCATCAGATTCAACAACATCATGTTGTCTTACTCTAGCAATTTGTTCATCAAGAAATTCACCTAATGGCACATCATCATCAAGCAAGGTACTAGCATCATGATAAGCATTCATAGCAGAAGTAGCATCATCAATAACTTGCGACATATCAGAATTAATAGCATGTGGTGGTGTTGCAAGTTTACTTATAACAGAAGGTGAATCTAAAGCGGAGCTGGATGGCAGTTCCTTACCTCCCCTCGTCTTAGAGGGAAAAATCTTAGTCTTAGCATCCTTCAGTTTCTTCATAGTGAATAATTGATAATAATCCCAAGTGACTCAACAAATATAGCTATGCTCCACAGCAACGGCGCCAGAAAAAGGTCTTGATAACCCACAAGTATAGGGGATCGCAACAGTTTTTGAGGGTATAGTATTCAACCCAAATTTATAGATTCGACACAAGGGGAGCCAAAGAATATTTGTAAGTATTAGCAGCTGAGTTGTCAATTCAACCACACCTGGAGATTAATTATCTGCAGCAAAGTGATCAGTAGCAAAGTAGTATGATAGTTTTGATAATAGTAGCAGCAGCAATAGTAACGGTAACAGTGATAGCAGTGATATTGTAACAAGTGCAACAGTGACAGCAGTAGTAATTTAGCAGAAACAATATAAGATAAATTCGTAGGCATTGGATCGGTAATTTGTTGGATGATATTCATCATGACACAGTTATAACCTAGAGCGATACGGCACTTACTCCAGTTCATAAATATAATGTAGGCATGTATTCCGTAAATAGTCATACGTGCTTATGGAAAGAACTTGCATGACATCTTTTGTCCTACCCTCCCATGGCAGCGGGGTCCATATTGGAAACTAAGGGATATTAAGGCCTCCTTTTAATAGAGAACCGGAACAAAGCATTAACACACGGTGAATACATGAACTCCTCAAACTACGGTCATCAGCGGGAGTGGTCCCGACTATTGTCACTCCGGGGTTGCCGGATCATAACACGTAGTAGGTGACTATAACTTGCAAGATCGGATCTAGAACATAGATATAATGGTGATAACATAAACGGTTCAAATCTGAAATCATGGCACCCGAGCCCATAGTGACAAGCATTAAACATGGCAAAGTCATAGCAACATCAATCTCAGAACATAATGGATACTAGGGATCAAGCCCTAACAAAACTAACTCGATTACATGATGAATCTCATCCAACTCCTCACCGACCAGCGAGCCTACGAAGGAATTACTCACTCTTGGTGGGGAGCATCATGGAATTGGCGATGGAGAAGGGTTGGTGATGACGAAGATCGAAGATCCCCCTCTCCGGAGCCCCAAACAGACTCCAGATCTGGCCTCCCAATGAAGAACAGGAGACGGCGGCGGCTCCATCTCGCGAAACGCGATAAAATTCTTTCTCCCCTATTTTTTTCTGAAAAAATAGGATTTTATAGCATCGGTTTCAGGGTCTGCGGGGCCACCAGGTGGGGACAACCCACCTGGGCGCGCCTGGGGGGGCAGGCGCGCCCTGGTGGGTTGTGCCCACCCAGGTGCCCCCCTCAGGTGGCTCTTGGCTCCGGAAATTCTCTTATTTTGTATAAAAATTCCTTGCAATGTTTCGTTCCATTCCGAGAACTTTTATTTCTGCACAAAAACAACACCATGGTAGTTCTGCTGAAAACAGCGTCAGTCCGGGGTTAGTTTCATTCAAATCATGCAAATTAGAGTCCAAAACAAGAGGAAAAGCGTTAGGAAAAGTAGATACGTTGGAGACGTATCAAGCGCCAGTCCGGGTTAGTTTCATTCAAATCATGCAAATTAGAGTCCAAAACAAGAGGAAAATCGTTAGGAAAAGTAGATACGATGGAGACGTATCAACTCCCCCAAGCTTAAACCTTTGCTTGTCCTTAAGCAATTCAGTTGATAAACTGAAACTGAAAAAGAAAAAATTTTATGAACTCTTTTGCTCTTGTTTACATAAATAAGCTTAAGTAGCACCCAGGTTTTCAGCAAAGATCATGACTAACCATGCCAACAATAACTCTTAAAAATTATATTAACTCATATCAGTGACGTAAACAACCAGCGAGCAATAATAAAGCATCTCAAATGACAACACTTTGTCAAAACAATCATGATATAATATGACAATAGTGGTATCTCGCTAGCCTTTTCTGAGACCGCAAAACATAAATGCAAAGCACCTCCAAAGTTCAAGCAAAGACTAGACATTGTAATTCATGGTAGAAAAGATCCAGTCATGATGCATCCAACATTAGGTATACACAATGCATGAGGATGACAATAGTGCTCTCAGGTCTGGCGCTTATTTGAGAAAATGATGACACAACATAAAAGTAAATAGGTAATCCCTTCGCAGAGGGAAGCAGTGATTTGCAGCGGTGCGAGAGCTCAATATTTTAAAAACAGAGATAAATGAAATTTTGAGAAATGCACCCTTCCTGTTCACTTCGCGACCATTAGTTATCGGTATCTTCCATGCTAAACACATTAGTGGCAGTTCCCAAGCGATAAAAGTAAAGGTTTACTCCCCCTACACCAACAAGCACACTCCACGGCTAGCCGAATCCACGGGTAACGTCGATACCAACATCAGTACTGGGGGAGTTTTGTTTAATTATTTGCAATTTTGAATTTGAGACTGGGAATCCCTTGTGACACCCGGATAGTTAAGCTACAGTAACCCTCTGCTAATGATGCCACATCACTTCGATTACTGTTGCTAATCTCGCATTAGTTCGAAACCGATTCAAATTCAAATTCAAAATCAAGCAAACAATAAAAGTTTTCAAATATTAAAACTGAAATGTTCGGAGTGCACCAAATATTGCATAGGTAATTATGGTGGAGAAACCACACCTTTATAAAATATTTAAATACTATAAGATGAATGAAACAGTAGCAAAAACAAATAATTAAATGCCTTTTGTGTTTTATAAAATCTTTAGCTATTTTATTTGGGGTTAAACCTTTTTATGGCAGTGGCATATTTAATAAAACTAATTACGGGGCTAGTTGTAATTTTTATAAAACTAAAATTAAAAAGGAACTAAAAGAAAATAGAACTGAAAATAAATAAACCAAAAAAAAAGAAAACAAAAGAAAACCCCTGGCCCAACTGGGCCAACCGGCCCAGCTGGCCGCCCACGAGGCCGGCCCAACCTAGGGCCTACCTAACCCCTCGCTCCCCCTGAAAAATCCCCCGAAAAAAAAAATAACAACAAAACAGGCAGAGATTCATACATCTCAAATTACGCACGAAACCGACCGCCACACCTCCCTCCCCCCCCCCCCCTTCCCACCCACGGACCCCCACTTCCCCCCACCACGGTTCTGGATCGGGTGGGCCAAGCCGCCCGATGCAAGTTGGTATCAGAGCCGACTGCCTGTAGGAACCCCCTTCCACACTCCTTGGCTGAAGTCGAGTCTAGATATTGCAAAACTTTTACTAACATGGCCGTGTGTCTTACGGGCCCACGTCGCCATTGGGTGGTATTAGGATCTTTTATTCCTCGACCTATACTCTGGGATTCTGATCTCTCTTCAATTCGGGTTAAATGATTTTACTTATAATAACTCTAGGATCTCGTGATTACATCCACCCGGAGAGCCCCTTATTACAGATGATCGCCTGCTTCACCAGTAGGTTCCGAAGATGCTATTCGATGATTTCCCGAGACACCTATGTCCACCGTCTTTGCAAATTCCATACCGCTGTTATATCCTTATGGATAACTACATACCCTTGCCACTCTGACATTCAATCCCCTTTGGTCTTGTTATTACAAGATGCCCCGAACTGCTCTTCGTTGTTCCGACAATCCTTGAGGTTACTGCCTTGCAGTTCTTGCCTCATGAATACCCCCTAAGTATAATTCCTCGCACTTACCGAGTATCCGTTCTCCCCCCTTTTGTTCATATGATTCACAAGATACATTGAAATACTATTCGATCACCAGAAAATCCGTAGCAGCTTATTGCTCTGCAAATACTTGTCTGCTTGCATTATGGATGCTTCCCATACGTCTGGCAATATCCATTAGTATCCTTTGACACCGTCATTTTGATATTATTGATTCAACATGAGTGCGAATGCACGCGATCATTAGTTGATCCTTTTAAAATTATCTTTCTAACTCAGACGTCATTCTGAACATGAGCTGGTTCTTGAACAATCTATTTGTCGTCGATTGAACCCTTAGGTCTAATCTAGTTATCCATCCTTGATCAGAGCGTCTGCTTCTGATCCTTCGTATTGGAATTCATATTTCCTTTGTTATCTAAGCATCAAATTATTCAGATGTTCTATAATCCCATGCCCTTGCATTCTTTCTTCATCTGGTTGTGTGCCGATGCTCACGTCAGCTCCGCTATGGACATCCGATCCTTCGTCGGATTATTAATCGACATTGTCCTTCATATTTAACTGCCTTGTGAATTTTTCCATGATACATAATGCATTTGGTAAATTGTATCCTCTGCGTTCGCAACCATACTCTACTTTCGAGCTTGTACAATTTACTCCTGAAGCGTTATATGTTCCTAAGATGCCCTATGGGATGAACATATACCTTCCCTAAATCGTGTGAACCCGAAAGTTTACACAAGACATTCTCTTCTGGTGTTTTACCAGATACTTTTCAATTCTACAACTTCTTCGAAGATGAGAACCGAATGAAATGCTATGCATTGAAGAAGTGGGAGTCGACCCCGAACCTTTGTGTTCTTGCCCATGGACTCGATGTGGAGCTTATCATGAAAGCTTCTTGCAAGAATATTTAATCATTTGAATAATTCTTTCGGTGTCATTGAATTGGATCCCTTGCAGCTATGGTTCCAACCATGCTAACTTTATTTAATATATTTCTGAAAGGAAACCATTCCAGTGCCTCGTCTATTTTTGACAAGGTTAAAGTATCTGCTATCGCAGGTCAACGACCCAGTTCAACTTCTATCATGTTCTACCTTCGAGTTTTACCCGTGGTATCTCGAGGATATCATGCCTTTGCACGGCATCTTACTAACTTGTTGAAGTAATAACTTTCCTGGTCGTAATCACTCTACGGGTTCTAGGTTGCCGTCAACCGAGGACACCGTTTAGTAAATCAAATCCGCTCTAAAATTCAAATACCCCTAGTAATTGTTACTGGGAAATTTAAACTCAGTCATGTCGTCCTAGACCATCGGCTACACCCTTATCTTGCTATCTTTGATTGTGCTACCTTGACCTTCTTCGGTGCACAAATTCTTCAGAGTGCGAGCATGACTTACGTCGAGCTTTCAACATTATGTTTCTTGTTCTGAAAGGCAACTTTGATTCTGAGCTTGCATCTTACTTGTTGTTCCTATGACTTTCACGTCGTCATTCCCTTCTTGACGCCGTCGCTGTTTGATTGCGTCCTCTTGAAACCTCCCAGCAAATGTGTCGGATCACCTTCAACACTTTGACTTCTTTCGAGATGTCAACTGTGTTCATGTTGAGAAATACCCTCCTTGCCCTCGATGCTTTTTGTTATCATCGACAACACCCTGAACTTCTTTTCATCGCGAGCTTGTCCGTGTTATGGATGCAACTTGCTATCCTGTTTGCATTATGTTCTACCTTGAAGTATTACTGTCCTTTATGCCGAGTATGTTGTGAGGATTGCTTCACCTCTTTGAAAATTCTTGGCATAGTGATACTTCTCACCGTCACCATTCTTTCTTGGTCCCCGTGTTGATTCTAACCGGGATACCATCTAACAAGCGGTGCTGCTTGGATTCTGTACTTCTGGCAACCCTATTGCTTTGAATGTTAACGATCGACAGTTCGTTCTTAGACTGTTGATTATTGAATCGTCACTCTAACATTGATCTTGCTGCCTAAGGTCATATTTCGGTCACACCTTTCAACTAATGATTAATGGTGTATGTTTTCCTCGGGCATACAACATTATATCATTTGAATTGTCATATTGCATCTCCTTGTTCACATAATTGTGGAAATCCATCCTTGTGGAATTCTCGATGAATTGTCGCTGAGTCCATCAGCCACCTCCTCATCCTCTCCTTGGTTTAATGATGAACTATTGTTTCGGGAACCCGCTCCTATAGCTCATTTCCCGAGAATCTTACAATGTCATCTCGACAATTTGTGTTGCACCTTTTCTTCCCTGGCATCTTGAGTCTGAGGTATCTTGACACCAATCAGATCTGAATCTCGGTCAAACATAATGTTTGGAACATAATTCCCGGAGTTATAATATTGGTCCTTTGATGACCCGGTTAGGTGATGTCATGCCTAGCACACCTGGCTGGAGGACTTATTATTATAGTTTCTTTCTTTTGCAAGAATAGCCATTCTTCCAGGAGGAAATTGTAAGACTTATTCTTGAGTTGTTCCTGATGGATCCCTTGTGTATCCATAGTCCAACCTTTGCTCGAAGACCATGTCATCTGTGGTACTCCGATTTTTAACAAAAACATTTTGAAGCACAACCCTAAAATTTCCTTATCAGTTATCCAAACACTGTTGTATGGGTAACATCATGAAATCCCTTGCCCCTTTACTTAAATGGTCGTCTGCTTGTTGTCCTGACATGGATGGGAAAGATATACTCTTGATACTCGATTGTAACCACATTTTCCTTCCATTGTTCGGATTAGTTTACTAATCACTTTTCCTTTCCATTGTTTTGTTTAACCTTTCTTGTGATCCATATGATCTAAGCAGTAATATTCTTCTGCTTATGTAAACACCTTGGTGTACAACCGTGTCAGTAAGACCCTGTTGCTTTTGTTGATGACATTCCGGTAACCCCCGATGGACGAGAACCTTGCCTATTGGTCCGCCTCGTTCAACGAGCAGGAAAAGGGTTCTCTTCGTCCCTCGCCCTTGGTACCGATGTTGTTGCCGACAGGCTATCCTCTAACACGCCTTGCTTACATGATCGTGCAAGACATCACCACCCTTCCTACTTTTAACCCACATGGTGGGCCCATAACCCACAATTCCACAGGATCGAAACCTGACTCTCCTGTACACCCCTGCTGCCAAAGTTATTCCTCGCGCTTGACTTCGTATGTAATTTACGGGCCACCTGCCTAGAGGTCATCAATTCTGGTATCAGATGTAATACTTAATCTCGATGCTCTGAACCCCTTACACACTCTTTTTCAGACATCGAACGATAGTCTGTCCGCTTAGAACTTATTATACCTTCTTACTTGCTCTCGATGTGTTTCATTTGTTCAACTCGAGAGATACTCACCTGTTCATTCATGGGATAACCCCAGATGATTACCCCTTATAGCATCCTATCGTTGTCAAGCTGCCCCTTACCTATTCGTAAGTACGATGGAGTTCCTGAAGAAAGGATGACAACTTCATCATGATGCATCGAAGCAGAGAAATGAAGACACCAATGTAATAGATCGACTTATTCGAGAAGGGCAACCCAGAACAAAGGGATCCGTTAGAAATTTCGTAACCAGAACTTTCCCCCTTACTTCCCTGCTTAAATCTCGGGAGGAGATTTCTTGTAGTGGAGGAGAATTGTGATGCCCGGATAGTTAAGCTATAGTAACCCTCTGCTAATGATGCCACGTCACTTCGATTACTGTTGCTAATCTCGCGTTAGTTCGAAACCGATTCAAATTCAAAATCAAGCAAACAATAAAAGTTTTCAAATATTAAAACTGAAATGTTCGGAGTGAACCAAATATTGCATAGGTAATTATGGTGGAGAAACCACACCTTTATAAAATATTCAAATACTATAAGATGAATGAAACAGTAGCAAAAACAAATAATTAAATGCCTTTTGTGTTTTATAAAATCTTTAGCTATTTTATTTGGGGTTAAACCTTTTTATGGCAGTGGCATATTTAATAAAACTAATTAAGGGGCTAGTTGTAATTTTTATAAAACTAAAATTAAAAAGGAACTAAAAGAAAACAAAACTGAAAATAATTAAAACAAAAAAAAAGAAAACAAAAAGAAAACAAAAGAAAACCCCTGGCCCAACTGGGCCAACCGGCCTAGCTGGCCGCCCACGAGGCCGGCCCAACCTAGGGCCTACCTAACCCCCCGCTCCCCCTGAAACCCTAACCCCCCGACCGCACCATCCCCAGCCCCGACCCCCCACTTTCCCCCCCCCACGGTTCTGGATCGGGTGCCTGAGCCGCCTGACGCCGCCGCTCGCCGTCCCCGGAGCCGCCTCGCCGCCGCCTCCTCGCCCCCCCTTCCCCGACGGACTCCCCCGCGCCTCGCCGGTGTTCCCCTGCAACGGGGGTGAGCGCGCCCCTCGATCCCCGTTTTCCCCCTTTCTCTGTTGTCTGCCGTCGTCGCCCGCACCTGAGCCGCTCGTCGCCACCGCGCCCCGGCCTCTTCTCCCTCCCGCGACGCCGTCCTCCGCTGGCCCCGCCCGCTGCGGCCACCTACTGCTGCTTGCTCCGCCGCCAAGCCCTGTGCGCGCTCGCGACTTCTGCTCGTCGCGGCCCTGCTCGCCGTTCGTCGACCGCAACCCGGCGCGCGTCTGCGCGCCCGCCTCGCTCCCGTGTTCCCCCTGCCCCAGCGCCCTCCCGCACGCCCAGCCGCTTGCCCGCGTCTTCCGCTCGCCGGCCGCGCCCGTCGACGCCACTGCTACCCCCCTTAGCCCGCGCTCGTCGCCCCCACTGCAGCTGCTCGCCGGCCCCCGCGTGACTCTCCGCTGCCCGTGCCGTACCGCCTGCTCCGCGCCGCGGCCGCCACCCCCCACTGCTCCGCTCGTGCCTCGCCCCTCGCACGCCTGCGCCGCAGCCGCCTTGCTCGCCGGCGCGCCCGGCGCTCGCGCCCATCGGGCACCCACGGCCACGCCCGCTAGCCTCCGCCCGCTATGGCCCCTGGGGCCTATGGCAAATGGGCCCCGCCCCCAGGGGCCTATGACAAGGGGGCCCTGCCACAGAGCATTTAAAAAAAAAGGGGAATTAAAAAAAATGTAAAAATAATAATAATAATTAATTAATTAATTTAATTAACCCTGTTTAAATTAACTAATTAAGATTAATTAACCTAATTAACTACTGTTAATTAACTAACAGTCACTGACAGGCGGGACCCACCGTCAGTTTGACCCAGTCAACTGTCCTGTTGACTGCTGACGTCACGCTGACATCATGCTGGAGTCATATTTCTATTTTCGAATTAATTTAATTAATAATAATTTCAAAATTATTTAAATCTTTAAAAATTAATATAAAATAAACCGTAGCTCGAATGAAAATACTTTCTACATGAAAGTTGCTCAGAACGACGAGACGAATCCGAATACGCAGTCCGTTCGTCCATCACACGTCCCTAACATAGCGAACATGCAACCGTCCCCCTCCGGTCATCTGTCTGACAAATGTCCGGAACCGGGAAAACTTTCCCGGATGGGATCCCCCTTTCTCGGTAACGTGCAACCCTACGTTAGAACACACCCGGCACTGCATATTGTCATGTCATACTTTGTGTAGCATTGTTTGCTTTGTATTTACTGTTTCCTCCCCCCCTCCTTCTCTCTCGATAGACGCTGAGACTGCTGACGACGCTGCCGTGAACGACTACTACGTCGACGACCCTTCTCTCTCGACACAGCTTCCAGGTAAGCCCCCCCCCCTTGATCAACCCGATATCGCCTATTCCTTCTCTCTACTGCTTGCATTAGAGTAGTGTAGCATGTTACTGCTTTAGGTTAATCCTATTCTTCTGCATAGCCTATCTTTGCTACTACTGTTGATACCTTACCTGCAATCCTAAATGCTTAGTATAGGTTGCTAGAATTACATCAGTGGCCCTACACTCTTGTCCGTCTGCCATGCTATACTACTGGGCCGTGATCACTCCGGGAGGTGATCACGTGTTTATATCATATAATATATACTTTTACATTACCTATGTTTCTGTTCGGAGATGGGGGCTGAAGGGGCAGGTGGTTCCATCCAGGCAGAGGTGGGCCTAGGTTCCCGACGGCCCCCGAGTGTTACTTTGTGGCGGAGCGACAGGGCAGGTTGTGACCACCTAGGAGACAGGTGGGCCTGGCCCTGGTCGGCGTCCGCGGTTACTTCAAATTAACACGCTTAACGAGATTGGGTATTTGATCTGAGTCTGGCTATGAGCCTATACGCGCTAACCACCACGCGGGAACAGTTATGGGTACTCGACGTCGTGGTATCAGCCGAAGCCTCCTAGACGTCAGTGATTGAGCGGCGCGCGCCGGGTTGGACCGCGTAACGCGACTTCCTTTGTAATGGAGGTTGCTAGGTCTGCTCACCGGCCGCCCACGCAACGTGCAGGTGTGCAATGGGCGATGGGCCCAGACCCCTGCGCGCATAGGATTTAGACCGGCGTGCTGACCTCTCTGTTAGGCCTAGGTAGGGCTGCGATGTGTTGATCTTCCGAGGCCGGGTATGACCCAGGAAAGTGTGCCCGGCCAGAGGGATCGAGCGTGTTGGGTAATGTGGTGCACCCCTGTAGGGAAGTTTATCTATTCGAATAGCCGTGTCCCTCGGTAAAAGGACGACCCGGAGTTGTACCTCGACCTTATGACAACTAGAACCGGATACTTAATAAAACACACCCTTTCAAGTGCCAGATACAACCCGGTGATCGCTCTCTCACAGGGCGACAAGGAGAGGATCGTCGGGTAGGATTATGCTATGCGATGATACTTGGTGAACTTACCAGCTACTCTCTTCTATATGCTTCAAGATGGAGGCTACCAGAAGCGTAGTCTTCGATAGGACTAGCTATCCCCCTCTTATTCTGGCATTCTGCAGTTCAGTCCACAGATACTACCCATTTCATTGATACCATTGCATATGTAGTGTAGATCCTTGCTTGCGAGTACTTTGGATGAGTACTCACGGTTGCTTTGCTCCCCCCTTTTCCCCTTTCTATACCCGGTTGTCGCAACCAGATGCTGGAGCCCAGGAGCTAGACGCCACCTTCGAGGACCCCTACTACACCGAGGGTGCCTACTACTACGTGCAGGCCGCCGCCGACGACCAGGAGTAGTTTAGGAGGATCCCAGGCAGGAGGCCTGCGCCTCTTCGATCTGTATCCTAGTTTGTGCTAGCCATCTTATGGCACCTTGTTTAACTTATGTCTGTACTCAGATATGTTGCTTCCGCTGACTCGTCTATGATCGAGCACTTGTATTCGAGCCCTCGAGGCCCCTGGCTTGTATTATGATGCTTGTATGACTTATTTATTTTTAGAGTTGTGTTGTGATATCTTCCTGTGAGTCCCTGATCTTGATCGTACATGTTTGCGTGTATGATTAGTGTACGATTGAATCGGGGGCGTCACATCCCTATTACCGCCCCTCTCGTGCAAGGACGAGTGAATAAACACTCATCATGATAATAACCCGCTTAGCATGGAAGATACTGACTACCTCCTGTCACTTTATGAACAATCCACACACAAAAACGGATGTTTATTTGAAGTTTTTAGAGGTGGCACATGCAAATTTACTTGGAACGGCAGGGTATACTGCATATAGGTAGATATATGGTGGACTCATCTGGAATAACTTGGGTTTCAGGATTTTGATGCACAAGCAGTATTCCCGCTTAGTACAGGCGAAGGCTAGCAAATATGTTGAGAAGCGGCCAGCTAGAGAGCGAAAACGGTCATGAACATGCATTATGCATAAGTAACATTGGATACTAGCATGAGTAGGATATGAACACCATGAACATAAATATCATAGAGGCTATGTTGGTTTTGATTCAACTACATGCATGAACATGTGCCAAGTCATGCCACTCGAACATTCGGAGGTGGATACCATATCATCATACCACATCACAATCATTTTAATGCATGTTGACATCCAAGATAAATCATTATCCACTCCTAGCTACTTAAGCATGGCATGAGAAACTACAATCTCTAATTATCATTGCAAACATGTTTGGTCATAATAGGCTGAATCATGGATACTAGGTTAAACATATTTACAAAAACAGAACAAGTTGAGTTCATACCCATTTCTCTCTACCGCAACCAGTTCATCAAATATTGTCAATATTTCCTTTCACTTGCATGATCGAATGATATGAAAATAATAATAGTGCAAGAGTGCCATGGACTAAGCTGGAATCTGCAAACATTTTATTCAAAGGAGAAGACAAGGTAATTTGGGCTCTTCGTTAGATCAACAATAATGCATATGAGAGCCACTCAACATTTCATCGCGGTCTTCCGCTCGGTATGACTCAATAAAAAGAAAAGAAATTCAGAGAAACACACTGAAATGTTTTTGGAGTTTTTAGTTTTTCTTGAACAAGGCAATTTAAAGAGAAAAACAAAAATGAGAAAAATTATTTACACGGGAGAGCTCCTAACAAGCAAAAGAAGAACAAGGAAATCTTTTTGGGTTTTCTTTTTAATACTACAACTAACTACACTAGAAAGAAAAACCAAAAAGAAACAAGCAACATTTTTTGGATTTTTCGAAGTTTTTCAAACACACAAGAAGAAAACGAGAAAATAAATCTAGCATGGATGATACAATGAAAAAGTGTGAACACCGATAATTGGAATGAAATGTGTGAACATGAATGTAATGTCGGTGCAAATACGTACTCCCCCAAGCTTAGGCTTTTGGCCTAGATTGGTAATCACCGTCTGTAGCCTGTGTAATAGTCGGAGTGATAGCTCACGGAGGCTCTTGGCGCAGCCTCCTCAGCCTGCCGAGCAGCCACAACCTTTGCGTTGTGTGCGCGTGCCTCGCTCTCAAGAACATAATACCTTCCCTTGCTGTGAAAATCAAAGAGAGCAGGTGCAGGCCAAAAGGTGTCCACAACGGACTTTTTATTGAACAATAGGTTATAAGTATAATCATGGATTTCTCCAGTAAGGAACTTATGGCGTTTCGTGGCATCAAAGTCTAAGTACTAAGTGGGTAAGATGGGGTCATTTGGCCAAGGTGATCACCCAGCTCCTTTGCTAAACGTGAAGCATAAATCCCACCATAAAAATATCCACTACCAGCGTTGTGTTGCAATCTGCGTGCAACAATCGCTCCAAGGTTATAACATTTAACACCGGTGAGAGCAGTATGAATGAGGCTCAAGTCAGGAGTACAAAGTGTACTACAGTCTTGTTTGCCTACGATGCATTTTCCATTAAACAGTATAAAGTATTGAATGGAGGGGAAATGAATACTTTTTATTCTACCTTGCGTCACCCCTCTATTCTCATCGTAGCAAATACTAGATAAAATTAAATCATACTCAACCCTTGGTGGTTCGTCCATCAAACCCCAATATGGAATTTTACATGCAACACAGAATGCATCTAGAGGCATAGTGACTGACTGATCATAAAGTTTAAACGAAACCCTAGACTCACGAGGATGAAATTTAAACTCTTTAGTAAATGATTTTGTGAGACTGAGGTACTGGTTGCACTTATCTTGAATGTAGGGGCCGAGCTCGGCATTGTGGACATATTGCTCAAATTCTTCTTTAATACCTGCACTCAACATGAAATTGTTGCACGGCCATAAACATGATTTGGTAGCGGCATCCCATATTGAACTTGCACTTGGTTCAACATAAGACTGACGGGTTGAGTCAATACTAGAAGATGCCTCCGAGGACCTTCGCCTCGAAGAACTCCTTCCAAATAAGTTCATCATATATGCGTACAAATTTTTGGAGAAAAAATTGGCCACAAAATTTTATTAACGAAACTTCACAAGATTGATAGCAACTACTCATAGGGATGTATAGAGGCCATATTGAGCATTCAAACTACTTAGAACTCTAAGAATTCAACATGCAAGCTCATCTACAGCAGCACCAAGAGTAGCTAATTATTCAAGATATAATCCACTAAAGCAAAAACTAATTGGACAAACGGGGGAGTCACATACCAAGTAGCAATTCTCGGAAACAGTTTCAGAAACGGAGCTTCGAGCAAAGAGATCAAAATCCGTGGGTTTGAGAGCAAGAACACGAGAGAGAGAGCAATGGTGAATTTTTTCTGGAGGTAGGTGATGAAATGGGCTAAAGGGATAAGTGAGGGGGCCCACGTGGGGACCACAACCCACCAGGGTGCGCCTGGGGCTGCTGGCGCGCCCAGGTGGGTTGTGCCCACCTGGAGCACCCCCTCTGATGTTATTTGCATAACAAATTCTTAAATATTCAGAAAAAAATTGTATTAAATTTTCAGGGCATTATGAGAAGTTTTATTTTTTTGGGTCATTTTTTATTGCACGAGAAAATCAGAAAATAGACAAAACAAGGCATTTTATTTTATTTAACTAAGAAAAACAGAGAATAAAAGTTGGGAGCAGAAGGTAGTGCCTACTAAATTCATCAACTTCATACCTCTCAAAAATGATTCATTAATAAGGTTGATCAAGTCTTATTAACAACCACTTTCGATTAGTACGAAACCGAAGAACTTTCGTAAAACACTAAGTTACCTCAACGGGGATATGCATGTCCCCCACAATAAGCATTTCATATTTCTTTTTGGCATTAGATAGAGGTAGTTGAAAACTTCCAATAGTGATTGTCGAAGATTTTTCAATAACATTAATACCATTCACTTGGAATTGTTTCTTCGGAAAGTGCACTGTATGCTCATTACCATTGATATGAAAAGTGACCTTGCTTTTATTGCAATCAATAACTGCCCCTACAGTATTCAAAAGGGTCTACCAAGGATAATCGACATGTTGTCGTCCTCGGGCATCTCAAGTATAACAAAGTCAGTCAAGATAGTAACATTAGCAACAACAACAGGCACATCCTCACAAATACCGATAGGTATGGCAGTTGATTTATCAGCCATTTGCAAAGATATTTTAGTAGGTGTGAGTTTATTCAAATCAAGTCTTTTATATAAAGAGAAAGGCATAACACTAACACCAGCTCCTAAATCACATAAAGCAGTTTTCACATAATTTCTTTTGATGGAGCAAGGTATAGTTGGTATTCCAGGATCTCCAAGTTTTTTAGGTACTCCATCCTTAAAAGAATAATTAGCAAGCATGGTGGAGATTTCAGCTTCCGGTATTTTTCTTTTATTAGAGATGATGTCTTTCATGTACTTTGCATAAGGGGCCATCTTTAATATATCAGTCAAACGAGTGCGCAAAAAGACTGGCCTAACCATTTCAACAAAGCGTTCAAATTCTTCATCATCTTTCTTCTTAGTTGATTTAGGTGGAAAGGGCATGGGTTTTTGAACCCATGGTTCTCGTTCTTTACCATGTTTTCTAGCAACAAAGTCTCTTTTATCATATCTTTTATTTTTGGGTTGTGGGTTATCAAGATCAACTGCTGGTTCTATCTCAACATCATTATCTAGTTGTTTATCATTGTCTGGTTGAGTATCTTCATGAACATCATCATTATCTTTTCATTAGCACTAGGTGAATGTTCATTACCAGATTGAGTTTCAGCATCAGAGATAGAAACATCATTATCATCATCAGGAGGTTTTTCTATTTAAGGTTCACTAGAGGCATGCAAAGTCCTACCATTTTTCTTTTTCTTCTTCTTTTTAGAAGGACTAGGTGCATCCACATTAATTCTTTGAGAATCTTGTTCAATTCTTTTAGGGTGTCCTACAGGATAAAGTGGTTCCTGAGTCATTTTACCTCCTCTAGTTGCTACTCTAACAGCAAAGTCATTTATATTATTATTCATTTCATCTAGCAACTCTCTTTGGGATTTAGCAACTTGTTCTAGTTGAGTTTGAACCATAGAGGCATGTTTTCCTACACCTCTAACATCATTGGTGATTCTAAATAACAAGTCACTCAAGCGAGCAATCATATCAGAATTATATTTCAATTGTTTCATAACATTTTCATTGAAGTGATCTTGCTTTCTAATGTAATTATCAAACTCATAAAGGCATTGACTAGGATGCATATTATAAGGATTGTCCCTTTCATTGAATTTCATTGAAGAATTTACCTCTACCACCTTGGGTGGTGGTGTGTCAAGTCCATGTATCTCTTCAATAGGAGGTAAATTTTTAACATCCTCTGCCTTAATACCTTTTTCCTTCATGGATTTCTTTGCCTCTTGCATATCTTCAGGACTGAGATATAAAATACCCCTCTTCTTTGGAGTGAGTTTATGCTGTGGTTCAGGAAAAGTCCAATCATCATAATTTTTCAATATATTATTCAGTAATTCCTCAGCTTGTTCAACAGTTCGTTCCCTAAAAACACAACCAGCACAACTATCTAGGAAGTCCCTAG
The DNA here is from genome assembly GCA_011799875.1 of Thinopyrum elongatum. Lineage (NCBI taxonomy): Eukaryota > Viridiplantae > Streptophyta > Magnoliopsida > Poales > Poaceae > Thinopyrum > Thinopyrum elongatum. Next base: position 294,496,178 of record CM022303.1, on the reverse strand, counting down.
AAGCATCGGTTAGTCCATTATAGAAGATATCAAGTATTTCATTTTTCTTAAGAGGATGACCAGGCAAAGCATTTAGCAATTGGAGAAGCCTCCCCCAAGCTTGTGGGAGACTCTCTTCTTCAATTTGCACAAAGTTAAATATTTCCTGTAAGGCAGCTTGTTTCTTATGAGGAGGAAAATATTTTTCAGAGAAGTAATAAATCATATCCTGGGGACTACGCACACAACCAGGAGCAAGAGTATTGTACCAAGTCTTAGCATCACCCTTTAATGAGAACGGGAATAACTTGAGAATATAGTAGTAGCGAATTTTATCCTCATGGGCAAAAAGGGTAGCTATATCATTCAATTTAGTGAGATGTGCCACAACAGTTTCTGTTTCATAACCATGGAAAGGATCAGATTCAACCAAAGTAATTAACTCTGGATCGACAGAGAATTCATAATCCTTATCATCAATGAAGATAGGTGAAGTAGCAAACTTAGGATCACATTTCATTCTAGCATTCAAAGATTTCTCTTTCAGTTTGCATAATAATTTCTTAAGATCATCTCTATCATTGCAAGCAAGAAAATCTCTAGCTGTCTCGTCATCCATAACATAACCTTTAGGTACCTTAGGCAATTCATATCTAGGAGAGCTAGGTCTAACAAGTGTTTCAAGATTTTCAGTTTCAAGTACATCATCGGTTTCAACAATTTCATTCTCTTTAGCTCTAGCAATTTGTTCATCAAGAAAGTCACCTTGTGGCACATCATCATCAAGCAAGGTACTAGCATCATCATGAGTAGCATTCATAGAAGTAGCATCATCAATAACTTGTGACTTATCAGGATTAATAGCATGTGGTGGTGTTGCAAGTCTACTCAAAACAGAAAGTGAATCAAGTGCAGAGTGTGATGGCAGTTCCTTACCTGCCCTCGTCCTAGAGGGAACGATCTTGGTCTTTGTATCTTTCAGATTCTTCATAGTGATAAATTGATAATAATCCCAAGTGACTCAACAAATATAGATATGGTCCTTGGTAACGGCGCCAGAAAAAGGTCTTGATAACCCACAAGTATAGGGGATCGCAACAGTTTTCGAGGGTAGAGTATTCAACCCAAATTTATAGATTTGACACAAGGGGAGCCAAAGAATATTTGCAAATATTAGCAGCTGAGTTGTCAACTCAACCACACCTGGAGATTAATTATCTGCAGCAAAGTGATCAGTAGCAAAGTAATATGATAGTTTTGATAGTAGTAGCAACATCAATAGTAACGGTAACAATGATAGCAAAGATTTTGTAGCAAGTGCAACAGTAGCAGCAACAGTAGTAACTTAGCAAGAACAATATATGGAAAATTCGTAGGCATCGGATCGGTGAATTCGTTGGATGATATTCATCATATAACAGTCATAACCTAGGGCGATGCAGCACTAGCTCCAGTTCATAAATATAATGTAGGCATGTATTCCGTAAATAGTCATACGTGCTTATGGAAAGAACTTGCATGACATATTTTGTCATACCCTCCCGTGGCAGCGGGGTCCATAAGGAAACTAAGGGATATTAAGGCCTCCTTTTAATAGTGAACCAGAATAAAGCATTAGCACATAGTGAATACATGAACTCCTCAAACTACGGTCATCACCGGAAAGTATCCCGAATACTGTCACTCCGGGGTTTACGGATCATAACACATAGTAGGTGACTATAACTTGCAAGATCGGATCTAGAACATAGATATAATGGTGATAACATAAATGGTTCAGATCTGAAATCATGGTACCCAGGCCCAAAGTGACAAGCATTAAGCATGGCAAAGTTATAGCAACTTCAATCTCAGAACATAATGGATACCAGGGATCAAGCCCTAACAAAACTAACTCGATTACATGATGAATCTCATCCAACTCCTCACCGACCAGCGAGCCTACGAAGGATTTACTCACTCCCGGTGGGGAGCATCATGGAATTGGCGATGGAGAAGGGTTGGTGATGACGAAGATCAAAGATCCCCCTCTCCGGAGCCCCAAACGGACTCCAGATCTGGCCTCCCGATGAAGAACAGGAGGTGGCGGCGGCTCCATCTCGTGAAACGTGATAATTCTTCCTCTCCTATTTTTTCTCCGAAAATGTGAATTTATAGCATCGGAGATAGGGTCAGCTGGGCCACCAGGTGGGGACAACCCACCTGGGCGCGCCAGGAGGGGGTGGGCGCGCCCTGGTGGGTTGTGCTCACCCAGGGGCCCCCCTCCGGTGGTTCTTGGCTCCAGTATTTTTCTTTTATTCCATAAAAAATCTCCAAAAAGTTTCGTTCCATTCCGAGAACTTTTATTTCTGCACAAAAACAACACAATGGTAGTTCTGCTGAAAACAGCGTCAGTCCGGGTTAGTTTCATTCAAATCATGCAAATAAGAGTCCAAAACAAGAGGAAAAGCATTAGGAAAAGTAGATACGACGGATACGTATCACCGCCCCGCATCAATTCCTTTACCAAATGTTAGTAGCCGCGGTATTTCAACCGTTGCCCCCACTCCTCCATCACCGGCCTTATAGTAAAATTCCAGTAGCCGAGGCATTTGAACCGTCACCTTCCCTCGTCCACCACCATCTCCACTCACCGTTACTAAAAAAAATCAGTAGCCGTGACGTATCCTCAAACACCACCCTGCCGCCCCTCCGGAGTCCCTGCCCCTCTTGAACCCTAGCTCACCGCCGCCGCCAACCCCTGCCGGTCTGCTCATGCCTCGTAGCTTAGATAATAAAGTTCAGGTTACCCAGCGATTCCCATACCGTCACCCCCTGAGTTTTTAGATGAGGCTGCGTGTCCCTCCCCGCCAGATCCACATCCCCTACTCCAGAGAGTTGCAGCCTAAGCCTGACCACGTATTCCGGGGAGCCAAAAAGAGGTTTATCATGGCCTCTTCGGTGGACGTTGGCGAGGTGGCCACCGTTCCTCCCGAACTGTCGATCCCGGAGCAACACCTCGCCACCGAAGCCGGCGAGGACGTTGACTACATTGCCATGCCGAAGGCTTCACGTCAGCGGGCTAGCGTATTACTATATCTCGGGAAAGCTGGCTACGACATCAAGCTCATCGACAACGATGGCTTCACGCGGGGCATGCCACAGGTTAAGTGGTCCATTCCCAACCCCTCTGGTTCAACCGCCATCGATCTCTTTGAAGGCCCTGCCGCTGATCTCCTCCGCCAAGCGGTTAAGGATTTGCGATCCTTGTACACCATCAAGTCCATTTTGTCATTTCTGAAGGACACGTTCTTCGGCGGAGGCTTGGGATCCTCAATTGCCAAGTCAGATCTCATCGACCACGACCATGAGGTGGGCACCCACAAAGGGTCTTCCAAGGTGAAACAACCCATCTGCGACATTAGAGAGCGCACCATGGGTCTGTGCTCTTCCAACTGGAAGGATCCCATCCATGACAAGTGAGGCAACATCCCATCAACAAATCTTACTTTTTCTAGCTAGCCAACCCGTACCCTTTGTTGTAGTAGCTTTTGCCATGCGGTGTTTTAACTATGCCATGTTTAATTATTTTAGTTATGCAAAAATGTAATGTTCAATAGGGCTATGTGATGTTTAAGTATGAATTGTCCACTTCAGTTTCACGAATGGCTATATTTGGTTGTTTATAGTGAGCAGATGCCTTGTTTATCTGTATTTGGTTGTTAGGTTGGTTTAAGTGAGCATTTCTTCAGTTGTCAAGCAGATGCCTTGTTTATCTGTATTTGGTTATTACGTTGGTTGCAGTGAGCATTTGTCCAGTTTTCAAGCAGATGCCTTGTTTATCTGTATTTGCTTGTTAGGTTGGTTGCAATGAGCATTTGTCCAGTTTTCAAGCATATGCCCTGTTTATCTGTATTTGCTTGTTAGGTTGGTTGCAGTGAGCCTCTGTCCAGTTTTCAATGGCTATACACTACAAAAAAAACACTTATGTGATGATACATGTTTGTCATAGTAGGTCACGTTTTCTGTCATGCATGTACATCCATGACGATTTTATGACAGAATCAAGATAGTCATACCTGTGTTGTCGCAGAAGTGTTCCATGAAAATACCAAAATTATCATCACGGAAGTGTCCACTTCCATGACGATCGCGTCATGGAAGTGCTTTCGTCAAAGGTAACTGACACATGGCATCCACCGTAACGGGTCGCCGTTAAGCTATCGGGTTCCGGTTTGGATCCGATAACCCGTTAACATCCCGGACCAATGGGGATTTTCCACGTGTAAAATTCTCAATTGCCAGAGGAACCATGTGTCGGCTCAGCGTTGGGACAGATGTCATCTACTCATTGGACGGGAGGCGCCTATGATACGTCGACATGTGGCACGACCCAACAGAGGCCCGTTCAGGTGAAAAGGCCCACCCATTTGACTTGGTCAAAAGGTAGCGGGCCGGCCCACTGAAAGCCTGTTAAGGGCTTGTTCGCATATAGCCCATTTACAGCCTGCTAACTCATGACCCGTTATGGCCTATCTGAATTGGGCCCAATAGCGTCATCTGGGCCGTCCAATATGATTCCAACCCGTTGTAATTTCCGGCCCATGTATGGCCCATGACGTCTTTCGGCCCATACGAGGCCCTTTGTAACTCTGGGCCCATTAAAGACCTGTGGTGAAACTGGCCCATAATGAACAGTGTACCGCTTTACACCCATTAGCGGCCCATTATTCCGTTGGGCCGTTTCCAGCCCGTGTTACCTTTTGGCCTTCTAAGGGCCCATTTATTCTTGGGCTCATTTCTAGCATTCGGTTACTTATGGTCCACTACTGGCCTGTTCCGCTTGTGGGCCAAATTCAGCCCGTGGTTACAGTCGGCCCGTTTCTGGCCCATTAACCCGTTGGGCTATTTTCATAGCGTCATCAAATAAGGCCCATTAACGACCCATGATGCCTGTCGATAGAATTAAGCCCGTTATACATTTCGGCATATTAACGATCCGTTTTGGTCGGGCCATAAACAGACGATTTCCACTCTAGCCTGTTTACGGCCCATTTTGCGAACCGTTATTTGACACAAATAGTACGACCCATGTTTGGCCAATCGATCATACGGCCCGTAGAAGGCCCATTGACTATACGGGCCGTCGAGGGCCCATGGATCCTACGGCCCGTAGGAGGCCCATGGTCACTATAGCAGATAGCAGGACCATGGTTACAACGGTCCGTATGTTGCCCATGGTTATTGTGGCCTAGTTATAAAAAATAGGTTATTGTGGCCACTGGAAAAACGCGGAAAAAGAACTGCAATGACTACAAGCAAACAACTAAACAAGATAATAAGGGAATAAATAAGCAAGCAACTAATGCTAGGCTATTACGGCTATTACACATATTACATCCACTGGGCATCAAAGTTCGCCACCAGTGCAAATATAGGGAACAAAGCAGCATATTACATACACTGGCCGTCTAAATTGGCCACCAGTACAAATAAACGCGGCATCAAAACAAGTCCATAACTGAAACAACTTCAGAAGAGCTCAAGAAACGTTATCCTGGGTATCCACCATGCTGGCAATAAGCTTAGCAAGCTTATTAGCTTTCTCCTGTTTGGCGCTATAATCCTCCAACGCTTGCTGTTGCACCAGAAAGTATGCATATGAATTCTCAAGTGACTTCCACAGCCCTTCAGCTTCTTGTCGCAGCACAGCTGATCGATGTCTTTCAGCTTGTAGTTGAGACTCAAGAAACCGAAGTGATTCAGACAGTGAGTTCGAAGAGCTTGTGCCAGCGGTAGTGGCCAGTAACTCAAACACTACACCAAGACAGGACTTTGGGGTTGTCTCACTGTCTTCAAGATAGTTTTCCTTAGCTATTTTATCAGCTTTGTTGGAGACCAACAAGGATGTCTCACTATCCTGAACCTTATCTGCATTACTTCCTTTACCATTGCTTAATAAGGTACTCTTCCCCAATATTCTGTCAGCATTCTAAAAGAAGAAACAAGCAGACACATAACATGTTTAGCATGTAGTATATGAAACTCATTTCGGTGAACCAGTTCAGTAGTAAGGTGGACAGGATTAAACTACCAAGTTTGTTATTGCCAAGTAGTACATAATAAAAGCATCAAACAAACATATATCTATGTCCTATGGTCACTGCATTGTCTTGCCAAATCAAAATAGAGACACGGTTCAAATCATATCAGTTCAAGACAAAGCAGCATTGAAAGAATACAAGTGTGGGAAACTGCACGGCACAACAAGATTTCAGATGGGTGCCACAGGTATACATGTACAGCAACACTATTGGCTCTATTGTGATGCTAGTAATGTGCATGATATGAGAAGTCAACTATATACACAATTGAAATTGAAATCAACAGAGCAATTTATAAGAGCAAACCTGTTAAAGAAACATGCTTAAACATACCTGTTGTGCCATTGGAGTTTCGATTGGATCCTTCAATTTAAAAATAAGTTTGTATGAGTAAATACAGTGATACAAGAGCAAATCAGTATGCACCATAGCAATGGAATCTTAAATGAGAACAGTTGTTCTTCAGGTTTAATCACTTGTTCTACACGAACAAAGTACAGTAAGATGCAGGCATATAGTACTTAAAAAATAAAGAATGAGCTCATAGACCTTACCACATTCTTGGTTCGGGACCAGTACAAAACAAGGCGTTCCCAGTCATCGTCCCATAAATGTGTGTCAGGAGAACGTAAGGGAATTTGATGAGTTTCTTTGCCAGTGAAGTACGTTTTCTTCAGGTAATTCCGATACTGCCACCAAGCATTCTTGAAAATAGCAGAGGTATTAGCACAGGTTACCTCATCCTGAGTTTCCAAATCGGTCCTTCTCTATAGAGAAAAATTGGAACATTTGCTATATTATAACCAGCATGGAGGTAGAATGTATGGGACAAAGCAAAGTAATTGACATGAATAACATTACTTACACATAACTCCTGGACGAACACCTGCAACTGGCATTTTCCTTCATCTTTAGTATAATATTTCCATGATGGGAAGATACGCACATAGGATTTAACAACATCAAATGCGATAGATGCTAAACTACGAATGGCTGGTTGTGCTTCGTCCACATGAATAGGTGTACTAACTGGTGGAGTTGGGGTTCGCCATGGTAGTACTGGCGCTTTGGGCACTGGAGCTGCCTTACTAACTGCTCTTGTTTGGGAACTCTGTGGTGGAGATGGTGCTATGTCAACTGGAACTGGGTTACTATCTGCTGGGGTTGGGGTTAGATCGGGTGAAGCTGGTTCTCTGTCCATCGCACCAGGGGTACAATCTGCAAGAGTCTGGGTTATGTGTGGTAGGGCTGGTTCTCATGCATGTACAACCGGGGTGCTATCTCCACCAAGATGTAGCACTGTTTTATTTGAAGACCGTGTTTTTACTCCACTAGATACTGCCATCACTCGCTCCAATTCAAATGGCTGATAAACAAGAAATGTAGTTGAATGCACAGACCTTGTATGAGAGACAGATGCAATAGATAGTGTGGAAAAAAGAGGGCATGAAATAGTTCACATGTATATTATTTAACTAAAAAGGATAGCATGACATAATTTCACATATATGATGTCTATCTAAACTGGATAGCATAGCATGACATAATTCAAAGATATGATGACTAACTAAACAGGATGGCATGAGATAATTATATGATGTCTTTAGTAAACAAGTTCGCATGACATAATTCACATACAAGTTATCTAAGTAATCAGGATCACATGATATAATTCGCATATGTGATTTATATACTAAGCAGAGGGCATTCGCATATATGATGTCTGAACTAAGAACATGGTGTTGAATATTGTGTATATGATGTCTAAACTATGCAATGCAAGACACCATATGCATGATATGAGCAGTTTAACCGTGCCAAGTTAGAGCATACACCTCGGTGGGGGAATAGGACTGGTCATCTGTCTCTGAATCCATCTCTGAGGAGCTATCGGGGCCTAGCAAGAGATCTGCTTTGATAGGTAGCACATTCTGCTCTGAAGACCTTGTTTTCACTCCAGATTTTTCCATCACCCACTCAAATGGCTAATTCACAGGAAGAGTAGTTGAATGTACAAACATTGTCAACAAATGAAAATGTAATGAAGAAAAGGATTGGCAAGATATCATTCAAATATATGATGCCTGGTTAAACAGGATGGCATTGCATATTTCACATATATTATGGCTGGCTAAAAGAGATGAGATTGCATAATTCACATATATGATATAGAAACTAAACATGTGGCATTACAGAACATGTCTAAACTAAGCAGATGACATATATGATGTTAAAAGTTTGCACTGCAAGGCAACATATGCATGATATGACTAACATCATCATGCCAAGTTAGAACAAACACCTCGGGGGGTAAATAGGAGTGGTCAGCTTCGTCTGAATCCGCCTTAGAACAGATATCTTCCTCTGAATTACAATCTGGAGGGGGAGGGTTTGCCATTGCACCCACCATGGAGCGATGTCTGCATGACATTGTATTACCGCGCAAAACTCTTCTCTTTTTCTCTACATGTTCAACATGACTGTGTACAATATCTGACATGCATACGAAAAAAATATAGTGAGATTATGTAAGGAGAGCATGCAGAAATCTAGAGTGATGGTAATAACCAGTGGATAGATCCAAAAATAATGATAGCAGGCTGATGATAGCTTTAATTTAATAAAAAGACAGATGATGATTGCTTTACTGTTTGTTTCCCACCCAAGATGAACAACATAGGCATACTCTAGGTGAACCAGATAATAGACAGAGATACTATTCATTGCTGCCTCGATATGTGCCCCACAAGCATTTTAAAACTCAAGTTTGAACATTAATTTGGACCTGACTTGGAGTCTAAGAGGTGAACAGGACGATAAAGTAGCAGGTAATATTAAGCAATGCATAACATAAGCAGAAACAAAAGAGTGCGACCTCTCTTGTGGACCCATGTACTCCTCAGGTTCATATGCTGAGTCGATGATGGTGATGCAGTTGCTGTGGGTGCTGGCGGCAGGGAAGGAGATCTGAGGCGGCGAAAGACAGTCACGAGTCATGATGTCTGGTATGGTGGATGCTTCTGTCGATGGAGTAGCTCAGGTGAGGTGGACGATGTTGCGGCAGGAGCAGGACAAACCGCACAAAGTTTTCTTTGAAACCTATCTTTAACTGAAGTGATTCTGTAAGGGCTCCTTTGGCTTGCAGGATTCTAAAAACGTGGGAAACAGCGCATTTGTAAACACATGATTTCTGTCAACTTGGGTGTTTGATTCATAGGAATTGGAAGAGCAGAGGAATGCAAAGAAACATGGCCAAATTAAAGTGAAACCATATGAAAGTGTGTACAGTTAGAATGTTATTCTGCCACTAATGCACTTAGTCTTGTTTTCATGCATAGGATTTTGAAAAGTAGGTCCAGGTGGATATTTTGCTCCATTCCTTTCAATGAAATGCATGAATAATTTAATAGTAGAGTACCATAGGAAAATTTCCTATTGCTATGTTTTTCCTTCACTTTTTCCTTTGAACCAAAATAGCCCTAATGGATTGACAGGAATGTAGAGTAATAAGTGATGCGACAAGTGTACAACCTCTTTGGCTTAGCCATGTCGACCTCAGCATCATTGGGTTGGTCGCTGAAGAAGTTGCGGCAGAGGTGGCTGTCGGAGGTGTGGAGGAAGATCTGAGGCATCTGTAGATGGCATCCAGGGTACTACTCTGTTGTCATGGATGGTTCCGTCGTTGGAGCAGCTCCGGCGAGCCGTAAGACGTCGAGGCTGAAGCAGTACAAGACAGACATCATTAATCTCAAGTGGGATTCTAATGGCATCTCCAATAGATGATGTAAAATACATTACCAAAAAGTGATAGATGTAAAATTTACATCACCAAAAAACACCTGACTACAACAGATGAGGTAAAAACTGTTGACTCTGAACTTAACTGTCGAAACTGAATTTTTACTGTGGAATCTGAATGTTACTGTCTAAACTGAATGCACTGGTAGCAGAGAGGCACTTCACATGTATTTTAGGCCGCTCGAGCACTACAAGTAGAGAAACAATGATCTAAATCAGCAGGCGATCGACAGGGAACACAGTAGCAGATAGCAGCCGGAGTAGCAGTGCCTGGAGGAGCAGCGCGAACTAGAGCCAGAGCAGCAACTCGTGTAGCTGCAACAACCCATGTACCAGCATCAGCAGCGCGAGTGAGAGCAAGAGCATAGCAGCAACACGAGCAAGGGGAAGAGCAGAGCAGCAGCGCGACCGAGCGAGAGAAGGAGCAGCAGCAGCGCGAGCGAGCGAGAGATGGAGTAGCAGCAACAACAACGTGAGCGAGCAAGAGCCGGAGCAGCAGCAGCCCAAGCGAGCGAGAGCCAGAGCAGCAGCAGCAGATCCGGCTGGTATGGCCGCCGCCGCCGAGGGAGCCTCGCACTGGGGGAGAGCCGCCTTGGAGATGTCACCGACAGCGCCGACTACGAGGTAGCCGCGCCATGGGGGAGCGGGATCGAGCATCAGCGGCAGGAGGTCAAGTTAAGGAGAAGGTGCGATGCGAAGAGTGTACAACCTCTTTGGTGGCGCCGAGTAGGCCTCGGCTTCGTCCGAGGAGTCGGTGAGGATGCTGCGGTTCCGGTGGAGCAAGTTAAGGCGGCGCTGTGGGGATGGAGCAGCCGCGATAGACGAGGCGATTGTCGGAGTAGCTCCTTGGAGGTGGAGGATGGGGCGGCTGAACCGGTGGGACGACGAGATCGACGACGGATCCTCATCCGGGGTGGTGGATGATGGACGTCAAGCTGTTGCGGTGGACGACGTCGTTGGGGAAGAGGCTCCGGCTGGGCTGTGGTGGGGTGGCGGATGGCGGAGGGTGGGGTTTCGCGGCTGGAGCAGAGAGGTTATGGCGGCCTGGGTTTCGAATGGCGAAAAGGAGGTGATGGGAGGGGGGAACCATGACTTAGGGACGCGCTTGTCCAAAATGTAGGGTGTGTTACAAAAGTACCCCCACCGATTTGAACTAGCGACCTTTCGGCTCAGGGTTAGAAGAAGGATTTCACGTGTCGGGATTTGGCAGCTGGAGGGAGTTTTCGCACGCGTTGTAATTTCAGGATAGCAAGGCGCGGGTTGTGAAGGCGCGAGTTTTGGGAGCACGATATCTAAATTTTCAGGATAACAAGGTGCGGGTTGAAATTTAGGGACAATACTAACATATAATAATGTACGTACCAAATCAATTCGCACTTCCCTCAACGAAAAAAAAACTATTCGCACCACACAAAGAGAGAGTCTTCTCCCGTTTTACTATACAAATGCTATTCAAAGCTATGAATCCATGTTATGTCCAATTAAATTTTTTCGCTGGCTGTATAATGCATGTAAACTACTCATACGAACATTTTAGTGCATTCCAAATGTCTATACTACCGCTGTAATTCGAACTAAATTTTAATTCGTTTCTCTATTTGAATAAGAATCTACAATCATGATTGTTGCCAAGTTAAACCATCATTTATATATTACCTTAACAACACACCACATTATTACTATAGAGTTAGATGTGAACTATGTGTACTATATATATATATATATATGAACTCGAATTCAAAATTTTGAATACACTTGAAGTTGATTCCAAATAGTAGTACATTTGGTGTACTAGTTAGATCTTCATAATCTAAACCATGTTTCATACCTACACTGTGTTTATCACACAAAGTATAGTGTCCCGCCCCCAACATTATGACAAGTATTTATCCCTGAGCTGCAAAAGCCACACATTATCACAAATTCAAATAAATGTTCTATATATTATATGTAGTATAACATGTTCATAACCACATCATGCATATCACCATTATATATATTCATGCATGCGTCGTTTTAAAAAACTATGATCTGTTGTTCAAATATCTGAATCCACTTTTATAATGACCTATGATCTCTATTCGTCTTTTACACCCACACAATCCTCTTATCTCTGTAGCTAGCGCTAACTTTCTCTCATGCATGCACACACCTGCCTCCCTGTCACCCTCCCTCAGCATTCTCTAGCTCCATCGCGCACATTCGTCATTTCTCTTTAGGTCGTTCACCCACGGTGTGTGTACGCCCCCAGCTCCTTCTTTCCGGCACACACCGATCGATATACCTCTCTAGCCAGGTGTGCCTACCACAAACGCAAGCTTTCCCTCTTCTCTTCTCACCGTCCATGCATGCCCCCCTCTTTCTAATATGGTTCCATGCACATGCACACTCCCGCCCCTCTTTTCATCGATCTCATACTCGCACACTCCTTCCCCCTTGATCTAGTAGGCCTCTCGACTCTCGCACCACCTCCTAGCCATATCGCTCTCTCTCTCTATCCTTCTCTCTGGGCCTTATTTGCTTCTAACACATGCATGCATGTATACCGATCGATCTCCCTACATATACCCAGGTTGACTATAACTCTTTTTCCCAACGCACCAATCGACGTACCTCACAAGTTATGTCTCCCCCTTTCTCCGACACAGGATGATTGATCTTTCTATGTAGTCACGTCTACTTCCCACAACCATATCGTCCCCCTCATCATTCGTGCATGCCTCCTGACCCGTCTCTCACATGCACGTGCACAGACAGGCAGGCATCCCCTCTCTTATTGATATTGCAGCCATGCCCTCTGTTTGTCTAGCAGGCCTCTCCCACCATTTGTGAGAAGCAACTCCACCACCAATCCTCTAACACTCTAGCTCTGTCTCTCTCCCAACCTTATTCCTCTCCTACACATATGCATGGATGTCGATTGATCTCCCTCAATACATAGGTAGGTCTCTCTCCTTCTCCACACATATACCAGTCATTTTACCTCTATAGTTAGGTCTCTGCCCCCCCCCCCCCACACCGATAGTCGAACGCTGTAGGTAGGTATCCATGCCACAGAGACAAACTACACCTATCCCCTCTCACGTTCCAGTAGGCCAGCCACTCTATATCTTTGACGTGGGCACACACAAATTCGATGGCACTCTTTATCGATCACGCGCGCGCACACACACTTCATCCCTCTCTTCGATTCTAGGGATATCTCACGCCGATGATACCTCCACTCTCTTTTCGTGGACCACCCCCTCTATATATGATATATCCAGGCCTCTGTTTCACACACATTGCATATGTTACATTTTTTGTTTGAGATATCATCGACACATATTCCATGTCTATCTCTCACGCACCCCCACCCCCCCAAAAAAACACTCACAAACCCACACACCATCTCTCTCTAGGTTTGTATCAGAATTCCGTTTGTATCTCTCTCACACACATGCACGTAGGTGGTGTACGTACACAAAGATAATAGGTGCACATACTCACGCTTCGTGCCCAGCCACACCCGTGCGGGTACACGGTGGAGCTCAAGTACGAAATGGCAGCCCACGTGCTAATTTGAGAGCGTGTAGCGGTTGTTTACTTACGGAGGTCGTGTACCACGCATGCACGAAACAAAGTTTGACTTGATGCGTTGGCGCATTATTTTTAAATAAAGTTATATTGCTCAATGACACGTACACAGAATATAAAATGATTGTTACGAAGAAATAAGTAGTCTGCTCCACTATATACAATGGAGCCAGCCTGCCGGGGTTTGTCTCTCTTCACAGTATCTCACACAAGGCGGTGGTGGCCTCTCTCTCTCTCACCGTTGGTCACTGATCCGGCCGTATCCTGTTTGCCGGCGGAAAGGGAGGATGTGCATCGTTTCTCCGTTCGACGGCGTCGAGGCAGCACGTCCCGATCTGCGGTACCCGCTATTCTCCCTGACCAAGCTCCGACGCGGTAGGGCCTATGCCACTTGCTCGCTCCCGCAGTATGGGCATATCCCGCCCGCCGCTGCACTCCTAGTTACATCCCGACGACCCCCAGGTATCCCCTCCGGCCTTGCTCCACTGCCCATCTTCCCACGTTGCTGCATGTGGATCTTCCCTAGTTCTTTGCCCAAAACGTAGCTTGTCCGGCGTACTTTCCATATTGCAATCTCATCCTCACACCGTTTTAGGTAAACAACCATGCTGCTATCTTCCCTTAGGACAAGGATTATGCTTCTTTTTTGTCGTCGTATGTGTCATCAACTATTACTGGCCAGTAATTGTTTGCTTTCTACCTCTTTTTTGCAAACATGGCTGCCCATTTTACCTCATTGCTATTGTGACCTTTTGGTGAACTGCACAAATCACTTTTTTTTCTTAAGAGTGTCTTGTGCAGTTCCGCTAAAATGTCACACGGAAAACATTTTTACATTTCTGTGGGACTGCAAAAAGGGAGATTGGTTTTGCTATCCTCCTCATCCAACTCTAAGCCTAATCTTCTCCAACAAGTAGTTAGTCTTAAAAGATATCGCAGAGGTGATCGGCTTCTATTTGTTTGTGTTATGTTTCATCATCTAGTTCCACTATTATTGTAATCGCTCTGACTGAATATCTTTGCAAACAGGGATGATCAGCTCGATTTTAGTGGAACTGCACAAAATGATCAGATTGTGATGTTCCTCCATACACCTCTTTCTTGGCTACAGAGCTGCATGAAACTAGCTGTGAACTAGTGAACACCGTGGCCAGGAAATGGAGCCATGCCTACGAACAACATCGATCAATTATATATTTTTCTTTATTTTTACACCTTCTCACAACTTCGTCTTCAGTTGTGATGTGAATATTGGCACTGATCTACGAATCATTGAGATGCATTAGCATCCATGGTAGTTTCATTTGTATTTGATGGAATGTTGTAACGAGACAATCTTGAGGCAAAAGGACACATGAATCCTAAGTTGAAACCTTTTTTTTGCTGCGGGAACCAAAGTTGAAACCTTCATAGCATTACAGTACAATTTCATTATGCTAGAAAATTATGCGTACATATAAACAAATCCTGAAAGATTGATAGCAATGCCAGAAACCATTCAACTTCGTTTCGCCGACATGTGGGACATCCTTCATCCGACTGCACCTGCCATGCACCAATATTGAGAGTGCACAACTGCAGGGGAGATTCACCCCGGTCATTGCGCTGCAGTAATAATGACTAGTGAGCAGTCAAATCACAGAGCCCCACCTTCGCCATAGTAAGTTGCTCGGACGAAGCAACCATCATTTCACTCTTCGTTGAATCCGCTGGTACTCCAATATTCCCAGAGTAATAAGTTGCTCGGACAAAGCAACCATCACTTCACCTTTCCCGCAGTAAGTACTACCTCCTTTTTTTATTCTAGAAACCAGCACACGCGAATATTGGATGGTAGCAGCACAACATCAAGTGTACTAGCACTACTCAATTCAAAAATCAAAACCAACCAATGAACTACTAGATGGTGAGCGTTTTGCTGTATCATGTACTCCGTCTGTCCATGTATATAAGGCCTAATGAGTTTTTCGAGACTAATAGTATAGGACATGCAAGTTGCTCAAAGCATACCGTCAATTTCTTACGTGAAAGGATCTTCGAATGATATAATTTTCAAATTATATAAAATCTTATCAATAGTCAAAGGCAACCTCGAAGAATACATTAGGCCCTATATATACGTATGGATGAAAGGAGTAGTACTTTGAGAGAGACGAGAAGCGATACGGGCTGGTGGATTACTAGAGCTAGGTGTCTCACGGAGGCCAAGAAATATGGTGATAGCGTGAGGTGGGCCATGTATGATGTAAACTACACTGGGCTGCCATGTTTCGGAGGTCTACTAGATATGGAGAAGATTCGGTTGATTTTATATCGCTGAATATATAAAAGATATTAAGAGTCTAGAACGATCCACCGCGAGGCTCCTTGCTCCTTCTCGGGGAATTCCCCTTCTCGGTCGTCGGAAAGTGTTCTTCTTTGTTTTGCCGACACGTGGGACATCCAGCATCCAGGTCCACGGGTCATGCAAGAACTTTGTAGAAAAACATCCAGCATCCAGGTCCACAGGTCCTCCGTTTCTTTTTAGTCTGCATATAAGATTTGGTCAAAGTCAAACTTTGTAAAGTTTGACCAACTTTGTAGGAGAGACTCACCAATAGTCACGAACGTAGGTGGAGTTTTCTCTTAATTCTTGCATGCAACATTTTAATGAAGCTTGAAATATGAACATGCCAATGGGAGGGACTAGAAGCCTCATGCATGCATGCATGCAACACTCACACGTACACATGCACGCACGCAACACTCACGCATCCATGCCGCATAGAGCACACGACACAACACACACGCTCATGCTCAAGTGCTCAACCTACTCCCTCCGTCCGTGAAAGACTGTACATATAGAGATTTACACAGTGACCAAGAGGAACGGAACTCCACATCACTTAGAGCAAGTACTCCCTCTGTTTCTTTTCTTTGATTCGCACATCATTTAGAGCAAGTACTAGGATTCTTAAAATGCAGGAATAGGAAAAACAAAGGATTCGAGTGGATGCCACTCGAATCCCATAGTATCAGCACTGAGTGTTTAATGCCACAGGAGAAAGAAAGAAGGTGAAAGAAAAAGTTGGAGCGGATTCTATAGATTTCCAATGAAATGTTATAGTTGTACACATGATTCCATACTATAGGTAAAAATTCCTATAGGATTCAATCCTATGAATCAAACGACTAATGTACTACTAAGGTCCACGGTCAAGGCAGCATAGGGCGGACGCGACCTCTCACTGCGTCCGCCATTGAAGTGGCGCGCTGGCCGAGGGCACCGCCCGCTGCACGCCCGGCTGAATGAGCCTCCTCGCTGCATTTAAATGCCTACATTAAACCCGCGTGGAATCCGAGAAACCTACTCCGCGTGGAAACCGGTTATTTTATGTAAATGTAATGAAATCCGCCCGTGTTTGCATGAATTTGTTTATTACGTACAATCTGAGTGGATTGCCCCAGTGGTCATCACACGTGAGCGAATCGATTCGCACCCTTCGAGCATGGTTAATAGTATAGCCAACAGCCGGCTATATGAATTTGCCATGTAACTTATAGCCAATCTTATAGCCCACTCATATACAATAGTTAGTCATACTATTATACTACTGGTACATCATTAATATATGGCCCACATGTTTCTCTCACAAAAGGTGTTGGAGCTCGTGCTATAGCCGACTGTAAGTTTGTAGCCCGCTTCTCTTCTCTCACCTCTTCTCTCTCATCCAACTAAGCAAAAATATATTATTTAAAGCCTTACAGCCCGCCTACATCACCTTATTGTACTTGCTCTTCCGCGCTCCATTTTGTCTTGTGTTACTTCCTCCGTCCAGCACGCTGACAAGTGGGCCCCATGCTCATTTATGCCAACGTGGTAGTCAATTATTTTGTCAGAGTCAGCTATCACACCCTTCCGGTGCCACGTCAACGAATCCAGTAGAAACAAGTCTAGACTTGTTAGGTTCAACCGCCTCGCTAGGTGTTTGGAGAGGAATTGGCCGGCGCTAGGCGGTTCTATAGGTGGGCTGGCGAAAAAAAAAACAGGGGAAAATGCGGGAAGCAGCTAGACGAGGGAGGGAAGCTTCTACATTCGCGGGGGACGTGGCATTGACCAATGGGAGGCAACAGGCGGTCATCCGTGTACGCAATAAAGGATAGGAAGAGGCATGCTATATCAGCAAGGACCAGCTTCCCTACCGATAGCTCATCTAACAGAACTCCCAAGTTAACTATGCTGAGGCAGGAGTAGTCATGAGATGGGTGACCAGATGGGAAGTGTACTCGATATTAACTAATTGGATGGGTTACTGTAAAGGTTTATTAATTAATAAACCTTTACAGTGACCCCTCTAATTAGTTGAACCTCGAGGTCTTTGTTTTGTAATTTTCTACATTTTTTGTTTTTTGAACACATGTTAATCGAAGGTTTATCGCGTTACTTTGTGATAATTTTGTCATGTATGTGAAATTAACCTCGAGGTACTTGTTCTCAAATTAACCTCTGGGCCTTGCAGGAGTGCTACAATGTGTCGGCGTCAATTGCAAGATGAGCCACCAAGCAGTGGAGTTGCCAACATGCTCAAAGTGCATGCAACATTGAGTAGAAAGAAGCATGCCCAGGAAATTAATACGTGCTTAGGGATGCCCTTTGCTCAAAGACTCTTGCAATGTGTTGGCGTCAATTGCAAGATGAGCCACCAAGCTAGTAGTGGAGTTGCCAACATGCTCAAAGTGCACACAACATTGAGTAGAAAGAAGCATGCCCAGGAAATTAATTTGTGCTTAGGGATGCCCTTTGCTCAAAGAGCAAGTACTCTTTCAGTTATACTATAACTAGGTGTCGCACGGGCTAAGGACGAGGAGCGAGAAGTGACGGGCTGCTGGATATACTACTATAACTAGGTGTCACACGAAGGCCGAGGAATATGGTGAATGCGTGAGGTGGGCCATGTATAATGTGTTTCAGACTCTTTCGGTTAAACATGGAGAGATTTGGTTGATTTTATATCGCTGAATAATATAAAATATTATTAGTGCAGATGCTCCACGGCGAGGTTCCTTGCTCCTTCTCGGTCGTCGGGAATCTTTGTTCTTCCACTCTTTTGTTTTAGACGTGAGCTTTGTTCATCCTTTTGCCAACACGCGGGACATCTGCATCAAGGTGCACGTGTCATGCAAGAAAATGGAGATAAGCAGTGCGTAAGTGAGTCGTGCACTTCGATGGCACGTACGTACTACACAATATTTTTTCTCCTCGATGGCACGTGAATCATGCACGTACTCAATGACGGAGCACGGGATGGTAGCCATGGACATGGTCGGCCCTTTTTGGAGAGAGTAATAAATAACTTTGATGTGTCCCGTCAACTCACATAACGACGAGAAGCTTGCTTACTACACCCTCTCCCTTGCCCATGCGCGCGCGGTGGCTCGCAGCACGAGGAGAAGCTTTTGGTGTCAGATTGCCAAAAGTATATAATACTGTAGTACCATCATCATTGTTCGACTTCCGGAAGAGGCAAAGAGCCAAGCGCAAGGTCACCTACAGTACACTATAGCCAAAGTTGGGCCACCTTTTTAGAGCATGGTTAATTAATATAGGCGGCTCTTGCAATGGCTCATCATTTAGAGCAAGTACTCTCTCCATTACTTTTCTTTCATTTGTAGGAACTTAAAACACAGGAATAGGAAAAATAAAGGATTGGAGTGGCATGTCCACTTGAATCCCATACTAGCATTAACACAGTGTTTGACAAAGGAAAAACATAGGAAGTGAATAAAAAAGTTGGAGTGGATGCTAGATTGCCAATTAACACATGATTTCATAGGAAAAATTCCCATAGCATTGTATCCTATGAATCAAACGACCAATGTAGGAAAATTAAGAGGGGGGGGGGGGTCTCTCCAACAGTGTTCCTCGGCTTGCACCTAGCATCACGGGTCAAACTTTGGAGTCATTCATCTGGTACACGTGGCATCTCAGATCTGGACACAAGGTGATGTACACCGTCAAGGTCCATTGGCAGTCATAGTGGGGAGTAACTTAGACTAGTGTCATGCATATGACACTAGCTTATGTTACTACGTTAATAATGAAAGTAACAAAGAAGTAGTAACATATAGATGATTGCATTTATTAACTTATAGACTCATTTGTCCTTGGGAAGGGCTATGCTATAGTAACATAGTATTATGTTACCCTAAGCACCTCTCTTTTCATTAATTACTTGCCACATAAGCAAATTTGCATTGGGGTGCGTTATGTTACTAGCTATGTTACTCCCACTATGACCAGCCTTAGGATAATGTTGTGCTCAAAGCCGGACGTACACGGTCAAGGTCCACGGTCAAGGGGGTCAGGGCGGACGCGACCTCTCACTTCGTCCGCCATTGAAGCGGCACGCCGGCCGAGGGAGCCGCCCACTACACGCCCAGCTGTACCCGCCTCCTCGCCGCATTCAAACACCTACATTTAAACACACATGGAATGCGAGAAACCCCCTCCGGCCAAACGTCCGTTCAGGAGCGGGACACCGGCCAAGCTCCTCCTTCCACCATTTTCTCCACTCTTTCGGCTGCATTCGATGAGCAGGAAGAGCAGTTCTCCGGCATAAAAGCCATCTGGGTGGCCCGCTGAGCCCAACAGTTACGAGTGAGGCAGCTTGCTGCTCCACCTACCTCGCCTAGCCCGACGGAGCCAGTTGCCGCCCTAAGCCAGCGCGTGGTTCTGCAGCTGGCCACTCCAATCCTGCTCGAGGAAGAGTGCCGAGTTGCTCCATGCCGGCTTGTCGGGGAGCACGGCGGCACGGGCATCATCGCTGCCCTCAATGCCGCCGCGTCGTACAACGCCTCCAATGCCTGTGACTGCACCATCCGCCATCGACGCGCGCGTAGCCGTGCCATGCAGGCAGAGAAAGAAGCCGCTGCGGATGTCGATGAGGTGACGCAGCTACGCAGATGTCCATGATGTGAAGGCCAGCACGTCCCTGCCCGCCACCATCATCGAGGAGAAGTAGAACACGGGAGGCCGCCGCCGATTGTATCCCATGAAGGCCATCGCCGAGGCTATGCCGGCGAAAGCAGTCGGTGTCTTGCACGATTCTTCTTCAGCCAGATGCTGGAGGAGGACAAAGAGATCGGCCGGCGACCATTTAGATTAGGTATATTAATTCTACCTTTAGCTCCGGACTAGCACAACTTATTTAATGTAAATGTAATGAAATCCGTGATGTATATATGAAATCCAGCCGTGTTTGCATGAATTTGCGTCCATGTTCGTGCTCTCGGGCGAGCGCTGTCCGTCGCTGGAGTGGGACGACGGACTCCGTCTCTGACAACCCCGCAAAGTGCGTCACCACCTTTGTGATGGCCAGGACGCGGCGAAAGAACGACGTCCTTCATTCCGCAGGTGATGGCCATTACCACACGCTCGTCTAGATGGCTCGGTAGCTCATGAAGCAACACCAACAACATGCCTTGTGCGTCTAGTACTCCATTGCAGTCATAGTTGCTGCATGCGCAACTCGGATTGCAGTTGCAGGTGAGCACAGCGATGCTGCGTGGCCATCCATCAATAGTGGCTAGTATGAGGATGACATCGCCATGTGCATCCTATTTGTACTAAAAATCATGAATGAAGAGTATAAACATGTTTACGTACAACCTGAGTGGATTGCTCCAGTGGCCATCGCACGTGTAGTGTCATGCAAAGCTTCATTTATTAGGTTATAGAGTCATTTTGTTTTGGTATGTGTGATGTTACTCATAGAATGACTAATAACTAGCTAAGTTACTCAATTTACCTCTATCCTCATTAACTAGTTGCCACATAGGCGAATTTGCTGAGTTGGACCCGATGTTACTCTTGATGTTACTCCCACTGTGGTTAGTCTTAGGCCTTGTTTGGTTCAACCTCCTCCCAAGGGGTTTGGAGAGGAATGGAGGGGAATTTGGCTTGTACATGATTTAATCCCCCACAATCCCTGTTAATCCCCGTTAAAACCCCTTGAACCGCACACACCCTTAAGGTTAAAAATGACCGGGATTACAGAGGACAGGGTACAAACTTCAGTGATTTAAAGGTGAGGGTTTGTTTCTGACTAGCTCTACAACCTCAAGGTTTATAAATCGGACTTCACTCTCCCCTCACGCACACGCGCGGGTACACTCATGGTGGAGCGCATTTGCACATGAAAAGGCAGGTAACGTGACAATTTGACACATCTAGTTGTCCCCTTAATGTGGGGTCTGGGACCAAATGTCAGCCATACCAAGTGCGACCTGAACGCGGTGGCACGGTTATTGATCGAGTTTCTTTTTACAGGTACGTTAAATGAGAAGATGGCTCCCCGCGTATTCAATTTAAAACGATTGCTACGGAGAGAAAAACAATTACTACTCCACTTTGGGACTTGCTTGCTAGGGTTGCTCTCTTCTTCTCACTCTGTCACCCTCTCCAGATCTAAACAAGACGGCGGTGTCCACTCCCTTTGCCTCTCTCTCTCTTCTCACCGGTTGTCACAGATCCGGCCGGATCCCTTCCGCTGGTGGTCGCCGGTGGTGAGGGAGGAAGCCGTCGCGCGCCATCTTCTCTGACCTGGCGCCGTCGTGGGAGGTCCTCCACACCCTTGCTCCCTGCCGTCGTGTTGGCAGATCCCGCCGATCGCCTCGCCACATCCCGCCGACCGGAGGTATAACTTCTTTTAGAACCGGCCTTGTTCTAATGGCCCAGCTCCCCACGTTGTTCCATCCTTTTTTTTCATCAAGTTAGGATTGCTCCCCACGTCGTTGCATCCTGCATGTGGATATTCTTCTAGTATTACAAAACTCCCCATGTAGCTAGCCCCGTCGGCTTGTCGAACACTCGAACAACACCTAAATTTTTACTATTAGAGGAAAAAAGGTACTGCAGATACTAGCTAATGAACCGATCTCTTGGTTGGAAAGGGAAATAAAGATGCTGGCCTGACCGGTCTCTTGGTCCAAAAAGGACATAAAGTGGGGGGGGGGGGGTTGGGTCGACAATGCAACCGAGAATGAGCACGTCTAGATTTCCTGTGGTCACATAGGAAAGGTCACTGACGACAACAAAAAAGGCACAAATCCAGACATGCTTTGCATGTTTGCCGCACTCAGCAACACCCCTGCCTCACCACTTTATGCCTCGGTGGATGTAAAACGTGCTTGTGCCTCCCCTATCCCTATGCCCTTACTGCTGCTCTTAATCTAACATCCCAGGTAAAATGAAACAATGCCACTGTTAAGTTATCTGCTGTCAATCTATTGCCATTGATAAACTGAATCAATGCCACCACCGTTTTATGAAATGCTTCTGTCTTGCTTTATTTCTCATAAAGAGTGTTTTCGACCCTTACACTAAAATCTGACACCGGTAACATAGCCGCATCTCCGTAGAACTGCACAAAATTTAATTGCACAATGGTTGACACGACGATGTGTTTCTCCTTTCCATATCACCCTTTGTTAGAACGATCGTTCCTGTTAACCGTGCACGTACGTACTGATCAAGTGCTACTGTCAATCTGTCATCATAGAGTAATAATGCTATTGTTATGCATGTTAATGTAAGCCCCCGTTAATCGAGTGCTAGTGTTGATTTGATGTGATGGCACTTCTTAGTTAATGGCACTTTTTCATACTGTCAGTGTAATGCCATTGATAACATATGAGATGCTGCTGTTAATCATATGCCGTTGCAAAAAAATGACACTGGTTAAGTAACCCTGTTACATATTTGTGCAAACAGGGTTGTCTATCTCTAAATGGTGTCTTATTTGTGCAAACGGAAGCACAAACCTCAATTTTAGTGTAACCTACTGTCAGCTGACCTCACGGTGCTCCAGGTATTCCTACATTCGTAACTAGGTAGAATGACCAACGCAAGATGAAATAAGCTTATTCGTACGTTAACTTGCTGATTGCAGTGTGGAATGAGCCTGTCATGTGTGGAGGAGCAAACAAGCACTGCAGCCGCGCCGTCAATGCAAGATAAAAGAGACCGAGTCATTGATGGCTTGGCCGGCGAGTAGGGGTCATGCAAACAGCAGTGCATTATTTTAGTGGAACCGTAGAAAAAATATACTGGGGTTAGTCGGACAAATTTTCTACAGCCACACAGAAGGAATTGCACTCATCGATTGCAAAGAATTTCCTCCGTGCCATCATAGGAGATCCCAAGGTGGAAATCAACTAACCACCTATAAAATTATGCATAATCTTCCTCACACAGGTCAGTATCCCCTTCATCCAGATGATTGTGTTTTGTCATGCCGAGCTATTGATATGTGCTACTATTTTGCGACACCGTTTAAGTACAACTATTGCTTTCCTATCTTTTCACATTCAGGACAATGAAGATGATTTCAGTGGAACTGCACAAAATGGTCTGATGTTGAGTGATCTCTATTGCCTCCTCTGTTTGCTGCAATGTGTCAGCATAAATTGCAAGATGAGTCATCAAGCTAGCTGTGGAGTTGCCAACATGCTCATAGTGCACGCAACATTGAGCAGAAAGAAGCATGTGGGGAGGCCCTTTGCTCAGAGAAGCATCGATCGTTTTTTCTTTATTTCTACACCTTCTCACAACTTTGTCTTGGTTATAGTCTTGTGAATCATTTAGATGCGTAAACATGCTACACTTAAGTGTTTGTGAAATGTTAGCTAGTATGCATACCGTATGTTCTGAAACTTAGTTTAGTGTGAATGTTGACTAGCGTGTCAACCTTTACAATCTATATTGTGGGCCTGTTATTTGACCCCTCATTTTGCAGCGCAACGACCAGTGTGAGTGTCTGCATATAGTACCGCATCCTCTAATTTGGTGGATGCCAAGCCGGCCTGAGAAGGAGCTATAATTTTTTTTCCAAGTTGAAAAATGTTACCGATGAGGTGCCATAAGCTGGAGGCGTCTCTTTTTTTCTTTCGAATGGGCAATAAGCTGGAGAGCTGGAGAGTGTCTCTAATGGGCTGCCTCTAGTACAAGGCCATCCAGTAAGAAACACGGGCAGCCGACTAGGTCGATACAAAAGCCTATCCATCTTAAAGCCCATTTGTTTTTGTTTTTTGCGAGGAAAAGCCCATATTTCTTGAAGAGGGGTGATCCCAGAAAAACCCTCCTTCCTCCTCGCCTCCACTTACTGCAGCTCATTGGACTCTCCCGCTTCTGTCTCCCCCCAATTCCCCCCGCTCCCCATCTTCCTCACTCGTATAGAAAACCCCCGCTCACCTTCTTCCTCACTCGTACAGAAAATGCCTGCTCCTCTTCTTCCTTGCTCCTACAGAAAACCCCAGCCCTCCTTCTTCCCCACTCGCACTGCCACTAGGCTCGTCTCTCGCTACACTGCTCAAACCCGTGAGCTTGGCGTGACGCCCGCAAGGAAAATGGAGTCGACTGGCCCCAGAACCAAGAAGATGAGTGATGAGGACATCACTCCTTCAGATACACACAAAACTCCACTGGATATACAAGGACCGATCACTAGAGGTCGAGCGCGACAATTGAATTTAGAGGTGAGCTCGTTCCTAAGCACTTCTTTATATGTTCCTGAGAATAGATTGCTACCTAATGATTATATTATGATTAGGAACCATGGAGAGCACCAGGAGATACTTGCAGAGGGGCTTGGAGGTGGAGAGGACCAGCAAGGGCGTCCAAGTCAAGGTGGAGGCCCAAACAAAGTTGACTTCGAATCTGTTTTGGAGTCCAAGAGCAGTCTGCACTAAAACGGATGTCCAGGTCGCATACGGGCTCTGTTTTGGACGTTCTATATATGCACTGATAGCTGAGAAGATAACCTTTCCAATGGCACTGGTCCCATGGTCAAATTCCTTCTGAGTCAACAGTAATTATCAAAACAAAAGATGTCCAGAATCTGTCTTGGTGCTGCGCCACCGTTTTAGGCCTTTGGGCCATGTATCCTTTTGATTCCAATTAGGGGCGTGACCAGAGGGTCCTTGGTTAACCCTAGACCATATTTACAGCCGCCAGTGCTTAGGTTAGGGTCAGGTTTTGCTTAGATTATTCTGTCAAGAACAGATTCGCCGTTCGTCGGTTTGTGAGACCCCAACTTCATGAGATTAATCATACATCTGCAATTTTGTTGCATGCTTTCTTGTTCTTGCTTGTGTTCTTCGATTCGCAGGCAAGGATTAGCCTTCTTGGCAAGGTCGACCGTGCATCACCGGTCGATAACCAGAGGAGATGTGGTGCTGCAATTGCGGGGTTCAGAACGTGTTGTTCGGGAGCCGGATTGAGTTGTGTCAAGTTTCCACCAAATCGAGAGTTATCAGAACCTTTCGGAAGATCGGGACACCCTTGTTCATATTAAGTGATAATCAGAGACTCAGGTGTTACCGCCAGGTTCGCCCTTACCTTGGTTTGTTTGATTTCGCCTTTATCCTATCGTCCACAAAAAAAGCCAGAAACAAATTAGCTATAGTTCTTCCCCGTTCCAGAACCACATTCAGCCTTTTGCCTAATTCCTTTTCAGAGTCTGTAGTGTCGAGTTTGTGTCCTAGTATTGTTTTTGTTGCTGGTTTAGTTCGTGTTTTAGTCTAAGTAGTGTTTTCCATCGTGTTTCCTTCATCTTGTGCGACAGATCGCCTTTTACCCTGTTCTACTACCATCACATACACGTCCTTGATCACCACCCACCAACATAAGTCCAGTCCACAATCCGCTGCCACCATACCCCCGTTTTCTCACCATCGATTTTAATTCGGCCGCCACCAGAACATACCTGGGAGCGCTTCCCTTGAAACAGCCATACCTTTTGCCTACAGACTCGGAATCAAGCAAAGAGTGAATTGTGAAAAAGAGAAAAAAAGTTGAGAGAAAAAAAATACGGAAAGAAAAGGTCACATCTATTGGTGTTCAGATTCGCCGGGTTGGCGAATTTTGATTGGCAAAATTCTGCTAAGAAAATCATTTGTTCGCGCGATATAGTTTCAGCACGGTCCTAATTTTCTGCAGGCCCCTTTGTCTCATATTGAGTTGAACCTTCCTCTCCTGCTTGTGCAAAAAAAAAAGTGTAGGAGCATGAATTTTTACGTTTTGAGTGTTGTGTTGAGCTACTGTCCTTACCTTTGTTCATGTCCATTGTTGTCTTTGCCTCATACTTGTTTTCTACCTTGTCATCCATATCACACTTGGTTTAGAACACGAGTAGGCCAGCAACTAGGACAAGCTTTTTGGACATTTATTCAGCATTACTATCTGATTTTGAATTGTGTTCCACTCACATATATTGCCTTCCTAGCTCCACATACTACTTCTGGACAGCACAGGTTCTTGACCCTTGCAATCGCGGACTACTCCTTGTAAGAGCTTGGTAAGATGCTTCCATTTGCTGTGTTGAGAGGCACCACTGCATTTGCATAGTAGTTGATAGGGATAACCTTCATTGGTGTTCCTGTTTTTGTGTTTACAATGGCAGGTACCGGCGACAACGGCGATAGCACTCCCAAAGATTTCAAGGAATGTGTCAGCCAAGAGCAACTACAAGCTACTATAGAGAAGGTTCACAACGGGTTGAACGAGGCAATCAAGAAGGCTGTTACTGATGCGCTCATTGAACTCAAGCTCGGCAACAGCATCGAACGGTTGGACAAACGGATATCCACGTTAACTGACAGGGTTACCGAGTTGGAGACCGGTTTAACAACCAACAACGACGACGTGTCCGGCAGCAACACCAGTGGACAAATGGCAGAAGACACAGTGTATGATGCTAACGGAAACATAGATCAAGCAGCTACACGACAAGCAAGATTGCGCCAACATCTTCGCCGTAACACTCAAGGTATGGGTAGTACAGTTAACCAACATCGTCATCAAGGTAATATTAATCATGCTCCTGATGATCCTTATGCTAAGATTAAGTTAACAGTACCAAATTTTTCGGGTCGTTATGATGACGAGGGCTACCTTGATTGGGAGATGACGGTAGAATAGAAGTTTAATTCCCACCTTGTTCCTGAGCAACATAGAGTTCGACTAGCTACTAGTGAGTTTAAGGACTTTGCTATTATTTTGTGGAATGGGCTAGCTGGACAGGGTGCTTTACCTGAATCATCGGAACGACTTAAGGTAGCTATGCGTGCTCGCTTTGTTCCTCCTTCGTATCATAGAGATTTGCATAACAAACTGCAGCGTTTAGAACAAGGAGAAAAATCTGTACAAGATTACTATGTTGAGCTTCAAAAGGGTTTGATGCGTTGTGGTATAGTGGAGGGGCTTGAGGATTCCATTTGTCATTTTTATTCGGGTTTGAGGCGTGATATTCAGGACATTGTTGATTATAAAGAATTTTATACTGTCAACCAGTTATTCCAGTTCGCTATGCTTGCAGAGAAGGAATTGCAGGGACATGAGCAGCGACACAGGAGCAACGTCCACGCCTCCTACACGCCACGCACGACGGCTCCGTCAGGGCTGCCTAAGCCATCCTCTTTCCGGGTGCCCCTAACAGCGGGCAAGCAAGCTTCTGCCTCAGCCAGTGGTGTTACTACAACACCTAAACCACCTGCTGCACATCCTACATATTTAGGTACAAATTCTTTGCAGGTTACCGCCAATAGTGCTTCATCTGTCGCCTTGACGGGACGCACTTCCAATATTCAGTGCCACCGCTGCCAAGGACGTGGCCATGTGCAGAAGGATTGCCCAAGTCAGCGGGCATATGTGGCAACCGAAGATGGAGGTTACATCAGTATGTCTAATGTGGAGGATGGTGCGGGTGATGATGATGCTGCCGCCGCCGAGAATGACGCGGGTCATGTCCTTGGGGGCGCCGACACTTTGGGCTACATGACCTCATTGTTCTGCGTGTTCCAAGCACACAAATTCAGCAGCCTGAGAAGCTACAACGCCACAACTTGTTCCAGATTTTCTTCGTCATCAAGAACCGATGAGCACATGTTATCATTGATGGAGGAAGCTGCAACAATTTAGTGAGTTCTGATTTGGTCATAAAGCTTGGCTTGACCACACGACCACATCCACATCCATACCATATTCAGTGGTTAAATGACTCTGGAAAAGCTAAGGTAACACAAACATGCAGAGTTCCTTTTTCCATTGGTGCCTATGCTGATTCTGTTGATTGTGATGTTGTACCTATGCAAGCTTGTTCACTTTTGGTGGGTCGGCCATGGGAACATGATAATGATGCTACACACCATGGAAGAAGTAATAAATACACTTTTGTGCATCAAGGGCAGAAAATTACTTTGGTACCTTTGACCCCTGCTAAAATTGTACAAGCTGATAGAGAGAGAGCTGCTAGTTTGAGTGGTGCTAAATCTGAAAATCAGCAAGTTGCTAATTCTGTTTTTCCACTTAAAAAGGATAAGCCTGCACCTATTTCTAAGGCTGAGGGAATTAAATTGAAGGGTGGTGCTATGCTTGCAACAAAATGTGACCTTGCTGAAATTTCTGATAATGATATTTGCTATGCTTTGATCTGCAAACGAGCTTTGTTTTCGCTTGATGATATTGCTAGTTCGATGTCTCCTGCGGTGACTAACCTTTTGCAGGAGTTTGAGGACATTTTCCCAGCTGAGATACCCCCGGGGCTGCCACCTATGAGAGGGATAGAGCATCAAATTGATTTGATTTCGGGTGCAACTTTGCCAAATCGTGCTGCCTATCGAACCAACCCCGAGGAGACCAAGGAAATTCAGCGACAAGTCCAAGACCTTTTGGACCACGGGTATGTACGTGAAAGCCTTAGTCCTTGTGCTGTTCCTATACTTTTGGTTCCTAAGAAAGATGGTACTTGGCGTCTGTGTGCTGATTGTAGAGCCAGCAATAATATTACTATTTGGTATCATCATCCTATTCCTAGGTTAGATGACATGCTTGATGAGCTGTGTGGTTCTATAATTTTCACAAAGATTGACTTGCGTAGTGGCTACCACCAAATTAGAATGAAACTTGGAGGTGAATGGGAAACAACTTTCAAAACTAAATTTGGGTTGTATGAGTGGCTGGTAATGCCTTTTGGCTTGACAAATGCACCTAGCACTTTCATGCGCTTAATGAATGAGGTTTTAAGAGCTTTTATTGGTAGACTTGTGGTGGTTTACTTTGATGATATCTTGATTTACAGCAAGTCTTTGGATGAACATATGGACCATTTACGTGCTGTTTTTAATGCTTTAAGGGATGCACGCTTGTTTGGTAACCTTGAGAAGTGCATTTTTTGCACGGATCAAGTCTCTTTTCTTGGTTACGTTGTTACTCCATAGGGAATTGAGGTGGATGAGACGAAGATTGATGCCATACAGAGCTGGCCGGTACCCCAAGCTATCACACAGGTGAGGAGTTTTCTTGGTCTTGTAGGTTTCTACCACCGCTTCGCCAAGGATTTTAGCACCATTGCTGCACCACTGCATGAGTTGATGAAGAAGGGTGTGGCGTTCCATTGGGGGAAGGCACAAGAGGAATCCTTTGGCACTTTGAAGGACAAGCTTACGCACGCACCATTGCTGCAACTTCCTAACTTTGGTAAGACTTTTGAGCTAGAATGTGATGCTAGTGGAGTCGGCATTGGTGGTGTTTTGATGCAAGATGGTAAACCCGTTGCATACTTTAGCGAAAAATTGCATGGTCCTGTTCTGAATTATTCCACATATGATAAGGAATTGTATGCACTTGTGCGTTCTTTAGAAACGTGGAGTCATTATTTGTGGCCTAAAGAATTTGTTATTCATTCTGATCATGAATCGCTTAAGTATCTTTGCTCTCAAAATAATTTGAATCGTAGGCATGCTAAGTGGGTTGAATTTATTGAATCTTTTCCTTATATCATCAAACACAAGAAAGGAAAGGATAATGTGATTGCTGATGCTTTGTCTATATGATATACTTTGTTGTCTCAACTTGATTGTCGGATTTTTGGACTTGAGTCAATAAAAGAACAATATGCGCTTGATGCTGACTTTAAAGATGTTTTGCTGCAATGTCGGGAGGGACGTACATGGAATAAATTTGTCCTTAACGATGGGGTTTTGTTTCGAGCTAACCGTCTATGCATTCCAGTTGGTTCCGTTCATCTTTTGTTGTTACAGGAGGTGCATGGAGGAGGATTGATGGGTCATTTCGGTGCGAAGAAGATGGAGGACGTTCTGGCCACACATTTCTTTTGGCCAAAGATGAGGAGAGATGTTGAGAGGTTCGTGGCTCACTACACCACATGTCAAAAAGCTAAATCTTGCTTGAATCCACATGGTTTATACATGCCTCTTCCTGTTCCTTCTATTCCTTGGGCAGATATTTCTGTGGATTTTGTGTTAGGATTGCCTAGGACTAAGAGGGGAAGGGATAGTATTTTTGTTGTGGTGGATCATTTTTCTAAGATGGCACACTTTATACCATGTCATAAGAGTGATGATGTTGTTTATATTGCTGACCTCTTTTTCAAAGAGATTGTTCGTTTGCATGGTATGCCTGCTACTATTGTTTCAGATCGTGATGCAAAATTCTTGAGTCATTTTTGGCGCACCCTATGGAACTAGTTGGGTACAAAATTGTTGTTTTCTACAACTTGTCACCCACAAACTGATGGGCAAACTGAGGTGGTGAATCGCACTTTGGGCACCATGTTGAGGGCTGTTTTGAAGAAAAATTTGAAGATGTGGGAAGAATGTTTGCCTCATGTGGAGTTTGCATACAACTGGGCAACACATTCTACCACCAAGGTAAGTCCTTTTCAGGTAGTGTATGGTTTCAATCCCCGTGCTCCTATTGATATCTTGCCTTTACCTACAAGTGAGAGGATTCACAATGATGCCAAAGAACATGCTGATTTTATCTTGAAAATGCATGAGACAACAAAGCACAATATGGAAAAAATGAATGAAAATATAGAATTGCTGGTAGTAAAGGTAGACAAGAAGTTAAACTAGAACCGGGTGATTTGGTTTGGTTGCACTTGAGAAAGGATAGGTTTCCAGATTTAAGAAAGTCTAAGTTGATGCCTAGAGCTAATGGTCCTTTCAAAATACTTGCCAAGATAAATGATAACGCATATAAACTTGAGTTGCCTCCCGAGTTTGGGGTTAGTCCCACCTTTAACATTTCAGATTTGAGGCCATATTTGGAAGAAGAGGATGAGTTCGAGTCGAGGACGACTCCGATTCAAGAGGGGGAGGATGATGAAGACATCACTCCTTCGGATGCACACAAAACTCCACTGGATATACAAGGACCGATCACTAGAGCTCGAGCGCGACAATTGAATTTAGAGGTGAGCTCGTTCCTAAGCACTTCTTTATATGTTCCTGAGAATAGATTGCTACCTAATGATTATATTATAATTAGGAACCATGGAGAGCACCAGGAGATACTTGCAGAGGGGCTTGGAGGTGGAGAGGACCAGCAAGGGCGTCCAAGTCAAGGTGGAGGCCCAAACAAAGTTGACTTCGAATCTGTTTTAGAGTCCAGGACCAGTCTGCACTAAAACAGATGTCCAGGTCGCCTACGGGCTCGGTTTTGGATGTTATATATATGCACGGATAGCTGAGAAGATAACCTTTCCAATGGCGCTGGTCCCATGGTCAAATTCCTCCCGAGTCAACGGGAATCATCGAAACAAAAGACGTCCAGAATCTGTCTCGGTGCTGCACCACCATTTTAGGCCTTTGGGCCATGTATCCTTTTGAGCCCAATTAGGGGCGTGACCAGAGGGTCCTTGGTTAACCCTTGACCATATTTACAGCCACCGGTGCTTAGATCAGGGTCAGGTTTTGCTTAGATTATTCTGTCAAGAACAGATTCGCCGTTCGTCGGTTTGTGAGACCCCAACTTTGTGAGATTAATCATACATCTGCAATTTGGTTGCATGCTCTCTTATTCTTGCTTGTGTTCTTTGATTCGCAGGCAAGGATTATCCTTCTTGGCGAGGTCGACCATGCATCGCCAGTCAATAACCAGAGGAGACGTGGTGCTGCGATTGCGGGGTTCAGAACATGTTGTTCAGGAGCCGGATCGAGTTGTGTCAAGTTTCCACCAAATCGAGAGTTATCAGGACCTTTCGGAAGATCGGGACACCCTTGTTCATATTATTCTTGCATGGGGGCTTGATCGGCTTTAGTAAGCAGCAACAGTGATAGATCGCTCAGGTTCAGTTAGCAGCAGCAGCGAAGGAATCACTCTGGTTCAGTCAGTAGCGAATGAATTACTCGGGTTCAGTTAACAGCCAATGGATCGATCGCTCGGGTTCAGTAACATAGGTAGCAGTGCGATCGCTCGGGTTCAGTTAGAGCCCAGTGCCTCGCACACACGCGCGTACGTGTACGAGAGAAACGCGCAAACCTCCGTGCATCGCTCGGCCCCGACCACCCACCGTAACCGGGAACTCCCCAAAATTTTCCTCGCCCTCGCTTCTACCATGATTTTTTCCATCATGGATGGCCCAAAGAATGTCATGCAGGTGCGTCCCCGGTCCGCCCAGGACGAAAAGCCCATTTTCTGTCATGATTTTTTGCCATAGAAGTAGGAGCCCACCACATCTATGATGATACGTGCTTTTGTCATAATTATCGTCATAGAAGTGTCATAAGCATGACAGAAAAAATTTCGTTCGGGCCAAAATGTCATGGATGTGTCTTTCTTTTTGTAGTGATATTTGGTTGTTATACTGATCATATATGCCTTGTTTATTTCAGTTATTCACAATGTGATGTTCATTATGTGCAAGTCAAAACTGTGCAGCTCGATTTCATCAATACTAGTTTGAACGGCTATATTTGGTTCCTGTTATGCCTGGTGTAATTAACACATGCCCTTTATTTCAGTTTTACTCATTTACCCAGTGTGATGTTTAAGCATGAGCTATGTTCTATTCATTTTCAACAATACCAGTTTGAATTGCAATATTTGGTGGCCGTTAAGCCTGTTGTAGGTAACATTCCCTTCCATTTATATCCGCTTTAACAGCATGCTGAAACCAACACATTCAAGCTATCATTTGGAGATGATGTTGTTTACCTTGGCTATATTTGTTTGATGTTAAGGTTGCTGTACTTATCATGCCTTTCCACTACTTACGCAGGACGACAATGGGAGAGGCCAGCATTTTCCGCCGAGGTTAGTTTCATCCCTCGGCTTGTACTCCCCCCGTCATTCCATAATGTCATGCATATAGATTCAGGCCTGGACACTTTTTAGCTTCTAATATTGACTTGTTGCTTATAGGTACATATGACCTTGGCAAAGATCCACGCATCAACCCTTTTTGCATATGGGGCAATGAGATATTCATGAACCGGCATCAAGTGAGGAAACTGATAAGGATTATTAACAAAAAGATACGAACGGTGGCAATCAAATTATTTGTTTACGCTCTATCCAACACAGCAGTGAGCTGTAGGATGGTAACTACAAACTCTGTAGCCTTCTCTTTTTACTGCCCATAATGAGTTGTTAGACAACAATGTCTGAATCTTTTTCTTTTGCAGTGGTTCCCAAAGAAGTTTACTCAAGATTACCTCGCAAAGTACATGATTCGTGGACATGCAATGAAGGTTAAAGTATTTCATCGAGACTACAATGACCATCGAGAAGTCCTAATGAAGACAGTGAAGGATGGGCGGGCAGCCATCACAAGGGGTTGGCCTAGAGTCATGCGCGCATTACGCATGGAGGAGGGCACAATATGGGCATTCCGGTTCACCTTCTCCAGCAACCAGAATGTCTTTCGCCTCTCTCTTTACAGTCTTTAGTACAACTGTGGTTCATCATTCTTTACTTGGTGCTTCTGTAGTTCTTCGGTATACGTACCTGTGCATCGAATTATGCATTCGTGCTTGAACCTATATTTGTAATAAACATGGTTCCACATGAAATAAGTGATTGCCTACTTTCAAATTCAAAATATGTGATTTTTAAATGCAGGGATTAAATTAGGGATAAATTAGGTTCTGCAGGCCAGTACACTGCACACGGTATGTGAAAGCAAAACGTCTGCGATAAACATAGAGATCAGACACGTTTCTCAGATCCACTACGTGTGTGATGAATCTCTACTGCACAAACGATCAGCCAGGATAAAATGTGTGGGATTAACAACAACAACACACAAAGTTCCTTCTTATGAAATGTTTGCAAAAGTCACCTTATCACACACGCTTGGCAATTATGGACTGTTTATCATGTCGTGCACATCGTAAATGTTTGCTCATAGAAGAATGCGTGCGATAGGCCCTCATCTGACGCGGGTACGGCGGATGAATCATGTGGGATATATTCAAGCTTCGCATACAATTTTATAGGGATAACTGTATGCACTCTTACATCGAATCGCATACAGTCGAGGAAAAGTAAATGTGTGTGATTGTCTGCTTATCATACATGTTCTATAATGGTGAACTATTTGTGATGGGGCGCGCATCGTAAACATAGCACCATGGAAGTCCGACTGCGATGGTAATGCTAGCACAAACGAGTAGCAAGGATGGAGCGTTTGGGATATGCGAGATATCACAAATAGTTGTTTGAAGACTCGCGTTTGGGATACATGCCGGCAACACATATCCTTCCTTATGCAAAACGTATGCATTGCTACTCCCTATCCCCGACGGTTTCTGGGTCATGTGGGAAGGACCCCCCTATGGCCCAAACTAGCAAGGCGACAGTTTAAAATACCGTCGCAGAAAGGGGTTAAAAACCTTTTGTATAGCAGCTCACTGTACCAGTGTGGGGAGGCGCAGGGGGCAGCGAAACCTTCTGCACTTGCCCCATCTCCCTCCTGATACACCTCCTCCATGTTTCGTCAACGCTTGGCGAAGCCCTGTCGGAATTCCGCTGCCACCACCACCACCACACCGTCGTTTTGGTTTAGATATCATCTACCTCCTCCCCCTCACTTGCTGGATCAAGAAGGAGAGGATTCCGCCAAGCCATACATGTGCTAAACTCGGAGGTGTCGTCTGTTCGACACTAGATCAAATTGGATCGCGATTTGATCGTGAAGAGTACAACTACATCAACCGCGTTACGACACTAACTCTTTCGGTCTACAAGGGTATGTACACACACTCCCCTCTCGTTGCCATGCATCTCCTAGATTAGATCTTGGGTGTTCGTAGGAATTTTTTTGATTTTCATGCTTCGTTCCCCATCAGTGGCATCATGAGCTAGGTCTATGCATAGATGTATATGCATGAGTAGAACACAAATAAGTTGTGGGCGTTGATTTTCAAATTGCTTACTTCCTTTGTCTTATTTGGATTCGGTGGTATTGTGGGATGAAGCGGCTCAGACCAACCTTACTTGTCCACACACAAGAGATCGGTTCCACCGACTAACATGCAACTTGTATTGCATAAAAGTGGCTTTGCGGGTGTCTGTCTCTCCCACCTTAGTTGAATCGGATTTGAAAATGGTGGTCCTTGTATAAGGTTAAAAGGAAACTTGTATATCATTGTTGTGGTTTTTCATAGATAAGAACGGTTCTTATAGTTTGCCCTAGCAGCCACGTAAAAATTGTAACAACAAAGTAGAGGACGTCTAACTTGTTTTTGCAGGGCATGTTGTGATGTGGTATGGCCAAAATGTGATGTGATATATGTTGATGTATGAGATGATCATGTTTTGTAATAGGTTCATGACTTACATGTTGATGAGTACGGCAACCGGCAGGAGCCATAGGATTGTCTTTAATTTAATGTATGACCTGCATGTCAATGATTCAACGCCATGTAATTGCTTTACTTTATCGCTATGCGTTAGCAATAGTTGTAGAAGCAATAGTTGGCTGAGACAACCACATGACGACACGATGATGGAGATCATGGTGTCATGCCGGTGATGATGGAGATCATGCCGGTGCTTTGGAGATGGAGATCAAAAGCACAATATGATAATGGCCATATCATGTCACATATATTGATTGCATGTGATGTTTATCCCTTTTATGCATCTTATTTTTCTTAGTATGATGGTAGCATTATAAGATGATCCCTTCACTTAATTTCAAGATAAAAGTGTTCTCCCTAAGTATGCACCGTTGCGAAAGTTCATCGTTTTGAAGCACCTTGTGATGATCGGGTGTGATAGGCTCTACGTTCGCATACAACGGGCGTAAGCCAGTTTTACACATGCAGAATACTTGGGTTAAACTTGACGAGCCTAGCATGTACAGACATGGCCTCGGAACACGGAGGACTAGAAGGCCGAACATGAGTCGTATAGTAGATATGATCAACATGGAGATGTTCACCATTGATGATGACCCCATCTCATGTGGTGATCGGACATGGGTAGTTGATTTGGATCATGTAACACTTAGACAACTTGAGGGATATTAATTTAAGTGGGAGCTCACTAGTAATTTGATTAACTAAACAAATTATCATGAACATAGTCTAAATGTCTTCACAAATTATCTTGTAGATCAATGGCTCGCGCTATAGCTGCCATGAATTTTAATGTGTTCCTAGAGAAAGAAAAGTTGAAAGATGATGGAAGCAACTATGCGGACTGGGTCCGTAATATGAGGATTATCCTCACTGCTGCACAGAAGGCTTATGTCCTTGATGCACTGCTATATAGGTGAACCACCCGCTCCCAAAAATTTGGATGCTATGAACGTCTGGCAGACTAGAAGTGATGACTACACGGTAGTTCAGTGCGCCATGCTTTACAGCTTAGAACCGGGGCTCCAAAGACGTTTTGAGCACCACAGAGCATATGGGATGTTCCAGGAGCTGAAATTGGTATTTCAGGCTCACACCCCGAGTTGAGAGGTATGACACCTCTGACAAGTTCTTTAGCTGCACGATGGAGGAGAACAACTTTGTTAGCGAGCACGTACTCAAGATGTCTGGGTACTACAACCGCTTGGATCAATTGGGAGTTAATCTTCCGGATGAAATAGCAATTGATAGAGTTCTCCAATCACAGCCACCAAGCTACAAAGGCTTCATGATGAACTATAATATGCAAGGGATGGAGAATATGATCCCTGAGCTTTTCGCGATGGTTAAGGCCGCGGAGGTAGAAATCAAGAAAGAGCATCAAGTGCTGATGGTTAATAAGACCACTAGTTTCAAGAAAGGCAAGGGAAAGAAAGGGAACTTCAAGAAGAATGGCAACGCAGTTTCCGCTCCCATGAAGAAACCTAAGGCTGGACCCAAACCTGAGACTGAGTGCTTCTATTGCAAGGGGAATGGTCACTGGAAGCGGAACTGCCCTAGGTACTTGGCAGATAAGAAGGCTGGTAAAATCAACAAAGTTATAGTTGATATACATGTTACTGATGTGTACCTTACTAGTGCTCATAGTAGCGCCTGGGTATTTGATACTGGTTCGGTTGCTCTTATTTGTAACTCAAAACAGAAGCTGCAGAGTAAATGGAGACTAGCTAAGGACGAGGTGACGATGCGCGTCGGAAATGGTTCGCAGGTTGATGTGATCACCGTCGGCACACTCCCTCTACATCTACATTCGAGATTATTTTTAAACCTAAATAATTGTTATCTGGTGTCTGCGTTAAGCAAGAACATTATATTTGGATCTTTTTATTGCGAGATGGTTATTCATTTAACACGAAGAATAATGGCTGTTCTATTTATATGGATAGTATTTTTTATGGTCATGCACCCCTTGTGAATGGTTTATTATTATTGAATCTCGATCGTAGTGATACACATGTTCATAATTTTGATGCCAAAAGATGCAAAGTTAATGATGATAGTACCACATACATGTGGCACTACCGCTTAGGTCATAGTAATGTAAAGCGCATGAAGAAACTCCATGCTGGTGGACTTTTGGAATCACTTGATTATGAATCATTTGAAACATGTGAACCATGCCTCGTGGGCAAGATGAAAAAACCCCATTTTCTGGTACAATGGAGCGAGCGAATGACTTGTTGGAAATAATACATACCGATGTATGTGGTCCGATGATTATTGAAGCACGCGGTGGATATCGTTATTATCTTACCATCACGGATGATTTGAGTAGATACGGGTATATTTACTTGA
Organism: Thinopyrum elongatum; assembly: GCA_011799875.1. Lineage (NCBI taxonomy): Eukaryota > Viridiplantae > Streptophyta > Magnoliopsida > Poales > Poaceae > Thinopyrum > Thinopyrum elongatum. The sequence goes on along the minus strand of CM022303.1, from coordinate 294,457,743 downwards.
TGAAACACAAGTCTAAAATTTTGAAAAGTTCAAGCAGTTTCAGAGTAAAGTTGAAGATCATCGTGACAAAAAGATAAAATGTCTACGATATGATCATGGAGGTGAATATCTGAGTTACGAGTTTGGTATGTATTTAAGACAATATGAAAATTGTTTCACAACTCACGCCACCTAGAACACCACAGTGTAATGGCGTGTGTGAACATCGTAGCCGTACTCTATTGGATATGGTGTGTTCTGTGATGTCTCTTACCGATTTCCACTATAATTTTGGGTCTATGCATTAGAGATAATAACATTCACTTTAAATAGGGCACCATCTAAATCCGTTGATATGACACCGTATGAACTATGGTTTGGCAAGAAACCTATGTTGTCATTTCTTATAGTTTGGGGATGCGACACTTACACTTGATAAGCTCGAACCCAAAGCGGAGAAGTGCGTCTTCATAGAATACCTTCTATTACAGATCTGAAGGCAAGTATTTGTTGTCGAGAATGGTTCCTTTCCAGAGAAGGAGTTTTCTCTCGAAATAAGTGAGTGGGGGAAAGCTAGAACCTGATGAGGTTATTGAACCTTCACTTGAATTGGAAAATAGCGCATCGCAGAAAAAGTGTTTCTGTGATGCGTACACCAATTGAAGAGGAAGCTAATGATGATGATCATGAATTTCAGATCAAGCCACTACCGAACCTCTTAGGTCGACAAGGGCACGTACTGGCTTGAGTGGTACGGTAATCATGTCATGGAAGTCATGTTGTTAGACAACAACGAGCCTATGAACTATGAGGAAGCGATGATGGGCCCAGATTCTGACAAATGGCTAGAGGCCACAAAATCTGAGATAGGATCCATGTATGAGAAACAAGTGTGGACTTTGGTAGACTTACCCAATGACCTGCGGGCCATCAAGAACAAATGGATCTTTAAGAAGAAGATAGACACTGATGGTAATGTCACTGTCTATAAAGCTTGACTCACCGCAACGGGTTTTCGGCAAGTTCAAGGAATTTACTATGATGAGACTTCCTCACCCGTAGCGATGCTTCAGTCTGTTAGAATTATGTTAGCAATTTCTGTATTTTTTGATCATGAAATCTTGCAGATGGATGTGAAAACTGCTTTCCTTAAGGAAGAATTGTATATGATGCAGCCTAAAGGTTTTGTGGATCCTAAGGATGCTAAAAGGTATGCAAGCTCCAGCGATCCATCTATGAATTGGTGCAAGCATCTCGGAGTTGGAATATATGCTTTGATGAGGTGATCAAAGCTTTTGGGTTTATACGGAGTTTATGAAGAAACTTGTATTTACAAGAAAGTGAGTGGGAGCTCTATAACATTTCTAATAGTGTATGTGGATGAAATAGTGTTGATTGGAAATGATGTAGAATTTCTGGAAAGCATAAAGGGTTGTTTGAAAGGAGTTTTTCAAAGGAAGATCTGGGTAAAGCTACTTAAATATTGGGCATCAAGATCTATAGAGATAGATCAAGACGCCTGATAAGACTTTCACATAGAGCATACCTAGACAAGATTTTGAAGGAGTTCAAAATGGATCAGTCAAAGAAGGAGTTCTTGCCTGAGTTGTAAGGTGTGAAGTTGAGTAAGACTCAAGGGTCGACCATCGCAGAAGAAAGAGAAAGGATGAAAGTCATCTCCTATGCCTCAGCCATAGGCTATATAATGTATGCCATGCTATGTACCAGACCTGATGTGTGCCTTGCCATAAGTCTGGCAGGGAGGTGCCAAAGTAATCCAGGAGTGGATCACTGGACAGCAGTCAAAAATATCCTTAGGTACCTAAAGAGGACTAAGGAAATGTTTCTCGGTTATGGAGGTGATAAAGAGTTTGTGGTAAAGGGTTACGTCGATGCAAGCTTTTACACCGATCCGGATAACTCTGAGTCACAAACCGGACACGTATAATGGAGCAATCATTTGGAATAGCTCCAAATGGAGCGTGGTAGCATCATCTATAGTATGACATAGAATTTGTAAAGTACACACGGATCTGAATTTTGTAGACCCGTTGACTAAAACCTCTCTCACAAGCAAAACATGACCAAACCCCAGAATTCATTGGGTGTTAATCATATGGCGATGTGAACTAGATTATTGACTCTAGTGCAAGTGGGAGACTATTGGAAATATGCCCTAGAGGCAATAAAAAAATGTTTATTGTCATATTTCCCGTTCATGATAAATGTTTATTATTCATGCTAGAATTGTATTGACCGGAAACATAAATACATGTGTGAATACATAAACTACACCGTGTCCCTAGTAAGCCTCTACTAGACTAGCTCATTGATCAAAGATGGTTAAGGTTTCCTAACCATGGACATGAGTTGTCATTTGATAATGGGATCACGTCATTAGGAGAATGATGTGATGGACAAGACCCAACCACGAGCTTAGCATAAGATCGTATCACTTAGTTTATTTGCTATAGCTTTCTTAATGTCAAGTATCAGTTCCTTAGAACATGAGATCATGCCACTCCCGGATACTGGAGGAATACTTTGTGTGCTAACAAACATCACTTCATAACTGGGTGATCATAAAGATGCTCTAAAGGTATTTTCGAAGGTGTTTGTTGGGTTGCATGGATCGAGATTGGGATTTTTCGCTCTGTCTGACGGAGAGATATCTCCGGGCCCTCTCGGTAATACAACATCAGAAGAAGCTTGCAAGCATGTGACTAATGAGTTAAGTCACGGGATCTTGTATTACGGAATGAGTAAAGAGACTTGCCGGTAACGATATTGAACTTGGTATGGAGATACCAATGGTCGAATCTCGGGTAAGTAACATATCGCCGGACAAAGGGAATTGCATACGGGATTGACTGAATCCTTGACATCATGGTTCAACCGATAAAGATCTTTGTTGAATATGTGGGAATCAATATGGGCATCCAGGTCCCAATATTTATTATTAATCGAAGAGGAGTCTCGGTCATGTCTACATGATTCTTGAACCCGTAGAGTCGCACGCTTAACATTCAGTAGCTCTAGGGTAGTATTGAGATATTAATAGTGGAAAGTATGAAGGTTTTTTGGAGTCCCAGATGGGATCCAAGATATCATGAGGAGCTCCGCAATGGTCCAGAGGTAAAGATTTATATATGGAAAGTTGTTGTCGTGGTCCCGAAAAAAGCTCGGTTTTTTCCGGTATTGTACGGGGAAGCTTCCAGAAGGTTCTAGAGGATTCCGGAGGGGTCTGGAAGTCTGTAAAGGGTTCCACCACGTCCCTTGGGTCAGCATGGCCTGTAGGGGGGGCGCCCTGGCCTTATTGGTCCAGGCGCACTAGCCCCTACAAGGCCCATGCGCCTCGGGAGGAGAAACCCTAAAGGGGAAGGCCCTCCACTTGGCTTGGAGGGCACTCCTCCCCCCTTGGCTGCCGCCTGATACGTCTCCAACATATCCCTAATTTTTGATTGTTCCATGCTATTATATTATCTATCTTTGATGTTTTATATGCATTCATATGCTATTTTGTATCATTTTTTGGGACTAACCTATTAACCTAGTGCCCAGTGCCAGTTGCTATTTTTTCCTTGTTTTTGACTTCTACAGAAAATCAATACCAAACGGAGTCCAAATGGAATAAAACTTTATGATGATTTTTCTTGGACGACAAGATACCCATGAAGCTTCGGGAGGAGGCCAGAAGACCCACGAGGGGGCCACAAGCCCTAGGGGCGCACCCTAGGGGGGCGCGGCCAAGGGGCTTGTGGGCCCCCCATGGCTCTTCTAACCCTAATCCCAACACTATAAATCCTCAAATATTCCCCCTATACCAGAGGGCACACCAAAAATACTTTTCCGCTGCCGCAAGCTTTTGTTCTTGTGAGATCCCATCTTGGGGACTTTTCCGGTACTCTGCCAGAGGGGGATTCGATCACGGAGGGCCTCTACACAAACCTTGCTACCCTTTCGATGATGTGTGAGTAGTTTACCATAGACCTACGGGTCCATAGCTAGTAGCTAGATGGATTCTTCTCTCTCTTTGATCTTCAATACAATGTTCTCCTCAATGTTCTTGGAGTTCTATTCGATGTAATCTTCTTTTGCGGTGCATTTGTTGAGATCCGATGAATTGTGGATTTATGATCAGATTATCTATGAATATTATTTGAGTCTTTTCTGAACTCTTTTATGCATGATTAAGATAGCTTTTTATTTCTCTCCGATCTATCGATTTGGTTAGGCCAATTAGATTGGTTTTTCTTGCAATGGGAGAGGTGCTTTGTGATGGGTTCAATCTTGTGGTGTCCTCAGCCAGTGACAGTATGGGTAGCGAGGCACGTATTTGTATTGTTGCCATTAAGGATAAAAAGATGGGGTTTTTACCATATTGATTGGATCTATCCCTCTACATCATGTCATCTTGCTTAAGGCGTTACTCCGTTCTTGTTAACTGAATTCACTAGATGCATGCTGGATAGCGGTCGATGTGTGGAGTAATAGTAGTAGATGCAGGCAGGATTCTTTCTACTTGTCATGGACATGATGCCTATATTCATGATCATTGCCTTGGATATCATCACAACTTTGCACTTTTCTATCAATTGCTCAACAGTAATTTGTTTACCCACCGTATGCTTTCTTCGAGAGAGAAGCCTCTAGTGAAACCTATGGCCCCCGGGTCTATTTTCCATCATATATTTTCAGATCTATAAAACCAAAAACCTAAAAATACCTTGCTGCAATTTATTTATATTTACTTTCTTTTGCCTTTTATTTATCTTTTATATCTATTTCTATTAGATCTCACTCTTGCAAGTGACCGTGAAGGGATTAACAACCCCTTTTTCACATTGTGTGCAAGTGTTTGTTAGTTTGTGCAGGTGCATATATTGGGGACTTGCTTGTACCTCCTACTGGATTGATACCTTGGTTCTTAACTGAGGGCAATACTTATCTCTACTTTGCTGCATCACCCTTTCCTCTTCAAGGGAAAAATCAATGCAAGCTTAAGAAGTAGCACCGCCCCCTGCCTTGGGAGGGGGACTAGGGCTGGCACGCCCCTCCCTCACCCTTATATATAGTGGGGAGGCGCAGGGGGCAGCGAAACCTTCCGCGCTTGCCCCGTCTCCCTCCCATTACTCCTCATCTATGTTTCGTCAGCGCTTGGTGAAGCCCTGCCGGAATTCTGCTGCCACCGCCACAACCACGCCGTCGTGTTGGTTAAGATCTCATCTACCTCCTCTCCCTCACTTGCTGGATCAAGAAGGAGAGGACGCTGCTGAGCTGTACGTGTGCTAAACTCGGAGGTGCCGTCTATTCGGCACTAGATCGAGTTGGATCGCGATTGGATCATGAAGAGTACGACTACATCAACCATGTTATGATTCTAACGCTTTTGGTCTACAAGGTTATGTAGACACACTCCCCTCTTGTTGCCTTGCATCTCCTAGATTAGATCATGGGTGTTCCTAGGATTTTTTTTGATTTTCATGCTTCGTTCACCATGAGTGCCCTATTACCTTGTGAGTTCCCCGAGGCTCCGCCTGACCTAATTGCACTTCTATAAATTCTCAAATTTTGGGAAACCAATAGAGAGCCACCCAAAACACGTTTTCCTCCACCACCAGCTTCTGTTCTTCCGTCCTCCCATTTGGAGGCCTTTTCCAGTACTCTGCCAGAGGGGGAATTGATCACGGAGGGCTTCTACATCATCCTTGCCATCTTTCGATGATGCGTGAGTAGTTCACCATAGACCTATGGGTCCGTAGCTAGTAGCTAGATGGCTTCTTCTCTCTCTTTGATCTTCAATACAATGTTCTCCTCAATGTTCTTGGAGTTCTATCTGATGTAATCTTGTTTTGCGGTGTGCTTGTTGGGATCTGATGAATTGTGGTTTATGATCTGAATATTTATGATAAATAATGGAGTGTTTTCTGAACTTTATCATGCATGATTGTTATAGCTTTGTATTTCTCTCTGGTCTTTCCGTTTGGTTTGCCAACTAGATTGATTTATTCAGTGGGACAGGTGCTTTGTGATGGGTTCAATCTTGCGGTGCTCTATATCCCAGTGACAGAAGGAGACAAGACATGTATTTGTATTGTTGCCATTAAGGGTAGAATGACGGGGTTTATTCATATTGATTGGGTTTACTTTATCTACATCATGTCATCTTGCTTAAGGCGTTATTATGTTTTTCATGAACTTAATACCATAGATGCATGCTGGATAGCGGTCGATTGGTGGAGTAATAGTAGTAGATACAGATAGGAGTCGGTCTACTTGTCTTGGACGTGATGCCTATATACATGATCATTGCCTTGAATATTGTCATAACTATGCGCTTTTCTATCAATTGCCCAACCGTAATTTGTTCCCGTATGTTATATGCTCGAGAGAGAAGCCTCTATTGAAAAATATGGCGGTCTACTTTCATTGTATAAACAATCCAAAAATACCTTGCTATAATTTTATTTCTTTTTATTTTGTTTTGCAATTTACTTTACTATCTATCACTATCAGAATTAATCCTTGCAAATAACGATTTCAAGGGGATTGACAACCCTCTTGCCAGCGTTGGGTGCAAGTATTTGCTTTTGTGTGTGTAGGTGCTGTTCACGAGGCTTTGTGTGATTCTCCTACTGGATTGATACCTTGGTTCTCACAGAGGGAAATACTTATTTCTACTGTGCTGCATCGCCTCTCCTCTTCGTGAAAAATCCCAACGCAACTCACAAGTAGCAGGAATAGTTTCTGGCGCCATTGCTGGGGAGACATCATCAAAACCTATCAAGTACCTTCACATGAACTATCATCTACTTGCTCTTTTTTTTATTTGCCCTTGCCTCTCATTTTCATCTCCCCCACTTCAATTTTTTTTTACAAAAAACACAATTTTTTTGTTTGCTCGTTTGCTTGCTTTAAGTTGCTACCATGTCTGAGTTTGAGTAAGTTATCGTTGAGAGCGCTAGTGAAGATAGTACTAGTGAATCTCTTGAGGAAAAACCTAAAATATTTGATCCTAATAATAACCCTCTTGCAAATGAAATTCCTCATGATGATAATCCCACGATCTTTAAAACTAAAACCCATCATGTGGGTAGTGGGAATATCATTGGAAAACATATCATTCAAGAATTCTTCTATTGCACGGGAGTAATACCATTAATTAAAGGCTCTATTCTTGACAAATCAAATTGCTATATGGATGCTATTGCTATGCTTGTGCTTAAGTTAGAAAGAAAATTCTTGCATATTCATCCATCTTTACAAAAGATATTCTTTGAGTTTCCCAACATCCATAACCCTAGAGCTGAAAAGATTGCCACCATTATTCTCATGCATGGATTTGATTATATATTCGAGAAGCTAGGGATATCTTCGCCTTTTATGAAATAGATTCTAAACACCCTCCAATAGAAGAAATCCTTCATGATAAAGAAACCATACATAGGTTGTAATCTAATGACTATTTTGCTTATGGAGAAAATATTAGAAAGTGAGTCCCTTATGCTGAATTAATTAAAACCCTATACCACAATGCTTGTGATAAATTTGAATGGATTACTAAGGGAACTGATGAAGGCTTTAATGAAGAATGGTTTGAAATCATGGCTAGGGATCCTATTGATGATCATATACATGTTTTATATCAGGATGTCTATGGTGATGATTCGGAGCTTGAAGTTATGAATGTTAGAATTATCGATCAAAGTCCCTTTAACTATTTAAGTTCTCTTACCAGAAAAGTAGAACATGAGAATAAGGAATTAGTGAGAGTATCCTTCAAAGAGTTGATTAAAAAGGATTTGGGAATGAAAGATGACAATACTTGAAACAATGCCTTACGCCTAGCTAGGGGCATAAACAATAGTGCTTGTTGGGAGGCAACCCAATAGTTATCTTATTTTTATTTTTTATTTTTGTTTTTTGTGTGTTGAAACAATTATGCTACTGTTATGATTGTGTTTTTTTGTTTTAATTAGTGTTTGTGCCAAGAAAATCCTTTGGGATGATTTGGTTGATAGTTGACGTGATTCTGTGAAAAAACAGAAACTTTTGTGCTCAGTCTAGGAATTCTTAAAAATCACTGGAACATGCTTTCGATCTGAACTTTTTATAAATGACTGATATAAAAATTTCCCACCTTGTATTATTTTTCATAATTTTTAGAGTTATATAAGTATGGTCATTGTTCAGATCATTACAAACTGTCCTGTTTTAGATAGATTTTGTTTTTGTTGCATAGTTTGCTTGTCTTGATGAATCTATGTATTATATCGGGGGGTATAAGTCATGGAAAAGTTGGAATACAGTAGGTATTATGCAATAACAAAATATGAATGGGTTCATAATAGTACCTAAATTTTATGATTTGCTTGTTATACTAACGGATCTCATGAGGTTTCTATTGAGTTTTGTGTGTTGAAGTTTTCAAGTTTTGGGTGAGATCACGATGGATGAAGGAATAAGGAGCGGCAAGACCCTAAGCTTGGGGATTCCCAAGGCACCCGAAGGTAATATTCAAGAAAGACACAAGCGTCTAAGCTTGGGGATGCCCCGGATGGCATCCCCTCTTTCGTCTACAAACCATCAGTATACTACTTGTAGCTATATTTTTATTCATCACATGATATGAGTTTTGCTTGGAGCATCTTGTATGATAGTAGTCTTTGCTTTGTTTTTTTAGTTTGTCACAATCATCTTTTGCTGCACACAGCTTTTGAGAGAGACACACATTTATTCGTGATTTGTTAGATACTCCATGTGCTTCACTTATATCTTTTGAGCTAGGCAGTTGCTCTAGTACTTCACTTACATCTTTTAGAGCACATCGGTGGTTATATTTTAAAGAAATAGTTGCACTCTCATGCTTCACCTATATCTTTTTGAGAGTTTAATAAAAAGTAATGGCAATATGCACATGTTATGAAATTGGTCCTAATATGATAGGTATCCAAGAGGGATATAATAAAAACTTTCATGTAGATCACTAAATATGATAAGTTTGATTCCTTGCAATAGTTTTGAGATATTAAGATGGTAATATGTGGGAGGTACTAGTGAATTATTGTGGTTTAGTAAGAATATTGGTGTTAAGGTTTGTGATTCCCGAAGCATGCATGTATAGTTTCTAGTTATGCTATGAAGTTGGAGCATGATTTATTATTGAGTGTCTTCTTTATGAGTGGCGGTCGGGGATGAGCGATGGTCTCTCCCTACCAATCTATCCCCCTAGTGCATGCATAGTAGTACTTTGCTTCGAGGGCTAATAGACTTTTGCAATAAGTATGTGAGTTCTTTATTATGACTAATGTGAGTCCATGGATTATACACACTCTTACATTTTTCACAATTTGCTAGCCTCTTCGGTACCGTGCATTGCCCTTTCTCACCTCGAGAGTTGGTACAAACTTCGCTGGTGCATCCAAACCTCGTGATATGATACGCTCTGTCACACATAAGCCTCCTTATATCTTCCTCAAAACATCCACCATACCTACCTATTATGGCATTTCCATAGACATTTCGAGATATATTGCCATGTAACTTCCACTGTTCCGTTATCATGACATACACCTTCATTGCCATATTGCTTTGCATGAGCATATAGCTGACATAGTATTTGTGGCTCAGCCACTGTTCATCATTATCATACATGTTACGCTAGCATCATTGCACATCCTGGTACACTGCCAGAGGCATTCATATAGTCATATTTTTCTAGATATCGAGTTGTAATGTTGAGTTGTAAGTAAATAGAAGTGTGTTGATCATCATTTTTAGAGCATTATCCCAGTGAGGAAATAAGAGGCCAAAAAGATCCCAACAAAAAATGATGAGAGAAAAGAGAGAAGGGGCAATGTTACTATCCTTTTCCACACATATGCTTCAAAGTAGCACCATGTTTTTCATATAGAGAGTCCCTATGTTGTCACTTTCATATACTAGTGGGAATTTTTCATTATAGAACTTGGCTTGTATATTCTGATGATGGGCTTCCTCAAATGCCTGAGGTCTTCATCAGCAAGCAAGTTGGACGCACACCCACTTAGTTTTCAGTTTAATCTTTCATACACTTATAGCTCTTAGTGCATCCGTTGCATGGCAATCCCTACTCCTTGCATTGAAATCAATTGATGGGAATCTTCCTTTTTTGACTTCCCCTTATTGATCTCTGATACGTCCCAAACGTATCTACTTTTCCAAACACTTTTGCCCTTGTTTTGGACTCTAATTTGCATGATTTGAATGGAACTAACCTGGACTGACGTTGTTTTCAGCAGAATTGTCATGGTGTTACTTTTGTGCAGAAATAAAAGATCTTGGATTGAGCTAGAAATTTACAAAGAATATTTCCAGAATATGTGAAAAATACTGGGGAAGAGAACTACTGGACGGGGGCCACCTCGGAGTCACAAGCTCAGGGGGCACACCCCCCAAGGGTGCGCCCTGTGAGCTTGTGGGTCGCCCTATGAGCTTGTGGGTCCCATGAGCCTTCGGCTGCCCTAATTCCAACTCCATAAATACCTATTCATGGAGAAAAAAATTAGAGAGAAAGTTTCATTGCGTTTTACGATACGAAGCCGCCGCCACCTCCTGTTCTTCATTGGAGGGCTGATCTGGAGTCTGTTTGGGGCTCTAGAGAGGGGGATTCAACGTTGTCATCATCATGAACCATCCTCCATCAACAATTCCATGATGGTCACGACTAGGAGTGAGTAATTCCTTCGTAGGCTTGCTGGCCGGTGATGGGTTGGATGAGATTTGTCATGTAATTGAGTCAATTTGTTAGGGCTTGATCCCTAGTATCCACTATGTTCTGAGATTGATGTTTCTATGACTTTGCTATGCTTAATGCTTGTCACTAGAGCCCGAGTGCCATAATTTCAGATCTGAACCCTTTATGTTTCATGAATATATTTGAGTTCTCGATCCTATCTCGCAAGTTGTATGCACCTATTACTTGTTATGATCCACATACCCCAAGGTGACAATAATTGGGATTCTTTCCGATGATTACCATAGTATGAGGAGTTCATGTATTGAATAAGTGCTATTCGGTTCTCTATTAAAAGGAGTCCTTAATATCCCTTAGATTTCCTTATGGTCCCCGCTGCCACGGGAGGGTAGGACAAACGATGCCATGCAAGTTCTTATTATAAGCATGTATGACTATATACGGAATACATGCCTACATTACATTGATGAATTGGAGCTATTGTGTATTGCTCTAGGTTGTGACTATTATGTGATAAATGTCATCCAACACAAATATCCACCACTGATCCAATGCCTACACTTTTCGCATATTGATCTTTGTTAAGTTACTTTTGTTGTTAATGCTGCTGTTACAATCACTACAAAACTGCTACTGTTACTGTTACCGTTACTATTACTACCATTACTACTGCTACCAAACTATCATACTACTATGCTACTAGACACTTTGCTGTAGATATTTAGTTCTCCATGTGTGGTTGAATTGTCAACTCAAACTGCTAATACTTGCGAATATTCTTTGGCTCCCCTTGTGCCAAATCAATATTTTGGGTGAAATACTACCCTCGAAGACTGTCGCGATCCCCTATACTTCTGGGTTATCAAGACCTTTTTTGGCGCCGTTGCCGGGGAGCATAGATCTATTTGTTGAGTCACTTGGGAATTATATTTGTTGATCACTATGAAGAATCTGAAAGATGCTAAGACTAAGATTGTACCTTCTAAGATGAGGGGAGGTAAGGAACTGCCATCTAGTGCACACTTAATTCACCATCTATTTTGAGTAGGCTTGCAACACCACCACCTATTATTCATTCTAATATGTCACAAGTAATTGATGATACTGCTTCTGCTATAATGAAACTTGTGATGATGCTAGTACTCTACTTCATGATATTGTGCCACTAGGTGAATTTCTTGACGAACTACTTGCTAAAGCTAAAGAACTTGAAACTGCTGAAACTGATGAAAACTATGATTCACATATTATGCCTAGCTCTCCTACTAGAGTTGAAATACCTGATGATTATGTTATGGATGGGGAGATAGCTAGAGAATTTCTTGCTTGTAATGATAGAGATGATGTTAAGAAATTACTGAGTAAGTTTATAGAAAAATCTATTGTGGAGAAGATGAAATATGATCCTAAGTTTGCTACTTCTCCTATCTTTGTTACTAATAAGGATTATGAATTCTTTGTCGATCTTGAGTAAATTAATTTGGTTGAATCTGATCCTTTTCATGGTTATGAAACTGAAACTGTTGTGGCACAACATATTAAATTAAATGATATAGCCACCCTATTAGCTCATGAGGAAAAAAATCACTATTACTATATCCTTAAGTTGTTTCCTTTCTCATTAAAGGGTGATGCTAAGAAATAGTTCAATACTCTTGCTCCTGGTTGCATGTGTAGCCCCAAGATATGATATACTACTTCTCCGAAAAATATTTTCCTGCTCATAAGAAACAAGTTGCCTTACAGGAAATATTTAACTTTGTGCAAACTGAAGAAGATAATCTCCCTCAAGATTGGGGGAGGCTTCTCCAATTACTTAATTCTTTTCCTGATCATCCTTTAAGAAAAATGAAATACTTGATATATTTTATAATGGACTAACCGATGCTTCTAGGTACTACCTAGATAGTTGTGTTGGTTCTGTTTTCAGGGAACGAACTGTTGGACAGGCTAAAGAGCTACTGAATAATATATTGAGAAATGCCGATGATTGGACTCTTCTTGAACCACCACCTAAGCCAACTCCGAAGAAGAGAGGTATTCTATTTCTCAGTCCTGGAGATATGCAAGAGGCAAAGAAATCTATGAAAGAAAGGGGCATTAAATGTGAAGATGTTAAGAATTTACCACCTATTGAGGAAATACATGGACTCGACACCCTGACCAGGTAGTAGAGGTAAATTCTCTTATGAGGTTCGATGAAGGTGATATTCCTTATAATTAATCTGCTAGTCGATGCCTGGATGAATTTGATAACCACATTGTTAAGCAAGAACATTTTAATATGTATGTTAGCAAGCAATTGAAACATAATGCTTTCATGATTGATTATTTGAGTGACTTGATGTTTAGAATTACTAATGATGTTAAGGTTTTAAGTAAGCATTCATCCATGGTTCATACCCAGTTAGAACCAGTTGCTAAGTCACAAAATGACTTTTTAATGAAATGAATAATAAAATGAATGATCGTGCTGTTAGAGTTGTGACTAGAGGAGGTAGAATGACTCAGGAGCCTCTGTATCCTGAAGGTCATCCTAAAAAATTGAGCAAGATTCTTAGAGAATTAGTAATGATGCACCTAGTTCATCTAAGAAGAAAAACAAAAAGGAAAATGATAGAACCTTGCATGCTTCTAGTGAACCTGTGGTAGAAAAATCTTCTAAGAATCATAACGATGTTTCTATTTTTGATGCTGAGACACAATCTGGTAATGAACATCCACCTAGTGATGATGATAATGATGTTCATGCTCAACCAGATAATGATAAAGAACCTAATAATGATGTAGAAATAGAACCTGTTGTTGATCTTGATATCCCACCTCCTAAGAATAAAAGATATGATAAAAGTGAATTCATTGCTAGAAAACATGGTAAGGAAAGAGAACCATGGGTTCAAAAACCTATGCCTTTTCCAGCTAAACCTCCGAAGAATAAGGATGAGGATGATTTTGAACGCTTGTTGAAATAATTAGGCCTATTTTCTTGCGCACTCGTTTGACTGATATATTGAAAATGCCTCCATATGCTAAATACATGAAAGATATTGCCACTAATAAAAGAAAGATACCTGAAGCTGGAATTTCCACCATGCTTGCAAATTGTTCTTTTAAGGGTGGAGTACCTAAGAAGTTAGGAGATCCAGGAATACCTACTATACCATGCTCCATTAAAAAAAGTTATGTCAAAACTGCTTTGTGTGATCAAGGAGCCGGTGTTAGTATCATGCCTTTCTCCTTGTATAGAAGACTTGAATTGAATAAGCTTACACCTACTAAAATATCTTTGCAAATGGTTGATAAATCAACTGCTATACCTATTGGAATTTGCGAGGATGTGCCCGCTGTAGTTGCAAATGTTACTATCTTAACAAACTTTGTTATACTTGATATGCCCGAGGACGATGCTATGTCGATTATCCTTGGTAGACACTTTTTGAATACTGCAGGGGCTATTATTGATTGCAACAAAAGCAAGGTTACTTTTCATGTTAATGGTAATTTGCATACGGTTTATTTCCCGAGGAAACAAAGTTCGGTGAATAGTATCCACATTATTGAAAAAATTGCTACAATCACTATTGGAGGATTCAAATTTCCTCTCCCGTCAGTCAAAAAGAAATATGAAACTCTTATTGTTGGGGAGATGCATATCCCCGTTGAGGTAACTTAGTGTTATACAAAGATTCTTCGGTTTCATATTACTCAGAAATAGTTTGTTAATAAGACTTGATCAACCTTATTAATAGATTCTTTTTGAGGGACATGTGGTCGATGAATTTAGTAAGCACAACTTACTATACCTACTGTTTATTCTCTATTATTTAAAGTTTAATAAAGTAGAATGCCATGTTTATCCTGTTTTCTGAATTTTCTGTGCAATAAAAAATGTCCCAAAAATAAAAGTTCTCGGAATGACCTAAAAATTTAGTATGATTTTTTCTACAATATTTGAGAATTTTTGGCACTAAACACACCTCAGGGGGGGTGCACCTGTGAGCCACAAGCTCATAGGGCATGCCTAGTGGGCTTGTGGGTCCCACAAGGGCCCCCTCACTTATCCCAGTCGCCCATTGCCTTCTCCTTCCTCTAGAAAAATCACCATTGCCTTCAAACCTGTGTTCTTGCTCATTTGCCTGCAAATTTCGATCTCCTTTCTCAGAGCTCCATTTCTGACACTGTTTGAGGGGATAACTCCTTGGTGTGACTCCTCCAATGTTCCAATTAGTTTTTGTTCTAGTGCTTTATATTTTGCAAATTTTTGCTGCTGTGGTGACCATGTTTTTAGCTTGCATGTTGAATTTATATGGTTCAAAGTAGTTTTGATGCATGATATAGCCTCTAGACACTTGTGGGAGTAGTTGCTCTCAATTTGGTTAAGTTTTGTTCACTTTTTTTAGGCACTAAAAATTTCAAAAAAATCAGAAAAAGAAAATGCTCAAGTGGAGGTTGAGATGTTCTTCGAGCCAGAGTCTGAAGGAAGCTCCGAAACCCAAGTACAGTCTTCCTCGTGCGGTCGAGGTGCGACCGTGCAAGTGGCCATGTGACATGTTCTTTAGGGATGCGGGAATTTTCAATGATTTCTATTATTTGGCGAACAATGTCGGTATCATTCCCTTCCTCGAAGATAAGTGTAACCAATACCTCCTCCTTACTAATCTTTTGTGCAAAAATTTCATTTCCATTCTAGGAGAGATATCCCCACTGTTTCATTCCACCTTTATGATGTTCCTATAGAGATGACACTTGAGGAATTTTGTGAAGTTTGCCTGATTCCCAACAAGGGCATCCCTATAGAGCCACGTCCTGGAGACGTCTTAGATTTCATATCTGAGGTAACTATGGCAGAGTTGAGAGGAGTTTCTGAAGCTAGGGTTGCTAGCTTGCATTTTCACGTTTTGCGTTATTATTCATTATTTGTTGGGAGGTGTTTGAATGGTTGGTGAGAGAGTGGAACTCTTAGTTCACCTGACCTAGCTATTTTGCACCATGCTCTTTATAGTGATAGAACTTTCAGTTTGGGGGCTATGATCGCTCGACGGTTATACACAAACCATTCGAAGGGCGTTATTTATGGTGGTATTTATGCTTCCCGCCTCGCCAAACACTTCGAGATTCCTATTAGGCCGACGAGGCAAAAGAGATGCTTTTACCTACTAAATATCTTGTTATCACTACAAAAAAAAAAGACACATCTGTGACATTTTGGGCTGAACGAATTTTTTTCTGTCATGCTTATGATACTTCTATGATGATAATTGTGACAAAAGCAGGTATCATCATAGATGTGGTGGGCTCCTACTTCTATGACAAAAAATCATGACAGAAAATGGGCTTTTCGTCCTGGGCGGGCCGGGGACGCACCTGCATGACATTCTTTGGGCCGTCCATGACGGAAAAAATCATGGTAGAAGCGAGGGCGAGGAAAATTTCGGGGAGTTCCCAATTACGTTGGGTGGTCGGGGCCGAGCGATGCACGGAGGGATTGCGCGTTTCCCTCGTACATGTACGCGCGTGTGTGCGAGGCGTTGGGCTCTAACTGAACCAGAGCGAGGCGTTCGCTTACTAAACCCGAGCGATTGCACTAGCTACGTTACTGAACCCGAGCGATCGATCTCTGGCTGTTAACTAAACCCGAGCGATTGCTTCACTACTGCTGCTAACTGAAGCCGATCGAACCTGCTGCCTCTTGATGAACAGTGACCATTGTTGGGGGTTGGATGAACAGTTCCCGGTGAGGGTTGGATGAACAGGACCCCATGGTAGTAGAGGTCGTTGCCGCTGGATGAACAGGACCCCGATCAAGGAGGTGGGGGTGGATGAACAGGACCCTGTGGAGGGCTGGTTGAATAGTAGCCGGTGGAGGCTGAATGAACAGTAGCCCGTGGATGAACAGTAGCTGGTGGAGGTAGGGAGGAAGACTTGGTGGATAAACAATAGCAGGTGGAGGCTGGAGGAAGTCGATGGTGGATGAACAGTAGCCCGTGGAGTCCCGTTTTGCAGTACGCCACACCCCTCCCGATGAATAGGACCCTGTTTCGACCATAGGCACTCCAACACAAGTCCGTTTCCTTCGTTTTGCGGTACGGCACACCCCTCCCGATCAACAGCACCCCGTTTCGACCGCAGGCACTCGAACAGAAGGCCGTTTCCTCTGTTCTGCGGTACGCCAGACCTTTCCCGATGAACAGGACCCCGTTTCGACCGTAGGCGGTCGAACAGAAGGCCGTTTCCTCCATTCTGCAGTACGCCAGACCTCGTTTCGGTTGTTCCCTCCAAGCCGGTTGGCTCCCGATGAATAGGTCATATTCTGACCCAGTCGGTTGCCTCCTGATGAACACGACACTGTTTCCTCCATTCAAATCCAGCCGGTTGGCTGCCGATGAACAGGACGCCGTCGCTGTACGCGTTCGAGACCACGCCCGTATGTACATACGTGGTCATCTTTTTTGCAGCATAGCTGTCGTATGTGTACAGGATTTAGACGGGACTGCCTGAACTGCTACCGCTCCTTACTCAGCCACGGTTCATCGTGGCAGACAGACCGATCGACCGGTATGTACACCGACAACACTACGTATGCTTTGACCGGGTGGGTCCCAACTGTCAGGGAGGACAAGGAGGCACTTCCTTGCATGCGAATATGTAGCTGGCGGGTCCCAGCGGTCAGGGGCGGAATCATATATTTTTTGCCCATAATAAGGAGACACTTCCTTGCATGCAAAGATGTTGTTGGTGGGTCCCAGCTGTCAGGGGCAGGAATAAGGAGGCACTTCCTTGCTTGCAAAGATATACGTGGTGGGTCTCAGCTTTCAGGGGGAGGAATAATTTTATTTTCGCGTAATAAGGAGGCGGTTGCATGCGTGCGTCCGTGGACCTGGTGCGTCCCCACTGTCAGCCTCTCCACGTACAGTCCTCTTCCGATGACTCTCATTTTTTGACCATGTTGACCACGCGCACCGAGCGCACCAAGGTGGTGGACGACGGTGAGGCCCCGGACGGGAACGACCCGGAGATGGGGAAGATGCGGCAGTGGAGTCGCAGCCTGAGAGGAGTTTGACGTATGAGGGTTGACTGGTTCAGTGCGGCCTGGGGCTGCAGTCGGCGGAGAATAACAGGAGGGGTGTAGGGGTGGAGGGATGGCCTGGACGGCGGTGGAGTAGCGCTTCGTAGCGAGGCATGCGAAGCAGCACCGGGCGCCGTCGGAGGCGGGAGCAGGAGGTCCCGCCGGCGCTGGAGGAAGAAGACGAGAGATTGAAGATGCATGCTGGCGGTCGTTGGATTTACATCCAATGACTACAGATGTCAGAATCATTTTGTTGACTAATTTGACAACGCCTTCCATAGGCGACCTAATGGCCCACATGTCAGACTCCTTGCGTGAGAAGATCTAGCTGGTGGGCCCTAGCTGTCAGGGGGAGGAATTTTTTTTGCCCATAATAAGGAGGCACTTCCTTGCGTGTGAACATTTAGCTGCTGGGTCCCAGCTGTCCGGGAGAGAAAACATTTTTTCCGCGTAATAAGGACGCACTTGCTTGCGTGCGAAGATGTAGCTGGTGGGTCCAAGCTGTCAGGGGGAGGAATAATATTTTTCCGGCCTAATAAGGAGCCAGTTGCATGCGTGCATCCATGAATAGGTGCATCCCCACTGTCAGCCATTCCACATACTGTCCTCCTCCAATGACTCTCGTTTGTTGACCATGTTGACTATGCAGTGTCAAGCGCGCCAAGGCAATGGATGACGGTGAGGCCCCGGACGGGAACGAGCCAGAGATGGGAAGACACGGCAGTGGAGTCGAAGATGGATAGGAGTACGAGGGTTAACTGCCTCTGGTGCGGCCTAGGGCTGCAGTCGCTGGATAATAACAGGAGGTGTGGAGGGCTGGAGGGATAGGTAGCGCTTCGCAGCGATGCATGCTAAGCAGAGCCACTAGCCGCCGGAGGTCGGAGCAGGCGGTCCCGGCGGCACTGGAGGAAGAAGACTAGAGATTGAAGATGCATGCCGGCCGTTGGATATAAATCCAATGGCTGTGGATGTCAGAATCACTTGTTGACTAAGTTGAAAACGCCTTGCATAGGCTCCGACCTATTGGCCCACATGTCAGCCTGCAAAAATGCAGAACATATTTAACCCTTTTTTTAGAGAGAAACATATTTAACCCATATTTTCTAGAATTTACAGTCAATTTGCTGGTCTGGGTGAACAAATAATGTAGCGTCAATGCGGCCCATTTAATTTTTTTCTAAGAAATCACAGTAGATTTGCACTTTCTTGAAATACATGGATTTGCTGGGCTTGTTGTAAATAAATTGATAGGTTAGACGGTGCAATTAGTATAAAAAAATAAACGGGAGGTGGACATTTTATTATATATGAAATTAGGTAATTAGCGAGTTATTGCTCAAAGGAAAAATGAGCGTGTTATTATTACATCGGTCCTTAAATCTTCGCAACTTTTGTGAGCAATCACCAGGATTTTTGTTGCCTTAACCACGATTTCCCTTGCCAACTTCTGTCAAACATTTATTTTTATAAGTTGATAAGACATGGGATGTTTTGATAATGTATATATAAGTTTCAATTAAATATACGATAATATATATATATATATAATGTGGTTAGAAAGGAAAACATGAATTGGACCCGGCATTCTTATTCTTATATATAGAAAAATAGAACAGAGATCTGCGTTTTGTTATAAAAAGATAGATTGGGTTGCCGATGTTTAAGAAAAAATAAAACCTAGGCTGGGAGGCCATAGGCCGGTACATACATGATGGACCTCAAAAAAATAAGTTGAAACCACGGTCTCGCTATGTCGTGGGCTGCGCATGTTAAATAACATAACCTAGGCCGACCTGATACTAGTTCGCCCTTTGAAAAATATGATACCTGCTACTGCTAGATCCCCGATACCCCTAAAAAACAGCTCCCCGATGACAGTCTTCATTGTTAAAAAAATCATTTATTGACTTGGCTGACAACCCCATGGATTTAAGAGGGGGCGGGGGGCATGACGCGAGGCAGCGCCACCGGCCCCTGAGCGGCAGTAGGCAGTCAGGCCGCATTGCTGGTTTGGGCGGCGGGAGAACAACCAGAGGGAAGACTGAAGAAGCACATCAGACGTGAATTATTCTTTTCAGTGGATGGCTCTCGATGGCGTATTTTTTTACTTGCCTCTGCACGATACAACTTGTATTTTTAGCCTCCCAGTCCATGGCGGACCAGCAACCCATTTGCTGGGTAGGCCAACCTACAGAAAGCAGCACTTGATTTTTCACCAAGGCCCAAAAACAATGCAGTATTATGTTTGTTTTTTCGGCCAAAAACATTATAGCAGGGGTTGAGCGGGAAGGGGGGAGACTGAGCAAAACGATAAAAAAAGGAGCTCATGCGTCATTGCTACCCTAACAAGCAGGTGCCATTTTTCTCGGAACGAAGGTGTGCCGTGTGACACTCACACGTCACAATCCCACAGTATCTCTACTCTTATAAAAAACAGAGTTGGTGATGATAGTGTGCTTGCCATCCTACAATATAGGTCGTTCGATTTATATCTGATGGATAGGAAGGAAACTATGGCAATTTTGCAAAAAGATACCCACATCCCTCTCCACATTTGCAAATAAGGCCTTCCCTCGTTCATCCTTTTCTCCCACAAGATAAACTACTCATACAAATGCATTTTGATGTGCCGTGCAACGCATGGGCATCTTGCTAGTACATTCTAACTATTCACACACAAGTACAACAGAAAACGTAAACATTTAGGTCAAACTCAGGTTCACAGGATATCTTCATATTCATAGCCAACATTGGCAATCAACAATGCAAAAAATTCATGTATAGAGAAGTTCAGCATGCCTATGCATCCAAATGATTCATACATAGATCACAAGCCAATATTCATAGCTAACATTCACAAAAGATTCAGATATACACAAGTTCAACATGTTTACGCATCCAAATGATTGAGAGAACACATCCAATATCATCCACCGACACACATTAATCACCTACGGTACAGACGGGCAAGTGATGTTCACTCGGTGGGACTTCTTGCTAAAATTAATGCTTGCCTGAGCAAACTTTCGAGTACATAAGAGGCAGCAGAGACCATCTGAACTTTGCTTGTAGGTTTATCCTCATGATAGTGGCCTTGATGCCGCGAGAGGTTTGAGAAACTTGGCCACTACTTTCATCCAACTACTTTCACTCGGTGGTACTTCTTGGTAAAATTAATGCTTGTCTGAGCAAACTTTCGAGTACATAAGAGGCAGCACAGACTATCTGAACTTTGCCTGTAGGTTTATCCTCATGATAGTGGCCTTGATGCTGCGAGAGGTTTGAGCAACTTGGCCACTACTTTCATCCAACTAATTTACTGGCCCATCTTTGTCCCGTATCTCGTCAAAAATCTACATTGCAGACAACAAACGAGGCTGTCGACAAAATGAACCACCCAAAGTTTTTGTGCAGTTCAACTGAAATGGAGCATCACAGGCATGCAGACTAGTTAAGTGCCATATGAATATATGCATCTACCAACTTGTCTGGGATCTTTAGACTCCATGGCATACAGTTCGCTACCAGCATACGAGGCGATAACCAAAAAGCGCAGGTTCGGACCAAAGACTGGATTGCGTTTTTCAGGGCTATGCGCCAAGCAATATTGTTGGCATTCACTCTGGCACTTCTTCTTGTCAATATCGATGCTTGTCTGAGTGAACTTGTGAGTACAAAGCAGGAGCATAAGTACCTGTCCATCTTATCTTTTTGTGTAGTTCTACTGAAATCGGCCAATGTAATGATTTGCCTGCGAGTTTAGGCTCACAAGTTACTACTTTATGAAATCGGCCAACAGTAGCACAATACAAAATTACCATTAGATATGACAAGCACAATAATCAGGATGAAGACTGGTACCAACCTGTGTGAGGAAGCATATCAATTAGTGCTTCCTTTGACTGGAAACTGAGATAAGCCACTGACAGGAAAGGAATGAGGCAGTCGAGGCAATGAACCACCCAAAGTTTTTGTGCAGTTCAACTGAAATCGAGCATCCCTGTTGGCACATATATTGAGAAAGTGAGATTACTGTAATAGTGGCACTAGAAGATGAAACATACACTAACAAATAGAAGCATCCTCATTATCCTAATGGGTAAAGTTAGCAACATAGTAGCCTTGCTTAAAGAGAGGTATTAGTTTATATTATCAGTGCCAATTAGCTCAACACTCAAAGCATTGAGCTTGCAAAGATTTAACATGCAAAGATAAAGGACTTTCTCATGATAGTAGCAAAACAGTAGCACGATACAAATAGAGATGACAACACACTAATCTAGATGAAGGCCTTAGGCCGGTACCAACCTGAGCATGGAAGCTTATTCAACTAGTCCCAGAAGAGAAGATAAAGCACTGACTAAAATCATTCAATAGTACATATTTTTGTGCACTTCCAATGTACGGTTGACATCACTCTTGTTTACCAGTGCTGAGATTATATCGAGAGAATATCATGAACTTCCAGCAGAGTTAAAGCACTGGCTGGGATACAGTTCATTGTATCCTCTTGTGCAGTTCCACTAAAATGTATGAATGACACAACATGATCCTTGTTTGCACAAGTAGGAACAAGGTGAAACATTCATTAGCTTAGTGACGAAGGATAGAAAGACAATAGCATATTACTTTAACAATTGCATCAAAGCATGATGACAATACAGTAGTGAAAGAACATGTGGTGCCCCCATGTGTGGTTTTGGTAATTGATGACATTCTCTATGGACTAATGGTTGCATTGAGTTATATTTGAAGGATTTGTCCATAGGCATTTCTTGAAGTCCATGTGTTGGTTTCAAGGAGTTTGTGTGTTGACCAAGGTGCTATTAAGGAATTATCCAAAGATTGGTCATGTGAGTGTTGAGCTTATTGCAAGCATGTCTTGAAGAAGAAGATTGTGTGATCATTCATGTTTACCTTCAAGACATCATCCAAATGAAGAGAGTTAGAAAGATTCAAGGTTGATCAAGACTAAGTACAGAGAGTGATTCAAGTTGATCAACACACAAAGCGTAGAAGATGTACCGAGAGGGATCAAGTGATCCCATGGTATGGTAAGCATTGTCCATTATGCTTTGTGTACTAACCCATGGTCTACGTGAGAGTTCTATGTGGGTTAGGTATGTTTCCGTGGGCTTGCGTCAAGAGGAAGATATCATACAACACATGGAGAGGATGACATCAGGTGGTGATCGTCATCAAGATTGTGGTGAGCAAGGTCAAGTGGAGCATCACGAAGAGATCAAGTGCTTGAAGCTTGCCGTCCATTGTGGTGACAATGGACTTGTGAAGATGTCCCGAAGAGTGGCTCACCCATAGTGGAGTATGGGGGAGAAATCAACTAGTCTTCATCAACCCAACGCAATCAAGAAAGGTGGTCTATATTGAGGAGGACAAGATCGTCATCATCTAGCTCAAGTGGATCATGCGCAAGGCAAAGGTTTGCCCTTGACAGGTTTTCTATTTTACCGGTCTCATGGTAGTTGTTGGGAGACCGGGTTATAGGATCGATTACCATACTATCAAGGGGGGCTCTCAAGTTGGTAGCTTGATCGTATCGTTCATAGAGAGCTCAAACCATTGCATCCTTGCATCATCTTTCTTGGTTCTTGTTTGGTTCTCTTTGTGAGTCTTAGAGCTTATGGTCATCTTGATGACAAGCTCGAGTTCATCGAAAATGGAGTTCACATGCTTCTTCTATGATGTTTTTCATGTTGGAGGTTATGCCGGTTCTTCTCTGTTGGAGGTTTCTCTCTTCTATATCTTGGCATACCTCCCCTACCTCTTCTATATCTTGGATGCTACTCGTCGTCATCTATCCAACAAGCTTGAGTTTGCTCAATTCGGAGCTCATTTGCAGAAGTTGTGGCCGTTCTGGTTTTCCTGGAGCATCTGTTTTGCTTGGAAGTGGCATTGGGAGGCGCCAGCGGTAGTACCACGGCCCCGGAGCGGCAGTACCGCTGAAAGCCACAAGCGGTAGTACCACTGTTTCACAGCGGTAGTACTGCCCACAGCCACAGGCAGTAGTACGGCTCCGGTTCCGCTATAGTACCGCCTCGACTCGAGACCTGCGTGTCTCATGTCGGGTTCAACGGCAGTAGCAGCGGTAGTACCGCCCCTACTACCGCTACTAGTGCCGCTCAATGGCCCTCCTCTCTGTTCCTTCTCTCGTAGGCGTTGTGCGAGGTCCCAGCGATAGTACCGCTGGGCCGAGTGGCAGTACCACTGCGGCCAGTGGTAGTACCGCTCCCTAGAGCGGTAGTACCGCCTGCTGCAGGCTGAGAATGGGGATAACGGTTGGATTTTTTCCCTCCTATAAAAGGGGGTCTTCTTCCCCATTGAGCCTTATCTCTTGAGCTCGTGTTCTTCCCCCATTGTTGACCTTCTTCGAGCTTGCTATCTCTCAATCCCTCCATGGATTCTTGCTAGTTTTTGGGGCAAAAGAGAGAGGAGATCTAGATCTACATTTCTACCAATCACTTTCTCCTCTATGTGAGGGGAACCCTTTGGATCTAGATCTTGGAGTTCTTCATGTTCTCTTCTTCGTTCTTCCTCTCATTTTCCTCCCTAGCATTAGTTGCTTTGGTGGGATTTGGGAAAGAAGGACTTGGGCACTCCGTGTGCCCTTGCCATTGCATTTGGTGCATCGGTTTGAGTTCTCCACGGTGATACATGGAAGTTTCAAGTTGAGAAGCTTATTACTCTTGGGTGCTTGGTACCCTTGAGCTTGTTCCTCTTGGGTGCCTTGGTGCCCTAGACGGTTGGTGGTGTTCAGAGCTCAATCATTGTGGTGTAAAGCTCCGGGCAAGTGTCGGGGTCTCCAATTAGGTTGTGGAGATCGCCCCGAGCAACTTGACGGGTACCGGTGACCGCCCCCAAGGGTTGCCAAAGTGTACGGGTTCGGTGACCGCCCCCAAGGGTTGCCATTTGTACGGGTTTGGTGACCACCCTCAAGGGTCCCTTAGTGGAATCATGACATCTTGCATTGTGCGAGGGCGTGAGGAGATTACGGTGGCCCTAGTGGCTTCTTGGGGAGCATTGTGCCTCCACACCGCTCCAAATGGAGATTAGCATCCGCAAGGGTGTGAACTTCGGGATACATCGTCGTCTCCGGGTGCCTCGGTTATCTCTTACCCGAGCCCTTTACTTATGCACTTTACTTTGTGATAGCCATAGTGTTTCATGTTATATATCTTGCTATCACTTAGTTGTTTATCTTGCTTAGCATAAGTTGTTGGTGCACATAGGTGAGTCTAGTTGTTGTAGGTTTTGTGCTTGACAAATTAATCACTAGGTTTATTTCGCATTTGTTCAAGCCTAAACCGTAATTATTTTAAAGAGCCTATTCACCCCCCCCTCTAGGCGACATCCTCGATCTTTCAAGTAGCAAAACATTGGCTCATTGAACCAGTGGCAATAAATTGAGATGCAAAACAATTGCATTACTATCGCATGACACTGCCAAGATCCCCTCCAGGCTCCACCACCACATGGTCCTCCTGCACACACACACACACACACACACACGTACATGATTCAGCATGAGGTGCTACTAAAGACTTGTTTAATTCTGATAGGACAATTAGGCATCGATTAATTAGTGCTGCTTAATACTCCTAATTGATTAATGACCTTGCAGGAGAGGCAGCAAAAGTGGAAGGGCTCCTGGAGGATCGTCTCACATGTGAGGTAGACGTTGTCGGAGCCCTTGAATGGCCTCGACTGAGGCCTCGGCGTCAGGAAGATCACCTTGGCACTGTTGATCATGTAGGGCTGGGTCACACATGCATCCAGAATCTAGTTAATTAGTATGATGTGTCGTCAAGCCAAGTACAACTCTGCTACGTACTACAAGTGCATTTCTTCAAGTAAATTAATACTAGTAGCAACACAACAATACAATACCACTAGCAAGATGTCAGGATAAAACAGGATGGTACCAACATGTGATCCTTCTTCATTTCCTTCTTCTGCTTCTTCTTCTTCTTTTGTCTTCCTCTTCTTGGTCTGTTTCTCTTTCTCCTCACCAATTGGTGAAACCAAGTACATGGTTGGCCTTCAATGTCAGATTTGGTTTTGTTAGTGAGGGAGTACAAGTCTACTAGTAAACAATAGCATTATTTTCTCATGGGAGTTGCAAAATAAAGGTGAACACATGCATTAAATATCATTCTTACCTAAGGGAAGGTTAGGGTGCCAATATGGAGGATGAAGATTGGAACACAGATCTCCATTTCTGCAGTTCTACTGAAATCAACCAACGGTTCCGGTGTGACATTCCAGTTAAAAAGAAGTGATTTTTGTGCAGTGCACCAAAAGGTTGCAATAGCATCGAGGTGAAATGTATATTCATGTTTGCACAAAAAGCTAGAAAGGAAACAACAGAGTCTCAAACAATTACTGGCAAAAACAATTGGTTAAACTTGTGATGACTTGTAACAGTGGAATGGCTTCATTTTACCAGGGGCATTAGATTAAGAACAACTAAATAAGTTGCTCTAAGGACATGGGACAGTGGGTGCACCAGCAGTCCAGCACCATGTACCTAAACCGGGCCATAAAGTGGTGATTCAGAGTTTGTTGCCACGAGAAACAAACATCCAAGCAACATATCTGGGTTGGTCTCATCTTTGTTCACTTTAGCCACCTATTCATATGTGTGGATAGCAAATCTAGTCCTGGCCATACCAGTGTGTAAAGTGTTTCACCTTTATTTCCATTTTCGACCAAAAGACCGGTTGGATGGATAGTCTATACTACTTTCAACCCCTTTCTTTCGTGTTTGTACCAAGTCCTATGTACATACTACATCTTTTCCCCCTTTCTATCCTGTTTGAACCAAGTACTACAAGACTCGACTCCATGAAGTAGCTTTACCTCTAACAACAGAAAAAAATTAGGTGGCGTTGGACAATCCGATCGAGCCTAGCTACGTGGGGGGCTGAGAGGTAGAAAATGATGCGCATGCAGTGACGTAGCGAGCTGGGGAAGTAGAGCTAGTCCAGTTTTGAAGTAAGATATACCTGAAGGTCATCGGGGTGTGGCTAAGTGGGGGCCGGAGGCTGGATTCGCTGACACTACGGAAGCGACCAAGGGATCGGAGGACCTCCCGCGCCAGCGCTCATTCAGAGATAATAGTGTGGCCGGCAGTGGGTTTCCTCCCTCGCTGTCGACGATGGCCTAAACGCTGCCCCTCCTCCCCTTCCCCGACGAAGGGGATGCGACAGGATCTATAACTAGCGGTGAGGATAGAAAAGCAGTGTGACCACCGCTATCTTGTTTAGATCTGGAGAGGATGAGAGTGTGTGAATAGAGCAACCCTAGCAAGGAAGCGTGGAGGCTCCTGCCTGTATATATAGAGTATATACAAATAGTGGGGTAGTTTTCTTTTTTCACTCCATCAAAACAATCGTTTAAAATTGTGTACGTGCCAGGTCGCCATTTTTTTGAGATGTTGATTGTTTTTTCAGATAGCTACCCGCTTATTCCAAGTGGTGTGCAGGGGTGGATTAACGAGCTGCTCGGCTCGTTAAGTTCGTGCTCGTTAAGCTCGTGGTCGTTAAGGTTCGGCCTATTAAGCTCCGAAAGATTAACGAGCATAAAATATGCTCGGCTCGGTTCGTTCGAAGCTCGTTAAAAAAAATCACGTAAGATGAAACATGTGTTGTGTTGTTACTAACGAACTTAGCGTGAAACTCGTTAGCTGGTTCGTTATGCTCCTTAAGAAATTGATGTTTGGCCTTGTTCATTAAGAAGCGACCACGAGGATAACAAGCCGATCTATCGAGGGCTCATTATAGGTGTGCCAAGTCACACTTTGTATCATTCAAGTCTGGTACTAGACCCTCCATTAAGTGAACAAGCCCACGGCTCAAATTATCGAAAACATGGGCAGCACCAACATGCACTATTATTTATATTTTCTATGTGGGGGTATCCTCAAAACAAAATGTGAGAGTACAATCTTTATTGGTCCCCTTTGTAATTTGTGCTAAATTTTGGCCAAAGATTTAACTGACAAAATGTTAGTGCATGTTAACAAAAATTATATCCTTGGATTTGTATTTGAACATAGTTTTCAATGATGTAATTTTTTGTGACATGCATGAACATTTGGTTAGTTAAATTTATAGTCAAAATTTGGCACAAATTATCATAGGGGCCAATAAACCAGGACGGAGGTAGTACTACTATTGCCAGCTCCTCATCTGTCGTCCAAACTCTATGACTAGCCGCTCTATTACATGTGGGACATCAAGCATCTGGGCCCGCGTGCCATCCACCAAATCACAGCGAGGTGCTACAGTCGAGACTCATCAGTCACCCCTGTGTGGCCGTCATGACCCGTCATATCACAAAACCCACACCTTTACTAGCAGTGGTAAAGTGGCCTCGAAGTTGGACGGGATGAAGCAGCCATCATTTCACCGGAACGCTCGCTGAAGCCCTTTCTCCCCTATCTTGAAGAAAACCTCACTCCAGGCTACTCACTTCTGCCATTTTTCTTCTGTGCCGATGAAGGAAAGGTGGGCAAATCAGTGATGCTACTACATTTTCATTCCAAGAATCTTCTTTTTGCGAAGCACCGACCGATTCTCACTGCCTATTCTTTTCCCGTTTTCATTGCGATTGTGGTTTCCTTTCGATTGCTTTTTGTTTGTCAGTTTATTGATGGATCCTGGAGCACTAGGCAAAGAGTTGCCGGCGGACAACCCACTCAAGACAGAGATCTCCAGGAAGCGAGCACCGGCCAATGAGTTGGCCATGTTGGTGGGCCAACCCATGGAGACGAAGAACTCCAAGAAACAAGCATTGGCCAAAGAGTTGACAACGTTGGCGGACGAACTCCTCAACCAAGAAAGCTGGAAGAACAGCAAGGGCCCCACCGTGCCTACCCCAGAAACTCTAATGGCCACTTATGAGAGGCTCAAGGCCGAGTTTGAGGAGATAGTCGCTGTTGAGAAGCAGTATTTCCCTGGCAAGGCGATGGCCCCCATCGAGGAGATGGCCCCCGAAGGGATGGGATCCCCCGGTGAGCTGCACAAGGTAAAAAAATGGCTTACCATAGTTGTGGTTTTTGATTATTTGCAATGTGCTTGCTAATATGTTAGGGTTGTGCAGGTGCCGGTGCACGTCCTTGATGATTCCGATGTCGCGGTCCGTCCTGTGGACATCGCACCAGAGATCAATTCCGATGTCGCGGTCCGTCCTATGGACATCGCCCCAGAGATCGATTCCATTGCCGCGGTCCGTCCTGTGGACATCGCCCCAGAGATCGATTCCCATGCTGCGGTCCGTCCTATGGACATCGCCCTAGAGATCAATTCCCATGCCGCTGTCCGTGCTGTGGACTTTTCCCATATATCGATGACAAGGAATAGTTGGTCGGGCTAATCCTTCAATGTAGTTTGCATTGTGTTTAATTACCAGAACGATGCGTGTTATCAAACCATCTTAGGGCTACTGCACTGTCTTGTGTGGGCGGTACTTGCTACTTTTGTTTGATAGTGAATCATGCGAACCCTCTTCGAGTTATGGAAACAGATGTATCCTCACCAGCTTTTGATGTAATATACGGCATGCTTAGATGTAAGTTTGAACTATTTATCATATCAGCAGGGATTGTTTGATGATTCTTGGTGTTAGTAGGTGTTGGTGCAATATCTGCCTACCTTACGTTTTGAAGATTGTTGACATAAACAGGTATGGACTAATGTGTTTGCTAGTGCACACAGATAGAAAAGTCCATACACAACTGAAGAGAATGCTGTCTCCGGTGCTGAGTTCAAGGAACTTCACCGAAGCATATCTGCGCTGCAGAGAAGAACGAGCTACATCTGATGAAGTGATAGAGTCGAGAAGATTAATGTGAAGAAATCAACCCTTCGAAAGATTTGCTGGTCTAGCGAAGCTTTCTGTTTCAATACTGTCGTCCGAAGAAATTGACTGGAGCAATTGAAATCGAAGACAAAATGAAGACGTAGTATTCATTGAGTTTCTTCTTGTTTCAGTATTTTGAGTCATAGGACCTCCGTACTATTAAGAGGGGTATAGGTTCTCGTTGCTTAGATCAGCTGTGATGCTTAGCTACAACCTATGAAAGATGCGAGAGAAATCTCTTTGTGTTCCGAGTAAACAATTGGTATCAGAGCAGGTTCTCCCAGTCTCTGTTTATTAAAGGTCTAACGTCCTTGGAGTTTTGAGTATGTCTCTTGCAGGTAGATCCTCGCACTCTAAAAGGTTTCTCATCTTCGATGGAAATGACTATCTTTACTGGAAGGAACGAATGAGAATCAGAATTCAAGCCATCAACTATGATCTGTGGCAGATTGTGGAAGAAGGCTACACCATTCAGCAACAAAACAATCTTTCCGCCGACGATAAGGAAAATCTGCAGTTGGATGCTCAAGCAAAAGATATCATATGTGGCAGTCTATCAAAAGACATTTTCCTTCGGTTTCACAGGCTCAACACTGCGAAGCAAATATGGGATGCTCTTAATAGTGCTCATGTAGATCTTGTTGCCTGTTCTGATCCTCACACCAAAATGCTTTGGGCCATGTTCACTGGACTTAGAAGCCTACGCAAGGAAAGTGTTATGGAACTCACTGATCGATTGACAAACATTGTTGAAAGACTACATCAACTAGGGGTAATTGATATCACTGATAAAGATGTAGTCAACAAGCTTCTAAGTGCTCTTGACGAATCCTTTGATCTCATTGTGTCTGAAATCGAACAAAGACCTGACTATGAAGAACTTCACTATGTTGAGGTCATGAAGTTGCTGTCAATCCACGAAGAAAAGATGGAGCTGGAAACGGCAAATCAAGAATCCTCTTCGGAAGGTGAAGGAGAAATTCTCTCACATTATGGTAGTTCTGAAGAAGAAGAAGATGTCGAAAATCAACACTCCGTCACTCAAGAACTTGAAATGCTCACACAAAGACTGAGTGATCTAAAGAGACACAATCTTTATCTCGTCAATGATGAAGAATTCCATGCTCCAGAATCATCAAGAAGACGTCTGCCTCCGAAAGACATGAAGTGCTTCAAATGCAAACTATACGGCCATGTCATTGCTGATTGCCCTGGTTGGGAAGGAAAACCTAGCAGCAGATGGAAATATCTTCACTGGAGTGGTTTTACTCGAATGGATCATCATACTAAGCTCTCGAAGAAAATTACTACTTCATCTTCTTTGAAGAGACCAGTCACTGACATTAAAGCCAGAGCAGTCATCGAATCAAATATGAAGAGGATGTCACGGCTGAACAGAGCATATGCAGACTTGACAGTAGAATCTGAAGAAGAAGCCACGGATACTGATTCCGATGAAGAAGAGTTCTACAAAAAGATTGGGAGAAGTAATGCCAACGTTGCTATTGAATCATCGAAGAAAGTCTCCAACTCAGACACTGATGATGATGCTTCAAGTAATGATGATTCAAGCGATGAGGAACCAATCGCCTTCTGTCTCATGGTAAAATCTTCAAAGGATCATGTATCTACCAAACACCTAAGATCCATGAATGAATACTCTCCTGAATACATATCTTATGCCAAGCTGGTCAAAATTGCTAAATGTCAACATGATGAACTTGAAATGCTTGAAAGAAATCTCAGAAGAACTGAAGGATTACTGGTCGAAGAGATGGAGAAAAATCAAAAGTTTATTGAAGAGCAAGATGCTGTTTCATCAACTATTGATAAACTTATCATTCGATATGATTCACTTGCAGTTGACTATGAGAGTTTATCAAATGAACTCCTTAGCAGGAATCAAGAAATCGTGTCACTGAGAGAGCCTCATAATGAACTGGCTTTAGAAAAAGCTTCTCTCTTCGCCGAGCAATCTGTTCAACTTCCTGATGGTTTTGTACCCCCATGCTTAACTTGCCTAGAACGTAGCAATGTAGCTTCTCTTGCTGAAACTTCCAATGATGTGAAAGAGAACACCACTGCTACTAATGGTACCACTAACCCCTCTTCCGAGGATTTGGCTGCTCTTACTGAAGAAAATTGTAGGTTATGAGGCTTACTTGAGACTGGAATGCTAAGTAGCCTGAAAGGGCATCAAACCTTGTGTGATGTGCTCAAGAAGTCCATTCTTCACAAAAAACCTCAGAAGGAATGATTAGGTTTTGAAAAGAAACTCAATATGGATGGTTCATACTGGACTCCCGAACAATATCCTCGTACAACCTGGATTCGAGCAAATAGTAAAACCCTTGAACCTGAAAGTCTATCTGGTTATCTTTCACCCATTTCAGTTGAAACTGACGAGTCAAATGACTCAAATTACAAACTCTTCAAGCAACAGAATGGTAAGGTTTTCGCTCGATATGTTGGAACTAACTGTAGGGCAGGCTCACCCAAGAAGCAAATTTGGGTGAAGAAAGATACCATTGAAAATCTATCTGTTACTGCTAATCTGACTGTTCAGGATAACCCTCGACGAGGAAATGGCTACCATTCACAGCCGAATCGATTGTCATCTTCGAATGATTATCACCCTCATCTGCGTCAGAAGGAGTACATGCGCATATCTTCTAATCATTATACTCATGCATCTGGAAACAACTTCAATGCCTATTCATATGATTATCATCATAGTGCTCAGGTGTCACGCAGAACACGCCGAAGAAATATCCCAAGCCTGGCGAAGCAAATGAGATCATCACCTCCCACACTGATGTGGGTTGTGAAGAAGAACTAATCATCACTTGAAGGAAACACACTCAGGGATATCACACTCTCATCTTATGACTTGAGTGCAATCTTTGTTGGTGCTCTTGTTTTTCCCTGTTTTTATTCGCAGTGTTTTTGCTCTCTCTTTCAGTTATTCTGTGTTTTTTGTTTCATTTCCTATTCTGTTTTTTCTCCGTTCTTCGTGTCATAAACATGCACTTGATCTGAAGAAGATTTCTTTCCGACGTCCTTGGTCGTGGATTAAATCATCCTCATTTCTTTTATCTGTTTTGGCGCTTGCCCTACCTCAAACCCTTCGACATTCAGTTCAGTTACCGAGAATTTTGCAGGAAACGGCTGACACGTGCCCACGATCTCTTCATCGTGATCTCGTCCATTGAATGTGGAACGTCCTAGTTTTTCCGTCCATAGATTTCGGAGTGGGCGGTTTGCCCTTTAGGCTATATAAACCCCCGCTCTGGGTCTCTTCTTCCTTAGCTCCTCTTTGTTTGGCCTCAAACCCTACCTTCGCTCTCCGCCTGAGCCCGAGCTCGAAGCAGTGTCGACGTCTAGCATCACCATGTAACTCCTCCTTCCCGCACTGCCGTAGTTGATCTGTCTCACCAAGTTAGGGCATTCAGATCCGGTTCTTGCTCTACTCAACTTCTGTTCTAGAGTAGTTCCTCCCGACACAATTTAGTCCTTGTTATTTTTGTGTGGTAGATCTTCTAGGCTCTGCTAGTTTTGACTTGTATGGTTTGTAGTTGTTCCTCGTACCTATCCTTTGGATCTAGGGTTCACTGTGTGTGCTCTTCGAAAGATTAGAGGTTCGGTTATGTCGTCACTAGGCATACTGGAATTTACTCGATGATATCTTACCAGTGCATGACTTGAATACGTTTGCTCTTCCTGTAAAACCGTCTATTTTGAGTTAAAATTTCCTCTATGCATGCTTGTGACCTCATCTATGCTTTCTTTTGCACTTGTGTTTTATCTCAGGAGTGGTCATGGAAAATAGTTCGGATGAGCATTCTGGTTCAGAGGAAGAAATCCCTCAGTAGCCAAGGGTGGCTAGCAAGGCAAAAGTGGTTGAGAGAAAATCAGCTAAGCCACCGAGAGCCCCGAAGAAGAAGGCCGAATCAGAATCTGCTGATGATGTTGATGATGATATTCCCTCTACTCATAGTCAGCTAGAAGATGAGCTAGTCACAGACTCCAAGACCATGTTCTCAGATGGAAATCCCAAGAAGGGTGGCAGAGGAAGAGAAATAAATATGACAGCTGAGATGTCTGATCAGGAAACCTACAGGACTCCACCAGGAGTGGAAACAGCTCAAGATAGGAACACTAGATTGCAAAAGATTCACCGGCACTGGGCGAAGAAATGGCTCAACTACGAGAATGTTCGACGGAAATATCAGATTTTGTTTGCTTTCACTCCACCCTGGAATGATTGCATTGCAGAAGGATGCCTAGGGCAAGAAGATGAAAAAGTAAGGCCAGCACCACCTCCCAATGCTCATGCCGATTCTTTGAAAACCATAGCTGATTTTCCCGAAGGAGTTGCAAAGAGGGAAAAGGCAAAGGCTAAGTGTGAGGCTAGACTTGCGAGGAAGAACCAAGTTGAGCAGCGGAATGTTGAGCTAACTCAACAGGATGTGATTGAGAAGAAGGAAAGGGTGTCTGCCCGAAAAGAGAAGAAGAAGAGGAAGTCAGTTTCTCCTCGAGCTCGAAAGAAGAAGTCGGTTGTGAGTAAGTCCAGAAAGGTTGCATCTGCCTCGTCTAATGAGGAATCTTCTGATGGTAATGCTGGCAATGAAATTCCCATGTACGATCAATGAGCCCTGCTCGACAAGCCATATCACACTTCGTCTCCTGTCAAGAAGTCGCCGCCTGTGAGATCTTCACCAAGGCTTGCACCTGTTCCCTCAGATAAACCTTCGGGTTTTGCTGCCCCAGCTGCCAAGAGAAAACTGGTCACTGATGAAAAAGCTGTCATTTCCACCAAGAAGGCGAAGAAAATCATTCCTGCTTCCATAGAGGAATATGATTTTGAGATGATATTCGACATCATTGAAGGTGCCTCCTATGATGCAAATCCAGCTGAGTTGGGTAGTTTGGGTCTACCAGAAGATGTTACTAAGATGGTCGCAAAGCACTTCACTGATCTAAAGGAAATCACTAAAGAACTCAATCAAGCTGTCGATGACAAGAAGCTTCTGGAGAAGATGAGAAGGGAAGCCAAGTCTAAAACTGAAAGAAAGGATGTGAACAAGGCTATTCTCGAAACCACGAAAGCCCTCACTACCATGAGGAACAACAAGATAGAGTAGCACTCCAGGATGAAGATGGATGTCACTCAGCTTTGTGATCGCAGAATCGAAGAAATTCAGCGTCAGGAAAAGCTTGCTCGACGCAGGGAAAAAGAAGAGAAGCGTCAGAGAGCTCAGGCTAGAGCAAATAAGCCAAAAGAAATCAAGGACAGTCATGTCAAATCTGCTTCAGCTGATGCTCCTATTGACACAAGTGCACCACTTCAGCAAATTCCACCAACCCCTCGTCCCGAGGAAGTAGCCGAACAACAAGTTGAGGCAGTGGTAGTTCCTACCTCAGTCGAACAAGAAGCTGATGTAGTGGACATCTATCTTGTCAACCCTGATGAAGTTAAGACTGTGCCCGAGCAAAATGCTCCAGAAGAAAAGTTCTACGAAGAAATTGAAATCGAAAAGCTAGTCCCATCACCAGTGAAGGATATTCAAGCTGAACCCTCCGGATCCACCAAGGAGGGAGAAAAGATTGAGGGGGAGCAATTTGCTGCCCAAAGTGCTGCCCCTACGGTTCCTCATCTGGTGCTCCTGCCCTGATGGAGGTTGACACTGCTCCTGGTTCTTTGGCTTCACAGCCAGAACAGGAAGAAAAGAAGTTTGAAGAGCCCATGGCTCATGAAGAAAAAGATGAAGAAGTTGCACCACAAGTTCTGTCCCACCAGGTCTTACCACCAGTGCTGCCGCAACACGCTGAAGAAGTTTTTGTTCCACCACCACCAATCGCTGAGTCACCGAAAGATAAGGCCCTTGAGCCTGAGTCTAAGAAAGCCGCTGAAGGAGTTCTAGCAAAGAAAAATGATCAATAGTCAGATGATACAATGCCATCTGCTTCAGAGAAGGATATTGTACCTCATGTTCCAGTGCAGCCCTTTGATGAGAACGCATCTGTAGTTGATGATGTTCAACCGATGGAAATCAGCGAAGAAGTTTATCAAAAAAATCCTCAAGAATCCTTTTCGCTGTTTTCATCTGAGTATGGCCCCTGTGGCCCAGCTTTCAATGAGCAGCTTCACTCAGCGAAGCTTGCATTCTTTGGGATGAGCCCCTATGAAGGAGAAAGAACATCTCTGTCACTGAGGTTCTGGACAGAGGAGCAGGCAATATACTATGCTCGGATCTTGTTTGGCAAGCACAGGATTTTCAATCACAAGATGTTAAACTTCGCCAAGCTTGAAGGAATGCCCTGCTTCCACAAAACCCTTGACCATATTGAGCATGCTCTTCTGAAGAGTTTCATGCGCTTCAATCATGGATGGAACAAAGAGATTATCTTTCAGTTCTATGCCATGCTGTACATCACAGGGCAGATGGAAAACACTTCAACCTGGATGTTCGAATGGATGACAGGTAGAGAAAGAATCAAATGCTCAACAGATCATTTTCTGGCCCTAATCAATTTGCCCCAATGCGAATTTGAAAATGACACAGAACACAGACTACATTTCTGGGAAGTGTCAGATGCACAACTTTTTTTCCTGATGGATCCCAAGTTGGTGGGTGATGAATGCATCGATGTTGACCCGAAGAAGTTGGCCTATGACAACAAAGTGCTATTCCACATTCTGTGCAATACCATCACGCCAATCAACTGGCCCAACTCCATCAAAGGCATTGTGGGAAATGCTCTGGTGTCAATCTCTCAGGGAATCAAATTCAACAGTCCTGATCTTTTTATTCAGAATCTGGCATGTGCTGTACACAGCCCCCAGTCGCTCAAGCCCTATGCTCCTTGGATCATGTATGCCATTGAGCAGTTTACAAATGAAAAAAAATTCTGGGCATATGCATCGAAAGTATTCATGCCACCTGTCCGTGACACTCTGCGCATAGTGAAAGAATATAAAAAGGGGAAGGAACCTGTTATTATGGATGCAAATGCTTCAGCATCTGAGAATGCACCGAAGGTCAAAGAAGCCAAGGTTGAAGTTCCTCGAGAGGTAAATCCATCACTGTATGAAATTTGCATTTGCACACAGCAGACCTTGGAAAGGCATATCAGGATGGATAGGAAGGAAAAGATGGAATTGCTGGCTGAGCTGAATCTGCTTCATAATCACACCAAGCAAATCCTTCTGCATGAGAAGGATGTAAGGAAGAGAACATCAACCTTGCTGAGAAGGCGGTTCTCTCGCAAGTATCTAGCCAAGAAGGGCCTCTTCAAAGATTATGATTATCTGGACTTGCTTGCTGTACCGCGTGTCCGAAGACAAACTCCAGAGCTCCCACAACATTCTACTTCAACAGATCTGCTATTTGTCAACCATGATGATGAAATCAAAGACACAGCCGGCACCCAAATCTACAAGCCAGATGCACATCCTTCGAAGCCCCTCAAAGCCAGTGCTGCAACTCCTGCTTCTGCCTCGACCATTCCACATTCATCTGATTCTGGTTCTTCAACTGGTTTCAATTCTGACTCAGAAGATACTCCATCAGAGTAATTCCTCGTGTGTACTCTCTATACTTTTTGACACTTGTTGACAAAAAGGGGGAGAATAACATCGAGTGATAGTTTATCGGGGTTTGCAGGGTGTTTTTGCTTCGAACTTTCATTTGGTTTCTCGTCAAACAATTTGCTTCAGAAACTTATCGCACCGCATGTGGTGTTAAAACTTCGGTCGTCATGTAATATTAATAACCCCCGCCTGCAATGCTATTTGCTTCGCATTATTTGTCTACAGGTACCATTAAATATGTTGTTACTGTGAATGTTATCACAAATGATTATTCATCTTACGAGGACACATAAATTCTCGTCGACGAACAGAGAATCATCAAATGATGATATTTTATTGGAGCATTGTACAATTCATAACAAATGGTTGGATATGCTCGTATTGCTATTCATCACTATCTAACCTTGCAGGAAGATATAGTCAGTCGATGCACAAATGCCTTATGAAGGCTATCTATGACTGACAAAGTGTGTTTCCTCTCAGATATCATATGCTTCATCTGATTGCAAGGAAAAGCAACTTCGTAGCTTATCCACTCTGAGCAACGAATTATCATTTGATCCTGCTTTGATCTTATCGTACATCTAACATGTAGGAAAATTATGTCTCATGTGGATTCAAAATTGTGCTCTGAGTAAATCTTCATGATTTATCCATGTCACAAAACTCACCTTTGTTTTCTTCTAACCATTGTCGAAGTTTTTTTTTGTGACAGGAACTACCTTAGACATCGTCGAGTGCATTGAAAGAACTCCAGTGTGAAATCTTTATCAATGACACTCATATGAAGAGAAATATATTTTCCCAAACCAAAGCATAACTTAAGGGGGAGAATATCTTATCTTCATAATCCTCTCTCGTAATTCATTATTCTTCGCATTACATTCCATTCATTATCTATCATTCGATGTGATCTGTTTGTCAACAATCATCCAAAAAGAGGGAGATTGTTGGTGCAATATCTGCCTACCTTAGGTTTTGGAGATTGTTGACAGAAATAGGTATGGACTAATGTGTTTGCTAGTGCACACAGAGAGAAAAGTCCATACACAACCAAAGAGAATGCTGTCTCCAGTGCTGAGTTCGAGGAACTTCACCGAAGCATATCTGCGCTACAGAGAAGAACGAGCTACATCTGATGAAGTGATAGAGTCGAGAAGATTAATGTGAAGAAATTGACCCCTCTAAAGGTTTGCTGGTCTAGCGAAGCTTTCTGTTTCAATACTGTCGTCCGAAGAAATTGACTGCAGCAATTGAAGTCAAAGACAAAATGAAGACGTAGTATTCATTGAGTTTCTTCTTCTTTTAGTCTTTTGGGTCATAGGACCTCTGTACTATTAAGAGGGGTATAAGTTCTCGTTACTTAGATTAGCGATGATGCTTAGCTACAACCTATGAAAGATGCAAGAGAAATCTCTTTGTGTTTCGAGTAAATACTTGCCAGCAAGAGATTGTGATCTTCTTCACTGCGAGAGATTTGCCTCGGACAAGGGAGTTAGCATTTCTTGCTCCGCAAGGAATGTTACCATTGTGCTCAAATCCGACCGTTGGAATCGTGTCGTTCGGCCATTGGCTGAGGCCGATGTCCAATTTGGTCATTTCCCATCTGGGAAGGCTGCGGCTATAAATAGCCACCCCGCTCCAACATTGTAAGTTGGCTGCTCCGCTTAAGATTTCTGAGAAGATTGATTTGAGAAACCCCTCTCTGAGTGATTTGAGTTTAAGATCCACTGAGAGAAAACCAAGAGCCCAAACTTAGACAGTGGTTTAGCATCACAACAGTTCTTAGTGAGAGTTCTTGTACCTGTTACTCTTGAGAGCTGCGCACTCTCTAGATCGATAGGTTTGGCTTCAAGTGTTGAAGAGTTGTTGTCTTCAGCCTGATCTTCAGCAACCAAGAGTGATTGTGGTTTGTGAAGGTTGACTGAAGGTTTGGAGATCGCCGATAAGGATTTACCATGAGTGAAATCAACCCGAGTCTGATCAGCTCTGTGTTGAAGGAGAATAGGGTGAAGAGAGTTTATCTTCCGTGTTAAGTCACAGCCTCTCCAACCAGACGTAGCCCTTTGGTAGAAGGGTGAACTGGTCTACCAAATCTCTTGTCGCCATCGAGCACCACCGGTTATATCTTCTCTACTGCAATTCCTTCAGTAGTTTTCATTCGTGCTTAGTGCCATTAGATTCGTGATCTTTGTTCTGTTCCGTGACTTTTGTCTTATGTTGTAATATCATTTCCTTTCATTATCCTCGTCTTCTTTCCTTCGTCATTAGTCTGTATCCTGTTATATTGTGTAACTTTGTTATTGCATCTCCTTCAGTATTCGTTATGTTTTGTTTCATTATGTTACATCTGTTTGCTTGTTGCTTAAGTCTCATCGTAGTTAAACCCATTATCCATCAAGCTCGCTCTGTTATAAATGCTTTTCTGGATGAATATGCCTCTGACGAAGAACTCTGATTCAGTGCATTCCTATCAATACTCCATTCCGCTGCGGTGCTTGGAATAAGATTCAAAGATTTCGAAAGAAAATTTGAATCTCCCATTCACCCCCCCTCTGGTCGATATACTCTCGGTCCTTATAGTAGGCTAGCTACTATGCGAGCTATAGTGTACTTGCAAACACTCACCAAAGAGAAACGTTGGGCTGATGAGCTCATGGTACGCTTATAGGTCTGGTCGTCGATCGGCCAATAACCCAAGCTCCTAAAATTGTAGGCTTAGCAATCGATCAGATAATAGTCCACAATTATAAATTAATTCACATCGAACTGAAAAAGTTGGTTCATGGATACATTCACATTAATAGCCAGCATTACGAACAAAATTGGCACGTACTTGTAACATGCGTGAATGTGTAATTTTTTTGCTGGAAGCGTGAATGTGTAGTGACGTCGTACTTTCAGAGTGACTACAGAGAGTGTGTATGTGTTCTAGAGGGGTTGTGGGATGGAGAGAGATCTAGATAGAGAGAAAGACCCTCCATTTCTTTCTAGTTGTTAGATTAATAAGGGATACGTGTGCTACAAAATCATAGCAGTACAGAGACATACAAATCCTAGGCGGGCTAGTTTGTCCTAGTGGGTTTCAGTGATATGACGTGCTACAGTGGTGTCCAGTCTTCGCGTGTGGTAGAAGTATTGATGGTACAGTAAGTTTTCTTGAAGAAGCGGATTCAACGAAGTCATGATGGTTCCTTCGTCGGAGCAACTTACAGTGGGAAAGCTTGGGCCTGCGATTTGATGGCTCATTAGTCATTTATTACTGCGGCGCTATGACCGGGGTGACTCTCCCCTGCAGTACTTTGTGCATGGCAATTGGACCAGGATGGACGACGTCCCACATGTCGGCGAATGAAAGTATTCTTTCTGATATCGATGACGAGCAAGGAGTATTCATTGTTTATTTTTGATCAAAACTATTGTCTCCACTGTTATGACGGAGGAGTGTGAAACACGGCAGCCCAGTGAACTTGGCATGTGCACAACTACCTCCTTCCTCATGTACTATAGTGTTGACTATAAGGTAGGCTATAAGGTTACAACCTTTTCTCACTTTCTCTCTATTTATTTCCTCTCAAATGTTTTTTACCTTCTTTTTTTAGACACGAATGTTTTTTTATACCTAGGAGAACGTGTAGAGGCGGGCTCTTGCATTAGAGCCCACTCCTTCACTTTTTCAATGCCTCTCTCCTCAACATAAGCGGGCTTATAGCCCTGTATTGTACTTGCTCTGAATGCGGGCAGCTGGCGCCTGGGGGGAGCGTGCGCAGGAGGGGGGAGGAGTTTTCTGGTGGGCCAGGGCGGTCAGAAGTGGGCTTGGGAGTGGTCCGGACTCCCGCATGGCCACCTCACATTATCACCATATTTCTTGGAGTCCGTGCGCGGCGGGCGGGCGATCTCTTTTCCCTCCCTGTCTCTCTCTTCTCAGCCGATGCCCGCCGAGCAATTAGATTTCGGTTATCGACGGTTTATTCAATTGCAGTCCCACATGTCAGTGAAAATGCAAGACAAAAGAAAATTTCATATTAACCGGATGAAATTCATTACATTTCAAAAACTTTTCCTATAAACCGGACGAAATTCATTACATTTTTCGCACAAACCATACTAAAATCTACTGTAAACCTAATCTAAATGATCGCCGGCGCCCGACCACCATGTCCGGCCCTCTTCATCTGCCTCGGCTTTGTCCAGCTCCGCCTCCATAACCTCCTCCTCCGGAGCACAAGGTTCCGAAGATTTCCGCCTCCACGTCGCCGTCAAGCGGCTAATCGGCCGCCGATGTTTACCCCACCAAGCTTTGCGTCGATGGAGTGGAGGAGCGGTGGCCTTCCTGGGACCAGAGCAGCGGTGACCTACCATGTACTACTCTTCCTCGTTGCAGGCTGCGCCCGCGCCCGCGCGCCGGCTTCTTGGTCGTGGCGCCGGAGGGCGGCCGGGGAGAGCCGGCGATGTCCTTCGTCTGCTCCTGCGACAGTACGTCCAACAGAGCTTTGGAGCGCGCTCGGAGTGGAGCCGGCAATGTCCTTCGTCTGCTCTAGCAATAGTATGTCCAAGAGAGCTTTGGAGCGTGAGGAGGCCATGGTTGGAGTGGTGCCGACAAAAGGAAGGGACCGGAGGAGAATGACTGTGGGTCTGTGGCTATGGCTGGGGCTGAAGTTAATATAGCGGGCGAATGGCAATGAGCCGCGGCAGATGGATGGCTGGCACCGGAGTAGGTTCGTCGGCAACCGCGTGTCATTAATGTGGGCGGCGGACAAACGGATGGCCGCGGTGTCGTTAACGCGGAGCAGTCGCTTGCACCGGGATGCCGCGCGGGTGGTGCTCTCTCGGCCGTTGCGCTGTTGCAATGCCGGTGCCTGTGAGAGGTTGCGTCAGGCGTGAATGCGGCATTGACGTTCTGGAGCGACGGTGACCATTTCAGGCGGTAAGCGCGCGCGAGCAAGGGAAGGGGTTTCGGTGGGCCAGGGCGGTCAGACACTAGCGTGGTGGTATATTGCTTTTGTTGTTTGCAAAAGTACTCAATTAATGTGGCAGTTGACTTTTTTTTCTACGGTCAACATACACCCTACAAAGCACCGTATTCAAATTTGGCACTTCTCCGGGTTCATTTACCTTATTTAGGCCATTATGTGCATTTTGTAGAAATTTACTACCACCATCCTGATTTATTGGTCCCCTTAGTATTTTGTGCCAAACTTTGACCACGGATTGAACTAAGAAAATAATAATGCATGTCACCAAAAATTATATCATTGGATTCGTATTTAAACATAGTTTCTAGTGATATTATTTGTAGTTACATGCATCAACCAGGATGGAGGTAGTAGCGCAGAAACATCAAATCCTAGGACGTGGAATGCCGTTCGATCACGATGCACGCGCGCGGTCCGCGTGGCTGGGGTGGCGGCTAATCAGAAAGCAACCCACAATAGGGTCAGCGCACACAGTTTCCAGAGGCTACGGAAACTAACCGTGTGCGGTAATAAATGACCAGGATTGAAGGGGAATCCAGATTTCCTTCGTCGTCTGTCCTTGAGCTCTTGACAAACCAATGCACTATATTGTTGTCCGGCCACTCCGCCCCAGAGCTCTCACCAAGCGTCATTCATGCCACCACACCACAAACTAACTGGTAAGGAAGCGATGGCATCCCGCCGTGCCGAGTTCCTCGCCACCCACGACTGCACACAAAATGGTACGGAAGCGGTGGCATCCCGCCGTGCCGAGTTCATCGCCGCTCATGGCCTTACACCTACGTGGGCGGACTTTGAAGGTGCCAAGGCCGAATGGGCG
This sequence comes from Thinopyrum elongatum, assembly GCA_011799875.1. Taxonomy (NCBI): domain Eukaryota; kingdom Viridiplantae; phylum Streptophyta; class Magnoliopsida; order Poales; family Poaceae; genus Thinopyrum; species Thinopyrum elongatum. The sequence continues at coordinate 294,414,693 of CM022303.1, read as the reverse complement.
GTAGAGCAAGAGGCGGCCAAAGCTGCACAGAGGGAGCAGAAAAGGCAGAAAGAACTCAAGAAAAGAGAGTCCCGCCATTGCAAGAAAGAAGAGGGCACACGCACTGCTGAGAAGAGCTCGGCGGAGATCCAAGCATGATGGGGTGTCACCGACAAAGCCGGGAAGGAGTAGTAGTAGTTAGTGTGTGTGTTTGTGTTGCCCGTACGTTTGTTTAATTAATTACGAGCATCTACCAGTACTAGTTACTACTATAGTTTTTAGAGCAAATTACCAGTACATTAGCCTTGATTCAATGGAAAAATTCCTATCCTATGCATCAAATGGCATCTCTTTCTCTATAGGAATTGAGATGCATGTCATCTCACTTCCTATGATTTTCCTATTCCTATAAAATTCCTATCCTATGAACCAAAGGAGGCATCCGCTGGTGTACAATAATACTGTAGCTAGCAGTATTGCTGGTAGAGTAGTTTTCTTCAAGAAGCGGAATTCTACGAAGGCATGATGGTTCCTTCGTCCGAGCAACTTTACAGTGGGAAAGGTTGGGCCTGTGATTTGACGGCTCATTAGTCATTATTATTGTGGTGCGACGACCAGGTTAACTCTCCCCTAGAGTTTTGCGTGCATGGCAAGTGGACTAGGATGGTCGACGTCCCACATGTCGGTGAATGAAAGTATTCTTTCCGATATTGAGGAGCAAGGAAACCGCGTGGTATACTATCGCTGCTGATTTGTATTTATTTTTTATTTTTGATGAAAGCTAGCATTTCAACTCTTACGACGAAGGAGTGCGAAACACGAAACGTGCTGGATGTCCCACACGTCAGCGAAAGGAGTGGGACATGAACAACGTGGTAGAGCGTCTCCACTTCTTCCACTTCTAGGTCGGAGACCACACGTAGTACTAGTACTAGTAGTAGTAGTAGTAGTATATAATGATACAAAGTGCGATCTGGAGAGACAGACGCGTCTAGTTGGAAGGTCTTGAACCATACACATAAACAAATATAAAACCTAATATGTGCATTGCCACGTACATCATAATATCACCATGCATTGCCATGCAGGTTCATACTATTTGTGCCTTTCTACTTCACTTACCGCGCTACATTACTCAGGTTCGTACATCCCTGCGTACATGTCCATCTTGAAGTTCCAGTCCCACGTGTTTTTCATAGATGGCACGATCCATAACGGTGGGTAACGGGAGTCCATATCATCGCAGCTTCTTAGTGTGGCTCCCCACGATGGAGACTCATCCAAACTGAAGCGGCATAGATCAGGGATAGGGGCGTTCAAGATATGAATCCGTCGGTACGCAATGGAAATGCACCCGTTCTTCATGAACGGCAGGGCGTCGGCGTCGTGCACGGAAGGTGGCATCGTTTGCACTATGGGGTAGTTGTCAACAATGAAAATCGAGTACTCTTCAAGTGTGTTCATCCGCACCCAGGTAGCATCACGGGGGTCAAACACGCCACCGTCCATCTGGTACACCTGGCATCTCAAACCTGGATACATGGTGGCGTGCATGGTTATGGTCCATGCAACATAATAAGGTGACGTAAGCAGAGGATACAGATTAAAATAAAATACTTGATATTGCTTATTTCTATGAGGGGGAAGGGAAGCAATGTATAGACCAGCTACAGCATGGGCGACGACAAACAATTTGAGAGTGTTACCTGGGCCGTGTACATTAATTAAAGGAGGAGTAGTTTTGTTTCATGGGATTATGGCTACCTAGCTAGTACCACACGGAATTGAATTTGTTAAGTCCTTTCTAGTTTATATAGAACTGTCATTATAAAGTTGCGTAGATGACTATCCCAATCAATAAAAAAAAGAAGGAAAGAACTACTCCTGCTCCTGGAGTATAAAGAGACATGTACTGAAATGTTATAAGATGACATGGCAATAAGTTATACGATAGCTCCTGGCTCTACTACTCTTAGATCGGAGAGAAGGGATTACCTGGATACATGATCAGGGTTCGATCGTGATAGATCGTGGCACCTTGTTGCCCTTCAATGGTACCATGGGTAACGACTGCTAAGATAGTACATCCCAACTGGGTGTTGTCAGCTACAAGGTTCCAAGTTAGACCAAATGGCCCATGCACATCCATGATTGGTGATCTGATTTTGATCGGGGGATGACTTTGCCCTGCATAACCGTGCAAACAAGGCGGAATTCATAGAAACCGGACGAAAATCATTACATTTTGAAAACTTTTCATATAAACTGGACGAGATACATTACAGTTTTCATACAAACCAGAGTAAAACCTCCTCTAAACAAGTTGCAACTGCAATGTGGGCGGCGCACGGACACCGGCCGGCCGTGGTGTCCTTTGAGGCTACTCATAGTAGGGAGTATCATATAATACAATATACTAGTGCATGATACTAGTGTATGTTATACTACTTTTATAGTGCATAGTATCATAGAGTAGTATCATAGATGATCATATTTATTGCCATGCATGACCCCCTATCTCTTCTTTAATTCTCTGCCACATCACCATGTATGCTATTCCCGAGTTTATGTACTCCCCACTATGGTTAGCCTCGACGCGGAGCAGTCGCGTGCACCGGGAAGCGGCGCTCTCTCGGCTGTGGCGCTGCTTTAAAGCCGGCGCCAGTGAGAGGTCGCGTCCGCTCTGGCCGGGCATTAATGCGGCACTGACGCTCTGGGGCGGCACTGACCGTTTCAGGCGGGAAGCGCGCGCCGGCAAGGGAGGGGGTTTGGGTCGGCCAGGGCGGTCAGACGCGGGCGTGGTGGTGGTATTGATGTTGTACCGTTTGAGGTGTAGTACTAGTAGTTTGCAAAACTACTCAATTATTGCACTCTGTTTCCTAAAAAATTGTGGTAAAAAATGTTACTTGCAATGCATGGATGTGTGACAAATATATATGACCAATAAAAAACTACTACATGCACGCAACGATTTAATGCACATTGTAATCTCAACATGTGATGGGGAGCTCTAAATTTTAATTTGTAACTTATAAAAAGGAAAAATTCAAAACAAATAAACTGGAAGAGAGGGAGTATACTGTAGGATGTGTCCCATACGAAACAAGTCCCCTAGTTTGTCACAGCGAATATGCGGTTAGAAAGGAGCACATCATCTTCATACTCGTACGGCAACAAATCGGCTGCAGACAGCATGGTCCACCTTTGACCGCCATGTGCAGGGTTTGTGAAAGCAATCGTGATGTCGAACACCGTGATGAGAGTGTAATTTTGGTTGGCGGACGACCTTATCGGGGCTTCCGGGATTGCTATCTTCTTCAATCTCACCGTGGTTCCATCATACCAATTTAGGCGATGGTCCATTGCATGGCTGATCCCAATGTTGGACAAAGGTTCTACGGGAACGGTGTCACTGTTGTAGATGTTGTGCAAATTGATGTTGGCACCCTCCCATACATATGCAAGCCAATCTCCACTGGCACCAAGCCTAACCTGTGAAACAGTGGGTAGCGGGGGAATTAGGAAATGGACACGGAAGTGGTCTTTAGAATGCATTTACTACGTGATCAAACTCATCACTTACCTGCTCATCGGACAAAATCCGAGTGCCCCTCAACGTCAGCATCTCAAGGGGCGTCAACTTGCAACTACGACCATGCTGCGCTGGAGAGACCCCCAAGGAAACATCCTCGTCCTCGAGGAGGCATGGCAGACCAACTAGCATGGCCTTCTCCCACGCATATTTACGCACCCTCTTAAAATATTGGTGCAAGTATCGCTAAGTCTTGCGGATGTGAGGAAGTCGGAGCGACTTACGATTTCTCCCAAAGGATTGTCGTCGAATGTCTCCCAACCTCAATGAGGACGAGAAGCACCACTGCCTTGCGAATCCATGGCAATGGCGATGAACTGCCTTGTCCCTTGTGAAGCTGGTTTACACGAGAGGAGATGGTAACTACAGGGCTTCGTCCCTTCGGAAAGGATGTTCTGTGGGCGCGTACTAGTGCAGTTTATATTTGAGATTACGGAGCTGGCGGGCGGTTCGTTGTATGGCATGTTCGCATCCATCCACTAGCATGGAATTAAAGCACGCACGACATTTACAGCGACTGGGATTAGTTTGTTTTCCGGGCGCATGGACCAATGCGGACTAGCGGACCTCGTCGCCCTTTTTCGAGCACGACTTCGACAACTACGTGCGTGACATGCATGCATGAAAATCTTGCATGACCAAACATCGTGCGAGGCGGAGCGGTAGGCTGTCGAACTACGGCCTACATGTTCTAGCCATGTCACTCCGCTGGTGTACTATGCATTGTTTGGCACGAAAGTTCCTTGGAGCTCATGCTGCAACTGGCGTACTAGTACTCGACAGCTCGCTTCCCTTCTCCTTCCTCTTCCACCGCCCGGGCACGTCCGCGGGAAGCGACCGGTCAACCCTAATGATGCATGCATGACCACTAACATTTCCTTTCTCTTATCTCTATGAAATAAATGTAGCGTGAGACTCAAAGCCCTTTAAGTCTGAGTATAATGGAAATCTATTTTTTTAGACGAGCCCTATAAACAAGAAAGGAGGGAGTATTAGAATTATGTTTTTTCAACAAACAAAAGGCGCTCGCCAAGCTTTCATTCATTCATCTTAAAAGCAGTTTACATTGAGGAGTAGTACTAGATATCTCAAATCCATACATACCATGCAATAGTAGAACTAGTACTACTAAGTACTACATAACCTAAGCTAGACCACACTACTCATCGTCGGAGATGGGTAGGCGGTCGCATGCTGCAACTCCAGCTCCTCCTGCTCCTCCTACAGTTTGGCGAACATCTCATTGATCCCCCACTCCCACTGGCGGTGGAAGCGGCGGTTGGCCTCCACCTCAGCCTCCGACTGGATGGACTCGAGGATGGCCTACTGTTCCACCGCCCCCACGTCATCATCCTCCTACTCTGGCTCCGCCTCGCCCACGTCGTCGTACTCCTATTTCGGCTCCGCGTCGCCCTCGTCATCATTCTCCTCCTCCAGCTCCACGTGCTGCTCCGCTTCCACCGCCTCCTCCTCCGGCTCCGGCTAGTCCGGATTCCGGAGGCAGGGCGGCTGCGATCCGGGCTTCGCGCCGCCTCCAGATCTCTGGAAGCAGATCAAATCGCCGCTCCGGCGGGGGCATGGCGTATGTCGTTACCTTCGGCCGGGCCATGGCTATCGGGCGACAGTGACCGGAGAAGAGGCAGTGGGAGGGGAATGAATGCGGCTACTATTTTGGTTTGCCGTCCAGCTTAAATAAATGCGCTCCATCATGTGTACCCACGCATGCACAAATTGTACACATACGGGTCTGTTTAGGGGGCGTCACATAACTGGTATGTGTGTGAGATTCTGAGAGACAGAGTGTGTGTGTGTGTGTGTGTGCACCTCTACTCTTCGTACATGTACTCCACCTTTTGCATCGGGATATAAGTATAATGGTTACTACACTTTAGCTTGTGATTTATACCATTTACGTGGCCATATTAATGTGGTTGTGGTAAAAAAAGTCACTTGCTGCTCGTGATTTGCGTTAGTATATAATAATGAGAAGTTTGCTAACTACTAAAATAAAGTGGAATTTGTCCATGTTATATAAGTAAATTAAGGTGATTGATTATCATATGGGTAAGGTTGGACGAAGGGTGGTAGGAACAAATGCTCCACCTAGAGTATGTGTGTGTGTGAAATGGAGTCTTATAGTGTGTGTGTGAAACTGAGTCTTTGGTAGGGAAAGTAATTAAGTGTGTGTGGCTTCATCGTAGAGAGGTGATGTGTATGGTAGAGGCCTCCAACGAGGGGGGGTACAAGAGAGAAGAGGCCCGTAAAGAGGGAAGAGAAGGAGTGTGGGCGTGAGAGGAGTGGACATCGAGATAACGTGTTTGTTTGAGAGACACCGAGGAAGACTATTGTCGATGGTGCATGTAGGCGGGAATTAAATGAAGGGATAGTCTTATTGGTTTCTAGGATAGAGGGAAGGAGTGGGAGAGGGGGTAGCTAGAAGGAGGTAGTTAAGTGTGAGTGTGTGTTTTAGAGAAGAGACCCATCCTGACGGAATTCATGTGCACACACGAAGAGAAAGATTCGATGTGGGGTGAGGGTTGAGGGTAATTAACTACGTATGGAGACATATGAGACCTTTGAACATGCATGTGCGAGAGGTATACATACGTGGGATGTGTGTGTGTATGTGTGTGCGTGCATGATCGAGATAACAGAAAGGAGACATAAGTCATGAGATCAACGGGATGGGGGAGATGGATCGGTATGAGTATGACAGTATGCATGCATGTGAGAGTGGAGGGAAGAAGGCCCAATGATTGAGCATGTGTGTGTTTTTCTTTAAGAGAGAGTGGCGTGGGCTGGAGCATGCATCTATGGCGAGGATAGAGAGAGACACACACAACGTGTGTGCAAAATAGATCGACCTATAGATGCATGTATAGAGAAACACATATAGTGTGCGTGATAGGAAGCAAGAGTGCGTGCGAGAAAGAAAGGTTGACAGAGAAACAAATAGATAGAGGGATAGAGATGCTAGCTAGGGGGACATCGGCTAGTTTGTGTGTTAGAGTTAATAGTCGAGTGGTTCAGAGGGGTGAGTTATGTGTGTGAGAGAGAAATATAGAAAGAGGGTGCATGAATGCATGTAGAGAGAAACAGATATAGTGTGCGTGATAGGAAGCAAGAGTGCGGGCGAGAAAGAAGGTTGGTGGAGAAACAGAGAAATAGAAAGATAGAGATGCTAGCTAGAGGGAGATCGGCTAGTGTGTGTGTTAGAGATAATAGTCAAGTGGATCAGAAGGCTGAGTTATGTGTGTGGGTGGGAGAGAGATAGAGAGAGGTGCATGTGAGGGACATACAAATGAATATCAGAGATAAATGAGATCCCGAGAGACGGAGTTTTGTGTTTGCGAGAGAGAAAGATATTTCAGAAGGAGAGTCGTAGCTAGAGAGACATATCAGGGAACACGAGATATCCCTAGGGAGAGAGGGTGTCTGAGCGACATACAAAGGGAATGGTGGAGACTTATGAGACCCTGCGAGACGGAGTTTGTGTTTTTGTGTGAGAGAAAGATATTTAAGAGGCAGAGTCATGGCTATTGAGACATAGGGAGCGTGAGACATCTATGTGTGTGAGGGTGTGTGTGAGCGGCATACATGGGAATAGTAGAGAGAAATGAGACCTCGAGAGACGAAGTTTGTGTTTGTGTGAGAGAAAGAGATTTCACAAGGAGAATCATAGTTAATTAGAGACACATAGTAGTGAGCGAGATATACTTCAAGAGAGATAGAGTGAAGGTCGAGGGAGAGAGTACCGTCAGTGTGTTACGAAGATAAAAGACTGTTGTCGACATACAAGTAGCACGAGAGATACCCATGGGACGGTGAAGGCGTATAGGTCTAGAGAGATATATAAGCATGAGTGATAGCTATATGAGACGAATATTTGGATTAAAGGGGATTCAAATATTTAAACTAGAGATCAGGACATCGATAAATATCATAACGAAAATTGGTCTATCAAACATGCATATTCATTTGAATTTGGGGACACGTGTAATGCTATTTAGTTTATCAATATTAGTGATCCATAGATTTTTTAATTAGAGACAATGCATGGTTTATATGGAATTAATGTCTAAACGGGATTACACTATATATATGTTGCGTGTGTCAAACACATTATACGTGTTTGAGAAGTAAAAAAACCCGCATGAAACACACATTAATTGGAGACAGTTAGCGAGGAATGCATACATTGGATTTCAACATAAAGTGGTTTCGAATATTTGAAAAGTCAAATTAAGATGGATTCAGCCTTATGAATCTGAGATCATGCCATTTGTAAACCATATTTATGTATAAAGGGTGTTGTGCTTTTGAAAATATATATATAAATGATGTATATAGATTTGTATTGGAATACAAAATGGATCCTACCCGAAAAAAAGAATACAAAATGGATTCAAATTGAGTTGGCAAGGTAAACATGCAATCTTTTTCTCCAAAAATTTGAACACAGCGGCGTAAAATCGGGGAGATGGAAATTACTGCCTAACCCTGACACGCAAAACCAGTCGGCTTGATTTCTATAGGTTTCGATAGGGGCAGGCTTGTAATTTTACTCAAACATGACATAACCGCCTCTCACCCGGATTCATACTTGGCGGGCGCCAAAACACAGTTTCTCCTCGGCCGAAATCGGCTCTCACCTCCCCCAGATTCATATAGGGTGGGCGCCAAAACAAACTCTCCTCGGCCGAAATCTCCGTCGGCAAATATTCGATGTATGCGAGATTACCGTCCTATCCCCAACCGACCAATATTGCTGTGATGTAGGAAAATATAAACGGGGGCTAAGTTTATAAATTTCCTCGCATTTGAGACAAGCGCATCCTGAAGACATGGTTCCCCCTACCTCTCTCCCTCCATTTCCCCATTCGTACTCCGTGGGCACCAAAACACCCTCTCCACCCCATTTTCCTCCGTTCGCCACCCCATCCACCACCGTCTTCCTCCACCATGCCGGAGCTGTTACCCTGGCGCCATCGTCCATTACAAGAGATCGACCTCTCTCATCGACGGCTTCGGACTAGGATCCTTGCATCACGTCCTCTTGCTTCATCCGCGCCGTTGTCCACCTTGCTGAGGCTGCTCATATGACCGTCTCGTCCACCGCGCCAGGATATTTCCCTCGCCACCACTGTATAACCTCCTAGATCTGCTCCCACGCTGCCGACAGCCATTGCTACCGTAGCACCTTCAATATCTCAGCAGATGCTTACACGGCGCCACACCAGAGGCGGTACTCTTTCGTATCTGCTGAAGTTACTCCTCTCAGCAAGAAAATAGATCACCACTGCTTTACTGTGATTTCTTGTCCATCACTTAGAATCTTACTTGTTAGTTGAAACCAAACATTGGTTGTGAAGTTACCTTTGTCCGGTTTGCACCTTCAGATCCGCCATGGCACGCTCACCACTATACTCGCAATGCTTATGGTTTTCCCCTTTTATATACCGCATTAGCTTAAATGACAGTCGACTGAATTTCAATTTGGGGTTAGTCCATTTTTGGGAGTTCGCCCGAGTTCGCCGGAGGGAAGGAAGGGGCTCGCCGGAGGGCTGCCCCATTATCTCTCTTAGGGTTTCAGGTGGGGACAGTGGTTGTGGGGGGCGGTCGTCGAGCTATGGTGGGGCCTTGCCGGAGGCAAAACTCGACGCGGGTGGGAGGGTGGGGGTGGGGTTGGCTAGAGGGATGGCCGGGGCCGCCGGAAGACCGGAGGTGGTGGGCGGTTCAGGGGAGGGCGGGGGCCGGTTGTTCGGCCAGCGGCCCGTGCGGTGGTCTGTAGGGGAAGAATAAGAGGCGAGGAAGAAGAAGGGTTAGGATACGTAGGATCTTCATCCAACCGCTTGAAATGGTCGACTGACCCAAATGACAAAAGTTAGGCAACTTGCTTCAAGACATTCCCATATATTCAGTACCATCATCATAGGTGCTTCGAGACGTGCAAGCAGTGCTCCTCAACCCATCAAGCTGAACAACATGCCACTCATAATAACAAACTTAGTTGCTCAAATACGAATCTGATATGAGGCTGACATGTTGTACCAAAATAGAGAATGTTTAATTGGTCAGCTAATGTTCCTACTTTACTTTCGAAAAGCACGTGCGCCACATATCGAGGGACAGCAGGGAGTTGCATTCTTTATGCGCTCTAGTTCATCATGTGTGGGCAACGGACATTTTATTATCCAAAATCTGCTTGCTCTTCTTTAGCATGCTCCTCTTCTATTCTTCTTTAATAAGTACTCCCTCCGTTCCTAAATATAAGTCTTTGTAGAGATTCCTCCATGGACTACATACGGAGCAAAATGAGTGAATCTACACTCTAAAATGTATCTATATACATCCGTATGTGATCCATAGTGGAATCTCTACAAAGACTTGTATTTAGGAACAGAGGGATTATAATAGTAGTATAGTATGTTCCTTGTAGTGAAGAGGAGCAGGGACAATTGTAGTGTACAGGTCTATTTGGTCGCTTGTCATGGACGCTTTCAACTCTTCGTGTTGGTCTGCCGTAATATCCAGCAAATGATGGGAGTTGTGTTGCCTTTGAGAGTTAGACTGATAGTAACAGTACTGCGCCTTCAGTTGTAGAGAGCTGGTATCCGAAGCCTTTCTAGCCGTTCCGGCAATACTAGCACATATTTTCCAGCAAATTCCACTTTCCTGATTTTACTCGTGATGCTTAGGGTTTTCCCATTATATCTACACTATGATCTGTGTAGGTGCTTTGTGTCGTACTAGCAGCAATCCACTCTTGAAGCTAAACAACCCATGAATCATACGTCCAAAGCTTACTTCTTCAAATACGAATGTGATATGATACTGACATTAGTTAACAGACACACATTTAATTGGGCAGCTAATGCTCCCACTTGAGTTTCCAAATGCATGTGGGCACATATAGAGAGACATCATGGAATGGCATTTATTTGGGCGCTCTGATTCATCATGGGTGGGCAACCAACATTATAGAGAAAGAAGCGGAATCTCAATAATATGCTTCCCCTTCTATTCTTTAACATGTTCCTCTTCTGTTCTTCTTTAGTAAGTACAGTATGTTCCTTGTCAGGAAGGGGAGCAAGGACATCTGCAGTCGACAGCTCTATTGGGCCGCTTGTGCTACATGATTTCAGCACTTCGAGTTGGTCTGCCATAATATCCAGGAAATGGTGGGAGCTGTGCGGTCTTTGATAGACTAGACTGATAGTAACAACAGTGCAACTTCATATGAATAGAGCTGGCCTGTAGGTGATCGATAGGCTTTATATTAGTACTGGTAATACAACCCTGTATTTTCCAGCCAGTTCCGCTTTCTCGATTTATTTATGATTGTTATGGTCAAGGTTAGAAAAAGCGGTAGGCGTAAGTGAGGCGGTTAGCCCTCGCCTAGTGCCTAGGCAGTGCTTAAGCGCCCTAGGCGCAGCCTAGGCGGTAATATAATTTTACTACCAAGGTTTATATGTAGTTATTATATGTGTGTCGATGTTAATTAAGGACATATAATTAAGTTAACTACCAGCTACTGCCATCACTGGCAGAGCAAGGACCTAATTACCGGGGGTGCCAAACATCAATACATAGGTAAAAGTTTTTAATAATAAATTACATAAAATTACCTTGGTAGGGCCTAAACATCATCGTAAATCAAACAAATAGTCTAATTTTTTTGTCAAATACACTATGTAAACTATTTTTCGTTAGGGGGTGCCATGGGACCCGCAGCAACCCCTAGATTCGCCCCTGACTACCATTGGAATATGGCATGTTTGGCATATCAGTGCAATATGGCATGATTTCTCGCTTCGGTAGACAATGTCTTGCTTGCGCTGCCTAGACTTCCATTTATACCCTAGGCGAGGCGTTTGGCCATCACCTAGCGCCTAAGCGTGCCTAAGCATCTCCTAGGCACTACCTTTTCCAACAGAGGTTATGGTGTATCCCTTTTATCTACACTACGATCTGCCTAGTGGCTGTGCACTCTCGTTATCATGGTTTGGCAATAAACTTACTATATAGTATATTATGAACCTATCATCTGCCAACTATCCTTACATCTGGAGCTCCCAACAGGGAGCCTATTTTTTTGTGTAGTTGTGCCAGATTATATTAATCTACGCACCATATTACAGCACACATGGGCTCTCTCATCAGAATCCACTTATAGAACACAAGGGTTTACAGGGAGCCCCTATTATATTAGAATATCCTCTTCATTACAAAGATAATCTCACTATTATTTATGTTTTCATGCTTCTCAGATATTGTACGTAATCACAATAAATATAAGAATGCGCACATCAGAAGAATATTGCGGAACAGTTCAATGGGTAAAAAACTTGGCATCAAGGGATTGAGGTCCATTCTGGATGCATTCAAACCCACATGCTCCCGACCTACAGATTCGTATTCAGCATATGATCCTAATGACTATTCTGAGCTCAAGGAGTCAAAGGCATATGGCCTATCATGTTCACCCAATAAGGTGCCTGTTCTAATTTGGCAAGGTTTTATTGGTTGCACGTATCTTGCATAAGGTATCTTGCATATCTTCTGTTTCGTTGCACCGCCATCTGCTTAGTTTACTCATGATATATGTGAAGATGCCATGCCCATCCATTATCAATACCTATTCTATTTGTCGTCATACTCCCTTCGTCCGAAAAAGCTTGTCCCTCAAATGGATGTATCTAGCACCAAGTTAGTGCTAAATACATTCATTTAATGCACAAGCTTGGGACAAGCTTTTTTGGACGGAGGGAGTACCATGTTTTTCCATTCAAATGTTGTTCTTGTGTTTCAGACATCCAAAAGGAAGAGGATGATTGCAGAACCTGAGGGAGTACAAGCAAAGTCCTTGAAAAAGGCGGTGGTACCGGAGAAATCAAATAGCACCTCACTTATATTGGCGATAGAACCAGCCCCGCAAAACCTAGGATATCGCAACTATGTTGCTCACTGCTTTGCTCTTGTTAGTACATGTTGTCCTATCATTGTACTTACATTCATACCTGGTGGATTATGTGATATCATTGTGCATTATAGCTTGCTTATCCACTGTTCGCTCCAAATTATCATATCTATATTAATGCTTACATTAATGTAGAATAAACCCAATGCTTATGTAGAAGTTTTGCTCTGCATTGTTTTTGTAAGTATCTGTTGTCCTTCATCACTGTACTTATATTATCGGCTAGTTGTTCATGTACACTTTGCAGCTTATTCCCTTGCCCTCCATTTTCTACACATCACATCTATATTTACTATTGCCAACATATTGAATAAAACCAATGCTACTAAAGAAGTTTAGCTCTGCATTGCTCTTGTCAGTGCCTTTTGCATGTATGATGTACTTACATTTATAGTCTGCATCTTAGCTTTAATAATTGCCATTTGTTCCTATATTATCACATCTATATTTACTCTTAACAAAATGTAGAATAAAGGCAATGCTCTTGAAGAAGGGTCTGTGGTAAAGTTCTTGAATTGCACCCCCCCCCATCAATATGGACAAGGGCTTTATAGAGCCGGTCTTCACTACTAACGTAAGTTTGTCCTCCTCAAGCCTTCAAACTTTGTTGTGTATATTTGGATAGCTATGACTGCAAATGCTATTTATTTTTGTCGTCTGCATCAAATTGCATGTTCAAAGTTTATTACGAAGAAGTACATAAACATAAGTTTGTCCTTCTCAATTTCAGTTTTTAGTTGCACAACCTAGTTCCTTATTCATACCATGTAAATTAAAATAAACATACAAAGTTATCTTCTTTAGCACTGCATGTATGCTTGTGTTCTTATCTGCAATCCAGTGGTGTGGTGAAACTACCAACTCCAGCACAATATCATATCCTGCTATGTCTTAACTATGAACAATGCCATATTATGTTAATGTTATTTAAATCATGTCTCTTTATTTACCAATCTGAAATGGTATAAATTGACAGTACACTCACCATTCATGCTTATACATTGTTTAGCACTACATGTATGCATGTGTTCTTGATCTGTAATCCAGTGGTGTGGTGAAGCTGGCTGCTCTTGCACAATGCCATTTCCTGCCGTCTTAACTATGAACAATGCCTATTATGTTAATGCTATTTTAAACAATGTCTCTTTGTTTCTGACTAAGAAATGAGATGAATTAACAGCATTGATGCTAATACATGCAAAACCTGTTTTCCACCTACTTGTTTCTCTTTCAGGGTGACATCACTAATGCTAGGAAGAACTGCCACAATGATAGTGAGACGAACCCATTGCTTGTCCCTCCAACATATAGTCCAGAGAAGAAGGCAACACATCTTGAGGATAGCGATACAACCCCAAAGTCATGTCTTGATGTAGTGTCAAACTTACTTGCTAATAGCAGTGACATAAGGTCGATGAAGTCGCTGCCTGAATCTGTTCGACTTCAGTCTAAAATTCAAGCAGATAGACATGCTTCCGCTCAAATCCGACTAGAACTCCAGTCTCTATGCAAGATTAACCATAAGTACAGGATGTCTATTGATGCTATGCAGCTTGAGTTGGTGGATATAAGTGTCAAACAAGTGCACTCTCATCATGTTGTTAAGCTGCTTGCGCTGCAGCTCCTGGGCAGGGCTAACCTTTCTTGAACTATGGTGAAGTGTTGTCGGTTCTGTCTATTATTTTGTCGGCGTGTTTACTTCCACTACTGGCGACCTGCACAGTGTATGGAATCTGCTGTCTGGTTGCCCTTTATTATCACTGGCGGCGAACTTTGATGCCCAGGGGATGTAATATGCTGTAATTTCTTTGTTGTATAGTCTAGGTTTATTCTTCGTCACGATGCTGTAATTTATTTGCTGTATGTTCTGTCGTCGCTCTGAGAAAAGGTCGTAATCTTCGATCGGACCGCAATTAGCCAATACGTTAGGTTTATATAAAAAATCTGGCCGGCCGCCAATCACTATGAATGAGCCGAACCGTGGGCCTACAATCATCTTGGGCCTTTAGTAGGCCTAGACTTAATCTGGCCCTCTATTAGTTTCGGGCTTTAAAAGGCCGAGTAAAGCGCTTGCCTTAATTTGGCAAAAAAATAAAATGGGCTTTTAACATGCTGAGATGTAGATTGAGCCTGAATTGTGTCGAACAAATCACGGGCCGACAACAGGCTGGAATATACATCGGCCCATTATTGGCCCAGTGATATGATGGGCCATTAACAGGCCGAAATGTTGTTAGGCCTTGGTGGGCCCAATTTCAGGACGGGCTGGAAGCATGCCGATTGCATAGCGGGCCGAAATTAGGCCCTATCAAGGGCCTTTTATGGGCCGATAGGCAGTTTGGGATAAAATGTATCCACAAAGACTACGGGCGTTAAGAGGCCGAAAGTCACTACGGGCTAGAATTAGGCCCAGATGCAGCTCGGGCCTTTAAATGGCCGAAAGTGAAACCGGGTCGAAAGAGGCCCATATGAACATAGGACCGCTGACATGCCGAAACTAATATCGGGCCGAACTATTAAACGGGCCATTAACTGGCCGAAGAGCAAAGCAGGCCCCCAATTGGCCCAAAGGCACGGTAGCTGTTAAAGGGCCGTATCGGTTATGGGCCGTAATTTGTCCCAAAATATTACAGGTTGTTAATGGGCCGGATCTGATATGGGCCATAAACTAGCCCAGAATATTGCAGGCATTTAATGGGCCGTATCTGATGTGGGCCACAATTTGGTCCAGAAAATGAATGGGTCGGCCCGTTAGTGTAGGGGAACATAGCATGCAATTTCAAAAAAAAATTCTACGCTCACGCAAGATCTATCTTGGAGATGCATAGAAACGAGAGGGGGAGAGTGTGTCCACGTACCCTCGTAGACCGAAAGCGGAAGCGTTTGTTAATGCGGTTGATGTAGTCGAACTTCTTCTCGTTCCGACCGATCAAGCACCGAACGTACGGCACCTCCGAGTTCTGCACACGTTCAGCTCGATGACGTCCCTCGACCTCTTGATCCAGCAAAGTGTAGAGGGAGAGTTCCGTCAGCACGACGGCATGGTGACGGTGATGGTGAAGTGATCCGTGCAGGGCTTCGCCTAAGCACTACCAGAATATGACCGGAGGAGTAAACCGTGGAGGGGGGCGCCGCACACGGCTTGGAACAATTGATGTGTGTTCTAGCGGCCCCCCACATATATATAGGTGGGAGAGGGAGAGGGGCAGCAAGGGGCGCCCCAAGTAGGAGTAATCCTACTTGGGCGCCTCCTCCAAGTCGGCCTCCCCCCCTTCCATAAGTGTCGGAGGGGGAAGGAAAGAGAGGGGGGAAGAGAAGGAAAGGGGGAGGCCGAATCCTCCCCTTTCCTTTCTCCCTTCCCCTCCTTCCTTCTCCTCCTATTCGGCCTATATGGGGGCGCACCAGCCCGCTAGGGGCTGGTCTGTCCCGCCCTTGGCCCAATAAGGCCCATATCTTTGCCGGGGGGTGCCCGGAACCCCTTCTGGTGACCCGATACGTACCCGGTACCCCCGGAACACTTCCGGTGTCCGAATACTATCGTCCTATATATGAATCTTTACCTCTCGACCATTTCAAGACACCTCGTCATGTCCGTGATCTCGTCCGGGACTCCGAACAACATTCGGTCACCTATCACATAACTCATATAATACAAAATCGTCATCGAACGTTAAGCGTGCGGACCCTACGGGTTCAAGAACTATGTAGACATGACCGAGTCACCTCTCCGGTCAATAACCAATAGTGGAACCTGGATGGTCATATTGGTTCCAACATATTCTACGAAGATCTTTATCGGTCGTACCGTAATGACAACATATGTTATTCCCTTTGTCATCGGTATGTTACTTGCCCGAGATTCGATCGTCGGTATCTTCATACCTAGTTCAATCTTGTTACCAGCAAGTCTCTTTACTTGTTCCATAATGCATCATCCCACAACTAACTCATTAGTCACATTGCTTGCAAGGCTTATCATGATGTGCATTACCGAGAGGGCCCAGAGATACCTCTCCGATACTCGGAGTGACAAATCCTAATCTCGATCTATGCCAACCCAAACAACACCTTTGGAGATACCTATAGAGCATGTTTATAATCACCCAATTACGTTGTGACGTTTGATAGCACACAAGGTATTCCTCCGGTATTCGGGAGTTGCATAATCTCATAGTCAAAGGAATATGTATAAGTCATGAAGAAAGCAATAACAATAAAACTTAACGATCATTATGCTAAGCTAACGGATGGGTCTTGTCCATCACATCATTCTCCTAATGATGTGATCCCGTTCATCAAATGATAACACATGTCTATGGTTAGGAAACTTAACCATCTTTGATTAACGAGCTAGTCTAGTAGAGGCTTACTAGGGACATAGTGTTTTATCTATGTATCCACACATGTATCAAGTTTCCGGTTAATACAATTCTAACATGAATAATAAACATTTATCATGATATAAGGAAATATAAAATAACAATTTTATTATTTCCTCTAGGGCATATTTCCTTCAGTTAGATCTGATGAAATCATGTGGGCCTTTTCTTGGGCCGGCTTTTAAACCTATATGGGCCTCTATTGGGCCGTCCCACGTGTGAACGTTTCATTGGCGACTCCTGTCCAGTGGACATTTGACATCTGTCCCAATGAGGAGCTGACGCGTGGATCCTCCGGCGAATGAGAATTTTACACGTGAAAAATCCCCATTGGTCAGGGCTGTTAACGGGTTATCGGATCCAAACCGGAACCCGATAGCTTAACGGTGACCCGTTACGGTGGATGCCACGTGTCGGTTACCCTTGTCGAAAACACTTCCATGCGCCATTTATCGTCATGGAAGTGGACACTTACATGATGATAATTTTGGTATTGTCATGGAACACTTCTACGACAGCACAGGTATGACTATCTTGATGCTGTCACAAAATCGTCATGGATGTACATGCATGACAGGAAACGTGACCTACTGTTACAAACACGTATCATCACGGAAGTGTTTTTTTTGTAGTGTATGCTAGCATGGTTGGGCATAACTTTATTGATGATGGTCCAAGGCGATTTCAATGTAACTTAGTATTTAGTCAGGGTACTCGTGAGATTATTACTTTGCCTGCGCCTGCCTTGTTTGATATTTTCAGGGGCAAATACACTTATGCCCGAGGACATTTACTCTTATTGGGGCATGACACCGCCCCAAACACTTGAGCCAGAGCCAACACCTGAGACTGAGCCCGTCGAGGAGCCCGTCTATCAGTGGGAGCCTCAGTATTACCCAGGAGGTGGCTATTTTGACCCATGGCCATAGACCAACTTAGGCCAAAAGCCTAAGCTTGGGGGATTACGTATTTCTCACCGACATTACATTCATGTATCACTCATTCATTTCAGTTGTCGGTGTTCATCCTTTTTCATTATATATCCATGTTAGTTTATTTCCCGCTTTCTTCTTGTGTGTTTGAAAAACTTAGAAACTACAAAAATATTTCAATGTGTTTCTCTAAAATTCTTTTCTTTTATTTGAGTTGTCTCAAGGAGAAGACCACAATGAAAATGCTGAGTGGCTCTCATATGCATTATTTTTTATCTAACAAAGAGCCCATATTACCTTGTCTTCTCCTTTGAATAAAATGTTTGCAGATTCCAGCTTAGTCCATGACACACTTGCACTATTATTATTTTCACATCATTTGGTCGTGCAAGTGAAAGGCAATAATGACGATGATTTGATCAAGTGACCGCGATGAAGGAAAGCTGGTATGAACTCTTCTTGTTTTTGTTTATATAAATATGTTTAGCTCGGTCGATCATGATTCAGCATATTATGAGTAAACATGTTTGTGATGACAATTAGAGATTATAGTTGCTCATGCCATGCTTAAATAGCTAGGAGTGGATAATGATTTATCTTGAGTGTCAACATGCATTAAAATAGTTATGATGTAGTTTGTTAGTATGGTATCCTCCTCTGAACAATTCAAGTGGCTTGACTTGGCACATGTTCACACATGTAGTTGATTCAAAACCAACATAGCCTCCACGATATTTATGTTCATGGTGTCTATATCCTACTCATTCTCATATTCAATGTTAATTATTCTCAATGCATGATTATGACCGTTTTCACGCTCTAGTTGGTCGCTTCTCAATCTATTTGCTAGCCTTTGCCTGTACTAAGCGGGAATACTGCTTGTGCATCCAAATCCTTAAAATGAAAGTTGTTCTAGATGAGTCCACTACATCTACCTATATGCGGTATTACTCTGTTGTTCCAAGTAAATTTGCATGTGCCACCTCTAATCATTGAAATAAGCATTTGTTTTGTGTGCCCGTACCGCTCATGGAGCGACAGGGGCGGTCAGTATCTTCCATGCTAAGCGGGTTATTCTCATGATGGGTGTTTATTCACTTGTCATTACACAAGAGAGGCTGTTAATTGGGATGCCCAGTCCTGTAATCATAATAAAGAAAAATATAATGACACAAACTCCCCCAGAAAGTTGATTGTATGGAGGGCACCCGTGAATTCGGCTAGCCATGACTTGTGTTTGTATGGTTGAGGGGGAGTAAACTTTACCTATCCGCTTGGGAACCGCCGATAATGTGTTTAGCATGGAAGATATTGAAAATCCTCAGTCATGAGGTTGACAGGAAAGGTATGCGTCTCAAAATTGTATTCATCTCTATTTTAAGCTTTGAGCTCTAGCACCTCTGCAAATCCCTGCTTCCCTCTGCGAAGGGCCTATCTATTTACTTTTATGTTATTTACTTTTATTGTTGAGTCATCACCTTCTCATTCAAGCACCAATTCGGAGAGCACTATTGTCATTCTTATGCATTAGTATAGTTAATGTTGAGTGTGACATGACTGGATCTCTTCTAACATGAATTACAATATTTAGTCACTACTTGAACTTCAGAGGTGCTCTACATTTATGTTTTGCGGACTCGGAAATGGCTAGGGAGATACCATGTTATCATATTATATCATGATTGTTTTGACAAAATGTTGGCATTTGAGGTATCTTATTATTTCTCGCTAGTTGGTTATGTTATTGTCATGAGTAAATGTGAGACCTAAATCTTATCCTTCATATGGCTAGTTCATAATCTTTGCTAAAAAATTGAGCACTGATTAAGCATATATACAGTAACAAGAACAAAAAGAGTTTGTAAAAGTTTTTCTTTATCACTTTCAGTTTGCAACTGAATCGCTTGAGGACAAGCAATGAGTTAAGCTTGGGGGAGTTGATACGTCCCGAACGTATGTTCTTTTCCAAACACTTTTGCTCTTGTTTTGGACTCTAATTTACATGATTTGATTTGAACTAGCCCAGACTGACGTTGTTTTCAGCAGAATTGTCATGGTGTTATATTTGTGCAGAAATAAAAGTTCTCGGATTGAGCTGAAAATTTACGAAGAATATTTCTAGAATATATAAAAAATACTAGCGAAGAGAACTACTAGAGGGGGGCCACCTAGGAGCCACAAGCTCAAGGGGCACGCCCACCCCCAAAGGAGCAACCAAAGCTTGTGGGTCCCACGAGCCTCCGGCTGGCCTAATTCCATCTCCATAAATACCTATTCATGCAGAAAAAATCAAAGAGAAAGTTTCATCGTGTTTTACGATACAGAGCCGCCGCCACCTGCTGTTCTTCACCGGGGGGGGCTGATCTGGAGTCCATTTGGTGCTCCGGAGAGGGGGATTCAACGTCGTCATCATCATCAACCATCGTCCATCAACAATTTCATGATACTCACCACCGGGAGCGAGTAATTCTATCATAGGCTTGCTGGACGGTGATGGGTTGGATGAGATTTGTCATGTAATCGAGCCAATTTGTTAGTGCTTGATCCCTAGTATCCACTATGTTCTGAGGTTGATGTTGCTATGAATTTTCTATCCTTAATACTTGTCACTAGGGCCCTGATACGTCTCCAACGTATCTATAATTTTTGATTGTTCCATGCTGTTATATTATCAATCTTGGATGTTTTATATACATTTACTAGGAACTTTATATCATTTTTTGGGACTAACCTATTAACTTAGTGCCCAGTGCCAGTTGCTATTTTTTGCTTGTTTTCTACTTTGCAGAATATCAATACCAAACAAAGTCCAAATGCCACGAAACTTTTTGGAGATTTTTTTTCTGCCAAGAAGAGACCCTGGAAGCTTCTGGAGGCCACGAGAAGAGGCTCGTGGGGCCCACTAGGCACCAGGGCATGCCAGGGGCCTCCGGCGCGCCCTGGTGGGTAGTGGGGCCCACGGGCACCACCTTGACCTACCTCCGCCTTTATAAATACTCTAAAATCCCAAAAACCCTAGGGGAGTCGACAAAATATTTTTTCCACCGCCGCAAGTTGACGAACCACGAGATCCAATCTAGAGGCCTTTTCCGGCACTCTGCCGGAGGGAGCAACGATCACGGAGGGGTTCTTCGTCATCCTTGCTGCCCCTCCGATGATGCGTGAGTAGTTTACCATAGACCTACGGGTCCGTAGTAAGTAGCTAGATGGCTTCTTCTCTCTTTTTGATCTTCAATACAATGTTCTCCTTGATGTTCTTGGAGATCTATTTGATGTAACTCTTTTTTGCGATGTGTTTGTTGGGATCCGATGAATTGTGAGTTAATGATCAGATCTATCCATGAATATTATTTGAGTTTTTTCCGAACTCTTTTATGCATGATTGTTATAGCCTCGTATTTCTTCTTCGGTTTATTGGTTTGGTTTGGCCAACTAGATTGATTTGTCTTGCCATGGGAAGAGGTGCTTTGTGATGGGTTTGATCTTGTGGTGCTCAATCTCAGTGACAGAAAGAGACATGACACACCTGTATCATTGCTATTAAGGGTAACAAGATGGGATCTATTTCATACGTGAGTTTATCTTGTCTACATCATGTCATCTTTCTTAATGCATTACTCCGTTTTTCCATGAACTTAATACACTAGATGCATGCTAGATAGCGGTTGATATGTGGAGTAATAGTAGTAGATGCAGAATCATTTTGGTCTACTAATCTTGGACGTGATGCCTATATACATGATCATTGCCTTGGATATCATCATAATTATTTGCTTTTCTATCAATTGCCCAACAGTAATTTGTTTACCCACCGTATGCTATTTTCTCGAGGGAAGCCTCTAGTGAAAACTATGGCCCCCGGGTCTATTTACTATCATATATTAAAACCAAAAATACCTTGCTGCAATTTTTTGTTTTTTATTTTATTTTGTGTTTTTGTTAGATCTATTTATCAAAACCTATACAATTTAATCTTTCTCTTGATCGTTGAGGGATTGACAACCCCTCTACGTGTTGGGTTGTGAGTCTTTGTTGTTTGTGTGCAGGTGCTATTTACATAGTGTTGCTTGGTTCTCCTACTGGGTTTATAACCTTCGTTTCATAACTAAGGGAAACACTTATCTCTACTGTGCTACATCATCCCCTCCTCTTCGGGGAAATCCCAACGCATCTCACAAGTAGTAGGAAAAATTTCTGGCGCCGTTGTCGAGGAGACATCATGAACATCTATCAAGTACCTACGCACAAACTTTCATCTCCTTGCATTTACTTTATTTGCCATTTGCCTCTCGTTTTTCATCTCCCCCACTTATAAAATGTTTTATTGAAAAAACACAAAAATGTTTCACTTTGTTGCTTTGCTTGTTTGTTTGGCATAATTGTGTGTTTATTGAAAATCAGAAAACAAAAAGCTTATGGATCCTCATCCACTTGGTAATCTTTTTAAAAGATCCAATAATGATGAACCAATTGCTAGTGAGTTGAGTGCACTAGATTATCTTTATGAAGTTTTGCTTGAAATTCGTGAATCTGAAAATTGTGATGAAGTGCTAAAAGAAGAAATTTATAAAGTGGTTCATGATAGCTCCTTGAATGAAAAGCATGATTGCAATGAGGTTATTATAAATTTTATTAATGTCAGTTGTGTTAATAATATGCAAAACCCCAAGCTTGGGGATGCTAATTTTGCTATGTCCACTACTTATTGTAATGATCATGATTGGGGTGATTCTTCTTATGATCTTGAAAATTTAGTTAAGCCTCATGATGAATATGATATTGATAATAGTGTTTGCAATAATATTGAAAGTGGGTTTGGAAGATTTCTAACTTTAAGTAATAATGATCCCACTACTTTGGATAATGATCAATCCTATGAATTTTTTGATAAAAGTGGGCTTGGAGAGGTCATCACATTATTTGATGATAACCCCACTATTTTGGAAGAGTGTCAACTTTGCGTGCATGTGGATCATGTAGAGAATATGTTCTGTGATAGCTATATTGCTGAATTTGAATATGATCCCACATATAATTATTATGAGTATGGTTGTAGAAATTTTCATGTTACTAAATTACTTCCCTTCATGTTGAGATTGTCAACATTTTATTCTTCTTCCTTGCATATGCTAGTTTTTGCTTGTTTTGATAATTTGTTTGCTTATAAAATGCCTATGCATAGGAAGTATGTTAGACTTAAATTTTATTTTCACATACTATATGATGCTCTCTTTGTGCTTCAATTCTTGTCTTTCATGCGAGCATCATTAAAATTATCAATGCCTAGCTAAAAGGCTTTAAAGAAAAGCGCTTGTTAGGAGACAACCCAATATTCTTATTTTCTATTTTTATGTGTTTACACAATTATGCTACTGTTATGATTGTTTTTTAATGTTTTAGTTAGTGTTTGTGCGAAGTAAAGCCTTTAGGATTATGTTGGATGATAGTTGACTTGATCCTATTGGAAAACAGAAGGTTTCGCGTCCAGTAGCTGAATTGTTACAATTTTCTCAAATGCGGTAAAATTCTGATTTTTTTACACATTATTGATATGCAAATTTCCCACTACATAAAAAAATTTCAGAATTTTTGGAGTTACAGAAGTATGAGATTAATTCAGTTTTCTACAGACTGTTCTGTTTTTTATAGATTCTGTTTTCGTTGCATTGTGTGCTTATTTTGATGAATCTATGGATTGTATCGGGGGGTATATGCCATGGTAAAGTTAGAATACAGTAGGTATAATGCAATAACAAAATATTAATGGGTTTTCTGCAGTACTTAAAGTAGTAAATTGTTTCTTATACTAACGGATCTCACGAAGGTTTTGTTAAGTTTAGTGTGATTGAAGTTTTTAAGTTTTGGGTGAGATCACGATGGATGAAGGAATAAGGAGTGGCAAGAGGCTAAGGTTCGGGATGCCCGAGGCACCGCAAGGTAATATTCAAGGAGTCCCAAGCAACTAAGCTTGGGGATGCCCCGTAAGGCATCCCCTCTTTCTTCTAACGACCATCGGTAATTTTACTTGGAGCTATATTTTTATTCATCACATATCATGAGTTTTGCTTGGAGCGTCTTGTATTATATGAGTCTTTGCTTGTTTTGATTTTTAGATTGTCAGAATCATCCTTGCTGAACACACTTGTTTGAGAGAGCCACACGCATATCATGATTTGCTAGAATACTCTATGTGCTTCACTTAAATTTTTTGAGCTAGGCAGTTGCTCTAGTACTTCACTTATATCTTCTTAAGCACGGTGGTGGTTATATTTTAAAGAAATATTCTCTCATGCTTCAGTTATATTATTTTGAGAGTTGAAATTTTTTGAAGAAATATTTATGCTCTCGTTCTTCACTTAGATCTTTTTGAGAGTTAAGAATAGTAACGAAAACTCTCATGTGATCCCGAGCTCCAGTGATCCTGGATGAACAGTAAAATCCAAAAAAATAGTAATAAATTCAAAAAAATCTGAAATTTTTTGTCAAGAAACTTTGATAATTTTTCTACATGCGTGCCAATTTTCGTGATGAAATGACATTTGTGGAGGTCTCGGCAAAAAAAACAAAATCATGCTCCAAAAAAACTGTTTTTGGAAGCATTTTGGAGCATCGATTTTGTTTTTTTTGCCGAGACCGGCATGAATGTCATTTCGTCATGAATTTTTGCACGCACGTAGGAAAAACATCAACGTTTCTTGCCAAAAAATTTCAGATTTTTTTGAATAATTTATTATTTTTTCGGATTTTACTGTTCATCCGGGATCACTGGAGCTCGGGATCACATACTACGCGTCCGAATAGTAATGGTAATTTGCACGAGATATGAACTTGGTCCCAAAGTGATAGATATTCAAGAGGGTTATAATAAAAACTTTCATGAAGATCATTGGATATTATAAACATGATTCCTTGCAATAGTTTTGCGATATGGAGATAGTAATATATGAGTCATGTTGGTGAGTAATTATGCTTTAGTAAGAACATTGGTGTTAAGGTTTGTGATTCCCTATGCAAGCACGAAAGTCAATCATTATGCAACGAAGTTACATCCTACTTGTGGTGCATTATTCGGTGTTAGTTATGTTTAATGCTCGTTTATGATCGTTTTCGTTTCTTGGTTGGTCGCTTCTCAATCTATTTGCTAGCCTTCATTTGTACTAAGCGAAAATACTGCCCGTGCATCCAACTCCTTAAACCCAAAAGTTGTGCCAAATGAGTCCACCATACCTACCTGTATGCCATATTTCCATGTTGTTCCAAGTAAATTTATATGTGCCAAATCTAATTTTTAAAATGAATTTCCTTTTTGTGTGCCCGTACCGCTCATGAAGCGGCAGGGGGTGGCCAATATTTTCCATGCTAGACATTTTATTCTCAAGATGAGTGTTTATTCACTTGTCATTGCAAGAGAGTGTGGCAGGTAATAGGGATGCCCAGTCCCGAAATGAATTTTTTTTACATTATGTTGTCAAATAATAAATTCCTTGGAAAGTATTGGTATGGAAGGCACTCGTGGATATGGCTAGCCATGGATTGTGAAAGAATGGTGGAAAAAGGAATAAACTTTACTTTATGTTTGGGAACCACCTATGATTTATCTAGCATGGAAAGTATTGGGAATTCTTGGTCGTTTTCGTTGACAGGAAAAGCATGCCTCTCAAAACAATGTTATCTCTCAATTTAAGCTATGAGCTCTGGCACCTCTACAAATCTCTGCTTCCCTCTGCGAAGAGCCTATCTATTTACTTTTATGCAATTTTTATTTTTATTGAGTGTCCATCTTCTCTTATAAAGCACCATTTAGGGAACACTATTATCATACTTGTGCATTGGATGTAGCTAATATTTAAGTGTGTTTCATGAATGGATCAATGACTGAGCATAATGGGCTAGGGATAGCTTTCTTTAGCGTTGATATTTTTAAAGAGATGGTTGCTTGTTGATATGCTTGAGTATTGATATCTTCATGTCAAATTATAGACTATTGCTTTGAATAATTTAAAGTCCAAATGTCCATGCTACAAAAGAAATAATATGTGATGAACATGATAGGCAGCATTCCACATCAATTTTTTTGTTTTTTATCATTTACCTACTCGAGGACGAGCAGGAGTTAAGCTTGGGGATGCTGATACGTCTCCAATGTATCTATAATTTTTTATTGTTCCATGCTGTTATATTATCAATCTTGGAAATTTTATATACATTTACTAGCAACTTTATATTATTTTTTGGGACTAACCAATTAACTTAGTGCCCAGTGCCAGTTGCTATTTTTTTGCTTTTTTTACTTTGCAGAATATCAATACCAAACGAAGTCCAAATGCCACGAAAAAATTTGGAGATTTTTTTTGGCAAGAAGAGACCCTTGAAGCTTATGAGGCCACGAGAAGAGGATCATGGGGCCCACTAGGCACCAGAGCACGCGAGGGGCCTCCGGCGCGCCCTGGTGGGTAGTGGTGCCCACGGGCACCGCATTGACCTACCTCCGCCTCTATAAATACTCTAAAATCCCAAAAACCCTAGGGGATTCGACGAAATACTTTTCCGCCGCTGCAAGTTCCAGAACCATGAGATCCAATCTAGCGGCCTTTTTCGGCATTCTACCGGAGGGGGCAACGATCATGGAGGGGTTCTTCATCATCCTTGCTGCCCCTCCGATGATGCGTGAGTAGTTTACGACAGACCTACGGGTCCGTAGTTAGTTGCTAGATGGCTTCTTCTATCTTTTTGATCTTCAATACAATGTTCTCCTTGATGTTATTGGAGATCTATTTGATGTAACTCTTTTTTGCGGTGTGTTTGTTGGGATCCGATGAATTGTAGCGCCCAAGATGCGATTCTATCCCAATCACGTGATGAATTCATGATCGGGGCACAATCGCATTTCGAGCGCATAGCAAGGTGGATATCATTACAACATACCATGTACTGAGTAGATGAGAATACAAGATAAAGGCTTACACTCGCCACAAGCTTCAACATGAATACAACAGTACATCAATACATGGCATTCATCATACAGAAGAGCAGGATTCGACTACGGATGAAAACAAACGAAAAAGAAGAACGACATCCACCCTGCTAATCCCAGGCTCCCCCGACCCGGAACCTATTCCCTTGATCGAAGAAGAAGCAGAAGAACTCCAAAACAAGCAAGCATCGCACTCGCGTCAGATCATCGCATTACTTGTACCTGCAACTGTTGTTGTAGTAAACTGTGAGCCACGAGGACTCAGCAATCCCATTACCATGGGTATCAAGACTAGCAAAGCTTAATGGGGTAAGGAAAGGATAAGTGGTGAGGTTGCAGCAAGCGACTAAGCAATGTATGGTGGCTAACTTACGAGTACAAGAATAAGATGAGAAACTACGCAACAGTCGCAACTAGTAATGATCAAGAAGTGATCCTGAACTACTTACGTTCAAACATAACCCCACCGTGTTCTCTTCTCGAACTCACTCGAAAAGAGACCGTCATGGTTACACACGCGGTTGGTGTATTTTAATTCGGATCTGGTGTCAAGTTCTCTACAACCGGATATTAAAAATTCCCATCTGCCACATAACCGCGGGCACGG
Source organism: Thinopyrum elongatum (assembly GCA_011799875.1). Taxonomy (NCBI): domain Eukaryota; kingdom Viridiplantae; phylum Streptophyta; class Magnoliopsida; order Poales; family Poaceae; genus Thinopyrum; species Thinopyrum elongatum. The sequence continues at coordinate 294,387,250 of CM022303.1, read as the reverse complement.
CTCTCGAAAGTTTAAACCCTGCAGGGGTGTCCCAACTTAGCCCATGACAAGCTCATGATCCGCGGAGACAATCCTCCATCGCGGGACACTCCGATCAAGCTCGGTATCCCGGTGCACAAGACATTTCGACAATGGTAAAACAAAACCAGCAAGACCTCCCGACGTGCCGACACCCTGATAGTAGCCGCGCGTATCTCGTTTCAGGCCACGACGGATGAGCTACGCGTACAGGTGCCAAAATAACCCAGGTTGCCCCGGGGCGGCCCCGCACAGTGCTCTAGTTTGGACCAACACTCATGAGGAGCACTGGCCCGGGGGTTGATTAAGTCCTCGGGGTCCGGAAAGTCCCTATGCAAGTTTTTAGTTGTTATTAGGCAAATGGTAAAACCAATGTTGGGCCTTGCTGGAAGAGTTTTATTCAAAGCGAACTGTCAAGAGGGGCCCATAAACCCTCACCGTGTTAGGGACGCAAAATCAAGGAACATAACACCGGTATGACGGAAACTAAGGCGGCAAGAGTGGAACAAAACACCAGGCAAAAGGCCGAGCCTTCCACCCTTTACCAAGTATATATGTGCATTAATTAAATAAGAGATATTGTGATATCCCAAGATATCCATGTCCCAACATGGAACAACCTGCAACTGCACCTGCAACTAGCAACGCTATAAGAGGGGCTGAGCAAAGCGGTAACATAGGCAAACAACGGTTTGCTGGGATGGTGAAAAAGGTTAGAGGCTTATCATGGCATATTGGGAGGCTTGATAAACAAGTGGTAGGAAGCGCGACATAGCGATAGCATCGAGACAACTAGCATAGCAAAGATAGTAGTGAGATCCAAGGTGACGGTCATCTTGCCTGAAATCCCGCTAGGAAGAAGAACGAGTCCATGAAGAAGACGAGCGGGCGTAGACGAACCAAGCGTAGTCGAACGAATCCTCACAATCGCAATGAAAACCGGGAACTATCGAGGAGAAGCGCAACCGGAAAGAAGCAAACGACATGGTAAACCAACAAGCATAAACATGGCATGATGCATAACCAAATATGATGCATGTCGGTTTAATGAGGCATGGCATGGCAAAGTGCAACAAACAATACTACAAATTAAGTGGAGCTCAATATGCAACGAGTTGCATATTGACGAAACACCACATTCAAGTTATTTAGTTCGCTCTCGTTTATGCTACACATCAATATTAAATGTTGTTAAACATGGCAAGAGGTGAAGCATAATTAAACTACCTATCTAGGCAAGTTTAAATGAGGCCGGAACAACAAACAACAATTCCGGAAAATCCCCATGTGCATATTTCGAATTTGGTACTGTTCTGCCCTAAACCATATTTTAATGTTGTTAAATAGCAAAATAAAGTGCAACATGTTAAACTATGCATTTTTCTACCCCATTTACATATAAAGTTCATTTAATTCGGAGCTACGGTTAATTAGTTATGAAATAAACCATTTTAGCATGTTATTTATGCAAATTAATGCAAACAACAATTTTAACATTTTAAATGTTGTTATCATGATGCGGATGACATATACAAGTTTTATGCAATTTTATGAAATCTTGGCATGAAGGATGATAAGAGCATTTGTCGCCATGACGGAATGAAAGGGTGCCACGGCGATGATAACGGAAACGGTGCCACGGCAACGTTTCGATGATCCGACAACTCATTGAGATACCGGTGCAAAAGAGCAAGTGTGCGGATGTGCGGAACATGCTAGAGATGGTGGGGTGATCCCGGTTACCGGGTTCCCATGGGTCGACGCATGGCAAACGAGGAGGACCGAGCAATGACAACTCGGACACGGTGCAAACACGAGCATCTCATACAACACACATGCATACGTCCATGGATGGTCGTCTCGACATTTATACCTTTGAAGCGTGCGATTCGGGGTGGTTTGGGTCAAAGCGATGTAGTCGTTCACGGTTGTCGTGGGAAGTAGTGGTACTCGACGTTGGTAGTGGAAGTAGTGGTACACGTTTTGTAGTCGTACACACTCCGTAGATGTTCGGGGTCACAACGAGGAACTTGACATCCACGGGGTCTTCGAGGGTCGACGGTAGTGGTACACACGTCATCGGGGTACTTGTCGGATCCGAGAGGTACTTGGCGAAATGCACGTCGACGGTAGTTGTACTCATATCGTCGTGGTACTTGGCGATATCCGGGACGGTCTTACTCATATCTATCCGTGAATATTATTTGAGTTTTATCTGAACTCTTTTATGCATGATTGTTGTAGCCTCGTATTCTTCTCCGGTTTATTGGTTTGGTTTGGCCAACTAGATTGATTTGTGTTGCCATGGGAAGAGGTGCTTTGTGATGGGTTCGATCTTGTGGTGCTCCATCTTAGTGACAGAAGGAGACATGACATGCATATATCTTTGCTATTAAGGGTAACAAGATGGGATTTATTTCATGCGTGAGTTTATCTTGTCTACATCATGTCATCTTTCTTAATGCATTACTCCGTTTTTCCATGAACTTAATACACTAGATGCATGCTGGATAGCGGTCGATGTGTGGAGTAATAGTAGTAGATGCAGAATCATTTATGTCTACTAAGCTTGGATGTGATGCCTATATACATGATCATTGCTTTGGATATCATCATAATTATTTTCTTTTCTATCAATTGCCCAATCATAATTTGTTTACCCGATGTATGCTATTTTCTTGAGAGAAGCCTCTAGTGAAAACTATGGCCCTCGGGTCTATATTCTATCATATATTAAAACAAAAATACCTTGATGCAATTTTATTTTATTTATTTTATTTTGTGTTTTTGTTAGATCTATTTATCAAAACCTATACAATTTAATCTTTCTCTTGACCGTTGAGGGATTGACAACCCCTTTATGCATTGGGTTGCGAGTATTTGTTGTTTGTGTGCAGATGCTGTTTACATAGTGTTTCTTGGTTCTCCTACTGGATTGATAACCTTGCTTTCATAACTGAGGGAAATACTTATCTCTACTGTACTGCATCATCCCCTCCTCTTCGGGGAAATCCCGACGCAGCTCACAAGTAGCAGGCTCGAGTGCCATGAATCCAGATCTGAACCCTTCATGTTTTCATGAATATATTTGTGTTCTTGATCCTATCTTGCAAGTTGTATGCACCTATTACGCGATATGATCTGCATACCCCAAGGTGACAATAATTGGGATTCTTTCCGGTGATTACCGTAGTATGAGGAGTTCATGTATTCACTAAGTGATAATGCTTTGTTTTGGTTCTCTATTAAAAGGAGGCCTTAATATCCCTTAGATTTCCTTATGGACCCCGCTGCCACAGCAGGGTAGGACAAAAGATGTCATGCAAGTTCTTATTATAAGCACATATGACTATATACGGAATACATGCCTACATTAATTGATGAATTGGAGCTATTGTGTATCGCTCTAGGTTTGTAACTGTTATATGATGAATGTCATCCAACGCAAATATCCATCACTGATCCAATGCCTATGCTTTTCGCATATTGATCTTTGCTAAGTTACTTCTGTTGCTGTTGTGGTTACAATCACTACAAAACTGCTACTGTTACCATTACTATTGCTACTCTTACTACTGTGATGCGGAGCATCCCAAGGTCGTCCCCATGGACCTACCTTCATCTCCCCAAGTGCTAATTGGACCGATGACACGAGCACGTGCAAGAGGTCTCGAGACTGAGGTGACATCACTCCTCTCGCAAATCCCTTTCGAATCATATGAGACATGGCTACTACCTCAAGCGGAGACACTTTGCATACTCAGGTACCAAGGAACCACCCATGGAGAAGCTAAGGAGCAAGTACGATCGAAGGAGAGAAGCAACCGTGAAGACAGAGAATAAAAATGCCAAGCTAGGACTTGTCCGGATGATCCGGCCAGCCCGGACGATCTGGACCTCGGCCCGGACAATCCGGCTAATGTGCCCGAAGACACCTGAAGCCCTCTCGCTGAAGCCAGATCATCTGGACCCCAGCCCGGATCATCCGGACGAACCCGGACGTCTGGACCAGGACCCGGACAACAGGACCTCCCGCAGCCTCCATGACATGTCCAGACCATCCGGACACCGACCCGGATCATCCGGACCTCCGAAGCCCGGATCATTCGGACCAACACCCGGATCATCCGCACAGTGCCTGCGTGCATGACTCGGGGCGAGGCCCATGTACCCTTTCGCCCCCTAGTCTATATATACTCCAACTCCGCCCACGTTTTAGGGTTAGCATTGTGATAGCTCAACTTTGAGATTAAGCCTTGCTCATTCACTTATCCCCTACTTCTTTGGAGACCAAGGCCTCCTCAAGGAGAAGATCCCCCAAGTGGATTCAATACCTCCTCATGGAGAAGATCCCCTAGTGGATTCAAGACCCCCCTCCTCACGGATCAGGAAGAACTAGCTACCATGTATCCTCCCTTGTTGACTTTGGATCTTGTGTTCCCCTTTGTGTATGTGGATTTAGCCCATGTGCGATCGGATCTTTTTGATTTGAGTGTTTTCCTCTTGTGTGTTCATTGTGTTCTTTGGGAATTACCCTCCAAATTGTGAAAGATCGGTCGTTAGGGTTCCACCCTAGATCATCTTGGTATCATGGGCCATGGTTGATCACGAATTTGGAGTCCCTACCCCCACTTTCTAGCATAATTTTGTGTGTTTTTGTCCAACTTTGAAAATCCCCACAAAAAGAGCCATATCATAAATTTTTGTGATTTGTTGGTTTGATGATGTTTTGTTGAAATTGATCCATGGATTCGTTGTGTTGCAAGTGGATCTAGCATCTCCCCACCTCCCAACCATGAAATCCACCCAAGATCGCCCCAATTTTCTTTTTCTCCACCATTTTCGTGTTCATCCCGAGCCCTAGCCCGAGAAAGTTGACCTGCCCGGATCAGCCGGACCCTCTCCCGGATCATACGACTTCCACTAACAGAACTGCATTTTCGTGTGAAATTTTCAGCCACCGTCATATTTTCGCTTAGCTCATTTCGACCACCACCATTCCACTTCCGCAAACCCATTGACATACCCTAGCCGTACCACCACTTTCCGCTACCACCATTGGACATTAGATTTGAGAATTTGAGTTGCGGTTCTCTGTTTCCTAGGGTGTTTCGGCTAACTAGGAACGGTTCGACATCAACAAGACCGACACTCATCTTCGCCACGGATTCAAAATCAGCAACGACCACCTCACCATTTTGACACCCCTACCGTAAGCAAGGATGGTAACTTCAATGACACCTTGGTGTACTCTCCCTTGCCATTGCATTGTTAACCCCAAGCCCATTTTGTATCACTTTCCGATCGAGACTAGCCATTTAGGTATTGTCGGCCAACATTACTTGTGCACTTTACTGATAATCGATCTACATCTTACATTGCGTACATACCTCATCTTGGTATCATCGTATCATCACTTGTGTCACAAGATTGTTCCGGCATATACACAATTGCTATATCGATTTGTGCATTTTGCATAAGTGGCCAAAGGAAAATATCAACAGAGAGAAAGCTTTTAAGCAAAGAGGAAACAAAGAGCTTGTAAGCAATAGCCATAGCATCACCACATTGCATATCATATACCATCATTGATCATCTTGGATCATCATGTGCGAAACACCGGGAATCATACAGATATAGCATACTTGGGATGAATGTCGTTGCATTGTCGCTTTGCAGGTTGTGCACAAGTCTCGTATCTGCCTTTTGAGCAATCGTGCTAGCATATTCCTAGTGTTGTGCAATAAGAGCACTTTCCTTGGATTCCACATTTTGAGCTCGTTCCTTGGTTGCACGATCCCATTTATCTATCCATGCGTGTGTTTCTGTGTGTCCCATATTTCTATTGGACTACTTGTTGCACTTCTGAATTTTTGAATCTCTTTCAACATTATTGACTCTTGCTAAAAATTGCATAAATTTTTTGCCACCATTCCACACCAAGCTACTCCAAAGGCTTTACTTGTGTAGGTGTGAGAATTGAGAAGAGCCGGTACCAATTGTGCCACTTCCATAATACTACATTGGGTGATCTTTGATCCATCTTCAACATCGGATAAGGTATATTTGGTCTAGTTCTTTCCTTTCTTCCACTCACATATTTGCTTGAGATAATGGATAGGCCAAGTACTTCTACCAACCCACTCTTCATCGAGAAAGAAGAGGAGCTGACTATCTACGTCACCAAGAATCACTTCTTTGGAGCACAAAGAGCTTTGCATCAAGAAAATGAAGCATTGAGCGACCGCATCGATCAACTCGCCACCGACATGTGACAACGAACAAGAGAATACCTCGACAACAAGCTTTCCAACAACATGGAAGAGCTCGACGCCAAATTGGCCACACAAATGGACGACTTTTGAGCCTTGTTGATCAATCGTTCCTCAATATCGTCAACATCCCCATCAAGACGGCGCAAGTCAAGTCACCACTCTTCGGATACATCTTCAAATTCAAGTCATTTAAGACGTCGTTCTCATCGTCATCAACACCATGAGGATCATCAAGCTCCACAAAAACCCATTTCATGGCAATGGTTTAAAAGACCGCCTTCGGGAACGTGAACGTCATTGTCGCCAAGCTAATGATCCTACGGTACAAGAGCAAGCTCCAATACGCCGAGATCACCAAGTACACCAAGACGGCGACACCCTATAACAAGAATGATAACGCCGTGATGAACAAGCCCAAGAAGTTCAACATGCTCTAAAGGAAGCGACCGAAGCCGTCAATGAGCGCAACCGCCAAGTACGTCTACAAGAAGAGGCCCTCTCACGAGAGAGACAAGAAGAAGACGCACGTCTTGAGGAGCGCCAAGAGATGAGGAACCATGCAAGAATCCCACGTCCTCCACCTCAAGCTAATCAAGAGGAGCACGAGGAGAAAATGCTTGAAGATCCTCCTCCATGACAAGAGCGTCATCGCCGTCGACCCCAACACAATGAAGAGCAACACTACGGCAGGCTCAAGTTCAACATGCCTAAGTTCTACGGAAGCAACGATCCCGAAAACTACCTTTCATGGGCATTGAAAGTTGACAAGATCTTTCGCTTACACAACTATGAAGAAGAAAAGAATATCTCCATGGCATCTCTTGAGTTCCAAGACTATGTCCTCATTTGGTGGGAGCAAGTCATTGAGCGGCGAGAAGCAAGAGGTGAACCACCCATCACAACATGGAACCAAATGAAGGATGTCATGCGAGCGCGCTTTGTACCCACATACTATATCCGCGACCTCTTCAAGAAGTTGCAACTCCTCAAGCAAGGCACCAAGTCCGTTGAAGAGTATTACAAGGAAATGGAGATCGCCATGATCCGAGCCAATGTCACGGAAGATGAGGAGCAAACAATGGTACGATTCTTGAATGGACTCAACCACCCTATCAAGAAGATTGAGGATTTCCAACCATATTCGAACCTCCTCGAGCTAGTGCACCAAGCTACCAAGGCGGAGCGGCAAGTGCAAGATGATTACAAGTACGCCATGTACTCCTCCAAGACCTACGGTTCATACAATCAATCTTCAACGACTATGGTGCCTTCTACCTCGATGAAAGCTTCATCAAGCAACAGCGACAAGTCAAGTTACAAGAAAACTTTGACACCTTCAAGTCATCCTCCTACTACAAACAACTTCAAGCCGAGAGCTTCATCATCATCTACTCCAACGAATGACACCGTCAAGACGAGTTCCATCAAATGCTTCACATGTCAAGGCCGAGGCCACAAGACATTTGAGTGCCCCACTCGGTGCACCATGATCGCTAATGACGACGGCACCTATGACTCCATGAGTGAGGAAGAAATGGAAGCCCTAGAGCACATGGCCATGCACCAGCGAGTGAATGAAGACGAAGATGACCAAGTCTTTTGTGACAATGATTCGAGCCTCGCTCTCGTTGTCTCCAAGGTCTTGACGCTTCAATACCACCAGGACGAAGATCAACATTGCCACATCTTCCACACCAAAGTGGGCATCAATGGACATTCCGTGAAGGTCATCATCGATGGAGGAAGTTGCCACAATTTGGCAAGTGAAGAGCTATGTTCCAAGCTACAATTAGTTAAGATGAAGCATCCTCGTCCCTACAAGGTCCAATGTCTTAGCGACTCCGGCACCATCCACGTCGAGCATACCGTCCAAGTCTCCTTCAAGATTGGCGTATACAAAGACACATTGGAGTGTGATGTGGTTCCCATTTCTGTTTGCCACCTCCTACTTGGACGACCTTGCACTACAAAAAAAATACACTTCCATGATGATATGTGTTTGTCATAGTAGGTCATGTTTTCTGTCATGCATGTACATCCATGACGATTTTATAACAGAATCAAGATAGTCATACTTGTGCTGTCGTAGAAGTGTTCCATGACAATACCAAAATTATCTTCATGGAAGTGTTCACTTCCATGATGATAAATGACGTGTCATGGAAGTGCTTTCGTCAAGGGTAACCGACACATGGCATCCACCGTAACGGGTCGCTGTTTATCTATCGGGTCCGGTTTTGGATCCGATAACCCGTTAACAGCAACGACCAATGGTGATTTTCCACGTGTAAAATTCTCATTGGCCGGAGGAAACACGTGTCAGCTCGTCATTGGGTCAGATACGCCCCTATGATATGTCGACACGTGCGACGGCCCAACACTGGCCCATTTAGCTTACAAAGGCCGGCCCGTTTGACTTGGTCAAAAGATAGCAGGCCGGCCCATGAAAAGCCTATTAACGGTCTGTTCGCATATAGCCCATTTTATGGCCCAGTAACTCACGGCCCGTTATGGCGTTCCCGAAATCGGCCCAACATCATCATGTGGGCCGTCCAGTATAATACAATCCCGTTTCATTTTTGGCACATTTATGGCCCACGACGTCTTTCGGCCCATACGGGGCCTTTCGTATCTTTCGGCCCTTTAATGGGCCGCGGTGACTCTGGCCCATAATAAACAGTAAATTTCTTTATGCCCAGTAACGGCCCATGATTCACATGGGCCGTTTCCAGCCCGTGTTTGCTTTCAGCCTATTGACGGCCCATACATTCTTGGGCTCCTTTCGGACCCTCGATTACTTCCGGCCCATTACTGGCCTGTTCCCCTAATGGGCCAAATTCGGCCCGTGGTTAGAATCGGCCCGTTTGTGGCCTGTTAACCCGTTGCGCCGTTTCCAGCTCGTCCTATATTCTGGCCCATTAACGACCCGTTATGCCTGTGATAGAATTAAGCCTTTGTTGTCTTCCGGTCTGTTAATGGCCCGTTACCGTGCTGGCTCGATACCAATTACACCCGTTTATGGCCCATGTGGGCCCATTTATCCGATGGCCCGAGGCCCACTGAATCTACAAACCGTTGGAGGCCCATTTATCCAACGGCCCGTAGGAGGCCCATGGGTCCTACGGCCCATGGCAGGCTCAAGGTTACCACGGTCCGTATATGGCCCATGGTTGTTGCGGCCACTAGCAAACCAAGGAAAAAGAAGACTAGGGAAATAAATAAGCCAGAAACTAATGCTAGGCTATTAAGGCGATTGCACAGATTACATCCACTGGGCATCAAAGTTCGCCACCAGTGCAAATATAGGGAACACCCTACACTATAGAAAAATGGCTTGCTGTTTTCTTCAGCCGTTCGCTGCATGTTAAGAACAAATTTTGTATCGCAACAAAACAAATTACAACCATAAAACAAAAGGAAGGTTGGCATAAAAGTTAACAGTCCGGCAGATAAATGCACCACCAGAAGTTCAGAAGCTCAGTTCATTTGACCTGACTGTTACGTTTTCATGATGTACTGTCCGATGGAGCACCATAACCTTCGCCTTCATTTCTCTTAGGCTCCTGAACAACATATCAAATGTCTGATAGTCTGGTTTCAAAACCATGCATATCTTGACTACATCGAAAAATGGCTGCAATTGTTTCACAAAGGGTCTCTGTTGGGGAATGGACTTGTGTCTGGAGCGCAGATATAACATTGTTTTGAGCTTGCATATCTTGATCATGAGGCAGTTTGGACGAGATTGCCTTAACAACCAACCCAGTATTACGCAGGAACGTGCTTTTGGCACTGTTAGTGGACAGGTATTGACCCACTGCAGCAAGAGGTGACATTGCGGTTATAGTTGCCTCGTCACCTTCAGAAGGTGGCAGTTCCACCATTTGTTCCATAGCTTGCTGAAAAGTTGAGTTTTTACATTAGTAGTACCAGAACAGAAGATATTAAGGAGGCAACAAAACCAAACAAAATAGCTTTGGTCTATATACAGAACTTATTCTGGTGAACCCGTGTAAAATATTAGTTGTATTTTACTACAAAGTACATAATAAAACCAGGTTCCAAACAGTGGCTTTGACTGGTGTATGTATTGTCTATTTCTTCACATTGTATTGACAGCTAAGGATAAAGAGACAAAGTTTATAATACGGTAAGCATAGTATGGCATCATTCATATCACAAAACAACTGAGAACAGACAAACAGGCAATTGTAACGTTGTGTAGACAAGTCCAGCACGGAACTAGATTACAAATCAAGATCAAAGGAACATCACTCCTCTCTTTTAAACTTTGTAAGGTGCAATGATACGCTAAGACAATTGTGTATAAAATTGAAAAGAGTAATAGGCATTGGCTGCAAACCATGCAGTTCAATGCACAAGTCAGAGTAAGTAGTAGTTAAAAGGCATGAGGATTAAGGACTTACAATAGCGGCTTTGACTGGACTAGTCATGCCCTTCGTCTTGCCGGTGTGATAGTCCTTGAAGATTTCCACAGCATTTGGTTCAGGTACTTTTTGGTCCTTGCGGGCTTTCCTCTGCATTTGGAACAAGTCAATATAGATCTAATAATATGTGTAACACCCCCAGTGGTTAACTACAGTGATCACCCTTTTGATTATGCCAGGTCATCATGATCAACAGTGCTTAATCATCATTAGTGTCATATCTCTTTTCAATTTAAATTCAAAATGGAAAATTCAAACTTAAGTGAAACCAAAAGTTGTTCAAAATTGGAAAACAAAAATGTGCATCGTGTTGCAAATATTCCCATAGCATTTATAAAAATGATTACAACATTTATTGGAATTGTAAAACGACTCAAACAGCAAGAAACAGTAGGGAGATAGCACTATTTTATCCTTTTTCAATTAAATAAAATCCAAACAAAAAGATATGGACACCAAACCAATTTCTAGCAGTGACTAATGTTGCACTGGGATTTATGGACCAGTTCTTATATTTTACAAAAGTCCATAAGTAGCCTAAACATTTTTGCAAAACAGAAAAGAAATGAATAAAGAAAAAGAAAAACAAAAGAAAACAAAACAAAAAGGAAAACCCCCCTCCCCACTGGGCCTCGGCCCAGCCGAGCAGCCCAGTCGGCCCACCTAACCCCCGCCCTATTCAACCCTGCCGGCGCCCGAACCCTAAACCGAAACCCCCACTCCTCTCGCCCCCTCTCTTCCCCGGGGCGCCGCCCGCCGACGCCCCGCCGTCACCGCACGTCGCCGCCTCATCCTTGTCGCCGTTCGCCGTCGCCAACCGCCTCCCCGACGAGCTCCACTGAGCCTCGCCGCCCCCTCTCCCCACGTCGCCCGTGAGCTCGCTCCCCTCTTCCCCCTTCTCTCTATCGCCGCCGCCTCTCGCTGCCGTCGCCCGCTCGCGCTTCGCCTTGCCTGCCTGCGACCGTGCCCGCGCCGCGCTCCGCCGTCCGTGCGCTGCCGCTGACCGTGCCTCGCCTCGCTCCCGCTCGCGCGCGCCTCGTCTCGCTCCGCGCCGCGCGCCCGCCTCCCGCTGCAGCCTGGCTCTGCGCCGGCGCCGCCCGACACCGCGTCGCCGCCACCCCGCGCCAGCCTCGGCCTCCCCTGGCCTCGCCTCGCCCGTTCGCCGCCTCGCCCGCCGCTCCCCGGCTTCTGCCGCGCGCGCGCGCGTTGTCGCACACGCCCGGCCCTTTGGACACCGGACATGTTCGGTGCCCGAATGGGCGTGCCGCGGACGTGTCCGGCCTGGCCCACTGACGCCTGACCCAGCCCCTGTTAAAAAAAAGAAAAAATAATAAAAAATAAAAATGAATTAATATTAATTAGATAATTAATTACCAATTAACCTAATTAACTCTGATTAATTAAGACTAATTAAGTTTAATTAACTTAATGATTTAATTAACCTAATTAACTACTGTTAATTAATTAAACAGGCTGCTGATGTCATGCTGACATTCGGATAATTCTAATTTAGTTAATTAAATAATTCCAGAAAATCAATAAAAACTTTAGAAAACCTTATCTTTTAATCCGTAACTTCGATGAAAATAATTTATATATGAAAAACGATCAGAAAAATGAGACGGATCCGAATACGCTACCCACATACCTGTTAGATGCCTCTAACTAACTGAACATGCAACTTTTTGCCTGTTTCAGATAAATGAATAGTGCATGACTCTAATAAAATAAATCCAAAAAAATTCCTAAAATAACTAAATGACTTAGACATGTCTTCAGGGAACCCTGTACTACACGTTAGCGTAGCCTGCTCTGTGTTACTCCTGTTTGCTGTATATTTATACTGTTTCCTCCCCCTCTTCTCTCTCGTTAGACCCCGACGCAGTTCCCGGTACCGTCGCAGCTCCGGAGCCCGACGCCACCGTTGACGACCTTGCCCTTGCCGCCAAGCAACCAGGCAAGCCCCCCCTTTGATCATCCCGATATCGCCCATTCTATTTTCTCATGCTTGCATTAGAATTGCTGCTGCTACTGCTTTACTATTCTGATGCATAGCATGTTTATTGTAACCTGCTGTTGATAAATACCTGCATATCCTAAACTACTTAGTATAGGCTGGGTAGAGACCTATCAGTGACCCCACTTATCCCGACTGCCCCGCTGGATTATCTGAAGACCCGATCAACGGGATTGAAGACCAGGCCCCGGCACCGCACATCACCCCCTTAGTTGTAACGACACTGCAGCGTTACTATCGAGCGCCGAGGGTGATACCTCGTGTAGCACTTCCGATGTTAACTCTGTAGAGTAGCTATTCGGTCATGGTCATCGAGGGTGATTCCTCCTTCACCGCTTTCGATAACGACGCCGTCGTACAACACCTCAAGTGTGAACCCAGCGAGGGTGATTCCTCCGAGTTCACCTTGATGGATACATCGAGTAGGAATCCAACGAGGGTGATACCTCGGATTCCCCTGATGTTATGGACACGCGGATACTTGGACTGTACTATTGTTACTTGGAAAGGCGGGTCGACCCTGAAGGGTACCCGCGTGTGATGTGAAGACGGGTTGCCTGTATGGTGCCCGAGTGATGAATACGAGGCGCGGCCGGGCATTCTTAACCCTTGCAGCAAGTCCTCGAGACGGGGCGACGGGGTCAAATCTTTCGTGAGTCTCTGCTCGTTACCGCAAGCCCAAGGTACTAGCGATTTGGATATTTGATCCGAGCAGGCCTCTGTCCTGATAGCACTAACCATCACGTGGGCATAGTATGGGCATTCTGCATCGTGGCATCAGCCGAAAGTTCTGTCAGACGTCCAGTTCAGCATTGTGGCACGGTCGGATCATACCGACCATCCGAGGCGGTGCTGGTAATCCACCCTGCACACAACGACCCGGAGTGCACAGGGCGATGGCCCAAGACCCCTGAGTGCTTAGGATGTAGACCGGCGGGGACCTCTCTGCTGAGCTGTAGGTAGGGCTGCGATGTATCGTTTGGCCGAGGCCGGGCATGACCCAGGAAAGTGTGTCCGGCCGGAGTTAATCGAGCATGTTTGGTAAGTTGGTGCACCCCTGCAGGGAAGAACACATCTATCGATAGCCGGTCCTACGGTAAAGGACACTCGAAGTTGTATCCCGATCGATACAGCTAGAAGTTGAGATGAGACCTGGATATGAGGCTCTGGGGTTGCTTCTCGCAGGGAGTCGAGAAGGGATCTCAGGACGAGGTTGATGACTGTATGGCTCTGGGATTGCTTTCTCGCAGGGAGTCGAGAAAGGATCTCTGGGTGAGGTTGAGGCTTAATGATACTGCTACATTATATGGTACTGTTCTACTCTCTTCTATTGCTGCAAGACCTCTGAAGATGCTAGTCTTCGATAGGACTAGGCCTTCTCTCTATTCTGGCATTTCTGCAGCCCAGTCCACAAATACAACCTTTCTTTGAAAATGTTGCATATGTAGTGTAGATCCTTGCTTGCTGAGTACTTCTGAGTACTCACGGTTGCTTTGCTTTCTTTTTCCCCCATATCCCTTTTGATGCAACCAGATGACGGAGCCCCAATTACAGCTACCCACGCCAACGATCGCTACTACTACCCCGAGGGTGGATATTACTTCGAGCTTGCTGTCGACCAGGAGTAGGATCGGAGGGTCCCAGGCAGGAGGCCTACGCCTTTCGATCATAGTGTTTTTCTTTTGTCTCGCCTTCTTAAGGCCTTTCTGTGTTTCCCTTTATATCTGTACTCAGATATCTGATGCTTCCGCTGACGCTTGTATGCGAGCTTTTGTATTCGAGCCCTCGAGGCCCCTGGCTTGTAATATAAAGCTTGTATGACTTTATTTATGTTTTAGAGTTGTGCTGTGATATCTTCCCGTGAGTCCTTAGGCTTGATCGTGTGCATTTGCGTGTATGATTAGTGCACGATTGAGCCGGGGGCGTCACAATATGGCACAGCAAAAAAAGTGAAACAACAGCTAATTACAAGAGCCTTGCAGTGTGCAATATAGCTACGAGATCCTGTCGTCTGTTGGAATTTCACTTTCGTACGGTTGGCCTTGTTCTTTGAACAGTTCACCTACAAGAAGATAGATTTGTGAGGCACATGCATAAATAGGAGTTCAACATGTGATCTGATCACATATATATAACGTACTTGATACTTTGGATCAGACCAGTGTTTAACGAGGCCTCTCCAGTCTTCGTCCGATATATTTTCCACTGGAGATGTTTGGGCAAGTTCACTGTTAGCCTTGCCTTCAAAGTGAGTTTTCCTCAAGTTATACCGATACTGTCGCAGAGTAGACTTGAAAACATGGGTGCATGCTTGTCTGGTTGCATCGTCTTGGCTATCCAACTTGAACCTCATCTATTGAAAATTATGGGAGTCTCATTACCAGCAACCTAGAAAGTATGGGACAGACCAAGACGATATTACTAATTTCCATACATAACCATACTTACAGATAAATGGTCGAGGAAGGTGTTGAACTGGGTTTCGTCTTTGTCATTCCTGTACTAAATCCATGTTGGGAGGATACGTGCATGACACCTAATGGCAACCGCTGCCTCTGATACTAACTTGGCAGACTCTGTAGCATCACGTGGCCTTTTTAAACCTGCCTCAAAACGGATCTCCATTCTTCCTCCTCTAGATTTAGTTAACCTATCGAGCATTATCCCCGATGTCTGTTTCCTCTTGTGCCTAGGTGCTAGTCCAACAACGAACATAGGAAGTGTTAGTGTACATCAAACTGTGAGACTACATATAAAGAAGCATGCAACTGTAATTTGACTCCAGCAACTACCTTCTTGCTGTTGAAGTTGTCAAGGTTCATCTAATCTTGCCAACTCATCTTGTGTCAAGAGTGCTTCGGAAGTAGTGTCAGGTGGCAAGGGAGCTTGGGAACGTGCTGCTAGCTGAGTTGACAAACGAGCAACTCGTGCAGCTGGTGGTACTGTGGAAGGTGTTGCAACAACTAGGGCTGTCACTGCTTGTTTGGTGGCAGCTATTAGTTTCTGTTTGGATTGTTTTGCAGCTGGTGTAGCACGGGATACCGTGTTTGTACAATTTTCCGGTGGACTTTGACCTTCTATTGCACCATCAGTACCAGCAGAATCAACATAATTCTTCCGTTTCTGTTTCCTTCCGTCCTGAGTACTAACACCATCCCCTGCCATTCTGTGTTCCTTCTTCTTTCTCTATGCCATGTCAAGTCAAGCCGACAAGAAAAAGGAATAAAAATTTAGTTCTTCAGAACAAATTGATGCGTGATACAGATGAACTGAACTTTGATGTTAGACAACCGCATGATAGGAAGATGTAATATGTACGAAAATCAGGATGGCATGAGATAATCAGAACTATGATGTGTAAACTAAGCAGAAGGCATTTCAATAAATTAGAAGCAATGCAATGGAAGTTAGACACCATATGAAAGATGCTACAAATATCGCTCTGCCAAGTTAACAGTGTCTCGTCATAACTAGCATTTAAACAAATGTGAAGCAGTACAAGAAATAAATCATATGCAAGATGCAAACAACATCACACTACCAAGTTAAAGGTCTCTCGTCATTAGTGCCATTGCAAATTCACAGCATTGCATATTCACAGCTATGATGTGTAAACTAAGTAGAAGTAATTTAATCAAATTACAAGCAATACAAGCTAGACACCGTATGCAACATGCAAGACAATATTACAGTGCCAAGCTAGAGACAACATTGCATATTCACAGCTATGATGTGTAAGCTAAGCAGAAGGCATTTCAACAAATTAGAAGCAATGAAATCTAGACACTATATGAAAGATGCAACGAATATCACTCTACCAAGTTAAAACTGTCTCGTCATAAGTGCCATTTCAACAAATTAGAAGTAGTACAAGATAGAAAAGAATGCGAGATGTAACCTATATCACACTCCCAAGTTAAATGTGTCTTATGATAAGTGATTGTTGTAGGTTACGCAACAGTAGTACTTTGATGTAAGAACATGGTGTGATAGACAGATATTGTATGTTCTAGAAACATGAACTCGTGTCTTATTCACAAGTATAATGTGTAAAGTAAGCAGATGGAATTCAACAAAATTAGAAGCAATACAAGCTAGACATCATACATAACATGCAACCACATATAACAGTGCCAAGTTAGAGGGAGCACCTGTGATGGTGGACTATGGGAGACGTGTTGATCATCAACACAGCTACGTTGAGTGTCTATGCATGTGTTGTCTTGCAAATCTTCTTGGGGGGTGGCGGAGTAGAATCTATAGAGGCCCTCCGTTTCAGTTGTTTGGAAGGAGCACCTTTATCCACTGCCTTGCTAATTTTCTTCCGCTTTATTGATTTTGCATTGTCAAGTAAAACCGACAAGAAAAAGCAATAAAATTCACTCTTCAAAACTCATTCATGCATGATACTGACAATCACTACTTTGATGTAAGGCAAACACATGATACGAGGATGGAATATGTATGAAAAATAGAATGGCATGGCATATTCACAAGTATTTGTGTAAACTAAGCAGAAGCCATTTCAACAAATTAGAAGCAATGCAAGCTAGACACCATATGAAAGATGTAACCAATATGACTGCCAAGTTAAAAGCGTCCCATCATAAATGGCGTTTCAACAAATTAGAAGCAGTGCATGCTATAAATCATATGAAAGATGCAACCAATATCACTCTGCATATACTAAAGGTGTCTCGTCATAATTGATTGATGCGGGATAAAAAAACAGTAGTTTTATGTAAGGACATGCTTAATAGACAGATGTACTATGTACCAAAAACAGGAAGGCATGTCACATTAACAGGTATAATGTATAAACTAAGCAGAATAACACATGCAATTTAACCAGATTGGAAGAATTACAATCTAGACACTATATGCAACATGCAACCACATATCACGCTGCCAAGTTAGAGCTAGCACCTGCGATGGTGGTGTAGGGGAAATGCGGTCATCAACTACAGAGCTACGTTGACTATCTTCATCTAGCATTGTTGTTTCTTGAGAATCATGTGGGGAGGCTGACACTGCATTCTGTAAAAGAGGATCTATTCTTACAACAGTCCATTGCCCTGACTGTCTCATCATAAGTGATTGATGAGGGATACACAAGAACATTAGTTTGATGTAAGAACATGGTTAATAGACAGATGTAGTAGTATGTACCAAAAACAGGAAGGCATGTCAAATTCAAAGGTATAATGTGTAAGCTAAGCAGATGCAATTTAACCAAATTGGAAGTAATACAAGCTAGAGACCCGGCTGGAGTGGTGAGCATGATCATCGAGGACCTGAGAGCCTGGTAGGAGGCGGGCTGCTTCGCCACCACCATAGTTTTTTAGTTGGCTTGCAGGTGATGCCTGTCTATGATGGGCTTGTCACTGGCTCGGCCAGTGCCCTGACTAGCTATTTGGCTTCTGGTGCTCCCGGGATGGTGGTTCATGTAAAAAATATCTTTCCTTATCTTAATAAAGACCAACTTCGGCCTTTCGAATACAAGCTAGACACCATATGCAACATGCAACCACATATGACACCGCAAAGTTAAAGCAAGCACCTGGGATGGTGGTTCATGGCGAGCGAGATCATCAATTCCAGAGCTACGTTTACCATTTCCATCTGTTGAACATGCAACCTTTAAAGTGCCGAGACGTGTCTTGCCTGCCAACGAAGAAAGCAGGAGCGACTTCTTTCTTTTATTTCGTGCTTCTGTCAACAGTTTGGCAGGGTCTGAAATATCCATGCATAAAAAAACAATAGTGATAGTATGGGTGAAGTGTGTGCAGAACTAGTGCACTTTAAAAGTAGCAGATAGCAGGTGGCTGAAAAATAAATGACAGGAGATATATGATAGCTCTACAACATTGCATGGCAAACAAAATTAGATTCTACTCTGTATGATTTTGTAATATATGAGCACAGGGATGGCTGGGAAATGCAGGTACTCCTCCAGCACACCACCACATGTGGTCCTATCAAAATAATAGTCGACTAAAAATAAATAGGTCAGTCGATTTTTTTATGAACCGTCCGATCTACAAGGAACGGACAGATGGCCTTCGTCTACCTCCCGCCAGTCACTGTTGACGATCTTTCTCGAACCGCCAGTGACCACCAGCCCAGACCCCTGCCTCCGCCGCCCCGCCCTCCCCTCGACCTCACACCATTGTCGTGCTTGCCAGCGCCCCCCGGCCATCCCTTTAAGCCCGGCCGACCTCCAGATCGGGCGCCAGCAGCTCCTAGGCCCCACACACCCCTAAGATAAACACAGAGGCGCTGCTTCCCCGGCGTAATAGGCGGCACCTATTACGCCGGGGAATGCTTCCTTTAATTGGGAATCAACTAACCAGGAATTGAAATCCAGGGGGGCGACGAACCTCTAGATAAGGTGAAATAGTATATGAGGAGAAACCTTGTGCATCGCGAGTTACTTGGAACATCTAGTATCAGGAAGAAGGTGTAGGAAGAAGCAGTCAACTAGTGTCTTCTGTGGGATGAATACCGTGCAAGCAGATACGTAAGATTTGCATGAATAAGGGAAGAGGAGTACCAGATCCGGTTGCCAGTGCTGTGTCCTCCTGATATCGCGGTGATGTTCTTCTTTTTACCGGGGGAACCGATGTTTTGGAGGAGGGTGGAGCCTTGGACGAACCCATTGCCAAATTGTTGACTGTGTTGCGGTGGCCGACTATCGACGGAGGGGAAGCAGATCCGAGGTGGCGAAGGACGGCATAGCGGGAATAGCTCCGGTGCAGTGGACGGTGGCGACGTTGGAGCGGCAGTGGTGAGGCGCAGGACGGCGTGGTTGAATTGGCTCGGGTACGATGCATGTCGGCGTCCTGGAGGCAGCTCGGCCTCAGCTTCAACTACTAGCCGTGGAGGGCATTGCGGTTGTGGTTGCGGTGGACGACGACGTCGGGGTATCGGCTCCGGCGTGATGGAGGAGGGCGGCGGTTGATGGGTGGGATGGGGTGGCGAACGGAGGACGCCGGGGTTTCGCGGCTGGTGGAGAGGTAGTTTTGGCGCCCACGAAGTATGAATGGGGAATCGGACCTGGGGGGGGGGGGGGGGGGAGAGCTAAGGGGTCGGAGTTAGAAAAGTAATTTCCTTCTACCAAACATTGGTCTCACGCGGTTTCGGGCGAATAGAGGCTCTTTTGGTGCTTCGTTCAAAATTTTGAAACAGAAGCATTCACGTTTAGAGTACTCTTGAACTTTGAGGATTGACCTAAATAGACAATGTTAAATTTGACCTTGTATGTTTGAAAACCTCATTAGATTATGCGCTTCTTTTTGAAATTTTGACACTTGAAAATCCTATAACTACGATTATTTTGGAATGGAGGAGGTAAATTTGAATCTATTTTGTACACGACTATATATATGCTATTATGTACAAAAGCAGTGCAAAGATTGGTGCCCCCATAATTTAGGTATGATTTACAAATGCCATGATCTCGAATTCAAATAATTGAATGGACTTCATGTTGAATTCGAATTTTTTAAATGACCTTCAGTTGAATTCAAATGTATGCTAGTTCATAGCTAGCTATTTGTAATGTTCATTGTGTAACTTTTGTATGTATAATGTGCTTTACACACACAACATGAACTATACTCACGTTTATATTCGAATTGCTAAAGCGATGCATTGTCTGGAGTTCAAAATACTGACTCTGTGGATTAATTATGTCAAATAATAACATAGACATGCTCAAATTCGATAGAATATAGATGTCTGATGGATCAATGAACATTCCTTATGCGAATTGCAAATATCATGATCCCATCCTAATATTTGGATACAATTTATATTTTTAATCAACTTGTACATCAGTCTTTTACGTGTAGTTTCACTCTCCATAGGCCCCTCCTCACACACGCGCTGACTTTCTCTCTCACACATACGTGCACACGGTGTATATCCATCAGTGGTCTCTCACACATGCTCACACACTCTCTCTCTCGAGGTGTCTTTCTCGCAGACATGCTCTCGATATCACCCTCCCTCCCTCTCGCAACCATTTATGACTGTTTTCACTAACCTTTATCACAAGCACTCTTCCTCTCACACGCATACACACGCACAATCCCCATCGACCCTTTCTATATACATAGACCTGCCTACGTGTCTTCCGCACACACATTATCTTTAGGCCTGTCTCACACGCATTGTCTTCATCTCTCTTCCTATTTGACGAGTATGATTCTAGCAGAGCATTCTGTAGGATGCCCATTAAAGTAAGTTGGATGAATGGTAATATCAGAGATAAGGGGTTACCTTAGTCTGAGGACCTAGGGTTACAAATCCTAGCCAGCTTTGTCAGTGGACACAGAGTCCTTAATGACTCTGGTATCTTTGTCTTGTACGACTAGTCCTCCATGGGTCTCCCTAAATGCATCATGGGCAGACCAATGTGGCATAGGACAGAACCGAACCAAGGGCCTCACCTCAGCCCACCGGACCTCATGCGGTGACACACCCTCTGCCCCTAGGCCTCGTTATCTTCTCACACCCACACATACCAACACAGACACCACACAATTTTTTTCTCCTCGTGCCTCTATCCCCTCCCCCCTTGCATATACACACTCAAGGGCATCTCTCACCGTGACATCCTATTCGTCTCTCTCTCTCTCTAGACCTCTCTCATTTCTCGTGCTATCTCTCCCACGTCGCCCCCCCGCCGGCCCCTCTATCCATGCTTCTCTCGAATACGTAATACATACACATACCCTCGCTAGGCCCTGCCAAATACGTCAACTACACATTCACACATGTTACATCACGTACCCCATTGATCTAAAAAGCCCTCTCTTCACGTTTATTTCACATACAACATTCCTTTTGAATAAAACCACACAAAGTGTGGCCAACAAATTATTTTAGAATTTCTACATATATACAACATTACAAAGTTATATGGAGGAGTATGAACGTTAATTTGCATTGCATGGTGCACCCAATGATATTTATTCCGCATTGTGAATTTTTATATTTTTATACTATATATAAAGTTAGTCATAATAAAGAGAAACAAAGAGCATCTCTCTCTCTCCATCGCATACACCCCCTCTACGCCCCTTTCACGTACGCACACAACCTATCTCCAGATCCGCTAAAAGTACGCCCCCAGCACATTCACGCATGTTTCATCTTTCTCTCGTGATATATAAAGTGACGATCATTGTATTTGAAGCGAAAGCATGATATGTACATTGGACTTCAGAATTCACTCATGACGGTCACCATTTACGTTTTGTGGTTATTATACAGTCACAGGCTCACCGTACAGCTCTGTATTTGCTCAAGACATGACTAGTTGACCAGTTAAACGCTCCACGTGGCACCTCTAGTGTTGCATCACATTATCTCACTACCATTGGGCCCACCTGTCGGCGTGTATAAGAATGAAAACAAACCATTGGGCCCACCTGCCCACCTGTCGATGGTGGTTCGAAGTCATGACCGCGGGCACAACGGACAAGGTGGCCTTGTATTAGTATGCTGAGCCGTCTGTTTTAACACACAGGAGCTGGTGTGGTGATTATACACACACGCACGCATGCACACGAACTGCATGCACGCAACACTCACACGTACACACGCAGCCACGCACGCACGCAACACTCACACGTACACATGTAGCCACGCACGCACGCAACACTCACACGCACACACGCACACATGCATGCACACACCACACGACCAACACACACGCTCATGCTCAAGTGCTCAACCTACACGTGCATGCACACACATCAGGCCCTGACAGACACATGCACAACCAGGTGGTTCCCGCGCATGGGTTGGAGTCTTGTCGCGCCTGTGTAAATTTGTGTTTATCTTACCTTTTTCCTATGCGAACTGACAGGTGGGACCCACAAGGAGCGTGGTCAATTTAACCAGTCAACATAGTGCCACGTAGACTATTTGGCCGGTCAACAGAGTGCAATCCGATGCTGAACGGTGAGCAAGTGACCGTATAATCACCGCAAAATGTATATAGTGACCGTAATGAGCATATTCTGAAGTCCGGTGATCGTATTACACTTTTTGCTTGGAATACACTGATCGCCAGTGTATTTATCTCTTCTCTCACTCTCTCTGTGGAGCCGAGTAGGCCAATGTGCCAGTGCCTAAATTAGCGCACGCCACCCCATTATTGCTATACTGGTTTCGTAAGAGCGAACAAGCATTCACATCTACCGTACAAACTGTAGATATGAGTTACAAATGCTATGAAGACGAATACAAATATTTGAATCCACTTTATACCCAATTTCTCTCTGCAGGCCCTCCAAAAGTACATCTCTACACGTTATCGCATGTTACATCTAACAACTATGCAATACAACACTACTACTACACTCTAACACAATAAATCATATGTGTTTTTAGTTTTACAAGATCTCATATTGTTACTTAATTATTCAGTTTGCATACAATAAAATTTCCTTTGAAATGTATGGCTAGTATCATCTACCGCGCAGGAAAAATCCCGCCCTTGTCTGTTTAATCGGGTTTGTATCGATGGATTGCGCGAAACAGCAAAACTATAGTAGTACTACAGTAGAAGTAACAGTTCACTAGGCCGCCATGTCGTGTACTCCTCTGTCGTAAGAGTGGAGCGCTCGCTTTCATAAATGTTCTAGTCCCTTTCGCCGACATATGGGACATCAAGCAACCGGGTCCACGTGCCATACCGAAATAACAGTGAAGAGCAGCAGGGGTGAAGCACCCCAGTCTTGGCGCTGGCGTAGTAATGAGCAATGAGGCATGAAATCACAAAGCTGCACCTTTCCCGCAGTTAAGTTGGAGGGACGAAGTACTGCTAAAAAAAGAAGTTGGAGGGACGAAGCAACCATCATTTCACTCGTTGCTGAATCCGCTTCTCCCTCATCTTCTTCAAGTTAACCACGTGTTGCTTCTGTCATTGTTCTGCCTCATGTGGGACGCGGATCGGCTTGGTAAAGCACTGACACGTGAGACCGCATGTTAGCAAACCGCCAGGCCAACATCCTTTAAAAATAAGAAACCTCCCCCGCCTTCCGCGCGGCAAAATCACCTCCTTTTTACTAATCTTGATACTATAATTTTTTAGATCAATATAATCGAGATTTGTATAAATAGCACACAGGAGCAAAAGCAAGTGGTATGGTTAAGGGCATCCACAATGTGTAGCCAAATGTGAAAATAGCTTTTGGCATCGATGGGAACCATTGTGGAGGATACTGCCAAAGCCAAAAAGATGGAACCGAAGCTCCCTAATTGATTGATTGAAGGAATAGAAAAATGCAACCTCTCTCCTCTTTTTCCCGTGCTTGGACGCATGTACAGTATAGAGCACATAGTCTACTCCCCTGTCCCTTCTATCACAAATCACAAAGCAGTGAGGCATCAAATCACAAAGCACGGATGAGGCAACCATCATTTCACTCTTCGCTGACTCCGCTTCTCCATCGTCTTCTTCGAGAAACCACCTTACTGCACTAAGCTGGACGGACGATGCTATTGTGTAGTACTTGTACATTTACGCCTCCTTTGGTTCAATGGACTTCCTGGATGCAAAGAAGGCAGTTTTCTCGGCTTGTAGGCGGAACTTGCGAACGACTTACCATGGTCTCCCTCAATGGTGTGCTCCATCGAACGCACTTCACCAAAGCCACAACGTTCAAGATATCGTCGATGTCACCACAATGGGGAAGGAAGTCAAATAGTTACTACCTCCATTTTTTTTTATACAAGGCCAGTATCAAAATTACAATTGGCAGAAGGCCACTAACACTAATCGAGGCAAAATTGATGCGGTTTGCCTCGTACTAGCAACCAAGGACATTAATATACCCTTGCATGCATGCAGAAGTGAGAAGGTTGGTTTGCATGGCACTTCATTAATCAAGCAATAAGGAGTGAGATGGTTAGCTCTTTGGGCGTTGGAGAAAAAATACGCATTAATTGACATGTCAAACGAGGATTTGTATCGATCAATCCCGCGAAGGAAAACCCCGCCTTTCTTTTTTAACACAAGTAGTACGTACATACTTGTATCATGTTTGGGTCTAGGCCTTGCATTGACATACTTCGCCACACATTTTTGCCAAGCTTGCCTAAAGTTTTTCAAAATGAAAATGAGGTACACTTGCGCACGGCTGTCGCGGTCGCACCGCACCCTCTCATAGTCGCTCCTGCACGCCGCAAACCCAACCAAGGGAACGCACACTCACTGACACGTGCTACCGCATGTGATCAAACCAAACTCAGCCATGCTACTGCTCACACATAATTTTCATTCATACAATATGTTTATCCAACCGCATGTTGGGGAAGATCCGTGTGGCCCGTGCGGTGGTCTGTTGGGGAAGAAGAAGAGGTGAGGAAGAAAAAGGGTTAGGAGACGTAGGATATTCATCCAACCGCCTGAAATGGTCGACTTACCCAAATGATGAAAGTCAGGCGACTTGCATAAATATATGTTTTTACACAGCAAAAGATCCCTAAAAACAACAACATAAAGAAAAACTATCACTACTCGCGGAACAAGACGGCCTCATCGTCTTTAGCTACCGGTGCGAACCAGCCGTAGCTGCCGACGTGTGTCTCCGCACCATGGTTGTCCTCGGACTCCAGCTACTCGTTCACGCGGAGCGTGCGGGTGCTCTGCATGGACGCGAGCACCGCCCGGTTCACGTCCACGACGTTCAGTTCCGCCTGCAGGAGGGCCTCAATGGCAGCGGCATCCGCGCGCTCCGTGTCGAGTTGAGCCTCCACCACCCGGTTCAAGTCCAGGGCATCCGGTTCCGCCTGCAGGAGGGCCTCGATGGCAGCGGCATCCGCGCGATCTGCGTCAAGTTGAGCCTCCACCTCCCGGTTCAAGTCCAGGACGTCCAGTTCCACCCGCAGGAGGGCCTCGATGGCAGCGGCATTCGCGCGCTTCGCATCAAGTTTAGCCTCACATCCACGACATCTGGTTTCGCCTGCAGGAGGGCCTCGATGGCAGAGGCATCCGCGCGCTCAGCGTCGAGTTGAGCCTCCGCCTCCTGGTCCTCCTTTAGGATCGCCAGGTTGAACCGCTAGTTCGCCTGCACCATGGGGGACCCGGACGCCGGCACGAGGTCGACGTCCATCATCTCATACGCATCGGGAGTCTTCTACGCCATGACCTCTGCCATGAACATTGGATCGGCTTCCTCCTCCTCGGAGCTTGGCTCTAGAGAACTCGGGGATTGGCCCGCCGCAAAGCGAGCTTGGGAACGGAGGTCTGTGGCGCCGATCTCCGCCGTGATTTCTGCACGGCGCTCCGGCGTCAGCATCTTGTAGTACGTGATCTTGCGGTGCACCATGGCTTTTCGGCGAACTAGGGGACGGCTGATGCGGGCTAGGGGATCGAAAGGTGGGGGGAATGGGCTAGAGAGGAGGTGTTGTTTTGGGGCAGTGGTGACCAGCCGGCAAGTAGCTGGCGTAGGCCGAGCAGCGAAGGTTCTGGTGTGAATAGTGGTTTCAGTGACGACCGGTCAATCGGTTTTGACTGTGCAGAGTTTGCAAAGCCGGATGGCTGGAGCCTGGAGAGTTGTGGGGTGGGATGGGATCAAAGTTTCGGAGTTTCACGTGGTAGACGTCCGGACCTCCCCACCGTTCCTGTCGACGACGAGGCGGTGACTTCGTAAATCTCAAGATGACTAGCAAGATGCCCGTGCATTGCACGAAGCAGCAGGATGCATTTTTTTTACAAAACACCTATTGTGATTGACCCATGAAGGAGTAATCCCATGTGTACAAACTAATGATATCTCAAGAATTTCATCGAAAAAATGGTATTTCGAGAATTTCATTGAAAAATGATATCTCGAGAAAGACGAGAGATAAGGTGAGGAGGAGTGGGGCGCGGTGGTGATTGGTGGTAGGACTTAGCGGAGGCATGGGGATGGATGACACCGGCAGCGGCCACCATGCCAGATTGTTCCAGAGGCTTCCTATTTTAATTACTCAACAATGAAGTTGTGGGAGATAAGGATGAACGAGAGAGGTGCGGGTATCCTTTTGCAAAATTGCCATAGTTTGCTTTCTATCCGTCAGATGTAGATCAGACGGTCTATATTGCAAGATGGCAGGCACACCATCATCATCGAGAGTACAGATATAATATTATAGATATGACAGCTCAGTCTCTCGAAGGTGCTCATAGGGGTAGGGTGTGCGTGTGTGCGTTCATAGGGGTGAGTGTATGCACGCATGTATGAGCGCTTGCATCTGTATTGTGTTCAAAAAAAGGAGTACTCGAAGTATGCAAGTTCATAACGAACGGATGGTGTACATCACTCTTGTCGCGTTTGTGTTGCACCCCGACATGATGGACCCTGCACGTCGCTCACCGAATGGAACGCGCTTCGTCTGGCGTTTTCGCTTGGGACCGCAGTTGAGAGCAAACCAACGTCCGTCCCCCTCCCCCGCCCGCGTCATTTATGGATACTACTAGACTAGAAGAGAGAGAGGTCGGCCGAGTGTTAATGAGGCCATACTGACGCTCGAATTTGGGCGGGAAAACAGGGAAACCGACATGTGGGGCACACCTATCGGGATGACGTGGCACAGACTAGTCCAATGGAGGAGCTGGCCCACGACCTCCTCGCCACCGGCAACCGTTCATGTGGGTCGTGGGGGCCAGCAACATGGCGCAGCTCCTGCACCGCCTCTGGGCACGGCGACTGCGGTGAGCGACATGCTCATCGCCGCTGGACACGCTCGGCTTCAGCGTGCCGAGGGTGGCGCTGCCGCAGTGGCACGACCAGCAGATCAACACCCGACTCGTCGAGGATGCACAGGGCGCCGAAGTGTGCGCGCGCGCGACGTGTCCGCAGAGTGTTCTAGGGTGGCCAACTGCATCCCCATAACCTGAGACCATGCCGGGTCATCTTTCAATGACATGTGGGATCGCATGTGAGCAAAGGGCATGTCCAACGTTGCCACGCCCGCAGCTGACTACCTTGGCACACAAAAAACCCTCGTCCCTCACACCGTCGCGCATGTGCGTTCCTAGCAGGCGCCAGCTGCCCGCATTCATGCCGTCTGTCCGTATGCCGTCATTAAGCAGGCTGGCTTCCCGAGGAACCAACTCCGGTGACTTATTGACCCACCCGGATGCTTGGCCTCACCGGAATGCGCTACTTAAAGTGGCAACGCCCAGCTAAACTCCACACCATAGCGCATCCTCCTACCTGGCACCATGTCGGTGTACTAAGTATTGGGCCACTAGTACCCCGTACTTGTGCACGGGCAGTTGTAGCCATCCTCGCGGCAAGGCTTGCCGGGAACAACTCGAGGTCGATTCAAGCCACTGAGGAAATCATCAAGTCAGAGATCTGAGGATCAGCGGATAAGCAAAGCTGGAATCCAAAGGCCAGCTTCCCCGGCAAGATCCTTGCCGGGATGGCCTGTGGCGACCGGCAAGGCTTGGCGCCCGACAAGCCTTGGCATCCGGCAAGGCTAGGCGCCCGGCAAGGTTTGGCCCCCGCCAAGATTCGGCGCCTGGCGAGATTCTGCCACTGTGCCACCGCTTCGGCACAGTAACAAGTCTGACATTCTGGGTCCTTCTCTGGATGCGTGGCGATGTGCCAGTGGAGGAGAGCTTAAGCGGTGCTGATGGGATGGCCCCTTTTTCCATCCCTAAGAAAGTGAGGACACCTAAACGGACAGCTCACGGTGCATTAAATGCGCATGTCCTAATCCGACAGGGGTTAGGTATGATACCCTGTAGCTACTTTCCACCTCAATGTATGTACATTTTGCCACTGTGGAGACCCCTTTGAGCGAATAAAAGGAGGCCCAAGGCAACTGCTACAGAGGAGGGGAACTTCTGGCCCATTCTGCATGCGTAGCTGCTCTTTGAACATACTGTTAATTGCGAGCGCTCCTGAAGGCTGGGCTCAAGAACATCAATAAGAACATAAAGCAGGAGTAGGGTTTTACGCTGATCAGCGGCCCAAACCTGGGTAAAAACCTCACGCGTCGATCATCGGTTCTGCTCTTTGCGTATACCTCTCCCCCTGCCGACTCGTACAGGGGTCTCTCGAGATCCCATAGGTGTCGTACGCCGACATCTTTGGCGCGCCAGGTAGGGAGAATTGAAGGTTGCATGAACCTGATCTAGTGATCGGCGCCTTAGTTTCTTCATCATCTTCATCATCATGCCACCCAAGAAGAAGAGCGCTGCGACGGCGCAACCATCCATGTCCGTTTTGCCTACACCTTCGCGTACAGGCGACGGCGTGGGTGTAGAAGTAAGAGGACTAGAACCCCCGCGGCGTTCTGGTGATCCGAGCCAAGCGAGCGGTATCGTTCGCAGTGGCAGTGGTAACCTACACGCCGTTGGATCTAGAGATGGTGCTGTGTTGCCTACGGGTGGCACACGAACTCGAGAGATCGGAGGGCGCCTGCTGGAGCTCCCGCGCCGGCCCAAGCCTCACGACCTACCCAGGTCGTGCATGATGAGCGACGTCATGGCGCTGGTGGTTCAGGGCGTCCCCATGAAAAGGTTTCTGCGCATAGATCCCAAGATGCGCGGGACCAGCATGCACACCGAGCTGCCGGCGGAGGTGGCGCACGGTCGCGTGACCGTGGTGCTGCTCCTTCTAACATGGTTAGGAGTCAGAGCACCTCACGAACCTCGCACCTGTCGCCGCCGCCTACGCCAGCGGAAGCCTTGGCACGTGCGCAGCTGCTCCTCGATTTTCTTCCTGCCCCGGAGAAGATGGAGGAGTGGCGAGCTACTATCCAGAGCCTCATCAGCTTCGCCAACAAAGATGGACCGCAAGAGGCAGGGCCCTCACAGCGGAGGCCCATCGATCTGGCGCGAGCCGATCTAGAGAAAACCGGAGGTGGTGCAACCACAGTGCACTCCCCTCTGCAGCACCAGCGGCGGCCGACAACTCAGCAAGTCGACCGCCATGAAGAAGTTTCCACGGCGTCGTCCGATCCACGGATGCGCCGTGATCAGCGTCAAGTTCTCCAGGAACGGGGCAAGGAGGACGCTCGAACAACCATCGAGCGGCGACGGGAAGCACGCTATCAGTCTGATAAGCGCACGGGGCCGGCTGTCGATGAGCCTGCGCCAGGGGACGTAGGAGACTTGCCTTATGAGGTAGGGACTCCAGCGTTTACCCGTGAGCTGCGGCAAGTCCGGTGGCCCAATTCCTGAACCTTCAAGCCGGAGGTCCCGGAGAAATATGACGGTAAGACCCATCCCTCGGAGTTCCTGAGCATCTACACCATTGCGGTGCAGGCTGCCGGGGGCCGAGATGACAAGATACTTGCCAACTACTTCCCGTTGGTGCTCAAGCCCAACGTCAGGTCGTGGTTGATGCATCTGCCGGAGAATTCTATTTCTTCCTGGTCAGATCTGTGCCATCAGTTTGTTGGCGCCTTCGTTGGAGGTCACCAAGCTTCTGGCCAAGAGAGTGATCTGCACATCATCCCTCAGAAGGAGGGCGAGTCCCTGCGCAAGTTTATCCAGAGATTTAGCCGGGTGCAGTACAATATTCCTGACGTTCATCCTGCCGCTGTCGTTAGCGCGTTCCACCAGAACATGCGTAACCGCAAAATGCGGGAAGAGCTAGCAATGAACAAAGTCAGGAGTATTGCCGAGCTTTACGCTCTGGCCGACAAGTGCGCTCGAGCTGAAGAGGGGAGGAAACTCCCTGGTGAGGCTGTTGGCGCGGCGGGCGAGTCCGAAGATGAAGACGCCGCGGCCCCGTCAAGAAAGGCCGGCGGCGGAACAGGAAGCGTGGAGGCAAGGCCGTGCTTGCTGTCGAGGAATCCGACAACCCCAGCGCCGCCAAGAAGGCCAAGGTTGGCGACCCCGGCAAGGATCTTGCCGGGTGCCCTTCCTGTCAGGCCCTGGCGGCTGCCGACAAGTCGGAGAACTCCGGCAAGCAGTATTGCAAGATCCATCGCACCAAGGGCCACGATCTCCAGAACTGCCGGCAAGTTGAGCAGCTTGCCGAGAAGCAGAGGGCCGAATACAAGAGGCGAGATAAGGAGAAGGCCCAAGATGGTGCTGAGGGGTCCGGCAAGAAGCGCGGTGGCCGAGGGGGTCGCCGTGGCAAGGCCAAGCAGCAAAAGGATCGGCCCGCTCAGGGCCGAGATAAAGAAGGAGATGATGATGAATCCAGTGAGCAAGAATTCCAGAAGGCTACGGAGGCCATGTGCATTGATGGAGGTGCCTCGCTGCATTCCTCCCACCGCCAACTCAAACAGTGGGTGCGGGAGGTCAATGCGGCAGAGCCATCCCCAGATGCATGTAGGCCCCTGAAGTGGTCCAGCACGCCTATCATTTTCGATGCCGAGGATCACCCTGATCGCACAACCGCGGTCAGGTCCTTGCCATTGTTGGTCTCGCCAACGATTCACAACCTCAAGGTGACGAAAATGTTAGTTGACGGCGGGGCCGGCCTAAACTTAATCTCGCCGGATGTGCTCAGAAAGTTCCAGATTCCCGACGAGGACCTCGAGGAAACGGGTACGTTTCAAGGGGTCAATCCGGGAAGAACCCAGCCTAAGGGCAAGATTACGCTGCCAGTAACATTTGGCAGCGAGCTCAACTTCAGGACCGAGAAGGTGGTGTTTGATGTCGCCAAGATCCCCATGTCATACAACGGGATCCTTGGTCGGCCAGCGCTGGCTAAGTTTATGGCGGCATCACACTACGCGTACAACATCTTGAAGATGCCTGGGCCATTGGGCGTCATCACTATCCATTCCGATAAGAAGGATGCGCTCATCTGTGCCGACCAACTTTACCGGGAAGCAGTTGCAGCACCTGCCGTCAAGGCATCTGCTCCTGCCCCTGGAACTCCCGGGGGGAAGAAGAAGACCGGCAGGAACCTTGGTGCGAACTCCAGCAAGCGCACCTCCTCGGAGTGCTGCGCTTCCGTCGAGGACGTACCAGAGAGTTCCACCAGCAAGAACAAGAAGTCCAAGGCTGCTCCGCCGGAGACCAAGAAGGTGCCTGTCAGAAAGGACAGAACAGGGGGAAACTTCACCATAAGTTCCACCCTAGATGACAAATAGGAAAGCACGCTCGTTGCTTTCCTGCGGGCGAATGTCGACGTGTTTGCATGGCAACTGTCTGACATCCCCGGTGTTCCCAGGAAGGTAATTGAGCACCACCTTGCTGTCTGTCCTCATGCGCGGCCCGTCAAGCAAAGGGTCAGGAAGCAGGCCTTGGAGAGGCAAGAATTCATTGCCGAAGAGATTAAAAAGCTGGAGGCGGCAGGACTGGTCAAAGGAGTGCCTCATCCGACCTGGTTGGCCAATCTGGTCGTAGTGCGGAAAGCGAATGGGAAATGGAGGCTTTGTATCGATTATGCAGATATCAATAAAGCTTGTCCAAAAGATCCCTTTCCCTTGCCGCGCATCGACCAGATTGTGGATGCCACCGCTGGTTGTGATCTCCTGTCCTTCCTTGATGCCTATTCAGGGTATCATCAGATTTTTATGGCAAAAGAAGATGAAGAGAAGACCGCCTTTATCACCCCATGTGGTACGTATTGTTTTATACGAATGCCTTTCGGGTTGAAAAGTGCTGGTTCAACATTTGCCAGAGCAATCCAGATTGGTTTTGAGCCACAACTCCATAGAAATATGGAGGCGTATATGGATGATATAGTGGTCAAAACCAAAGACAAAGCAACGCTCATTCAAGACTTAGAAGAAACATTTGCAAACTTGCGTAAGATCAACTTGAAGCTCAATCTTGAGAAGTGCGTGTTCGGTGTTCCTTCCGGCAAGCTCCTCGGATTCTTTGTATCTTGCCGGGGAATCGAAGCGAACCCCGACAAGATCAAAGCTATTGAGCAAATTGAAGCGCCGAGGCGCGTCAAGGATGTGCGTCGTCTTGCCGGCTGTGTTGCTGCTCTAAGCAGGTTTATTTCCAAATCTGCTGAGTGCGCCCTGCCCTTCTTCAAAATTTTGAAGAAGGCAGGTCCGATGAAATGGACTCCGGAGGCGGAGGCTGCGCTGCAAGATTTGAAGAAATACCTTTCCTCTCCGCCGACGCTAGTCGCGCCTAAACCACAAGAGCCGTTGCTGCTGTATCTAGCAGCAACAAATCAAGTGGTTAGCGCTGCGCTAGTGGCGCAGAGAGAAGCTGATGAGGAAGCAACACCAGCGGCAGGACCGCTAGATGACGCGGCAAGATCTTCCCCGGCAAGGGTTGATCCCGGCAAGACAGGATCTGCGCAAACAGAAGAACCCGTGCAGAAGAAGAAGGTGGTGCAGCGCCCAGTTTATTTTGTTAGCTCTCTTTTACAAGGAGCTAGGTCAAGATATTCTGGTGTGCAGAAGTTGCTTTTCGGCCTCCTTATGGCCTCGAGGAAGCTGCGCCATTATTTTCAAGCACATGAGATCACCGTCGTCACTGGCTTTCCGTTCCAACGGATTTTGCAAAATCCGGAGGCAACCGGCAGGATCGTGGAGTGGGCGTTGGAGTTGTCCAGCTTTGGCCTTAAGTTTGAAAGCACTTTGACGATCCAGAGCAGGGCCTTGGCGGAGTTCATTGCAGAATGGACCCCAACGCCAGACGAAGAAGTTCAAGAAACAACTCTCCCCGGCAAGGAAATCGATCAGCAATGGGTTATGTACTTTGACGGGGCTTTCTCGCTGCAAGGCGCCGGTGCTGGCGTGCTGCTTGTCGCACCCACCGGAGAGCACCTCAAGTACATAGTCCAAATGCACTTTCCCCGAGACAGTTCGACCAACAACACTGCAGAATACGAGGGTTTGCTTGCCGGTCTCAGGATCGCGGCGGACCTTGGTATCAAAAAGCTCGTCATCAAAGGCGATTCACAACTTGTCGTCAGGCAAGTTAACAAGAGTTATCAAAGTCCATTGATGCAGGCCTACGTAGATGAAGTGAGGAAATTGGAAGAGCGCTTTGACGGTCTCCAAATGGAGCACGTTCCTCATGCCGAGAACAATATTGCTGACGACCTGTCAAAGCGTGCCGCCCTCAAGTTGCCTGTGAAACCAGGAACTTTTGTGCTCCAATTGACTCAACCATCCGTGGCGTCATCGATGCGGCAAGAAAAGAGAAGAAAGTTGAACTCTGGCCAGCACTTCCCGGCAGAGCTCCCCGGAGCCGCCGGCAAGGAAGTTGCCGGGATCGACATGCCTGCCGGGGAACAACAGGCTCCGGCAGGGCCTCAGGCCCTTGCTGTCGAGACGAACATTCCCCCGGCAGAGGAGATGCCTTTAGTCCTAGCTGTCGAGCCTCAGGCTCCAGCATGGGCGCAGCACATTGTCCATTTCCTTCAGACAGGTGAACTCCCTGAGGAACAGGAAGAAGCAGAGAGAGTAGCCCGTCGGTCTGTTATGTACAAGTTCGTCGATGACGTCCTGTACAGAAAGAGACCAAACGGTGTGAAATTGAAGTGCATTCCTCGGGAGGATGGACTAGAGCTGTTGGCGGAGATACATGGGGGCATATGTGGTTCTCACATAGGGTCAAGAGCGCTTGCCGGGAAAGCATTCCGGCAAGGTTTCTTTTGGCCTACCGCTCTCCAGGATGCGACTGCACTAGTAACCAAGTGTGAAGCGTGCCAGTTTCATTCGAAGAAATTACATCAGCCAGCTCAAGCTCTTCAGACAATCCCTCTCTCCTGGCCATTTTTGGTCTGGGGGCTCGACATACTGGGCCCTTTCCCCCGTGCTACCGGGGGCTTTGAGTACTTGTACGTTGCTATCGACAAGTTCACAAAGTGGCCGGAGGTGGAAGCAGTGAGGAAGGTGATAGCGCAATCAGCTGTCAAGTTCTTCAAGGGAATTGTTTGCCGTTTCGGTGTGCCTAACAAGATCATCACCGACAACGACACGCAGTTCACAAGTCGCACCTTCATGCAGTACGTCCAAGACCTTGGCGGCAAGATTTGTTTTGCCTCTGTTGCTCACCCAAGAAGCAACGCCCAAGCGGAGAGGGCCAATGCTGAAGTGCTGCGCGGTCTCAGGACCAGAACCTTTGACAGGCTAAAAAAGTGCGGAAGACGCTGGATTGATGAGTTGCCGGCGGTTCTTTGGTCAATCAGAACGACACCAAATCGAGCCACCGGCCAGACGCCCTTCGCTCTGGTCTACGGAGTGGAAGCAGTTCTCCCCACGGAAATCATATACGGATCACCTCGAGTGCTCGCTTATGATGAGCTTGAGCAAGAGCAACTGCGGCAAGATGACGCTGTGCTCCTTGAGGAGAATCGTCTTCAGGCTGCTGTGCGAGCTGCACGCTACCAGCAAGCTTTGCGCCGCTATCATAGCCGCAAAGTTCATGCCCAAAGCCTTGAGGAAGGCGACCTTGTTCTTCGGCGGATTCAGTCCGCCAAGAATTCAAACAAGTTGACGCCAAAGTGGGAAGGCCCTTATCGGGTAGTACGAGTCACCAGGCCTGGCGCTGTCCGCGTGGAGACCGAAGATGGCGTTCCAGTGAGTAATTCCTGGAATATCGAACATCTTCGCAAGTTCTACCCATAAGGCGCGGTTGCCGGGGGCTCCCGGCAACCACCCTTTTGTACAAGTCTTGCTGGCAAGGCATGTGATCCTTTGTACAAAGCCAGGCGCAGACCTTGGGCACAGATGAATAAATTTAAGTGTTGTACATTCCCTTATTGATTCCCTTGTTCATATTTATATATATGCATGTTTGTCTAAGATGTTGTATGACACCTAATCACGGTAAGTTCTAACGAACCGCCAAGGTTTCATGTCTTTATTTTCTCTTCTTTCTTTTTCTCAAAAAGACAGAAGGATTCCTCGCGTGCACATTTGCCGGGGGGGGAAGGAAGATATGAATACCGGTTGGCGATGTTCGGAATCGACGCTTGCCGGAGGAAGGACAGTGATAGAAAGCTAAGTCCTAAAAACTCAGAGCAAGTTTTTCTTTTATTACAAAGTTATTTCCTTGGACGATTCCGACTCTTGTATGGAAAATCTGCACGCGAAGGAACACTTGTTGTAATCGGTCACGCCCTTATTTTGTTTCGAGCCCGCTCAGCGATTTAAGTGGCTGCACTGAGAACACCAAGGAGTCTTGTCGGCCGTTGCGCCTCTAGCAGGCTGCTGAAATCCGCACCCAGCGCTCGCGGTAGGTTGTGCGCCGGCAAGTTTTTGAATAAGCGTAGGATGAACTCCATACATAAAGGAATCAGACAAGGAAAATAGCAAGCATGAACCTAAATATAGGCAAATTGTATTACATCCATGAGTTGCCGCAATTCTAACTTGAGACTTAATTGTCTTTTACATGAGATGACGACGGCAAGAAAAAAAAGGGAAGCACTCAATCCCTGCGCTGGCCTTCGATCCTTCTGATGGAGTCCACCTTCTCAAGGATAGGCGCGATGCACTCTTCAAGCGCCTCAACATTTGCATCCCTTGGCAGATGGCCGAGCGCGTTGGAGAGGTCGATGCCGGGATTGCTGTGCACCACCTTGCGGAGGACGGCCCGGCAAAGCCGGCGAGTCTCGTTGGCCAGTTGGGTCGCCCGGCTGGACTGGAGCACCCTCAACGCGTTGATGATGCTTTCAAAGAACATCGTCAACCTGGCACTTGGAGATATTCTTTCCTCGGAAGAATACTTGAAGTTCGGCAGGCCCATGGTTGACAGTTCTGCGGTAAGCTTCTCCGCGGTGGCGATGAGACGTCCAGTCCATATCTCCACTCCCTTCTCGTACTCGGTTTGGGCGGCGGCGGCACTCTTGAGCAGGTTCCTCTCTCCTTGGAGATCCTTGAGTAGAGCCTTCTCACGGGCCCTGCCGGTCTCGAGAGACTTCTGCAGCGTGGTCAGCTTCAGCTCCAGAACCGCAATATTATCAGCCACAGAGGAGAGCTGCTTGGACTTGTCGGACAGGGCAACTTGCATCTCCGCCAAGGAGTGGAGGGTTTTTTCCCTGTCCCCCTTGAGCGTCGAGAGCTCCTTGCCGTGCTCTTCGAGATCTGTTTCCAGCCTCTTCACTTTGTCGCTCAGCTCGTTCTTGGCAGCCTCTGCAGCTTTGGCAGCATCGACGGCCTCCTTGAGCTTGCCGGCGTGACTTACAGTCAGAGCTTCGAGCGCCTCCTTATGTTTTTGCTCCAGCTCCTGGGTCCGCTGCGCGACTAGATTCTCGATATCCTCATCCTTGCTACAAAGCTTGGCGGCGAGCGCCTGCTCACCTGCGGTGAGATCTTCCTCATGAGCATCAAGAGCAACGCAGCGCACCATCAGGAGGGCATCTTCGGCAGCAATCCTTTGATGTAACACCCTGGATTTTGCCCATTTTCTTTTGCTTTTAATTTTGGTCCGGATTTGCTTTTCTGTGACTTAGTGGTCTTGAAACCTGGAGAGATCACCTTTGATTCCTCTCCCCAGTGGCTTGTCAACTTCCAAACCATCCCAAGACCATGTCATTTCCATCTTGGACCAACTCCCAATATTCTTTTTCTTGGGAATATTCCTTTTTCTATTAAAGGAATAACTCTGTTTGCCCTGAGTTGTGAAGCAACTCACATTTCCATCATTCCCAAAATTCTCAAATAATTCCCATAAATCCTTTGGGACATATCTTATACAGATATGTCAAAATATTCCTTGCCATACCCAAAAATATTTCACAAATATTCCTTTTCTGATTCTGCCCTATCTGTCAGATTGAGAAGCAAGTACCCTTTATATTTGATTGCTTGCTCTCAAACTTTTTGTGTACTCTTTCCAACCCATATCATTGCCACATGCCAAAATTCAACTTTATTTGGATATTAAATCTCTCTTGGCTAATTTCCAAAGTTTCTGGGCAACTGGAATCTTTGTGAAGCAAGTGCTGGCTAGGAGTATCCAAATGAGTTGAAATTTTGCAAGCATCTTCATATGCTCAAATCCTGTCTCTCCAGCAAATTTTAGCATCATTAAATCATCTATGTGATCACATCATCAAATCTTTGTTTCTGGTAATTATTATGGGTTGTGAAGCAACTATAATTTTTATTGCTCCATAATTCATGAATAATTTCCAGAACATGCTTCTACCTATATAACACCTCTCCACAAAAATTGGGCTCAATTCATCTTCCCAATATTTCTCTAGAATTATTCCAACTTTCTGGACAGAGAGGATAGCTGTGAAGGAAGTACCATTTTGGCATGTCCATTTGGTATTAAATTTTTACATAATCTTCATATGTCCAAATAACTCTGCCTTGCCAAATTTCAGCTCAAGTGGCTTCTTCATTTGAGTGCACCATCATGATCTTGATTCTGGACCAATTGTGCTGTTGCAAAGCGACTATGATGTATATTGGTCCAATTCCTTCCAAAACCTCCAGGACTGTAGTCCTTCTTACCCGAGACCTCCCAGACATCTCATTTTAACCATATCACTTTTCTGTTCATCGAAGTGGTGTGGTCAAGTTTGCTACAGCAAACTTCCAGTGACCACTCCCGTCTACCTACAGCTCATCTCATCGATATATCACCTCATTTGCAATGTATCCTGGAGGGACTACACACTGGACAATATTTAGTGTCAAAGACGTGGCCGTGGCATCATATGCACGTGGTGACCACGCAGAGAGCATGCCAAAACGGCGCTCTGCTCTCTGTGAGCTCCGTCCGGTCATCTCCGGCCGGCCTCGGCTCGTCCGGATGTGTCCTACGGCTCCGCGGCTTCCACCTGCCCCTCTCTCGACCCTTCTCCCCTCTGATTACCTCCTCTCCATGCCATGACGGTCGCCGTCGCGGCTCTGTTCGCCCGTGACCCGAGTTGTCACCTCCCTCTCTGGCTCCTTCTTCCCCGAGCCGTCGCGCCGCATTAAAGGCTCATCAGGTCGGCCGCTCGCCGACATCGGAAGCGGACATCCACGCCACCCCGCGCTCCAGTGCATCGATAAGAATGCTGCCGTGGCCGTCCTTATCATCTCGCCGTCACCGCGGTTATATAAAGTCGTCCCGAGCCCTCTCGTCCACACCAACCACCTCCCCTCACTCCCAGCTCTCTCCCCGAGCACTCAACCGAGCCTGAGGTGCTCTCCTGCCCCTCCCATGGCCGAGCCATCCTCGCCGGCCGCCGCCTAAATTGGCTCAGGCCCGGCCTTCCCTCGCCTCCCTGACTCCACCACCGCACTCCCCATTCCTCTGCGAGCCGCCCCAACCCCTCTCCCTCGCCGGAGACGGCCCGCATCGCTGGCAACCACCACCCCCCCCACCTCTCTGTCCTCCCCCTGGCGCCGCCCGTTGCCGCTATCCCGCTCCTCACCGGCGCTGCTTTTCCCTCTGGACGGACGCGACGCGCTGCCCCGCACCCGCCGGTGGCCTCGGGCGGGCGGGAGACGGCCGGAGCCGCCCGGCCCGTCGCCAGCAGCGCCCCTCCCCTGCCCTCCTCTATTCCGTACGGGGAACGGGCGAGAGGAAGGAGACGACCGGGGCTTAGCGGGCCCCGCAACGCCCGACCCCACCCGTCAGCCGCAGACGAAAGTCAACGCTCGGGCCCGCGCCATAAGTGGAGACGGTTTTTCCGAAAATACGTTTTCTTATAAGGAAAGCGTACTCCGCTGCTGCTTCGGGCTAAAATACGTTTTCATCGCAGGGAAGCGTATTCTTCGAAAAGGCGCGATCTGTTTTTCAGCTGAGGGCCTGTTTGTGAGAGTTTTATTTACAGATGGGTCCCTGGCAGAAAAACTCTCACAACTTTTTACCCGAGACTCCGATCGAGGTGAAACCAACGCCCACGTCTTCGTCTCTTCGAGCCCAAACTTTTGGTATCATTTTCACTATGTTTTAACATTCTGAAAATGACCATTATACCCTTGCCCTAATCAGCCCCTACGGGAGAGAACTGTTTCCGGCAGTCAACTCCGCGGACTCTCCGCACTCCATCCGGATGACTCCTTCATCCCCAGG
This sequence comes from Thinopyrum elongatum, assembly GCA_011799875.1. NCBI lineage: Eukaryota > Viridiplantae > Streptophyta > Magnoliopsida > Poales > Poaceae > Thinopyrum > Thinopyrum elongatum. Next base: position 294,347,578 of record CM022303.1, on the reverse strand, counting down.
CAAGCCACAACTCTCATCTGCATCATCGCATTGCAATGTCATAGTTTGACTATTTGCTTTATCAGCAAGTATGAGTATCTGTGAAATGGATTGGATTATGCAATGTTGGAGTTAATCCTCGGATAGGTGACTACCATGTTGAGTACCGGATAATTAGTGACTAGTAGCTTACCCACTTGTTGATATTGTGATGTTGAGATCACTGTCTATGATTATTTTGGAGTTCATCCGGCAGTTCGTAGAGATGAATTAGTAGCAGTGGCTTAAGCATATTGGTTATTGGATTGCTATGATATCGGAGTGTCAGCCATGACAGAGATTGTTCGAGGATTAGATATTTCATGGTTGACCTTGAGTCACCTGTCCGGACTTATCCGTGCAACCACATTTGCCGGTATGGGACGGCCTTGACTTGGTCTGATTGCGTGCTCTTTCATCGGTACTGCCCGACAGGGAAGGTTATGCGTGCGCGCTACCCTGGCCCGGTAGGCGGCGATAACCTTGTGAGCCCAGTTGAGTTTTGTGCCGGCGTCCCTGTTTGGGACAGTATAGTTTGGCCACGACGGTGGCAGGTGTCACGAGGTGACAAGGGGCCACCCAAGGCTTGACTCCGAGGGAGTGCGATTGCCGGTGGTACGATGGGAGAGTCACGGGTCAGGCAGGTTTCGTTGGAGCAACACTGATCCACCCGAATGGGATCACGAGGTCAGTGCTCCATAGTGTGGGTAAAGTGCACAACCTCTGCAGAGTGTAAAATCTATTCGAATAGCCGTGTCCACGGTATTGGACAGTCCGTCCAGACCTCACTAGGTGGTCAACCATGGTAGTGATGATAATGATGGAAGAACTCGTCTTATGATCAGAAGTACTCGGTGGTTCATGAGTATTCTGAGGGTTGTGAGACAACCCGGAGGAGAGTAAGTTTGTCAGACTTGTCGTGCAGATGGAATCAGGTATTTGATATGTTAGCCATGGGATGGCTGTGGGTTGAGTGGTTGGATGACCACATGCTTGGGGATTGGACTTGGTACAGGTTCGGATTGGAGCCTGAGATTATTTGAAGTATGGATTTAATACGCTTTACCTTACTGTAGTCATTTCAGTAGCTACCTTGCTAGATAACCATGCTGGTTAATTTTGGATTGCTATGATGTTGTCTTGCTTTAATGCTGATGTTTGCTGTGAGCTTGCGAGTACATTCAAAGTACTCACCTGGCATGTCATGCCAGTTTGCAGGTCATGCCGTGATTGCTTGCTTGCCGAGGTTCCTGTGCTTGTGATCTAGGATATGCGTTCTAGCCAGAGCCCCTGCGGAGTGGAGTCCATCACCGTCGTCATTGTTCTGCTGCCGAGAGAGTTACTCCGCTGTTAGCATAGAGCTACCCCTTGCAGGCATAGTGTTGCCGTGCCGATGTAATCCTTGTACCGTTGTAACCATATCTATTGCAATAAAGAGCGGATTTGTTCTATGCCAACAGTGCCGTATTCCAGAAGACTTGTCCTTGGGCTGGAATACGGGGCGTTCCGGTTTACTCTGAGCCGGGGTGCCACAGAAGTTGGTATCAGAGCAGGTCTGGCTATAGGACGCCCTAGTCAGCGCGAGCGTTAGTAAGCAGTAGTATAGAGCCTTGTCGGTTTGCTGCACTTGTTTGTAGCACTTGTTTGCTGCATAGCATGCATATAGACTAGTTATCATTAATGGTTGCCCTGGTGAGTGTAGGTGGCATCGGTTTCAATTCACTACCTGCACCCTCCAGTTGCATGATCCTTGGTGTTTGGTGTCATCTTCGTCCCAGTGGAGTGATGCCAAGGTGCCTGGTTGTATCGATCCCTTGCAGGATTGATGCACAGGTACCACACCAATATATCCTTTTCAACCACCCCTATGGTTCGGTGATAGACATGTTTCTATCCCGGATCGCGCTATCCCTCTAGCCGCGTGGCAACCCTTACTGATCCTTGCTATCAGAAAAGGGCAATGCCCGCAAGCCTTTCTTGTCATCGCTATTCAACCCAGCCATCCATTCTTTGGACAAGTACGGTTTCTTCCGTACGCTTAATGATGATGTGGTCGTGACCTCTGTGTTCTGATCCACGATCATCAAGTCCGTCCCCGCCTCTGTATCCTTCCAGCTGCCACCAGTGTCAAGCCCGTGTTTGGTGTAGCCTTGTTTACACCAACTTCCTTCCACACATTGATTCACTTTCGTGCACATCGCCACAACATGTTAGACCGTAACACCGGAGTTCTTGTGAAAGTGTGTACTTAAGTAGGAATGCATATTATTGCTTGTGTGTGATCTTGCTGTTTTGTGTGCTTTGTTTTAGTCATTTCTTTTGTTTATTTGGGCCCTTGGTGTTACCTTATTTTCCCCTTATGGAAGTTGCTCATCGACCCTGAACCCAAAGAATCTGTGAAGAGACGGTCATTTGAAAGCTCAGCTCAGCAATATGGAATTTTCACCAGACTGTGTTATATCGGGAATATCGGGCCTGAATATAAATGATATCCTAGCCGGATTAATTATTAGCATCAAGTATACATCAGCGCAACTTTCACAACAGTAATGATCGCATCAACAAGAAGGCAAGTTGTATATGATCCACAGTGCATTCTGTGCCAAAGGTACGATTCATATATATACAGGGTTTGAGTCTGCTACGAGTACAATTTGAACCCTGCCGTGCCCTGGAATCAAGCCATAATGTGCTATGAACTTAGAGTTCAGCAAGAAGGATAGCCGAATACCCTGTTGCATACAACAAGTAACCGACAACAGAAACGGTAAGGTATATACATAATAGTGAGCTGTATGGGACATGGATGAACCCTTGCCCATCTTTCTTTAGTGACGGCACCACGCCTATGTTCTGAGCTGTTTCCGGTCGTCCGGGGTGGATGCCGATTTTTATTTCTCTTGTCAACAACTGTTCATGTTCTGAGCTGCTTTTCGGCCGTCTCGGGCAGCTGTTGAATTTCTCTTCATAGCAATGACCCTATGCTCTGAGCTGTTTTTTTTCCGGCCGTCTTAGGGAGTTGCTACTTTCTTCTTATCGACACCGTCTCATGCTCTGAGCTGCTTTTCAGCCGTCATGAGTCGGGGTTGAGTTACTCCAGTAAAAGTCCTAGATCTGAGTTGTAAAGACCGTTCTGGTGGCTACTAGTTTATTTGCCGGTTTTATTCAAGGGTTCAGACGATCGTTACCCTACAACTACAACTTGTAAAGTAATATGCCTACCGGAATATTGCACCTGACAACACCCATGGTCACCCGAAGAATCAAGGACACATCAGGCCAAGTTCTTTCAGCTAAGGATTCAGGAGAGAGAACCATAATGAAGGAGCAAGGTTGTTCAAACAGGTATGATAATGGTTGTAAGATCAATATGGTACAGATACTCAGAGCAGTCGGGTTCGATACCAGCCACCATGGGTACATACCCACGGGTCTATCCCAATTGCAAGGACCCCATACCGAGACAACCCGCTCAGCCAACCAGATATGCTCAGAATTGTCAGAAAAACGCAACCAAGCGGGTTAGGTCAATCGAAAGAATAACTCAGTAGTTCAAATTCAACAACCATGTTAAAGTATTACACGGCCTACCATCCATATGGAGATACTGATAGACTGAATAATCAGAAGGATGAACAAAAGTTTTGAAGCATATGACCTCACAAATGGAAATCAGTTAAAGACTAACCTGCCGTGAACAAGATTCTGTTGTCAGGACCACTATCAGCCAAGTCTATGGACAATATCACAATAAGACCGTACACCTTTACGCTGGTCACGACAGGTGACAGTCAAATATTTGGTAGGAGCCTTATACCCAAGACAGTGAAGATACCCAAGATGACCTAGCTATCCGTGTGAGAAGTTAGATTCCGCCAGGAGAACGGTACGATTCACAGTACTGTTTTGAGCCTGGAGGACACACAGCCATTTGAAGTCACCCAATGCAATGAGTAAAAGATTTCGTGTCCACCGAGAGAATCTGTTCACAACTCAGCAAACGGTCAATTATATTGGACCTCGTCACGACACGTCCATGAGGAATCACCCTCGGACTTACGAGCAAGGCACATTGTGTGGTCAGGATAATTTATTGCCTCAGATAAGATAGCAGACATAAAAGGATTGGAGTCAGAGTAACATATGAGGTAAGATTGGCCAGAAAAAGGGTCCAGTGAAGCAAACCACCCCGAAGCAAGGCAGTCCGTCATATAAAACTCAGTGGAAGCATTATACAAAGGTAAAAAGGAAACCCGAGTTGGAAACGGTTTCCTCAAGAGGAAATGTTCTTGTTTGATCCCTGAGCAAATAAATCTCGAGGATGAGATTTCTTTAAGGGGGGTAGGTTTGTAACACCCTGGATTTTGCCCATTTTCTTTTGCTTTTAATTTTGGTCCGGATTTGCTTTTTTGTGACTTAGTGGTCTTGAAACCTGGAGAGATCACCTTTGATTCCTCTCCCCAGTGGCTTGTCAACTTCCAAACCATCCCAAGACCATGTCATTTCCATCTTGGACCAACTCCCAATATTCTTTTTCTTGGGAATATTCCTTTTTCTATTAAAGGAATAACTCTGTTTGCCCTGAGTTGTGAAACAACTCACATTTCCATCATTCCCAAAATTCTCAAATAATTCCCATAAATCATTTGGGACATATCTTATACAGATATGTCAAAATATTCCTTGCCATACCCAAAAATATTTCACAAATATTCCTTTTCTGATTCTGCCCTATCTGTCAGATTGAGAAGCAAGTACCCTTTATATTTGATTGCTTGCTCTCAAACTTTTTTTGTACTCTTTCGAACCCATATCATTGCCACATGCCAAAATTCAACTTTATTTGGATATTAAATCTCTCTTGGCTAATTTCCAAAGTTTCTGGGCAACTGGAATCTTTGTGAAGCAAGTGCTAGCTAGGAGTATCCAAATGAGTTGAAATTTTGCAAGCATCTTCATATGCTCAAATCCTGACTCTCCACCAAATTTTAGCATCATTAAATCATCTATGTGATCACAGCATCAAATCTTTGTTTCTGGTAATTATTATGGGTTGTGAAGCAACTATAATTTTTATTGCTCCATAATTCATGAATAATTTCCAGAACATGCTTCTACCCATATAACACCTCTCCACAAAAATTGGGCTCAATTCATCTTCCCAATATTTCTCTAGAATTATTCCAAGTTTCTGGACAGAGAGGATAGCTGTGAAGGAAGTACCATTTTGGCATGTCCATTTGGTATTAAATTTTTACATAATTTTCATATGTCCAGATAACTCTGCCTTGCCAAATTTCAGCTCAAGTGGCTTCTTCATTTGAGTGCACCATCATGATCTTGATTCTGGACCAATTGTGCTGTTGCAAAGCAACTATGATGTATATTGGTCCAATTCCTTCCAAAACCTCCAGGACTGTAGTCCTTCTTACCCGAGACCTCCCAGACATCTCATTTTAACCATATCACTTTTCTGTTCATCGCAGTGGTGTGGTCAAGTTTGCTACAGCAAACTTCCAGTGACCACTCCTGTCTACCTACAGCTCATCTCATCGATATATCACCTCATTTGCAATGTATCCTGGAGGGACTACACACTGGACAATATTTAGTGTCAAAGACGTGGCCGTGGCATCATATGCACGTGGTGACCATGCAGAGAGCATGCCAAAACGGCGCTCTGCTCTCTGTGAGCTCCGTCCGATCATCTCCGGCCGGCCTCGGCTCGTCCGGATGTGTCCTACGGCTCCGCGGCTTCCACCTGCCCCTCTCCCGACCCTTCTCCCCTCTGATTACCTCCTCTCCATGCCATGACGGTCGCCGTCGCAGCTCTGTTCGCCCGTGACCCGAGTTGTTACCTCCCTCTCTGGCTCCTTCTTCCCCGAGCCGTCGTGCCGCATTAAAGGCTCGTCAGGTCGGCCGCTCGCCGACACCGGAAGCGGACAGCCACGCCACCCCGCGCTCCAGTGCATCGATAAGAATGCTGCCGTGGCCGTCCTTATCATCTCGCCGTCGCCGCGGCTATATAAAGCCGTCCCGAGCCCTCTCGTCCACACCAACCACCTCCCCTCACTCCCAGCTCTCTCCCCGAGCACTCAACCGAGCCTGAGGTGCTCTCCTGCCCCTCCCATGGCCGAGCCATCCTCGCCGGCTGCCGCCTAAATTGGCTCAGGCCCGGCCTTCCCTCGCCTCCCTGACTCCACCACCGCACTCCCCATTCCTCTGCGAGCCGCCCCAACCCCTCTCCCTCGCCGGAGACGGCCCGCATCGCTGGCAACCACCACCACCCCCACCTCTCTGTCCTCCCCCTGGCGCCGCCCGTCGCTGCTGTCCCGCTCCTCACCGGCGCTGCTTTTCCCTCTGGACGGACGCGACGTGCTGCCCTGCACCCGCCGGTGGCCTCGGGCGGGCGGGAGACGGCCGGAGCCGCCCGGCCCGTCGCCGGCAGCGCCCCTCCCCTGCCCTCCTCTGTTCCGTACGGGGAACGGGCGAGAGGAAGGAGACGACCGGGGCCAAGCGGGCCCCGCAACGCCCGACCCCACCCGCGCCATAAGTGGAGACGGTTTTTCCGAAAATACGTTTTCTTATAACGAAAGCGTACTCCGCTGCTGCTTCGGGCTAAAATACGTTTTCCCCGCAGGGAAGCGTATTCTTCGAAAAGGCGCGATCTGTTTTTCAGCTGAGGGCCTGTTTGTGAGAGTTTTATTTATAGATGGGTCCCTGGCAGAAAAACTCTCACAACTTTTTACCCGAGACTCCGATCGAGGTGAAACCAACGCCCACGTCTTCGTCTCTTCGAGCCCAAACTTTTGGTATCATTTTCACTATGTTTTAATATTCTAAAAATGACCATTATACCCTTGCCCTAATCAGCCCCTACGGGAGAGAACTGTTTCCGGCAGTCAACTCCGCGGACTCTCCGCACTCCTTCCGGATGACTCCTTCAACCCCAGGCAAGCCACAACTCTCATCTGCATCATCGCATTGCAATGTCATAGTTTGACTATTTGCTTTATCAGCAAGTATGAGTATCTGTGAAATGGATTGGATTATGCAATGTTGGAGTTAATCCTCGGATAGGTGACTACCATGTTGAGTACCGGATTATTAGTGACTAGTAGCTTACCCACTTGTTGATATTGTGATGTTGAGATCACTGTCTATGATTATTTTGGAGTTCATCCGGCAGTTCGTAGAGATGAATTAGTAGCAGTGGCTTAAGCATATTGGTTATTGGATTGCTATGATATCGGAGTGTCAGCCATGACAGAGATTGTTCGAGGATTAGATATTTCATGGTTGACCTTGAGTCACCTGTCCGGACTTATCCGTGCAACCACATTTGCCGGTATGGGACGGCCTTGACTTGGTCTGATCGCGTGCTCTTTCATCGGTACTGCCCGACAGGGAAGGTTATGCGTGCGCGCTACCCTGGCCCGGTAGGCGGCGATAACCTTGTGAGCCCAGTTGAGTTTTGTGCCGGCGTCCCCGTTTGGGACAGTATAGTTTGGCTATGACGGTGGCAGGTGTCACGAGGTGACAAGGGGCCACCCATGGCTTGACTCCGAGGGAGTGCGATTGCCGGTGGTACGATGGGAGAGTCACGGGTCAGGCAGGTTTCGTTGGAGCAACGCTGATCCACCCGAATGGGATCACGAGGTCAGTGCTCCATAGTGTGGGTAAAGTGGGCAACCTCTGCAGAGTGTAAAATCTATTCGAATAGCCGTGTCCACGGTATTGGACAGTCCGTCCAGACCTCACTAGGTGGTCAACCATGGTAGTGATGATAATGATGGAAGAACTCGTCGTATGATTAGAAGTACTCAGTGGTTCATGAGTATTCTGAGGGTTGTGAGACAACCCGGAGGAGAGTAAGTTTGTCAGACTTGTCGTGCAGATGGAATCAGGTATTTGATATGTTAGCCATGGGATGGCTGTGGGTTGAGTGGTCGGATGACCACATGCTTGGGGATTGGACTTGGTACAGGTTCGGATTGGAGCCTGAGATTATTTGAAGTATGGATTTAATACGCTTTACCTTACTGCAGTCATTTCAGTAGCTACCTTGCTAGATAACCATGCTGGTTAATTTTGGATTGCTATGATGTTGTCTTGCTTTAATGCTGATGTTTGCTGTGAGCTTGCGAGTACATTCAAAGTACTCACCTGGCATGTCATGCCAGTTTGCAGGTCATGCCGTGATTGCTTGCTTGCCGAGGTTCCTGTGCTTGCGATCTAGGATACGCGTTCTAGCCAGAGTCCCTGCGGAGTGGAGTCCATCACCGTCGTCATTGTTCTGCTGCCGAGAGAGTTACTCCGCTGTTAGCATAGAGCTACCCCGGGCAGGCATAGTGTTGCCGTGCCGATGTAATCCTTGTACCGTTGTAACCATATCTATTGCAATAAAGAGCTGATTTGTTCTATGCCAACAGTGCCGTATTCCAGAAGACTTGTCCTTGGGCTGGAATACAGGGCGTTCCGGTTTACTCTGAGCCGGGGTGCCACATTTGAGCAGCTTCATCATGCGCCTTCTCCATATCGGATTGCTTCAGGAGGATCTCATTCCACTGCTGGCTCACTTGTTCCCGGCCGGCAACCAACTCTTGGAGGGCCTCAGCGTTCTAGATCTGCATTTGTGCGACGCGCCTTTGAAAATCTACTTCGGCTGCCTCGACAACTGCCATTCTGGAGTCCGCTTTGTCTTTCCGGGCGCGATGGAGAGCCTGGAGCTTGCGGAAATTCTCGCCCATGGCCTGAAGGAGCTGATCCTCTTCAGATTTGCCGCTGCTAGTGCTGGTGTCGTCAACAACTTCGAGCCTGGCAGCAGCAATGATTTCTTCAAAAACTTCTCCTTCGACTGGTACCCCAGTGCTTGCCGTCCCCGGCAAGTTGACGAACGGTTCTCGCCAACCTTGAGGTACTTGCTGGATGAGGGGCCTTCAGATGTTGATGGCTGGTCTTCGGTGGCCGCCTCACCAGTGGCAGGGGGCCCTGTGGCCGGTGCAGCGCCTGGCGCTCCTGCGGTAGGAATGCTGTCAGTGCGGTCCTCAGCCTCCCTGTCGCCCCCTTCAGCAGGTTCTTTGGCGGTTTCCTCTTGTGCTGTCTTGGCGGCCTCCCCGTCAAGAGCACCAACAGCCCCGACAGTGTCATCCTTGGTGGCCTCGCTGGCAGCGATCATGTCTGCTTCGACGGCGACATCCCTGGCGGTCTCCTCGATGACAACTTCGACGTCCATGTGTCCCATCACAGGGAACTCTGAAGGGCGAAGGAGGAAAACAAAATAAGATCAAAGTTGAAGTTTGAAGTGACTAAAGACAGAGAGATAAGAGAAAAAGAGTAACAAGCACTCTGAGGCAATCGAGTACCTGCGTCGGGCTGTCGGGAGGTGGCTTCGCCCCTCCTGGCAACTCCGGTTGCCGGGGGAGTGTTGCCGGAGTCCGCGCTTGCCGGCTCCTCCTCAATTAGGACGGGCTCGTCGGCAGGATCTCTTGCCGGGGACGTGCTTGTGGGCGGAGCGGTCGACGAAGGAGGCACAATGGGGGTGTCTTCCGACAGCTCTCCTTGTTGCCGTTCTTCTCCTGCGAACCCAAAGATATCAGCGGCAAGAATGAAAGCCTCGGCACCCGCCAGCGGAAAAAGAATAGTGAATTTACGCTGGGGGCTGTGCTGGGGGCTGCGTTGAGGACTGGACTCCGGGCTGACAACGACGGTCTCTGGCACGCTCGTGGAGCCTGCCGGGGGCTCGTCACCCGTAGAAGTCCTTGACCTCTTTGCCTTCCTCTCCAGCAAGGTTTCTGTGTCACTGCAGAGACAATACAAGCAAGTCAGTAAGATTGATCCAGGATTGGAAGGTAAAAGTTGTGGCAAAGTACTCACTCTTCTTCCTCTCGCTCCGGACTAAAGCCGGAGATGTTGAAGTCGACCTCCGCTGCGGTGTCTGAGTGGGGAGGCGGAGGAGGAGTCCTAGGCCGCTTGGCTGTGGCAGGCGCCGGGGCAGCTTCCGGTGCGGTAGTACGAGACCCTCCTGCCGCCCCAGCAGTGGCCGCTGGTGTGGGTCTCGCGCACCACGCAGGCTATTGACGAGCCCCCTGCCGCGGTCCAGTCTTGCCGGCCACTTTCTTGCCGGGGGCTTCACCGCTCGAAGAAGGCTGGCTTGCCGGGACGCCAGATGCAACCTTCCGAAGAACACGCTTCGTCTTCTTCGGGGGTGGGGGCTCTTCTCGCGTCTCTTCTTGGGCCGTGTCCTCGCCGGACAAGCTCTCAACGGCTGCGCTGCTCTCCTCCCCAGCAACCTTGCCCTCCTTGGCAGGCTTTACCTCCACTACCACCTCTGCGTCGCTAGCTTCCCACTCTGTGAAGCCGACGTTGCCGGCCTCCGCGGCCTCTCCGTCAAGTTGTCAAAAAACTTCTGCGCTTCCTGCTCGCTTGGCTCGGCCCAGGTCGGGTCAAGGCCGTGGGCGTTGAACATCGGCATGAAGGCAATGATTGACCCCAAGGCAGAATTGTTGCACAAGGGGACAATCCTTGCCGGCAGCCGGTGCTTGTCTTCGCGCTGGAATAATTTTTGACGAAGAGCGCCAAGCTGCATAGCGGTCAGATTGTTGTTCAGCCCGGGGCGCAATCTCATGATATCTGCCGCGTTTTTGTATTCCCAAGCTGGCCTTCCCCTGTTCTGCAGAGGGGCGATGCGGCGGCGGAGAAAGTCGAAGCCGATCATCTCCATCGTCAGTCCGGCAGCCTTCAGGCGAAGGATCCTGGTGGTGGCGATTGTGAGCCTCTCGTCCTCCGCTGCGGGGTCGCTCCAATCCTTGCCGCGGACCACCTTCTGTTGCCGGGGATGACAAAATGGATGGGGATCTGCTTCCTGGATCCAGCACCATTCAGCCCGCCACTCGTCCCACTTTTCACGGTAAACTCCTTCTGGGTATATTTCCTTATTCCAAGCTCTTGGAATCCAGGCGATAGAACCAGAGAGAGCCTCTCCTTTTTGGATTCGAGGGAAGAAATAATGGCGAAAAAGAGCAGAGTTGGGGATCACGCCAACAAAATTTTCACAGAGATGGGCAAAGATAGACATGCAAAGTACCGCATTCGGCGTGAAATCGAGAAGGCGAAAGCCGTATGTGTACATGATATCATTGAAGAAGTCGGAAAAGGGGGGACAGAGCCCGTAATAGAAATATGCAGTGAAGAAAGGGTATCTGTCTGATCCGCCTTTGGAACAAGCACCTGGGATTACGCGTGTGGCGGGGTGAGCTTGCGTCCCTTTCGCCCACATGCATTGGTATCGCCCCTTCAGAGCTTCAGCATCGAGCGTTGGAGGGAAGACGACGAGCCTCTTCCGCATCTTCGCCAGTTCACTCTCCGGAACATCGGCTTTCGCCTCCTTGCCCTTGCCTTTGCTGTCCTTGGGCGGCATGGCGACTGTGAGGACGGGAGCTGGAAGTGAGGCGAGCGTGGAAGCAGCGGGCGGAAGAGGAAAAGGCTTCGCTCTGAGCTCGAGAGGAGGAAGGCGATGGCGACGGCCAGATTGAGAAGAAGAGGGGGGTAAATAGGTTTGCGCCTCTGTGACTTCTCCTTTTTATGGGGAAGGAGCGGGGCCGCCTCTTTTATTCCCCAATGTGAATGCGCCTCTATAGGCGCGAGGCAGTTGCAGCCTTTTTGGCACGCTTCCCACATCGCGCGCTCCATGCGCGTAGTGGGGGCACAGTAAAACGAGATATTTACGAGCAGTTAATCCCCTGCCACACGTGCACGTGCACTGTTTGGGCCTAGCCCAACAACGCCTCGCACTCGTGTATGGCCTAGGCCCGGGGGCTCCTGTCGGTGTACTAAGTATTGGGCCACTAGTACCCCGTACTTGTGCACGGGCAGTTGTAGCCATCCTCGCGGCAAGGCTTGCCGGGAACATCTCGAGGTCGATTCAAGCCACCAAGGAAATTATCAAGTCAGAGATCTGATGATCAGCGGATAAGCAAAGCTGGAATCCAAAGGCCAGCTTCCCCGGCAAGATCCTTGCCGGGATGGCCTGTGGCGCCCGACAAGTCTTGGCGTCCGGCAAGGCTTGGCGCCCGACAAGCCTTGGCGTCCGGCAAGGCTTGGCGCCCGGCAAGATTCGGCGCCTGGCGAGATTCTGCCACTGTGCCACCGCTTCGGCACAGTAACAAGTCTGACATTCTGGGTCCTTCTCTGGATGCGTGGCGACGCGCCAGTGGAGGAGAGCTTAAGCGGTGCTGATGGGATGGCCCCTTTTTCCATCCCCAAGAAAGTGAGGACACCTAAACGGACACCTCACGGTGCATTAAATGCGCCTGTCCTAATCCATCAGGGGTTAGGTATGATACCCTGTAGCTACTTTCCACCTCAATGTATGTACATTTTGCCACTGTGGAGACCCCTTTGAGCGAATAAAAGGAGGCCCAAGGCAACTACTACAGAGGAGGGGAACTTCTGGCCCATTCTGCATGCGTAGCTGCTCTTTGAGCGTACTGTTCATTGCGAGCGCTCCTGAAGGCTGGGCTCAAGAACATCAATAAGAACATAAAGCAGGAGTAGGGTTTTACGCTGATCAGCGGCCCAAACCTGGGTAAAAACCTCACGCGTCGATCATCGGTTCTGCTCTTTGCGTATACCTCTCCCCCCGCCGAATCGTAAAGGGGTCTCTCGGGATCCCATAGGTGTCGTACGCCGACACACCACATCCACCATGACCGCGAGCGGGAACGCTCTGCGGGAGAGCTTGTCTTCGGGGATGAAGCTCTAGGTCGCCGCCCTCGCTTAACTCGCTGCTCGCAATGCAATATCAGCGTAGCCGGACGCGGACACGACCGCACAAGGGGCGGCCACGCTAGCGGTCGATGATGGGAGCACTGCCAGCCACGCGTCCTACTTGCCGCCGTCCAACTTTTGGTGGCGCAAGTGGCAGGTGAAGCGACGGACCGTCCACTTCCATCTTCATCGACCTCATGTCCACCGGCACCGCCGAGGTCGGGGACTCCTCCGAGGATGAGTAGGGCATGGGAGGCGGTAGGGCATGGTGTGCCAACTGGCCGGTCCGTCTCCCGTGTTCTACTCTTCCTCGCCGGAGACCGCACCTTCACTTCACGGGTCTTGAACCCCGCTGCCGTTCATGGAGACGGCAGATGGAGGATGTCGTCGCCGATGCGGAAGTACAAAGGAAAGTGGACGTTGGTCACCGCTGTAGAATAAGTTTAGGGTCGGGTTTCTATTCTTTTTCTGTCCTATAAAAGTTCGAAATGTAATGAAAATCTGCCGTGTTTGCATGAATCTCGTCCGGTGTATATGAACTTTCACAATAATAGTAAGATATATTGTATGAAAATATATTGAATGATGATTCGTTTTTGTGTGTATAAACTTGGTCTAAGTTTAAAAGGTTTGACCCGAGACAAAGCTAACATGTGAAGTAAATAAACACATAGGTAGTATACATGCACAATTTATCTTAGGCACTCCAATAGTACGTCCACTACACATTCACGCATCTCACATCTTTCTCTCGCTCTGTCTGTCAAACCAACTAAGCCTTGTCCTAATAAAAAATAAAGTCCTAAAAGAACCAACTAAGCCAACCTCCCAGCATATCGCGCGGGAAAAGACCCGGCCGCGCCGTTTTAGTCGGGGTTACCGGATTACCAGTAGTAGTATCGATGGGTCGCGCGAAGCACCAAGTTTAAAAGGAAAAAGGTGGTACACTCACAGCACGCCTGTCGCGGTCGCATTGCACCCCTCACACGGTCGGTCTTGCACACGGCTCACACAAACGGAACGCGCTTCGGCTTGCCTCTTCACTGACATGTGGGACCACATTTGGAGAAACCGACCATGCGCCAAACTCCCCCGCCCACCGCGTGAAAATTCCCCCCAAAAATTCCTCCCAAATTCAACTGCCCTTCGGCCAACTAGCCAATAATATTCCCCAAACCCCCCTCCCCCCGGCCCCCTCCACCTCATTCGCTCTGCCAAAGCCGCCCTCCCCGCCAAACCGATACATCGGCGCCATGGTTCATCGAGGGGACGCACGGCGATCATCTCGCTCCCATAGTACGCTCTCGTAGCCTGCTGTCCTCCAGCCGCGCTGCCACCGCTGGCGACGTTCTTGTGGAGACGCACGGTGGTCAGCTTCTCCCACGGTACGCGCATTCTAGACTGAAGCCCCGTGCATGTCGGAGTAGCGCTGAATGTTAGTTGATAGACGCTGTTAGTCTCACTGTTTGCCGAAATAGTTTACAGTCAATATGCTCTGCTTAAGAAGCTTCCTTGCCCTATTCTGCACTCAATCTGCTTTGCTGAGATGGCATGCCACGCCCGATTAGTTGCTAAAATATCCTGCCATATATTTATTGTGAAGTAGATTGCCATGGTCTAGTAGCCAATCTGTTAGGTGAAATAGCTCGACACCGTTTTATACTCGATCTTTGTTGCTCAGATGGCCTTCGACGGCTGTCTGCTCAGCCTCATTGACTGCTTAAATAGCCTGCCATAATTTAGCACTCAAATCAGTTTGCTGAATTAGCTTTACATATATTTTGTTACTTAGATCTGCTTGTCCAATTATCTTGCCATAGCTTTAGACATCGACCTAGGTATTTTTTCAGGACTTTATAAAAAAGCATATATATTTTTCTTGTAATATCTAGTAGAAGAACTAATTTGTATGTCTAACAGATGGACAGGACTTGGATAACTTCTGCTCAAAGATTCTTCGCTGCATATGTCGAGGGGGTTGAAAACTTCATGAACTTTATCAGAGCTGAGTACGGTGGTCCAAAATCAGATGTGCTCTGCCCGTGTAGCAGTTGTATGAATTTAGTTACAAGACCCCAGTCAACTGTGCAAAATCATCTACACTTGTATGGGATATCGGTCACATATACTAGGTGGGTTCATCATGGTGAAACTGTGAATGTCAATGTTACTGACTATGTGGAAGCAGCAGATCACCATCTTTATCTGCCGATGCTCAGGTGGAAGAGGAGGAGGAGGTGGTGGCGGCGGAGCCAGCGAGTTTGACCAACATTGAAACAATGCTACGAAATGCTCGAGCATTTCGTGAACTTTCACCTGCAGAAGAAAAACGGTGGACCCGCAAGTTGGAACAATGCAACATGGCAGTGACCCCAGGAAATAAGCTGTCAGTATTCTCAGTTATGGTCACCTTTCTTCAGGTGAAGACATCTGAGTGGATGACCAACAAATCATTCGATGCGATGTTGGCTGCTTTCCGCAAATCTTTCCCAGATGCGTCTGAGCTGCCACACACCTACAGTAAAACGAAGAATTTCCTTCGTGCAGTTTGAATTGGATATGATATGATCCATGTTTGTAAGAATAATTGTGTTCTGTTCCGGAAGGATTATGCCAACTTAAGTGAATGCCCAAAATGCAAGTCATGAAGATGGAAAGATGGCGATGCTGTGAAGAGGATTCCTCATAATGTTCTGAGACATTTTCCAATTATACCAAGATTGCAGAGGTTGTTTCATGATGCTGAAACAAGAGAGGATGTACTGTGGCATTCTAGGAACCAGGAGTACAGAGATCAGAATGTAATGAGCCATCCATCTCATGGTAGTGACTGGAAAAGCTTCAATCAAAAACACAAAAAGTTTGCTGGTGACCCGAGAAACATTAGACTTGGCTTAGCTACAGACGGATTTAACCCATTTGGCCACCAGAGCACCACATATAGCATGTGGCCAGTGCTTGTTATCCCATACAACATGCCACCAAATGTCTACACCAAAGAATCAAACTGCATGATGGCCTTGCTCATCCAAGGTCCAAAAAGTCTTGGAAACAATTTTGATTTATTCATGGAGCCTCTTGTGGAGGAACTTCAACAGCTATGGAGGGGTGTTCTCACTCGAGACCTATATAGCAGCCCACCAGCAGATTTCTTTCTGCGCGCTGTTATAATTTGGTGCATCCATGATTATCCGGCTTTGGGCACTATGTCAGGGCGAATGACACATGGTTACAAGGCATGTGTTCGCTGTGACAAGAATCCACTGTCATACGCAATACTTAGCAAGATCTGTTACATTGGACACCGTCATTTCCTTGCCAAGGACAAGCTGTGTCCTAAAAAATACTGAAGACATGTGTTCAATGCAAAGCATGAAAAACGTGATGTGCGAAAGAGGCTCACCGGCGATGAGTTTCAAGTGGAATTAGAGAAGGTCAGGCATATTACACCAGGAAACCATCCTGATAATGGTAGCGGGAAAAGGAAGCGTGGCAGGGTAGAAGAGAGATTATTGTTTACCCACAGATCCACTTTGTGGGACTTGGAGTATTGGAAAGATTTGGATCTGCGGCATAATCTTGATGTGATGCACATCGAGAAAAATATATGTGACAACATTATCGGCACACTTCTTAATATTAAAGGCAAGCGAAAGATACCTTAAAATCTAGGATTGATTTGACACACCTGGGTATCAGAAGGGATTTGCAGGTGGACGATGATGGTGCATCACGGGATATGGCACCAGCTGTGTACGTCTTGGACAAGGTAAAAAGAAAAGAATTCTGCAAGGTCCTGTCACGTGTGAGATTCCCACATGGATTTGCTTCCAACCCTGAAAGGAGAGTCAGTGCAGATGGAAACAAGGTACAAGGGTTGAAAACTCCTGAATGCCACGTCCTACTTCAAAGGGTTTTACCTGTTATCCTTAGAGGATTGGGCCGCCCTGACTTATTCAGAGCAGTTGCAGAGTTGGGACAATTCTTCAAGGAACACTGCAGTAGAAATATCAGGATAGATGCTTTGGAACATCTTAGAGACAAGATACCAACTATCCTATGCGACCTTGAGAAGATATATCCTCTAGCCTTCTTTGATGTGATGGTGCATTTGGCTGTTCATCTACCTGATGAGGCACTACTTAGAGGTCCAGTACAGTATGGCTGGATGTACCCTATTGAAAGGCAGCTAGGCACTTTCAAGGGCTATGTTAGGAACAAAGCTAGACCTGAGGGTTCCATTGCAGAGGCCTACATTGCTACAGAAGCATTGACATTCTACTTAAAATACATTGAAACAGCTGATCAGCTAAGCAAAGAGGTGGGTGAAGACAATCCCGAGCTCAATGTTTTCGATTGTTCTGTTCGATTTACAGGAAGAGTTGACAAGAATACAAACCTAAAGATTTGGACAAAATGGTTTGGTATGTGGTGAATAACTGTCCTGAGATTCTACCTTATATCGAGTAAGTGCTAAGTACTGCAGCTTATACATCGTAATCTACTAAACTTGCAGCACATTCTTATATATTTAGATGTTTGATGTGATCACTATGTTGTGCAGAATCTACAAAAAGGAGTTACTACCACAAAATCCAAGAAACATTAACAAACAGGTTATGGCAGGATTTGCAAAATGGTTCAAGAGCCATGTAAGCTTTTGAATTGCACTGTCAGTTTTTTTAATATATTGAGTACATAAGATGATCAGCTTGTTTATTTTCTAACCATAGGTTAAGAAGATGCGGGAGGATGGGCATGCAGTTGATGATGCCCTTTACGCACTAGCAATGGGTCCTAATACTCGGGTAAGACATTATGAATCTTGCGTTGTTGGAGATGTGCGCTACAACACCCTTGCACACGATGAAGGCAGGAAGACACAAAACAGTGCCGTCATGAGCACGGATACGTACGGCAAAGAGACAACTGAAATGTATGCTAACATAACAGACATTTTTCAGTTGCAGTATATCTCCAGTTTCGAGATTCATCGGTGTGTGGTTCTGTTGTGCTGTCGTTGGTATAACCTGTTTTCCAGGATCGCAAAACACAGAGCTGATGATTATTTCAAATCCATCAATGTCAAGGTGGCGTACCAGACCGACGAGCCTTTTATTTTGGCAAATCAAGCAACACAGATATTCTTGGAAGACACATATGCATGTAGCGATGACTGGAGAGTATTGCAAAGGTTTGAGCAGAGGAATTCGTTTAATGAAGTTGCACAACAATATGATGCTTGCACTGCTCCTGATGTACAAGATTCCACAGATGTTCCTCATATCTTTGAGAACCATCATGTCAATGACGCTGGCAAAAAGATTGCTTGTCGGGCTGTGGACATACGAGAGTTGATCAATAAGACGCCAATGTTCAACGACATTGAGGATGTTGAAGAAGAAGATGACACTGTGGGGAATTACGATTCAGACTGATACACATGGCAAAGATGTTGACGCTACTGCTGCGGATAATGATTAGATTGCTTTTGTCGTATTTGCCTGTGAGAAGATGACTTTTATCTACTATGTGAAATTGTGTTTGCTATGACAACTGAAACCTGATGAAGTTGTTGTTTAGTATTTTGCTGTGAGAACATCACTTATTATGTATGTTGATTTGTTTTTGGTGATTGTATGACGACTAAAACATGGTGACATTCTTGTTTAGTTGTACTCATATTTGGCTGTGAAACTTGTATTTGATGACATAGTTTGCTGTTGGACTGCATTTTGCTCGACGCCTTAGAATGGGAACAAAGCTGACCCAACAGGGCCTCCGCTAATTTATTTATTAGCAAAAGGGCCTCTGCTATTTATTTATTTATGAGAAAAAGGGGATAACCCCCGATTTCCGTTAATAGAAATCATTAAATGTTCACAACACTACGCCCAGCCTGCTAAACAGGTTTCATTCATTACTGGTTTCAGCAAACTGATCATGTCATAGCCACTGAATACATCACGAGTGCTACATACACTGCAAATAAAGAGACAATCATCCTACAGAGCACAACGATCTTGCCCATTATCTTCACAAGCTCTTTCATCTCCTCATTGCTGTCAAGGCCGTTCAGTAGCTGTTGCTTGGCCATGCTCAGATGAACTACATCTTTAACCTTCTGCTCTGCATCTTCCTCTTCTGCCGTTCCTTCAGTTACTTGTCCAACACCCCAACCTGCTAGTATTGGGATTCCTCGGCTAACCAAATAATCAGTGTAGTTCCATTCCCCCACATCAGCAACTTCCCAGAAATACAAATCACATGAATCTTCCCTTTTCTACACGAATCAAATTGGAAGATCATCAACGAAACTATTTAAAAAATCAGCAACTAAAAGCAGGCGAAAAACACTTAAACATATTATTACCCCATGATTCAGGCATTTGTAGAAGACTCGGCCAAGGTTAAGGATTGCAGTTGAGACGCGACGGATGACTCTGCGTGATTTGTAGCAGTGGCACCACACCAACGGCAGCGGGTTGCGATGAGCAACCGGCTGCGGTGAGTGTGCCGGCGGGGGTGTGATGAGACCCACAGGGGATGCTACGGGTGGCGACTTGGCGCATATCTGGTTGTTGCCTGCTGAAGAGCAGGTGGACGAGCCGCCAGCGGACATGGTTGCTGCGGCCGGAGCTTCTAGTGCTAGGCAGAGTAACTAGAGAAGAGGAGAAACGAACGTTGGATATGTCAGTTTCATTACTTGCAGAGTAGCATAGCACTATATATAGTCATAGTCTAGGTTTGGATTCGAACCAGCTACAGGAGCACGTCTCTCTTTTTTCTAAAACTCTGCAACATCTCTTTACTAGTACACTAGCTTGTTCTGTACACCTTCTCAAGTCTTTGATTTTCGGGAATGTTATGTGGCGAACGTTCCCTGGGAGGAGGATGGCAAACGAATGCATTTTCCTGGCAGTTTTAGTTGCGACGCAAGATAAAACGGTGGCAGTTTCGGGAATGTTATCTGGCGAACGAGCCCAGTTTTTCTTTTCTTCCTATAAAAAAGTATGCTATGTGGTGTCGGCTTAGCCAACAAATGATTGTGCCATCCTTGACCGTTGGATTGACATTCAACGTCTATCGTGTTTCTTCAGTCTCTTCTTCCTCCAGCCGCCAAAGCCAAACCAGCACCGGCGGGACTGCCTGCTCTCGTCTCCCATGGCTGGCTATGCTGCCACGCACGCATCGCGGCCACATCGCACCCTAAAACTCTGCTCATCTTCCCTGGCTCTTGTTCGTTCCCGTCTGAGGCCTCACCATCGTCCTCCCCCTTGGTTCGCTCGCCGCGGCACCGCCCTCCGGTGTTGTCAACATGGTCAACAACCGAGAGGAATAAGGAGATAACTGTACATGGTGAGGATGACAGTAGAGACCCACCAGGATCATGGCAGTAGGCAAGCAAGTGCCTCCTTTATTACAACAAAAAAATGGTTCCTCCTGATGGTTTCCTGACATCTGGGTCGCACACCACTGTCAACGTAGTCAATAAGCGAGATAACTGCACATGGAGCGGCTGACACCCGGGACCCAGCAGCTCACGCAGTATTATTTTTTTTGTTTTCGGGACGGAGCAGGGTATCAACTGTGGCCCGTCTAGCCCAGACTTTTATTTCATATATGTTTACCTCATGACCAGCCCAGTTTTGTTTTTTCTTTCTGAAAATGGCTAGCCCAGCTATTTTGTTTTTTTGCAGAATAACCAACGGAGGCCTACTTGCTTTTCTATGCCCTACTGGGCCTGAAATCTTTCAAGACGAGGAGGGATGCATTCGGCTTGCCCAGAAAAATGGGCTATAAGTAATAAGAAATGGGCTGTAAAATGAAAAATACAGCAAACAGGCAATTAGTTCCAAATTACTTTTTTCTTTCCAATTTTGATATTTTAAATTTCATTGTTTTTGTGCGGGTAAAATTTCATTGGATTTTACATTAAGGTAGGATTATTTTTTAAATTAATTTGAATCTGGCTAGAAATTTCGGGATGTATGCTGTTTGGGACAGATTTGGAGGCTGACTTGTGGGTCTACAAGGTTGATGTGTACGAAAGGCTTTGTCAACTTAGTCCACAAATGATTCTAGCAGCAGTGACCGTTGGATTGTTAATCCAACAGCCGTGCTGCTTCTTTAACCTCTGGTCTTCTTGCTCCAGCCGGACAAACCAACGCCGGCCATACTGTCTGCTCATGCCTCCCGTGGCCGGCTGTGCTGCCGCGCAGGCCTAACCGCCCCACACCACTCCCATCACTGGCCTGGCCATCCCTGTACTCACCCAGACCTCCTGTTATTCTCTGGCGATGGCAGACGAACCAGTAAACCCTCGTACTCCCCTTCGTGTGGGAAACAACTGCCGAGTCTTCTTCGGCTCCGGGTCATTCCCTTCCTAGGCCTCGCAGTCGTCCACCGCCCTGGTGCTCTCGGTGTGGTGTGGTCAAACATGGAGAGGATGACAGCTGGGTCCACCGCCGCACGCAAGGAGGTGCCTCCTTATTACACGCAAAATAATGATTCCTCCACCTGACAGCAGGAACCCACCTGAAGCGCCTTTGTATTTCACGAAAAAAAGTTCCTCCCGCTAACAGCTCGGACCCACCAGCTATATCTTCGCACGCAAGGAAGTGCCTCCTTATTACACACAAAAAAATGAATAGCCCCGCTGCTAGGTGGGACCCACCATATTTGGAGGCTGACTTGTGGGCCTACTAAGTTGACGCGGACACAGGGTTTTCTCAACTTAGTCAATATAAATGATTCTAGCTATGGTGACCGTACAATGTCCATCCAACGGCCATCGTGCTTCTTCAACCTCTGGTCTTCTTGCTCCAGCCGCCCAAACTATCGCGGGCCGTGCCGCCTGCTCCTGCCTCCCATGGCCGGCTGTGCTGCCGCGCAGGGCTCACCGCCCCTCCTACTCCAACCACTGGCCAGGCCATCCCTCTACTCACCCACAACCCCTGTTATTCTGCGGCGACGGCAGCCTCACACCACAGCCGAACCAGTCAACCCTCGTACTCCCCTCCGCTTGGGCATCCACTGCCGCGTCTTCCCCGGCTCCACGTCGTCCCCTTCCTAGGCCTCGCCGTCGTCCACCGCCTTGGTGATCTTGGCGCGGCGTGGTCAACATGGTTAAGGAATGACTTCCATCGGAAGAGGACTGTACGTGGAGAGGCTGACAGCTGGGTCCACGGCCGCAGCAAGTAAGTGCCTCCTTATTACGCGTAAAATAATTATTCCTCCACCTGACAGCGGGGATCCACTGGAAGGGCCTCTGTCTTTTGCGAAAAAAATGTTTCCCCCTGACAGCTGAGACCCACCAGTTATATCTTTGCACGCAAGTGCCTCCTTATCCTCCCTGACAGCTGGTACCCACCTGGTCGAACCGTACGTAGGGTTGTCTGTCTGGTCGTGAACATGTACATACATACTGGTCGATCGGTCTCTCTGCAACGATGAACCGTGGCCGAGCAAGCAGCGGCACGTGTAGTAGTAGAGCCCCCGACGTAGCAGTTTAGGCAGTCCAGTCAAAACCGTGTACACGTACGTATAGCCAGATGCCAAAAAATACGGCCACGTACGTACATACGGGCGGGGTCTCGAACGCCTACTCGTGCATACGTACGGCCAGGGCTCGTGTACATGGAGAGGCAACGGATGGTAGCAACAGTGTCCTGTTCATCGGCAGCCAACCGGCTGGATCAGAACGGAGAAACAGCGTCATGTTCATTGGGAGGCAACAGACTGGGTCGGAATGCGTCATGTTCAACGGGAGCCAACTGGCTTGGACGGAACAGCAGGAACGGGGTTTGGCGTACCGCAAAACGGAGGAAAACAGCCTTCTATTCGACCGCATATGGTCAAAACGGGGTCCTATTCATCAGGAAGGGTCTGGCATACCGTAGAACGGAGGAAACGGCCTTCTGTTCGAGTGCCTACGATCGAAACGGGGTGCTGTTGATCGGGAGGGGTGTGGCGTACTGCAAAACGGAGGGAATGGACTTCTGTTAGAGCGCCTACGGTCGAAATGGGGTCCTGTTCATCCACCATCTACTGCCTTGCTCCAGCCTCCACAGGCTACTGTTCGTCCACCGTCGACCTCCTCCAGCCTCCACCAGCTACTGTTCATCCACGGGCTACTGTTCATCCAGCCTCCATCGGCTACTGTTCATAGAGCCTCCACGAAGTCCTATTCATCCACCCCCAATCGGCTGGGGTGCGGTGGCCTCCTTGGGGTCCTGTTCATCCAGCGGCAACGGCCTACTACCACGGGGCCCTGTTCATCCAACTGCCACCGGGAACTGTTCATCCACAGCCAACCAACCGGCTCGACTCACCATGTCTCGACTCATTCTATGTACCACGCGCATGGTAGCAACGGTCACTGTTCATCGAGAGGTAACCAACACCGGCTGGCTATGTCTCGCACGGGGGCTCGATCGGCTTCAGTAAGTAGCAACAGTGATCTATCGCTTGGTTCAGTTAGCAGCAGCAGCGAAGGAATCGCTGTGGTTCAGTCAACAGCGAATGAATCGCTCGGGTTCAATTAACAGCCAAGGGATCGATCGCTCGGGTTCAGTAACGTAGCTAGCAGTGCAATCGCTCGGGTTCAATTACAGCCCAACACCTAACACACACACGCGTACATGTACGAGAGAAACACGCAAACCTCCGTGCATCCCTCAGCCCCGATCACCCACCGTAACTGGGAACTCCCCGAAATTTTCCTCGCCCTCGCTTCTACAATGATTTTTTCCATCATGGACGGCCCAAAGAATGTCATGCAGGTGCGTCCCTGGCCCGCCCAGGACGAAAATCCCATTTTCTGTCATGATTTTTTGTCATAGAAGTAGGAGCCCACCACATCTATGATTATACATGCTTTTGTCACAATTATCATCATAGAAGTGTCATAAGCATGACAGGAAAAAAATCCGTTCGGCCCAAAATGTCACGGATGTGTCTTTTTTTTGTTGTGTTGGCAATTCGACCGCGGCGTCATCCACAATAGGCAAACCAATCACTATAGTTTTGAGATGAAGGGAAAGGAGTTCGCGTTACGACCCATGTCGCCAAGTCAAGTGATCGCCGACATGCAAGCAACTACCATCATGGAGAGAATAGTGAGAGAGTGAGCCACCAAAAAGAGAGTGAGAGCCACAAGCCCAAAATTAGTGCCTCCACGATGAGCGACAAGAAAAACTTAGTGCTTTTAGCTACTAAAAGAGACATGACAGAAGTCTGTGAGAACACATCTAGTGTCATACACTATGTCGTATTGTGCAAAGATGAAGAGGCAAGGACTAACACTTCTCACCATATACCTTTAGTGTTGTCTCAATTATTGCAGCAATATGATGATGTTTTCTCCAATGAGCTACCTCTGGGTCTACCTCCACTACGAGGCATAGAACACCGCATCAACCTTATCCCCCGCGCACCTTTACCGAACAAGGCACCGTACTGCGTCAACCCCGAAGAAACCAAGGAAATACAAAGGCAAGTACAACACCTCATTTACAATGGACATGTACGTGAGAGACTAAGCCCTTGTGACGTTCTGGTTATTCTTGTGCCTAAGAAATATGGTAGTTTTCGCATGTGTTCCAGATTGCCGTCCCTTAAATGCTATCACTTTTTGCTATAGGCATCCCAATCCACGCCTTGACGATATGCTTGATGAGCTTAGCAGAGCCACAATTTTCTCGAAAATTGATCTTAAAAGTGGCTATTACCAAATTCGCATTCAACAAGGAGACGAATGGAAAACCACTTTCAAAACCAAGTTTGGCTTGCATGAGTGGTTAGTTATGCCTATGGGATTATCCGAAGCACCTGGCACTTTTATGCATGTGATGCACTATGTTCTTCGCAAATACATTGGCATATGTGTTGTGGTCTACTTTGACGATATACTTGTGTTTAGTGAATCTCTAGAAGATCATGTCACCCATCTTAGGGACGTTTTGCAAACTCTTAGAAATGAGTGACTTTATGATAATATGGAGAAATGCACATTTTGTGTTGACAAGATTGTTTTCTTGGGTTTTGTTGTGTCTTCTAAGGGTGTTCATGTAGATGAAGCTAAAATTGATGCTATTAAAACTTGGCCACAACCAACTAACTTGCAACAAGTGTGTAGCTTCCTTGGCCTAGCCGGTTTCTATCATCGACTCGTTAAGGACTTTAGCACTATTGCATCACCATTGCATGCCTTTAGTAAGAAGAATGCATCATTTGTTTGGGGACCATCCCAAGATACCGCATTTCATGAGCTTAAGAATTTGCTTACACATGTTCCATTGCTTGCATTGCCCAATTTTGATAAAACTTTTGAAGTACATTGTGACGCTAGCGGTAATGGCATAGGAGGTGTGTTAATGCAAGGGAAGCACCCAATCGCATACTTTAGCGAGAAACATTCCGGAGCGCAACTTAACTATCCCATTTATGACAAAAAACTATATGCTTTAGTGAGAGTCTTGCATGTGTGGGAGCATTATCTTTGTCCTCGTGAATTTGTCATCCATACGGATCATGAGACGCTTAAATACCTTAAAGGTCAAACTAAATTGGATAAGCGACATCCCAAATGGAGTGAGTTCATTGCGTCATTTCCTTATGTTTTCAAGGAGATCAAAGGCAAGGAAAATGTTGTAGCGGACGCTCTTTCCCGCAAATGCATGCTTGTAACTCAACTTGAATTGAATGTCATTGGTTTTGAGCACATCAAAGACTTGTATGTGCATGATCCTACTTTTGCTATTCCTTATGCCAAATGCTTGATGCATAGATCTTGGGAGCGATATTATATCAAGGATGATTATCTAATGAGAGCTAACAAGCTTTGTATACCCGAGTCTTCTCTTCGTTTGTTACTTTTACAAGAGGCTCATGGAGGAGGACTTATGAGACACTTTGGACGCGACAAGACATTCTCTATGCTCTCCAAGAACTACTTTGGGCCCAAGATGTTTCGCGACATCTCTCGCTACACCAACTGATGCTCTACATGTCGCAAAGCTAAGTCTAAAGCTCAACCTCATGGTCTATATATGCCACTTCCTATTACATATCATCCATGGGAAGACATTAGTATGGATTTTGTGTTTGGTTTGCCATGTACTCAAAATGGAAAATATTCATATTTGTTGTTGTGGACCGATTCTCTAAGATGGCACACTTTATTCCATGCACAAAGATAGACAATGCTTCACATGTTGCCAATCTCTTTTGTAGGGAAATATTGTGTCTACATGGAGTGCCCAAGACTGTCATGTTGGATTGCAACGTCAAGTTCCTTAGCTACTTTTGTAAGACGCTTTGTGCCAAGCTCAGAACAAGCTCTTATTCTCAGAACAAGCTCTTATTCTCTTCAGCATACCATCCGCAAACCGACGGCCAAACGGACGTCACAAACCGGACGCTATCTACTCTCCTACACATGTTGATCAAGAAGAACATCAAGGAGTGGGAGGAGTGCTTACCCATCACCGAGTATGCCTACAATCGCGCAAGACATTCGACTACCGACAAGTCCCCCTTCGAGGTTGTCTACGGCTTCAATCCTTTGTCCCATTGGACATTCTACCACTAGCACTACAAGAGCGCATCAACATGGATGTGAGTGCACAAGCGAGCTATCTCAAGAAGGTGCATGAAGATACAAGGCACGCCATTGAGCGCCAAGAACAACGACTCGCGACCAAGATCAACATCAACAAGCACCCCATGATATTCAAAATTGGAGATATTGTGTGGCTACACCTTCGCAAGACCGCTTCCCCAATGAACGCAAGTCCAAGCTACTACCTCGAGCCGACAGACCCTTCAAGGTGATCGCACGCAACAACAACAATGCATAGAAGATCGACGTACCACGTGACAAGTACAACATGAGCGATATCTTCAACGTCAAGGATCTCTCTCCCTACCATGGTGATGAGGTTTTCGATCCAAGGTCGGATCTTTCCCAAGGGGGGAGATGATGCAGAGCATCCCAAGGTCATCCCCATGGACCTACCTTCGTCTCCCCAAGTGCCAAGTGGACCGATGACACGACCATGTGCAAGAGCTCTCGAGACCGAGGTGACATCACTCCTCTCGCAACTCCCTTTCGAATCATATGAGACATGGCTACTACCTCAAGCGGAGACACTTTGCATACTCAAGGACTAAGGAACCAGCCATGGAGAAGCTAAGGAGCAAGCACGATCGAAGGAGAGAAGCAATCATGAAGATGGAGAAGAAAAATGCCAAGTCAGGACTTGCCCGGACGACCCGGACTGCCGTCCGGACGATCCGGCCACAGCTCGGACGATCCGGACCCTGACCTGGATGATCTAGCTAATATGCCCGAAGACACCTGAAGCCCTCTCGCTGAAGCTGGATCATCTGGACCCCAGCCCGGATCATCCGGGCAGACCCGGACGTCCGGACCAGGACCCGGACAACCGGGCCTCCCGCAGCCTCCACGACACGTCCAAACCATCCGGACGCCAACCCAGATCATCCAGACCTCTGAAGCTCGGATCATCCGGACCAACACCCGGATCATCTGGATAGTGCCTATGCGCCTGACTCAGGCCGAGGCCCATGTACCCTCTCGCCCCCTAGTCTATATATACTCCAACTCCGCCCATGTTTTAGGATTAGCATTGTGATAGCTCAACTTTGAGATTGATCCTTGCTCATCCACTTATCCCCTACTCCTTTGGAGACCAAGGCCACCTCATGGAGAAGATCCCCCAAGTGGATTCAAGACATCCTCACGGAGAAAATCCCCTAGTGGATTCAAGACCCCCTCCTCATGGATCGGGAAGAACTAGCTACCGTGTATCCTCCCTTATTGACTTTGGATCTTGTGTTTCCCTTTGTATATGTGGATTTATCCCATGTGTGATCGGACCTCGTTGATTTGAGTGTTTTCCTCTTGTGTGTTCATTGTGTTCTTCACGAATTACCCTCCAAATCATGAAAGATCGTCCATTAGGGTTCCACCCTACATCATACTGCTATCAAACTATCATACTACTATTCTACTAAACATTTTGTTGTAGATATTTAGTTCTCCTGGTATGGTTGAATTAACAACTCAACTGCTAATACTTGCAAATATTCTTTGGCTCCCCTTGTGTCGAATAAATAAATTTGGGTGAAATACTACCCTCGAAGATTGTCGCGGCCCCCTATACTTGTGGGTTATCAATCTCTATCACCACATTCTATTCCACCCATAGTACTATATCCGTGGCTCACGCTCATGTATTGCGTGGGAGTTGAAAAAGCTAAAGCACGTTAGAAAGTATGAACCAATTGCTTGGCTTGTCATCAGGGTTGTACATGATTAATACTTTGTGTTAGGAAGATCGAGCATGACAAGATTATATGATTTTGTAGGGATAGCGTTCTTGAGCATTTTTATTTTGAAAGGCATGATTGTTTGTTGGTATGCCTGAGTATTGATGTCTTTATATCAAATTATAGAATATTGCTTTGAATCATTCAGATATTAATATTCATACCCTAAAAGAAAGATTACATGATGAACATGTTAGGTAGCAGTCCACATTAAAAAAAATCTATTTTTATCATTCACCTACTCGAGAACGAGCAGAAATTAAGCTTGGGGATGCTTGATACGTCTCCAATGTATATATAATTTTTTATTATTCATGCTATTATAGTATCAATCTTGGATGTTTTAATGCAATTATATGCTATTATATATAATTTTTTGTGACTAACCTAGTGCCAGTTGCTATTTGTTTTTTGCCTGTTTTTTGTTTTCCAAAAAGTCAACACCAAACAGAGTCCAAACACTACAAAAAAATTTGGCGATTTTTTTCTGGACATAAGAGACCCAGGAAGCTTCAGGAGGATACCAGAGGACGTACGAGGAGATGGCAAGGCAACAAGGCACGCTCTGGGGGCGTGCCCTTTTACCTTGTGAGCCCCTCGAGGCTCCATCTGACCTAATTCCACTTCTATAAATTCTTAAATATTGGGAAACCAACAAAGAGCCACCCAAAATACTTTTTCTGCCACCGCAAGCTTCTGTTCTTCTGTGATCCCATCTGGAGGCCTTTTCTGGTACTCTGCTGGAAGGGGAATTGATCACAAAGGGCTTCTACATCATCCTTGTTGCTTTCTGATGATACACGAGTAGTTCACCATAGACCTACGGGTCCATACCTAGTAGCTAGATGGCTTCTTCTCTCTCTTTGATCTTCAATACAGTGGTCTTGGAGTTCTATCCGATGTAATCTTCTTTTGAGGTGTGTTTGTTGGGGTCCAATGAATTGTGGGTTTATGATCTAAATATTTATGGTAAGTAATGGAGTCTTTTCTGAACTTTATTATGCATGATTGTTATAGCTTTATATTTCTCTCCGATCTATCCATTTGGTTTGGCCAACTAGATTGATTTATCTTCAGTGGGTGAGGTGCTTTGTGATGGGTTCAATCTTGCAGTGCTCTATATCCCAGTGATAGAAGGGGACAAGACACATATTTGTATTGTTCCCATTAAGGGTAAAACAACGGGGTTTATTCATATTGATTGGGTTTATTTCATCTTGCTTAAGGCGTTACTCTATTTTTCATGAACTTAATACCATAGATGCATGCTAGATAGCGGCCGATTGGTGGAGTAATAGTAGTAGATGCAGGCAGGAGTCACTCTACTTGTCTCGGACATGATGCCTATATACATGATCATTGCCTTAATATTATCTTAACTATGCACTTTTCTATCAATTGGCCAACAGTAATTTGTTCACCCACCGTATGTTATATGCTCGAGAGAAAAGCCTCTAGTGAAAACTATGGCCCCTGGGTCTACTTTAATCATATAAAAAATCCAAAAATACCTTGCTGCAATTTTATTTCTTTTTATTTTGTTTTGCAATTTACTTTACTATCTATCACTATCAAAATTAGTCCTTGCAAATAATGATTTCAAGGGGATTGACAACCCTCTTGCCAGTGTTGGGTGCAAGTATTTGCTTTTGTGTGTGTAGGTGGTGTTCACGAGGCTTTCTATGATTCTCCTCCTGGATTGATACCTTGGTTCTCACTGAGGTAAATACTTATCTCTACTGTGCTGCATCTCCTCTCCTCTTCGGGGAAAATCCCAATGCAGCTCACAAGTAGCACTACTCAACCCATTGATCGCCTGAAGACAAAGGTACTCGAGTGTAGTACAGCCGTGGAGCAGGCGCTCAATGTCATCCTTGGGGATGTAGATGATAACGAGCTTGAGGTGCTTCAGTCGTGGGAGAAAAAGAGTGGGTGCTTCATTAATCGGGGGGGGGGGGAATGGAAGTACATGAACCTGGTGAGGCGCAGCATGGATGCGAAAGGTAGCGCGGACGGTGGCAGCGAGCGCATATGTCCATCATTAAAACTAAGCTCCTCGAGCTAATCTAGGGCGGGGGATTGGAACAACTCGTCAAGCTTGGCTCGGTCCTTGCTTTTGGAATGGAACTTGCCCGTGATAAGACCTTTGATTGGGCCATGGTGCCTGCCGGGGATCTCGGACAATGCGTCCAAGCTTTTGTGATAGCCATGGCAGACCTTGTGGACGTCGATGAGGTCGAGAGGGGTGGAGTTATACGTCCATTTTGCATCATGTTTTCATATCAATATTTATTGCATTATGGACTTTTATTTCACTTTATAATACAATTCTTATGCCTTTTCTCTCTTATTTTTCAAGTTTCACATGAAGAGGAAGATTGCCGGCAGGTGGAATTCTGGACCGGAAAAGGCTATATCGGAGACACTTTTTCCGCACAACTCCAAATGAGCTAAAAATGACGGAGAATTATTTTGCAATATATAAAAATTATTGGCGAAAGAATTACCAGTGGGGGACCCACCAGGCAGCCACAAGCCTTGGAGGTGCGCCCACCGAAATTGTGGGGCCCCTAGCAGGCCTCTGAAGCCCATCTTATGCTATATCATGCCATTTGACCTAGAAAAAATTAGAAGGAAGGTTTTGGGATGAAGCGCTGCCGTCTCGAGGCAGAACCTGGGCAGGAGCACTTTTGCTCTCCAACGAAGTGATTCTGCAGGGGAAACTTCCCTCCTGGAGGGGGAAATCGAAGCCATCATCATCACCAACGATCCTCTCCTCGTGGGAGGACTAATCTTCATCATCATCTTCACCAGCACCATCTCATGTCAAACCCTAGTTCATCTCCTGTATTCAATCTTTGTCTCAAAACCTCAGATTGGTACCTGTGGGTTACTAGTAGTGTTGATTACATCTTTTAGTTGATGCTAGTTGGTTTATTTGGTGGAAGATTATATGTTCAGATCCTTAATGATATTCAATATGTTGGGGAGCGATGATAGTTTTTCTGATGAACAAATAGCTGTTATAAATGCTTCTCGTAATACTCCTTGGTATGCAGACTATGCTAATTACATTGTTGCTAAATATATACCACCTAGTTTCACATACACGCAAAAGAAAAAGTTCTTCTTTGATTTGAGACATTACTTTTGGGATGACCCACATTTGTATAAAGAAGGAGTAGATAGTATTATTAGACGTTGTGTGCCCCAGCATGAACAGGAACAAATCCTACGGAAGTGTCATTACGAGGCATATGGAGGACACCATGCTGGAGACAGAACTGCAGATAAGGTATTACAATCTGGCTTTTATTGGCCTACTCTCTTCAAGGATGCACGTAAGTTTGTCTTATCTTGTTATGAATGTCAAAGAATTGGTAAGATTAGTAGACGTCAGGAAATGCCTATGAATTATTCACTTGTTATTGAACCATTTGATGTTTGGGGATTTGATTATATGGTACTTTTTCCTTCCTCTAATGGATATACACATATTCTAGTTGTTGTTGATTACGTTACTAAGTGGGTATAAGCTATTCCAACTAGTAGTGTTGATCATAACACATCTATTAAAATGCTTAAAGAAGTTATTTTCCCGAGGTTTGGGGTCCCTAGATATTTAATGACTGATGGTGGTTCACATTTTATTCCTGGTGGTTTCTGTAAACTCCTTGCTAAATATGATGTAAACCATAGAATTGCATCACCTTATCATCCTCAGTCTAGTGGTCAAGTTGAATTGAGCAATAGAGAAATAAAATTAATCTTGCAAAAGACTGTTAATAGATCTTGAAAGAACTGGTCTAAGAAACTTGATGACGCATTGTGGGCATACAGAACTGCTTACAAAAATCCTATGGGTATGTCCCCTTATAAAATGGTTTATTGAAAAGCATGTCATTTACATCTTGAGTTAGAAAATAAAGCATATTGGTCAATTAAAGAACTTAACTATGATTTCAAACTTGCCGGTGAAAAGAGGTTATTTGATATTAGTTCTCAAGATGAATGGAGTACACAAGCTTATGAAAATGCCAAGTTTTTTAAAGAGAAGGTTAAAAGATGGCACGGTAGAAGAATCCAAAAATGGGAATTCAAAATAGCAGATCAAGTTTTATTATACAACTCTTGTTAAAAATTCTTTGCAAGAAAGCTTCTCTCTAAACGGGAAGGCCCATATATCGTTGAAGAAGTTTATCGTTCCGGAGCTATCAAGATAAACAACACCGAAGACACTAATCCGAAGGTGGTTAATGGGTAAAGAATTAAACATTATATTTCAGGTACACCCATTAATGTTGAAACCAATATTATCCAAACTATGACACCGGAAGAGCACATAAGGGAAACCTTCTGGAACACTCCAGAACCCTGAAAAAGGGGTAGGTACATGGTACGGTAAGTAAACCGATTCCAAAAGTTCCATAAAAGTACTTTCTGTTTGTTAATATTTAAAAATTTAGAAAATAATGAACAGTCTGAAAAGTGCACGAGGGAGCGACAAGCCCGAGGGGCGCGCCCTACCCCCTGGGCGTGCCTCCCAGGCTTGTGGCCCCCTCGTGGACTTTCCCGACTCCGTTTTTCTTCCATGTTACTTGTCTTGCACAAAAAAATCATTATATATAGTTTCTGGTGTTTTGACCACTGTATCACAAGTACCTCCTCCATTCTTGTTCCGTGCTATTTTTCCTAGCAGATATAACAGTATGTCATCCCAAGATTCAGACGGAGAGAGCTATATTTCCCACTACATTCCAAATCCAAGGATCTATGGAGATGTGGATCCTTATGGTTGGTCCACAGAAGAAGAATGAGATATTGATCTGAAGGGAACGGGAGACACGAGTTCATAAGAAGATGAAGCCTCTCTACCTCAACCCGGAGATATGCACGTGGAATTTAAGAAGTCGAGCCTCCCAAACAGAGTAAACGAATCTAAGTTTCAATTTATCCCGTTCCATCTTTTGCAGGAAAGAAAAGACGCATTATGTGAAAGGGTATTGAAGCTTGAGAAAGATATCAATAAGCTGAGAGAGGAAAATTGTATCCTCAAATGTAAGCTGAAGGACGAGCCTACTATATCTTCACCACCATCACCAAAGAAGGGGACTTGAGTACCCCCTTGGCTTGTGCCAAGCTTGGGGGAGGTGCCCCTGTATCGTATCACCACCACTTTTATCATCATTATCTATCTTAGTTTGATCCTTAGTTATTTAGTGATTTAGAAGAATAAAGTTTTAGTATGATCTATTTTTGAGTGCTTGCTTAGTGATCTATCTATCTATCTATGTAATCGTGTGCGAGATATATAATAAAGAGTAGTTTGAGTTTTGCTTTGCTTTCTTGTTTCAATCTTAGCAATGGAAAATAAACGAATAAAAAGATCATATGCTACTCCCATGGGGAGTAATGAATTCACATAAAAGAAGTATAGTTGATATAATTTGTTGCAACTTGACAAGCATAGCATTGGTCATTGGTGCAATCTATGAAAAATTAGTGAAGGAAGAGAGGTCTCACATATAAAGATACTATCTTGGACATCTTTGGTGATTGTGAGACTCCATCAAATATTTTATATCAATTAGTCGACGTTGGACAAGGAAGACAATGTAATGAGTTATGGTTGTTTACATTCACAAAGAAGTTATATTGTTATGGATCTTCTAACATGTGGTGTTTGTCTAGGATCTTTTGCTAGCCAAAAATTTGCACTAAGTAGAGATACTACTTGTGCATCCAAAACACTTAAACCCAGTTTCATGTGAGTCCACCATATCTACATATGGATTGAATAAGATCCTTTAAGTAAGTTGTCATCGGTGCAAAGCAACAAAAAATGCTCCTAAATATGTATGATCTTTTATTGTAAGGGAAAATAAGCTTTGTGCAATCTTGAGATGGTGAAGAAATAAAAGCAACAGACCACATAATAAAGGTTGCTATCACAAGGGGCAATATAAAGTTACATTCCTTTACATTAAGAGCATGCACATCTAAAAACAAAAAGCGCATGACAACCTAGGCTTCCTTTTGCGAAGGGCCTATCTTTTACTTTCATGTATTTATTTTTATGATAGTGTTCTTACCTATTCCTCTCTATGTATTCTTTAGCGGCAAGCATCATTTGGTAGATAGATCCAGATATATATATATATATCCAGTTGTATGTTGAAAGCACAAGTGCTCCTTGGGAGATTTTGGTAATTAATGTCAACATATTTCTTGTTGGACTAATGGTTCTATCTAGTGTATTTCAGACAAGTTCAACAATGTCATGGCAATGACAAGAGGATGTGGAACCCCTTCAAAATGCTAAGGACAAAGATTGGCAAAAGCTCAAACTCTTCATCTTTATTTTAGTGATCCAAGATCACATTGAGTCCATAGGAAAGCCAATACTATTAAAAGGGGATGAGGTGTTGCTTAATGGCTTACTTGCTCAAGTGCTTAGTGATATTGCTCCAAACCCTCAACCACTTTCTCCATCCAAATATGTCCAAAACTTAAACTCCAACTCGGCCCCACCGATTCTTTCTATCCGGAGCCACCGAGTTCATATGACATAGCCATTGCCAGAAACCCTAATAGTTCGGTCTCACCTATACGGATCTCAGTCTCACCGAGATGGCCTTGCCAACTCCCTGATGTCAGTTGCAATTATTTCGGTCTCACCAAAATAACAATTGGTCTCACCGAGATGCCTTGACCAACTCTCTGTTGCCTTATTACTTCACTTTGGTCTCACCGAGTTGATACAATTGGCGCCACCGAGATGAGATTTGCCCTAAGCCCTAGCACATCGGTCCCACTGAGTTGTTCCAGTCGGTCCCACCGAGATTCCTGACGTTCACATTTTTGAACTTATCGGTGCCACTGAGTTTAACCATTCGGTCCCACCGAGATGAGTCAAATGTGTGTAACGGTTGGATTTTGTGTGGAGGCTATATATATACCCCTCCACCACCTTCTCCATTTGTGAGAGAGCCATCAGAACGTGCCTGCACTTCCACCATACATTTTCTGAGAGAGAACCACCTACTCATGTGTTGAGATCAAGAAATTCCATTCCTACCATTTGAACCTTGATTTCTAACCTTCCCCTAGTTGCTTCCCACTCAAATCACTCTTCCACCATAGCAAAATCTGAGAGAGAGAGTTGAGTGTTGGGGAGACTATCATTTGAAGCACAAGAGCAAGGAGTTCATCATCAACATACCGTCTATTACCTTTTGGAGAGAGGTGTCGCTTGGGAGCCTCCGTTATGATGTGGAGTTGAACCAAGAAGTTTGTAAGGGCAAGGAAATCGCCTACATCGTGAAGATCTACCCGAGTGAGGCAAGTCCTTCGTGGGTGATGGCCATGGTGGGATAGACAAGGTTGCTTCTTCGTGGACCCTTCGTGGGTGGATCCCTCCGTGGACTCGCACAACTGTTACCCTTCATGGGTTGAAGTCTCCATCAACGTGGACGTACGATAGCACCACCTATCAGAACCAAGCCAAAAATCTCCGTGTCTCCATTGCGGTTGCAAACTCCAATCCCATCCCTTTACTTTCTTGCAACTTGCATGCTTTTCTCTTTCCGCTACATATACTTTTGTCATGCTTGCGTGAAATGTATTGTGGGTGCTTTAACATGTGCTAAACTCAACCTTAACTTGAAGAAATTAAAAACTGCCACTTTGTTAAGGGTCTAATCACCCCCTCTAGACCCCTCTTCTCGATCCTTTCAATTGGTATCAG
Source organism: Thinopyrum elongatum (assembly GCA_011799875.1). Lineage (NCBI taxonomy): Eukaryota > Viridiplantae > Streptophyta > Magnoliopsida > Poales > Poaceae > Thinopyrum > Thinopyrum elongatum. The sequence continues at coordinate 294,311,688 of CM022303.1, read as the reverse complement.
AGCATTGGTCTCCATTGCTTTGGTTTAATCACCATTGGAGGAAGATGGATGAGTCTACGTTCGGGAGTATTAGACGTAGAGTGCCTATTCTTGATGGTTAGTATTATGGTTCATGGAAAAATGAGATGGTTGAGATTTTCAATGAATATAATTTGAACAAGTATATTCTTAACCCTTATGTGCCTACTATTGATCCGTTGCATCCTACCCCCGATGAGTATCTTGACATGGTTCGCAATCTTAGGACTATTGATCTTATCATTAGAGGATTGCCTAGAAATTTGCTTGTGTGCTCGCCTACTTTTGAATGCGCGTATACTATATGGAATTATCTTGAGGAACGTTTTCTGGATTACTCCTTGAAAAATCTAGATGAGATTCTTCAAAAGTCTATTGCTTTCCATAAAATGAAGCCTAGTGATCCCAAGTTTGATGAATGTCTATTTGAGCTATGTGATCTTATGTGTGCTAACAATTAGAATTCATAAACTTGAACATTGTCATGGTCATAAATCGAATGAATCACTTGCTCCAGGTGATGATCGCATACATGATGATGACATTGAGCAGGGCTATTATGATGAAGACAAAGAAAGTGATATTGACTTTGAGGAGACTATGAGAAACCTTAGTCTCATGGACAAATTTAGTGACTACATGGCCGGAGGAAAAGAGTGGATTCTTGATAGTGGATGTACCGATCACATGACTGAAGATAAAGACATGTTCCATGAGCTTGCCAAAAATGATGGTCCACGCAAGTATGTCACTTTTGGAGATAACTCCAAGGGTAAGGTACTTGGCCTTGGTAAGGTGGCCATATCCAACGATAGCTCTATTCAAAATATTATGCTTGTTGAATCTCTTGGTTACAATCTCCTTTCCGTATCTAGACTAGCCGACTTTGGTTTCAATGTTCTATTTACCGAAGTAGATTGCCAAGTGTTTCATAGAGATAATCATAATATGGTCTTTACCGATATTTGTAGAGGTGATCTATACATTGTTGATTTCACTAAGAGACCCCAACCTTGTACTTGCTTAATTGCTAAATCTTCTAAAGGATGGTTGTGGCATAGAAGGTTAGGTCATGTGGGAATGCAAAATCTTGATAAGCTTATTAAAGGTGATCATATCCTTGGTGTTAAAGATGTTATATTTGACAAGGATAGACTTTGCAGTGCTTGCCAAGCAGGAAAACAGGTTGGAGGAAGTCATCCCGTGAAGAACATCATGACCACGAGCAGACCGCTTGAGCTACTTCATATGGATCTTTTCGGTCCCAACGCCTATAAAAGTCTCGGTGGTAACTCGTTCGGTTTGGTCATTGTTGATGACTTTTCAAGATTCACGTGGGTATTCTTTCTTGATGACTAATCGCAGGTCCAAAAGATATTCAAGAACTTCGCCAAGAAGGCCCAAAACCAATTTGAAGTGAAGATCAAGAAGGTTCGAAGTGATAATGGAACGGTGTTCAAGAACGCCAATGTGGATACCTTTCTTGACGAAGAAGGGATTTCACATGAGTTCTTGGCTACGTACACACCTCAACAAAATGGAGTTGTTGAGAGGAAGAACCGGACACTTATCAAGATGGCGAGAATGATGCTTGAAGAATACAAGACACCGAGACACTTTTGGGCAGAAGCGGTTGAGACAGCTTGTCATGCTACAAATCGACTATATCTTCACAAGCTTCTCGGCAAAATGGCATACGAGCTACTCACAGGTAACAAACCCCAACTTCGATACTTTCGAGTATTTGGCTCAAAGTGCTACATTCTTGATAAGCATCGTCGCTCAAAATTTGCTCCTAAATCTCATGAAGGTTTCCTACTCGGTTATGGTTCAAACTCACACACTTACCGTATCTACAACAATTTCACCTGAAAGGTTGAAGAGATGGTAGATGTGAAGTTTGATGAATCTTACGGCTCGCAAGTAGAGCAATTGCCAATTGATGTAGGAGACAAAGATCCATCGGAAGCAATCCAAGATTTGTCCATTGGCAAAATTCACCCAACGGAGGTGAAGGAGAGTACTTCGTCCATTCAAGTGGAATTCTCAACTTCACAAAGGTAAACCACAAGTTGACTTGGAGGCATCCACAAGTGGAACACATCAAGACGAAGGAAATGAGGAAGTACAACAAGATGAACCACCTCGACCTCCTTCTCGACCTCCACAAGCGAACGACAACGCCACCAACAATGAAGAAGAAGATGATGATGAGGATGTTCCACCCCAACCCAAGCAAAAGCTCTCATGAGAGATCATCCCGTCGAACAAATCTTCGATGACATTCAAACTGGGAGAATCACTCGCTCTAAAACTCATTTGGCTAACTTTTGTGAATACTACTCATTCATTTCTAGTATTGAACCTATGAAGGTGGAAGAATCCCTTGAGGATCCGGATTGGATAAATGCTATGCTTGAAGAGCTACACAAATTCGCGAGGAATCAAGTGTGGACATTGGTTGAAAAGCCCAACGACGATCATAATGTCATTGGAACCAAATGGGTGTTTTGGAATAAGCAAGATGAAGATGGACAAGTTGTACGCAACAAAGCCCATCTCGTCACTCAAGACTACACTCAAGTCGAAGGTATGAACTATGGTGAGACATATGCCCCCGTTGCTAGACTTGAGTCCATTCGCATTTTACTTGCTTATGCCAATCACCATGATATCACTTTATACCAAATGGACATTAAGAGTGCTTTTCTAAATGGTGAACTTGAGGAGGAAGTTTATGTTAAACAACCTCCCGGCTTTGTTAATCGCAAGAAACCTAATCATGTCTACAAACTTCACAAAGCTCTTTATGGACTTAAACAAGCTCCTAGAGCTTGGTATAAATGCTTGACTAAGTTTCTTATTGAAAAAGGCTTTTAAATTGGGAAAATTGATTCTACACTTTTTACTAAAAGGGTAAATGGTGAATTATTTGTGTGCCAAATTTATGTGGATGATATCATATTTGGTTCTACTAACCCCCATTTTAGTGAAAAGTTTGGAAGGCTAATGTCAGAGAAGTTTGAGATGTCTATGATGAGTGAACTCAAATTTTTCCTTGGGTTGCAAATCAAGCAAACTAAGGAAGGTACCTTTGTCTCACAAACAAAGTATACCAATGATATTTTCAAGAAGTTCAACATGCAAGAAAGCAAAGGTATGAAAACACCCATGCCTACTAGTGGACATCTTGACTTGACTAAGGATGGCAATCCGGTTGACCAAAAGGTTTACCGTTATATGATTGGTTCATTGTTATATCTATGTGCCTCCTGTCCCGATATTATGCTAAGTGTGTGCATGTATGCACGATATCAAGCGGCTCCTAAAGAGTGTCATCTTAAGGCCGTGAAAAGGATAGTGAGATACTTAATTCATACACCAAACTTTGGCATTTGGTATCCTAAGAGGTCATCTTTTGATCTTGTTGGCTATTCCGACTCGGACTATTCCGGTGACAAGGTTGATAGGATGTCCACTTCGGGTACTTGTCAATTTCTTGATAGATCGCTTGTCTCTTGGTCCTCCAAGAAACAAAACTCGGTATCCTTATCCACCGTCGAAGTGGAATACATTGCCGCCGGATCAAGTTGTGCTCAATTACTTTGGATGACCCAAACTCTTAAAGATTATGGGATACATGTGAAACATGTTCCATAACTAAAAAAAACACTTCCGTGATAATACGTGTTTGTCACAGTAGGTCACGTTTTCTGTCATGCATGTACATCCATGACGATTTTATGACAGAATCAAGATAGTCATACCTGTGCTGTCGTAGAAGTGTTCCACGACAATACCAAAATTATCATCACGTAAGTGTCCACTTCCATGACGATAAATGGCATGTCATGGAAGTGCTTTCGTCAAGGGTAACCAACACGTGGCATCCACCGTAACGGGTCGCCGTTAAGCAATCGGGTTCTGATTTGGATCCGATAACCCGTTAACAGCTGGGACCAACGGGGATTTTCCATGTGTAAAATTCTCATTGGCTATAGCAACCACGTGTCAGCACCGTGAAAGGACAGATGTCAACCGCCCAATGGACAGGAGGCGCCTATGATACGTCGACACATGGCATGGCCCAACGGTAGCCCATTTAGGTTAAAAAGGCTGGCCCAGACAAAATTAGTGGGCTGGCCCATTAACGGCCTGCTTGTAGACGGCCCATTCGCAGTTAAGGCCCGTACGACTAGTGTCAAATCGGCCCGTCAATGGCCCGTTCTAGACTTGTCATCATTGTGGTCCATGGTCACTTCTGGCCCATTAACAGTTCGCTAAGTATTTGGGCCGAATTACGACCCGGTGTGTTTTCGGCCTATTAAAGGTCCTTCTTCATTTGGGCCCATTTATTGTCCATTGAAACTTTCGGCCCATAAATGACCGTGAAGGAATTGGGTCATATTCGGCCATCTCTGACATTCAGCCTGTTAGAGGCCCACTATAGATTTGGGCCACTTCCAGCCTGTTGTGTTTTTCGGCCTGTTAATGCCAGACAAAATCCATGGGCCATATGTGTCCAAACGTCACATCGGGACAATTAACGGCCCTTATAAAACTAATACTAATCAAGCCCGACCACACTTCTGACCTGGTAAAGGCACATGTAGTAGGTCGGCGCATTTACGGCCCGTCTGAATTTCGGCCTGTGAACGATCCGCATTGTAAATGGGCCACCACGAGCTGAGATACATTTCGGCCTGCTAATGACCAGTGGGTTATTTGACACAATCAGGGCCCAATCTCACTTTCGGCCCATTAAAGGCCCATGTTATTTATGGGCTCGAGATATTTACACATGTTAACGGCCTGTTGTTACTGAGGGCCCAAATTATGTTTAGGTCTATTAAAGTCCCACTGTGGGCATAGGCCTACCAAAAATAAGAAAGCTTATGCTGATTTAGGCCCATATATTTTTAGTGGGCTACATGCAAATTACGGCCGATAATCGTTTTTAGCCCAATTGGAATTGTGGGCCCGATGAATGTTGGCACGTTGGGCTCCTACAAAGCTTTTGGCCGAATACATTACTAAGATAAACCTACACTATACAAAAATAGCGTCATAATTTCTACAGCACGATAAATGTTGTATCACAACAAAATAAATTCCAGCCATACAACAAAAGGCATGTTGGCATAACATTTACAGTCCTTGCAGATAAAAGCACCTTCAGATGTATAGAAGCACAGATCATTTGACCTGAGTGCTAATGTTTCAGGCTGTAGAATCTGATGGAGCAGCATGATCTTCCCCTTTTTTCCTCCATTGCTCTTGAACAATGAAGCAAATGTCTAATAGTCTGGTTTCAAAACCATTCATATCTTGACGACATTTGTCAACCACTATTCTTGTTTCCGAAACGACCTCCATTAGGGATTGGACTTGTGTCTGGAGCACAAATATATCACTCTGTCTAGCCGGAAGATTTTGTTCAGTAGGTGATTTGGATGAGGTTACCTTGACAACCAACCCAGAATTACGCAGGAAGGTGCTTTTTGCACTGTTAGTGGAGAGATACTGACGCACTGCAACAAGAGGTGACATTGTGCCTGTGGTAGCCTCGTCACCTTTAGGTGGTTGTGGCTGTTCAATCATTTGTTCCATAGCTTGCTGAAAGTGTGAACTTGTAGATTAGTGTACCAGATAAGTTACTAATGGGACAAAAACAAACAAAGTAGGTTTCATGTTTATACATAACTTATTTTGGTGAACTACTATAATACATTAGCATGTATTATAGTGCCAACTAGTACATAATAAAATCACTTTCGGAACATATATCCACATAGCATGCCTACTGTATTGTCTATTTCCTCACATTCATTGACATCTAAGGATAAAGAGACATGGTTTAAAGTAGGATGAACATAGTATGACATCATTCATATCATGGGCAAACAAATATCAAACAAACAGGCTATTGTATCATTGTGTGGGCACGTGAACATCACAACTAGATTACAGATGAGGACCAAAAGAATATCGTTCCTCTCTTTTAAACCGTGTAAGGTGAAATGATACGTTAAGACAACTGTGTATAAAAGTGAACAGAGTAACTGACATTGGCTACAAACCAAGCAGTTAAATGAACACGTCACAGTAACAAGAAGTTCGAAGGCAGGAGGAGTAAGAACTTACAACATCGGCTTGAACTGGTGTGCTCATGCCCTTCATCTTGCTGGTGTGGCAATCCTTGAGGATTTGCACTGCATTCGGTTCAGGTTCTTTTTGGTCTGCACGGGCTTTCCTCTGTATTTGGAACAAGTCAGTATAGATACGATAATATGGCACAGAAAAAAGAAGGAACTAGCAGCTATTTACAAGAGCCTTGCAGTGTGCAATATAGCTACGAGATCCTGTTGTCTGTTGGAATTTCACTTTAGAACGGTTGGTCTTGTTCTTCAAACAGTTAGCCTAGAAGAAGATACACTTGTAAGGCACATACGTAAATACGAGTTCAATATGTGATCTGATCAAATACATATAACCTACCTGATACTTTGGATCAGACCAGTGTTTAACAAGGGTTGTCCAGTCTTCATCTATAATATATTCCACTAGAGATGTTTGGGCGATTTCATTGTTAGCCTTGTCTTCAAAGTGAGTTTTTCTAAGGTGATACCGATATTGTCGCAGAGTAGACTGAAAAACATGAGCGCATGCTTGTTTAGTTGCATCATCTTTCGGATCCAACATGAACCTCATCTGTTGAAAAAAGAATGTGAGTCTTATTAGGAGGAAGCTAGAAAGTATGGGACAGAGCAAGACAATATTACAAATTGCGATGAATATCATTACTTACGAATAAATGGTCAAGGAAGGTGTTAAACTAGGTATCGTCTTTCTCATTCCTGTACTGGATCCACGTTGGGAGGATACATGCATGACACCTAACGGCAATGGCTGCCTCTGATACTAACTTGGCTGACTTCGTAGCATCACGTGGCCTTTTTAAACCTGCCTCAAAATGGATCTCCATTCTTCCTCCTTTAGATTTTGTTAATTTGTCAAGCATTATCCCTGATGTCTGTTTCCGCTTGCGCCGTGGTGCTAGTTCAACAACGAATATGGAAAGTGTTAGTGCACATCAAACTGTGATAGTACATGTAAAGGAGCATGCAACTGCAACTTGACTTGGTCAGGTACCGCCTTGGTGTTGATGCTCATGAGGTTCATCTGATCTTGCCAAGTCATGTTGTGTCAGCAGTGCTTCGGAAGTAGTGTTAGGTGTGAAGGCAGATTGGGAACAGGCCAGTTGCGGAGCAAACGAACGAGTAACTTGTTGAGATGTCAGTACAGTTGAAGGGGATGCTGCAGCTGGTGGAGCAGGTGATAATGTGTTTGTAGATTTAGCCGGTGGACTTGGACCTTCTACTGCACTATAAGTACCAGCAGAATCTTGAGGGAAGATACTTTTCCATTGCACCCGACGAGTAACACCATTCCCTACTATATTCTTTTCCTTGCTCTTTTTTGACTTTGCCATGTCAAGTCGTACCCACAACACAAAAGAATAAAATTGCTCTTCAGAACTCATTGATGCATGATACAGACAAGCAATACTTTGAGGTAAGACAACCGTATGAGGAGGATGGAATATGTAAGAAAAATAGGACGGCGTGACATATTCACAGCTACGATGTGTAAACTAAGCAGAAGGATTTTCAAGAAAATAGAAGTAATGCAAGCTAGACACCATATGAAAGATGCAACCAATATCACTCTGCCAAGTTAAAAGTGTCTTTTCATAAGTGGCATTTCGAAAAATTAGAAGCAGTACAACCTAGAAATCAATGCAAGATGCAACCACTATCACACTACCAAGTTAAAAGCGTCCAATCATGAGTGGTTGATGCAGGATACACAACAATAGTACTTTGATGTAAGAAATGGTTTGATAGATAGATGCAGTGTATTCTAGACACAGAAAGGCATGTCATATGCACATGTATAACATATAAACTCAGCAGGTGCAATTTAATCAAAATAGAAGAAATACAAGCTAGACAACATATGCAACATGAAACAAATTATCACACTATCAACTTAGAGCAAGCACCTGTGATGGTGGAGTAGGGGAGATGAACTCATCATATAGACTTGGGACTTCAACTGCAGTAGCAGTAGCAGTGGAAAATCTAGAGAGCCTCCGTTTGCATCGGTCCGGAGGACCACCAACATCCCCTAACTTACTCTTTTCCTTCCTCTTTTTTGATATTGCCTTCTGTAGTCAAAAACACAAGATGAATAAAATTAGCTCTGCATAACTGGTTGATGCATGATACAGACGAACACTACCTTGATGTAAGGCAAGCGCATGATAGGAGGATGGAATATATACAAAAAACAACAGCTTTGCATATTCACATGTACGAGAGGAGGATGGAATATCTATGAAAAATAGTAAGCAGAAGGCATTTCAACAAAATTAGAAGAAATGAAATCTAGGCACCATATGAACATGCAACCAATATCACTCTACCAGGTAAAAAGTGTCTCGTCATAAGTGCCATTTCCACAAATTAAAAGAAGTACAAGCTAGAAGACAATGCAAGATGCAACCTACATCACACTCCCAAGTTAAATGTGTCTTATGGGTAAGTGATTGTTGCAGGTATAAGTTGTAAGCTACGCAGGTGCAATTCAACAAAATTAAAAGCAATACAAACTAGACATCATACGAAACACGCAACCACATATAACAGTGCCAAGTTAGAGCAAGCACCTGTGATGGTGGAGTAGGGGAGATGTGCTGATCATCTACACTGCTACGTTGACTGTCCAGCCTTGTGTTGTCTTGCGAATCTTGTTGGGAGGATGGCAGCGTAGAATCTATAGGGACCCTCTGTTTGAGTTGCTCCGAAGGACCACCATCATCCACTGCTTTACTAATTTACTTTAGCTGTATTGATTTTGCATTGTGAAGTCAAACCGTTAAGAAAAAGGAATAAAATTCGCTCTTCAGAACTCGTTCATGCATGATACTGACGAACACTACTCGGATGAAAGGCAAACACATGATACGAGGATGGAATATGTATGAAAAACAGGACGGCGTGACATATTCACACCTATGATGTGGTAACTAAGCAGAAGGCATTTCAACAAATTAGAAGCACTGCAAGCTAGACACCATATGAAAGATGCAACCAATATCACTCTGCCAAGTTCAAAATGTCTGGCATTTCAACAAATTTGAAGCAGTACATGCTAGAAATCATATGCAAGACACAACCAATATCACAGTGGCGACTTAAAGGTGCCTCATCATAAGTGACTGATGCGGGATACGCAAGAACAGTATCTGATGTAAGAACATGGTGTGATCAGATATAGTATGTTCTAGAAATAGGAATATGTGTCATATTCACAGGTATGATGTGTAAAGTAAGCAGATGCAATACAACAAAGTTAGAAGCAATACAAGCTAGACATCATACACAACATGCAAACCACAAATAATAGTGCCAAGTTAGAGCAAACACCTGTGATGGTGGAGCAGGGGAGATGTGCTCATCATCTACACGGCTACGTTGACTGTCTAGCCTTGCGTTGTCTTGCGAATCTTGTTGGGAGGATGGTGGAGTAGAATCTGTAGAGACCCTCCGTTTCAGTTGCTCGGAAGGAGCACCATCAACCAATGCCTTACCAATTTCCTTCCACTTTATTGATTTTGCATTGTGAGGTCAAACCGACAAGAAAAACAAATAAAATTTGCTCGTCAGAACTCATTCATACATGATACTGATGAACACTACTCTAATGAAAGGCAAACTCATGATACGAGGATGAAATATGTACGAAAAACTAGACGGCATGACATATTCACACCTATGATGTGGTAACTAAACAGAAGGCACTTCAAGAATTTAGAAGCACTGCAAGCTAGACACCATATGAAAGGTGCAACCAATATCACTCTGCCAAGTTAAAACTCTCTCGTCAAAGGTGGCGTTCATCAAATTAGAAGTACTACATGCTAGAAATCATATTCAAGACACAAACCAATATCACACTGCCAACTTAAAGGTGTCTGATCATAAGTGACTGATGCAGGATACACAAGAAGAGTAGTTTCATGTAAGAACATGGTGTGATAGACAGATATAGTATGTACCAAAAACAGGAAGGCGTGTCATATTCACACGTATAATGTGTAAGCTAAGCAGATGCAGTTTACACTAATTAGAAGCAATACAAGCTAGACACCATATGCAACATGCAACCAAATATCACACTGCCAAGTTAGAGCAAGCACATGGGATGGTGGAGTAGGGGAGTGGAGACTTGGAACTTGTAATGCACTAGTAGTACGAGGAGAATCCATACAGATGCTCCGTTTACGTTGCTGCAGAGGACCACCATCATCGCCTTCCTTACTCTTTTCCTTCCACTTTTTTGATTTTGCCTTGTCAAGTCAAACCCACAAGAAAAAGGAATAAAATTTGCTCTTCAGAACTCATTGATGCATGATACTGACGAACACTACTTTCATGTAAGGCAACCGCATGACAGGAGGATGGAATATGTATGAAAAACAGGACGGCATGACATATTGACATGTATGATGTGTAAAGTGTAAACTAAGCACAAGGTGTTTGAACTAATTAGAAGCAATGCAAGCTAGACACCATATGAAAGATGAAACCAATATCACTCTGCCAAATTAAAAGGGTGGCCTCATAAATGTATTTGAACAAATTAGAAGCAATGCATGGCAACAGGCCAGAAATCATATGCAATATGCGGCGAATAAAGGTGTCTCATCATAAGTGATTGATGCAGGATACAGATGAGCAGTAGTTTCATGTAAGGACATGGTTAACAAATAGATGTAGTTTGTACCAAAAATAGGAAGGCATGTCATATTCACAAGTATAATGTGTAAACTAACCAGAAGCAATTTACCCTAATTAGAAGCATTACAAGCTAGACATTGTATGCAACATGCAACCACATATCACACTACGAAGTTAGAGCAAGCACATGCTATGGTGGTGTAGGGGAAATGCGGTTTTCAAGTACAGAGCTACGTTCAATATCTTCATTTAGACTTGCTGTTTCTTGAGAATCATGTGGGGAGGATGAAACTGCACTCTTTATAAGAGTAGCGCGTCTCATACTAACCCACGGGCATGACTGTCTCATCATAAGTGATAGATGCAGGATACACAAGAACAGTAGTTTGATGTAAGAACATGGTGTCATAGGCAGATGTAGTATGTACCAAAAACAGGAAGGCGTGTCATATTCACATGTATAATGTGTAAGATAAGGAGATGCAATTTAACAAATTAGAAGCAATACAAGGTAGGCACCATATGCAACATGCAACCAGATATCACACTACCATGTTAGAGCAAGCACCTGGGGTTGTGGAGTAGGGGAGATGAGATTTGGAACTTGCACTACAGTAGGAGTAGCAGGAGAATCTGCAGAGATCATCTGTTCTGGTTGCTCCAGAGGACCACCATCATCCCGTGCGTTCATCCTTTTAGATTTTGCCTTGTCAAGTCAAACACACAAGAAAAAGGAATTAATGAAATTCTCTCTTCCAAATTCGCTGATGAATGATACTGACGAAAACAACTTTTATGTAAGGTAACACATTGTAGGACGATGGAATATGTATGAAAAACGCTAAGCAGAAGGCATTTCAACAAATTGGAAGCAATGCAAGCTAGACACCATATGAAAGATCCAACCAAAATCACTCTACCAAGTTAGAAGTGTCTCATTATAAGTGGCATTTCAACAAATTAGAGGCAGTACATGCTTGAAATGATATGCAAGATGCAACCAATATTACACTGTCAATTTGAAGGTGTCTCGTCAGAAGTAATTGATGAGGGATACACAAGAAAAGTAGTTTGATGTAAGAACATGGTTACTAGAAAGACGTAGTATGTACCAAAAATAAGAAGGCATGTCATATTCACAGGTCTAATGTGTTAACTGAGCAGATGCAATTTACCCTAATTAAAAGCATTACAAGGTAGACACCATATGCAACATGCAACCACATATCACATTGCCAAGTAAGAGCAAGCACCTGTGATGGTGGTGTAGGGGAATTGCGGTCATCAACTACAGAGCTACGTTGACTATCTTCATTTAGCCTTGCTGTTTCTTGAGAATCATGTGGGGAGGATGACACTACACTCTTTAAAAGAGTAGTGCGTCTCACTGTAACCCACTGGGGTGACTATCTCATCATAAGTGATTGATGAGGGATACACAAGAGCATTAGTTTGATGTAAGAACATGGTTAATAGTCAGATGTAGTATGTATCAAAAATAGGAAGGCATATCATTATCAAAGGTATAATGTGTAAAGTAAGCAGATGCAATTTAACCAAATTGGAAGCAATACAAGCTAGACACCATATGCAACATGCAACCACATTTGACAGTGCTAAGTTAAAGGAAGCACCTGGGATGATTGTGTGTGGCAATTGAGATTATCAACTGCATAGCTACGTTTACTGTCTCCATCTGCTGACACTACACCCTTTAGAGCATTGAAACGCTTAGTGCTTACCCTCGAATTACACTGGAGCGACTTCTGTCATTATCAAAGGTATAAAGTGTAAAGTAAGCAGATGCAATTTAACCAAATTGGAAGCAATACAAGATAGACACCATATGCAACATGCAACCACATTTGATAGCGCAAAGTTAAAGCAGGCACCTGGAATGGTTGTGTGTGGCAATTGAGATCATTAACTGCAGAGCTACGTTTACTGTCTCCATCTGCTGACACTACACCCTTTAGAGCGCTGAAACGCTTAGTGCTTACCCTCGAATTACACTGGAGCGACTTCTGTCTTTTCTTTTGTGTATTCATCAATAGTGCATCAGAGTCTGAAATACCCATGCATAAAAAACAATAGTGTGAGTATGGGTGAAGTGTGTGCACAAGTAGTACAGTGTAAAAGTAGCAGATAGTAGGTGGGTGAGAAATAAATGACGGGAGACATATGATAGCTCTACAACATGCATGGCACACGAAATTAGATTCTACGATTTTAAAATATGAGCACAGGGATGGCTGGGAAATGCAGATACTCCTGCAGCACACCACAAGGTGTGGTCCTATGAAAATAACAGTCGACTAAAAATAAATATGTCAGTCCATTTTTTCTGCACCATCCGATGTACAACGAACGGGCAGATCGCCTTCATCTACCTCCAGCCAGTCAGTGTTGACGATCTTCCTCGAAACACCAGTGACCACCGGCCCAGTCCCCTGCCTCCGCCCTCCCCTCGACCTCACCGCACCGCCGTGCTTGGCACCGCCCCCCGGCCATCCCTTCAAGCCCCGCTGACCTCCAGATCGGGCGCAAGCATCTCCTACGCCCCACACCCCTATGATAGACACCGATGCGCTGCTTCCCCGGCGAAGAGACGGACTAGTTGCTCCGCGCGCCTAAGTGGGTGCTTCTTCTTTTAATTGTGAATCAACTGACCCTTAATTGAAATCCAGGCAGGCGACTGACCTCTAGCTAAGGTGAAATAGTAAATGGGTGGAAACCTTGTGCATTTAGTATGACGAAGAAGGTGCAGTAAGAAGCGCTCAACTAGTTTCTTTCGTGGGATGCATACGATGTGAGCATAGACGTAAGATTTGCACAAATAAGGGAAAAGGAGTACCTCTTTCTGCTGGCAGTGCTGTGTCCTCATTCTGTTTTTCCAACGATCTTCTTGTGGTTCGCTGGAAACAAGAAGTTGTGGAGGACGGTGGAGCCTTGGACGAACCCATGGCCAAGTTGTTGAGTCTGGTGCAGTGGCCATCTGTCGGCGGCAGGGAACCAGATCCGAGGCGGCGAACGGCGTCATAGCGAGAACAGCTTCGTTGCGGTGGACGGTTGCGATAGTGGAGCGGCAACGATGAGGCACAGGACGGCGTGGTTGAAGTGGTTCTGGTACGGCGCACGTCGGCGTCGGCGTCGTGGAGGCATCTCTGCCTCGGCTTCAGCTGCTAAGTCCTTGAGGGTGTTGCGGTTGCGTTTGTGTTGGACGACGACGTCAGGGTACCGGCTCCGGCGTGATGGACGAGGGCGGCCGTGGATTGGGCGCGATGGGGTAGAGGACAGAGGAGGCTGGGGTTTCGCGGCTGGTGGAGAGGGCTTTTTGGCACCCACAGAGTATGAATGGGGAAACAAAGGGAGGGGGAACAATGTTTCGGTTTGGGACGCGCTCGTTTGAAATTTGGGGAAAGTCACAAACTTTGCCCCCATCTAAAATTTCGAACATATTGTAGGTCGAGGGTAGGACAGTAATCTCAGGTATCCCAAATAGTGGGCGGGATAGATTTTGGCCGAGCGCATGGGTGTTTAGGCACCCACGGTGTATGAATGCTTCCCGGAGGCGGTTGACTGGCGTCTTGGTGAAGTTACAAACCTACCCCGGTTTATACCTTTGGACATCGGGCCGATAGGCTACACGGGTCAGAGTCAGGACAGTAATTTCCTACCACCAAACATTAGTCTCGCGCGGTTTCATGCGACCATAGGCTTATTTGGCGCTTCGTTCAATATTTGGGAGCAGAAGCATTAACGTTTACAGTTCTCTTGAATTGAACTTTCAGGATTTGACAAACTTAAAAAATGTTGACTCTTGAAAATCCTAAAACTACGATTATTTTGGAATGGAGGGAGTACATTTGAATATACATTGTACACGAGTATATATTAAAAAATATGCAGCTTAGCTCAATTCATGCATGGTTCAAGATATAATCTCCTTGGTTGCAAAAAAATAGTTAGACATGCGTATGAATATATAGCATGTTAAACGCACAACAAAGATTGATGCCACCCCACCAGATAGAGCCCCTGGGCCAGATGGTTTCACTGGTCTCTTTTTCAAAACTTGTTGGGATATAATTAAGGATGATTTCATGTTGTTGGTACAAGAGTTCTCTGAAGGAAAGCTGGACCTTGAGTGCATTAATAGTTCTTTGATAACTTTGATCCCCAAGAAAATAAGTCCTGAGACTATAAATGATTATAGGCTAATTTCACTTACCAACACCTGTTTGAAGTTCTTAACTAAGCTCCTGGCTAACCATTTGCAAAAGGTGATTTTGTCCTACATTCACAACAATCAGTATGGGTTCTTGAAGTCTAGAACTATTCAGGATTGCTTGGGCTAGTGTTTTGAATATATCCATCAATGCCAAGCTTCCAAGAGGCCAATTGTGTTGCTCAAGTTGGATTTCACGAAGGCCTTTCACACTATTGAGCATGAGGCAATTATCAGAGTCCTTAGATACAAAGGTTTTAATGAAAAGTGGATTTCTTGGATCAAGAATATCTTATCTTCTAGATCATCCTCTGTCTTACTAAATGGAGTTCCTGGACATCACTTCAAGTGTAAGAGAGGTGTCAGGCAGGGTGATCCAATGTCTCCTTTGCTATTTGTCCTAGCTGCTAATTTGCTATAGTCTATGGTCAATGACATGTGTGCTAAGGGCATTTTAACATTACCAATACCCATAAACTGCCAGGATTATCCTATAGTTTAGTATGCAGATGACACCTTGATTGTTCTACCTACTGTGGAACATCAACTCCTTGCTCTGAAGGACATGTTGGATATTTTTGCTGCCTCCACTGGTTTGTCTGTTAACTTTGCAAAGTCTATGATGATACCTCTGAATGTTGCACCTGAGGAGGCCAACAGATTATCCAGTGTTTTGGGTTGCAAGTTGGGATCAATGCCCTTTACTTATCTTGGATTGCCTATGGGCACTACAAGGCCCTCTGTGCAAGATCTCATGCCCCTAGTGCACAGAATTGAGAGGAGACTATCTGCTACTACATGCTTTCTCAACCAAGCTAGTAGATTACAACTGCTTCAGTCTGTCCTCACATCACTGCCAATATATTTTCTTTGCACTCTGGATATCCCCCCTGGCATCTTAAAGCAGATTGAACGCATACAAAGGCAATGCCTTTGGAGAGGAAACTTTGACACTCCCAGACAATCTCTTGCTGCTTGGAATCTTGTTTGTCTACCAAAAAACAAAGGTGGGCTTGGTGTTCTTAACTTGAGAGTGCAGAATGAAGCTCTCCTCATGAAATTTCTGCATAGGTTTTATAACCATCATGACACACCTTAGGTTGGTCTGATCTGGGACTCATACTACCATGGATTTGTGCCTCATGCAACTACCTTGTGCGGCTCCTTCTGGTGGCGTGAAGTGTTTAAACTCTTCCCCAAATATTGTCAGTTTGCTAAACCCACTCTTGGGAATGGCACGTCCATTATGTTCTGGACTGACATTTGGGCCTTGGAGCTAAATGGATCCTCCATCAGCCAGAGCTTTCCATGCTTATTCTCTTATGTGGTTGATGGTCAGCTTTCTGTTGCCAAGGTGTTGACACATGATATTATGGAGAGTTTTCACTTGCTTCTCTCAACCCAGGCCTTCGGAGAACTACACTTTCTACAGCAAATACTGGCTAACTATGAGATTTCTGAGTCTAATGATCAATGGACTTGGCCTTTTAATAAAGGGTGTTTCAGGCCTAAATTATATTATACTCAGGTGCATGACAATGTTTTGGTTGATCAAATATTTCCATGGATATGGAAAAGCTCATGTACTCTGAAGATTAAGATGTTTGGATGGCTACTGTTGAGGGATAGACTAAACACCAGGGATATGCTCCAGCATAGGCATTGGCATGTGGATGATCACACATGTGTTCTGTGTCCTCATCTCATTCATGAAGATGTTGGCCACCTTTTTTTTCTCCTGTAACTTTAGTCAAAGGGTTTGGAATTATTTGCAGATCTCATGGGACCCATAGCCTGGAATGACAACATATCAGATGGCTTTGCAGGACAGGAGGGATTTTGGCAAGCCTTTCTTCACTGAGGTGGTTTTTACTGCTGCTTGGAACATCTGGATAATCAGAAATGGAAAGGTTTTTAGAAATGAAAGGCCTTTGTTCAGGATTTGGAGATACAACTTCATCCATGACATGACTCTGTTAACACATAGGATCAAATGTAAAGTTAAGGATAGCTACTTGGATTGGTTGTCTAATCTTGCCTAGTTAGTTTCATAGGCTAACTTTCTTCTGTGTATATTTTTGTAAGTATCTCTCTCTTTGACTTTTAGCTTGTACAGGACTGCTTTCTTTTTGTGTTAATAAAGAGGATTGTGAGGCTTTTTGCCTTGCAGTATATAGTCAAAAAAAGATTGATGCCACCTTTTAGATGTAATTTACAAATGCCATTATCTTGAATTCAAATAGATGAATGCACTTCCTATGAATTCGAATCTTCGAAACCACCTTTATGTTGAATTGAGCATGTATTCTATTTCGTAGCTATTAATTAGGAATGTATCCATGTATGTGACAAATGTATAAAGTGCCTGACACTAACAACACGGAGTGCACTAATTAATGTTTATATATGAATTGTAAAAGCCATGCATTGTCTGGATTTCAAACCACTCTCACTCTATGGATCGATAATATGAAATAAACCCATACACATGCTCGAATTCAATAGAGTATGGGAGTCTGATAAACCAATGTTCGTTCATACGCAAATTGCAAAATTCATGATCTCATCCAATTTTTTTAATGAAATTTATATTTAAATTTAATGCGTAGAACCGCCTTTTATGCGTAGATGCACTATGCCTCGGCCCGTCCTCACACACACGCTATATCTCTCTCTATCTAACGCATAAGTGCACATACTTTATATACATCGACATTTATCTCTCACACATGCTCACACTCTCTCCGGGGGTGTCTCACGCACACACACTCTATATATCTCCCCCTCTCTCTCTTACTACTACATACCACTCTTTTCACTAATCTCAGTTGGAAAACACTATTTCTCTCACATGCATATATACACACGCACGGTCTCTGCTGGTCCTCTATATGCACATATATGTGCCTACGTGTCTCCAGCACGCACATTATCTTTAGGCCTCTCTCGCACACATTGCCCTGCCCTCCCGCCCCCCCAACCCCCCCCCCGCCACACACCTCTCTCTTACTAGTTGCCGGATATCATTCCATTAGATCATTTGGTAGCATATCCCTGACTGTTAGGCTGGATGGTAATACGAGGCAAAGTTTTACCCAAGTCTGGGCCCTTGTAGTTGAGGAAAAAGCCTACTCCTGGTACTGTATATTTGTGATAGGGGTATGTACAAATTACACGTGAATACCAGGCATTGTGTGTGTGTATACTATCGACGAACTAGCCCACGGGCTTATATAACATACCCGGGGCCTAGGGTTACAAATCATATATAGTCGGCTTATCATCAGTGGGGATAAAGTCATCCACGACTCTGGTAGCTTCGTCTTGTACGCCGAGTCCTCCATGGGTCTTCGTATAATGCGTCTCGGTCCAACCTATGTGGCGCAGGATGGAACCAACCCATGAGTCCTCACGTCGACCCACCACAACTAGAAATGATGTGCCCACCACACCCCACACATGTACAGTTGGCCACTAAGAAAATAAGCATATACAATAGTACAAAGTTATACATGAAAGTTAATTGCATGGTGCATCCAATAATATTTGTTCCGCATTGTGAATGTTTATATCTTCTCCTAAAAAATTAGTCACGGGAAAGAGAAACTAAGGGCATATCTCTCTTTGTCTCCACTGCACCCCCCTCTCTCTACACCACTTTCACGTACGCAGACAAACTATCTCTCGGCCCTCTAAAAGTATGCCCCCGACACATTCATGCATGACGGTCACTGTATTTCAAGCGAAAGCACTATACAATCACTGGACTTCAGAATATGCTCATTACGGTCACCGTATACATTCTTGTGGTGATCATACGGTATCTAGCTCACCGTACGTCTCCGTATTTTGTTGATGACACTGACGGTCATTGTATTTGATGTGTGCTCCGTATTTTCTTGACGACACTTACGGTCATTGTATTTGAAGCGAAAGCACGATATGATCACTAGACTTCAGAATAATCTCATTACGGTAACCATATACATTTTGTGGTGCTAACCAACCTGTGGTTGGATGGTTAGCAGGAGAGTGGTATCCCCAACCCACTAGGGTTAAAGTCCTGGTGCTCACATTTATCCTGGATTAATTTCAGTATTTTCGGCGATGTGCGTTCAGTGGGAGGAGATGTTCCCCTCGACTACGAGGCGCCTATGGTGACTTCATAAAATCTCAAGATGATATGCTGGCTCACTCTCTCGAAGGTGCTCATAGGGGTAGGATGTGCGTGTGTGCGCTTATAGCGATGATTGTTTGCGCGTATATATGAGCACTTGCGTCTGTACTATGTTAAAAAAATACATGTCGTGATTATACGGTCACTGGCTCACTGTAGAACTCCTTAATTTGTTGATGACACGATCAATTGACTAGTCAAACATTCCACGTGGAGCAACTAGTGTTGCACCATCAGCGCACGTTACTGTGGGGCCCACTTGTCAGCGTGTATATGAAAGAAAGAAATGGTAGCTTGCATCTGTACTGTGTTAATAAAATACATTTTGTAGTGATCATATGGTCACTGGCTCACCATATAGCTCCGTAATTTGTTGATGGCATGATCAATTGACCAGTCAAACGGTCCACGTTCATCAGTGCACATTACCGTAGGGCCCACCTATCAGCGCGTATATGAAATACAGAAATGATAATAAATTAGTGGTCGGTGGGGATTCGATCGTGAGACCTCTGGTTGGCAGCCCGCGCACCCTAACCACAGCGGATAAGGTCGCCTTGTGATGATATGCTGAGTCGGCCGTTTTAATTGCACGCACGCACGCACGAGCTATTGTGGTGAATACAAACACATCACACATGCGCACAAACACGCCTGCAACGCCAGCATGCATGCATGCAATACTCACACGTACACATGCACGCACGCAACACTCGCACGAACACACGCACGCATGCAGGCATGCAACACTGGCACGTACACACGCACGCACGAACACACGCACGCACGCATGCATAAAACACTGAAACGTACACATGCACGCAACACTCACTCGTACACATGCACACACACAACACTCGCACGCCTGCATGCATGCACACAACACACGATGCAAGACACACGCTCAACCTATACGTGCATGCACCCTTTGTTAAGCACATGGATTGTTACAAGTATAAATCAATCTTATCTGTGATAAGAAGAACATTGATGTTTGCAGCGGTCTTTATGAATCACAACGTATCGAACGGGCTATCAACGTATATACATGAAAAATTTAAAATTCTCTTACATTATATAGTAGGCCTATGAACCTACATGAATTAGATGAGTCACACTCAATGAACAATCATCGGTTTATGTAATGCCCGCTTCTCACCGGCCTGGCCCACCAAAAAACCCTCCCCCCTCTCGCGCGTGATTCCCGCCTGGCGCCAGCTGCCCGCATTCATGCGGAGCCGGCTCCTCTGTCGTGCGCTACCTGCATTGGTTGACTGACATGCAGGCCAGGTACCCAACGGGTCCACACGTCAGTGGAAGAACAACATGGTGTCATACATCAGAGTCGAGGGCACAGCTCGCCGCACGCCCGACTAAACACGCCTCCTTGCCGCATTCAAACGCCTCCATGAAACCCGTGTGGAAGCCGAGAAACCCACTCCGGCCACACGTCCGTTCATGACCGGGCCGGCATTAAACACAACGCCGACCGAGCTCCTACCGTCCACCCTCTATTTAATCTCCTATTTAAACAAGGCCAGACGCCGGCCAAGAATCGCACATGTCCGCCGCCCCCCTATGAATTTCGTCATTGTTTATATGAAATATGGCCGTGTTTGCACAATTTTCGTCTGGTTGGTTGAGTTGTTGTCAGAATGTGTGCGGCTATGGTTGGATGGCGTGATTTTCGGGTCGCCGATCGGTCTGCGGCCGGCTCGGGCGGCGAGATTGGACAAATAAAAACCAGCTCATGCGAGCTCGTCTCCAATGCACGTGCTGGAGGAGGAGCACCCGAGCTATACCTTGTTCATCGGTGGCAATGGCGCGGGTGGACAAAAGGGTCGCCAATATTTTGGGCTACCCCGGGCAAGATCCAAATCCTTCCAGCCCCACCCCTCCCAGCACATTCAAAGAAGCACTACAAAAAATACACTTCCGTGATGATACGTGTTTGTCACAGTAGGTCACGTTTTCTGTCATGCATGTACATCCATGACGATTTTATGACAGAATCAAGATAGTCATACATGTGCTATCGTAGAAGTGTTCCATGACATTACCAAAATTATCATCACGGAAGTGTCCACTTCCATGATGATAAATCGCGCGTCATGGAAGTGTTTTCGTCAAGGGTAAACAACACGTGGCATCCATCATAACCGGTCGCCGTTAAGCTATCGGGTTCCAGTTTGGATCCGATAACCCATTAACAGCCCTGACCAGTGGGGATTTTCCACATGTAAAATTCTCATTCGCCGGAGTATCCACGTGTCAGCTCAGTGCTGGGACAGATGTCATCCAGCGAATGGATGGGACGCGCCTATGATACGTCGACACGTGGCATGGCCCAACAGTGGCCCATTCAAGTCAAAATGCCGGCCCATTTGACTTAGTCAAAAGGTAGCGGTCCGGCCCACCGAAGGCCTGTTAACATCCTGTTCACATATAGCCCATTTATAGCCTGCTAACTCACGGCCCGTTATAGCCTATCCGAATTAGGCCCAATAGTGCCATATGGGCCGTCCAATATGATTCCAGCCCGTTGTAACTTCCGACCCATGTATGGCCCATGACGTCTTTCAGCCAATATGAGGCCCTTTCTAAATCTTGGCCCATAAAAGGCCCGTGGTGAAATTGGCCCATAATGAAGAGTATATAACTTTATACCCATTAACAGCCCATTATTCCATTGGGTCATTTCAGCCCGTGTTATCTTTCGGCCTTCTAAGGGCCCATTTATTATTGGGCTCATTTCCGGCATTCGATTACTTACAGTCCGTTACTGGCCTGTTCAGCTTGTGGGCCAAATTCAGCCTGTGGTTAAAGTCGGCCCGTCTGTGGCCCTTTAATCCGTTGGGCCATTTTCATGGCGTCATCAAATATGGCCCATTAACGACCTGTTATGCCTGCCATTGGAATTAAGCCCGTTGTACACATGGGCCTGTTAATGGCCCATAAACAGACGATTCCCATTATAGCCCGTTTACGGCCCATATTGCGGACCGTTAATTGTCCAAGAAAGTACAGCCCATGTTTGGCCAATCGATCATACGGCCCGTAGAAGTCCCATTGAATCTACGGCCCGTAGAAGGCCCATGGATCATACGGACCTTAGGAGGCCCACTACAGCAGGCAGCAGGACCATGGTTACAACGGTCAGTATGTTGCCCATGTTTACTGTGGCCTAGTTCTAAATAAAAAGGTTACCGCAAAAAAAGAACTGCAGCGACTACCAGCAAAAAAATAAACAAGACAATAAGGAAATAAATAAGCAAGCAACTTACGCTAGGCTATTATGGCTATTACAAATATTACATCCACTGGGCATCAAAGTTCGCCACCAGTGCAAATATAGTGAACAAAGTAGCATATTACATACACTGGGCGTCTAAATTGGCCACCAGTGAAAATAAACGCGGCAGCAAAACAAGTCCAGAACTGAAACCACTTCAGAAGAGCTCAAGAAATGATATCCTGGTTACCCACCATGCTAGCAAGAAGCTTAGCAAGCTTATTAGTTTTCTCTTGTTTGGCGCTAAAATCATCCAGCGCTTGCTATTGCACCAGAAAGTATGCATCTAAATTCTGCAGGGACTTCCTCAGTCCTTTGGCTTCTTGCCCCAGCACAGCTGGCTGATGCCTTTCAGCTTGTAGCTGAGACTAAAGAAGCCGAAGTGATTCAGGCAGCGAGTTCAAAGAGCTTGTGCCAGCGGTAGTGGCCAGTAACTCGAACACTACATCAACGCAGGTCTTTGGGGTTGTCTCACTGTCTACAAGATAGTTTTTATCACCTTTCTTGGAGACCAACAGGGTTGTCTCACTATCTTGAACCTTAGCTGCATTACTTTCTCTAACATTGCATAATGGGGTGCTCTTCTCCAATATTCTGTTCGCATACTACAAGAGAAACAAGCAGACACATCACAGTCTTAGCATGTAGTATATGAAACTCATTTTGATAAACCGATTTAGTGGTAAGGTGGACAGGATAACAACATGAAACAAACATATATCTATGTACTATGGTCACTGTATTATCCATATCATTCTAGTTTATGTTGCCAAATCAAGATAGAGACACAGTTCAAATCATATATTTTTAAGACACAGCAGCATAGACAGAATATAAGTGTGGGAAACTACACAGCACTAGCAACACTTGTAATGTGCATGACATGAGAACATAACTGTTTATACAACTGAAACTGAAATCAACATAGAGCAAGATGTTAGAAAAGCAATCCAGTTAAAGAAATAGGTTTAAAAGATACCTGTTGCGCCATTGGAATTACAATTGGATCCTTCAAATTTGAAATTAGTTGGTATGAGTAAATACAGTGATGCAAGAGCAAAGGAGTATAGACCATAGCTACAGAATCTGACCTGAGAACAGTTGCTCTTCTGGTTTAAACGTGGAGTTTGGGTTCGTTGTGGTGGTCTTCGTGCTTTGGGCACTGTAGTTGCTTTACAAACTGCTCCTGTGGGGGTACTCTGTGGTGGACATGGTGCTGTGTCAACTAGAAGTGGGTTACTATCCGCTGGGGTTGGGGTTAGATGGGGTGTAGCTGGTTCTCTATCCAACGGTGTAAGTGTACAATCTGGAAGAGTCTCGATTATGTGTGGTTGGGCTAGTTCGTGGGCCAGTACAACCATGGTTCTATCTACATCGACGGGTAGCACCGTCTTTTGTGGAGAACGGGTTTTTACTCCCGCAGATACTGCCATCACCCCCTCCATTTCAAATGGCTGATAAACAAGAAAAGAAATTGAAAGTACATACATTGTATGATAGACAGATGCGGTAATTCACATATATGTTGTCTAACCAAACAGGATAGCAGGGCACAATTTCACATATATGATGGCTAACTAAACAGGATAGCATGACACAGTTTCAGATATATGATGGATAACTTAACAGGATATAATGGCATACTTCAACATATGATGAGTATCTAAATAGGATGACATGACAAAACTATATGATGTCTTTCTAAAATAGGTTGGGATGAAATAATTCACATACATGTTGTCTAAGTATACAGGATGGCATGGTATAATTCACATAATTGATTCATATACTAAGCAGCTAGCACTCGCATGTATGATCTCTAAACTAAGCAGATGGCATTGAATATTGTGTATATGATGTCTAAACTAAGCAATGCAAGACACCATATGCATGATATGAGAAATATAAACATTGCAAGTTAGAGCATACACCTCAGGTGGGATATAGGACTGGTCATCTGTCTCTGAATCCTCCTCTGAGGGGCTACCTGTAACCATCGAGATATATGCTTCAACAGGTACCATTGCCTGCTCTGAAGGCCTTGTTTTCACTCCAGATTTTTCCATAACCGGCTCAAATGGCTGATACACATGAAGAGTAGTTCAATATACACAGATTGTCGACAAATGGAATACGTAATGAAAAAAAAGGATGGCATGAGATAATTCACATATATGATGCCTGGCTACATGGCGGTGCATAATTCACATATATGATAATTGGCTGAAAAACATGGCATTGCATAATTCACATATCTGATATAGAAAGCAAACAGGAGGCATTCACACAAAGCATGTCTAATCTAAGCAGATGGCATGGCAATGCAAGACACCATATGCATGATATGAGCAATATAACCCTGCCAAGTTAGAGCATACACCTCGGGGGGGGGGGGAATACGACTGGTCATCTGTCTCTGAATCCTCCTCTAAGGAGCTATCTGTAGCCAGCAAGAAATCTGCATCGACATGTAGCACTGACTGCTCAGAAGACCTTGTTTTCACTCCAGATTTTCCCATGACCGACTCAAATGGCTGATGCACAGGAAGAGTAGATGAATGTATAAACATTGTTGACAAATGGAATACACTATGAAAAAATATGGCACGATACAATTCACATATACGATGACTGGCTAAACGGGATGGCATTGCATGATTCACGTATATGATGCCTGGCTAAAGAAGATGGCATTGCACAATTCACATATACTCCCTCCGTTCCTAAATATTTGTCTTTTTAGAGATTTCAAATGGACTACCACATACAGATGTATATAGACATATTTTAGAGTGTAGATTCACTCATTTTGCTCCGTATGTAGTCACTTGTTGAAATCTCTAAAAAGACAAATATTTAGGAACGGTGGGAGTATGATATAGAAACCAAACAGGTGGCATTCGCACAAAGCAAATCTAAACTAAGCTGATGGCATATAAGATGTATAATGTAAGCAATGCGAGGCGCCATATGCATGATATGACCAACATCAGCATGCCAGGTTAGAGCAAACACCTCAGGGGGTAAATAGGAGTGGTCGGCTCCCTCTGAACCCCCCTCTGAACAGTTATCTCCTCTGGAATACAATTTGGAATGGGGGAGGGGGGCCCACTTCGCCCACCATGGAGTGGCGTCTGCATGACATTATATTCCCACGCAATGGTCTTCTCTTTTTCTCGACATGTTCAGTACGATTGTGTACAATAACTGACATGCATAATAAAAAAACATAGTTATATGATGTAAGGCCTAAGGGGTGCATGCAGAAATCAAGACTGATGGTAGCAAACGAGTGGATAGATCCAAAACTAATGATAGCAGGCAGATTATAGCTTCAGTTTAAAAGGATAGACGATGGATCATCTACTATTTGTTGCCCACCCAACATGAACCACATAGAAGACCCCAGATGAACCAGGTAGTAGACAGATACTATTCGTTGCTGCCTCGATATGTGCCCCACAGGCATTTTAAAACTCAAGTTTGAACATTAATTTGAACCTGACTCGGAGTCTAAGAGGTGAACAGGACGATAAAGTAGCAGGTAATAATAACTGATGTATAACGTAAGCAGACACGAAAGAGTGCGACCTCTCTTCTGGAACTGTGTAGTCCTCAGGTTCATCTGCTCAGTCGATGATGGTAATGCAGTTGGCGTGGCTGCCGACAACGGGGAAGATGATCTGAGGCGGCGAAAGAAAGTCTATAGGGGGAATCTCTACAGCAGTGAACGCTTCCGTCGATGGTGCACCTCAGGTGGGGTGGATGACGGCACGGCGGGAGCAGGACATAACACATAAAGTTTTCTTTGACACCTATCTGAAAATGAAGTAAATCTGTAAGGGCTCCTTAGAATTGGAGGATTCTATAAACACAGGGACAGGAAAAACACAGGAATAGGATAGGAATGCACGTGCTAAACAGAGCATTTGCAAACATAGGATTTCTGTCAACCTGGGTGTTTGGTTCACATGAATTGGAAGAACACAGGAATGGAGAAACATGGTCAAATTAAAGTCAAACCACATGAAAATGTAAAATAAGAATCTTATTATGCCAGTAATGCAATTAGTCATGTTCTTCATGCATATTAATTTGAAAAGAACGTCCAAGTGGATATTAAAATTCCTACGTTTTTTCTTTGAAAGAGACACCAAAGGAAAAAAAATCCTCCAGTTTTGCTTTGCTCCATTCCTTCTAACCAAATGCATGAATAGTAGTACCATAGTAAAGTTTCCAATTCCTATGTTTTCCTTCACTTTTTCTTTGAACCAGTGGCAATTCTAGTAGGCAGTCTTCAACAGGCTGAAGCCTGCCCTTGAAATATTTTGTGAGCTTAGATTTGGTCCACATGAGTATCATATAATGGCTATCTTGCTAAACCGATTCAAATTGTGGTTCAAAAGAGCATTTAGTTTTCTCCCTGTTAACTTTGTGACCACGATTCATTTATTTCTAGATTTGCAACTGCTCTGAACCAAAGGATCCTTGAGGGATCGACATGAATGCAGAGTAACAAAGTGATGCGACGAGTGTACAACTTCTTTGGCATAGCCTTGTCGACCTCATCATCATTGGGTTGGACGTGGAGGATGGTGATGCTGGTGTGACTGTCAGAGGCGGGGAAGAAGATCTGAGGCCTCTGGAGACGGCGCCGAAGGTACTGCTCCGCTGTGATGGACGGTTCCATCGTTGGAGTAGCTCCAGTGAGGTGTACGACGGTGAGGCTGAAGCAGGACAAGACAGTCAACGTTAATCTGAAGTGGGACTCTAATAGCATCTACAATAGATCATGTAAAATACATCACCAAAAAGTGCTAGATGTAAAATGCATCACCCGCGCCACGGCCGCTCTGACAGATGTTGTAAATACTGTTCACTCTGAACTTAACTGAAGAAACTGAACTTTATAGTCGAAACTGAATTTTACTGTTGAAACTGATTGAACTAGTAGCAGAGCGTTGCAATAGAAGTTTAGGGCGTTCGAGCACTAGTAGCAGAGAAGAAGTGATCTAAATCAGCAGCCGCTCGAGCAAGGAACGCACTAGCAGAGAGCAACTCGTGCAGCAGCACCGCAAGCGAGTGCTAAAGCAGCAACTCCTGTAGCTGACGCAGGTCGTGCAGCAGTAGCAGTAGCGCGAGCGAGAGCAAGAGCAGAGTAGAGCAGCAGCACGAATGAGAGCAAGAGCGGAGCAGCAGCGCAACCGACAGCAAGAATAGAGCTGCAGCGCGAGCGAGAGCCAGAGCAGCAGCAGCAGCAGCGTGAGCGAGAGCCGGAGCAGCAGCAGCTAGTGCTGGTGTGGAAGTCGCCGCCGAGGAAGCAATGACATGGGGGAGAGACGCCGTGGAGGAAGTGGCCGGTGACAGCGCCGTCGATGGAGACCCGCCATGGCTGCTCGGTATCGAGCATCGGCAGCCCCGTGAGATCGAATAAAAGATAAAATGCATCGGTGAGTGCAGAACCTCCTTGGTGGCTCCGAGTAGGCCTCGGCTTCATCGGAGGAATTCGTGAGGGTGCTGCGATTCCGGTGGGGCAGGTTAAGACGGAGCTGTGGGAATGGAGGTGGCGCGATAGATGAGGCAAATGATACGTCCATTTTGCATCATGCTTTTATATTGATATTTATTGCATTATGGGCTGTTATTACACATTCTAGCACAATACTTATGCCTTTTCTCTCTTATTTTACAAGGTTTACATAAAGAAAGAGAATGCCAGCAGCTGGAATTCTGGGCTGGAAAAGGAGCAAATCTGAGAGACCTATTCTGCACAACTCCAGAAGTCCTGAAACTTCACGGAGAATTATTTTGGAATATATAAAAAATATTGGGCGAAGAAAGCACCTGAGGGGACCACCAGGCAGCCACAAGGGTGGGGGGCGCGCCTCCCTACCTTGTGGGCCACCTGGCAGGCCCCTGATGCCCATCTTCTGCTATATGATGTGTTTTGACCTGGAAAAAATCAGAAGGAAGCTTTCAAGACAAAGCGCCACCGTCTCGAGGCGAAACCTGGGCAGAACCAATCTAGGGCTTCGGCGAAGCTGTTCTGCCGGAGAAACTTCCCTCCGGGAGGGGAAAATCGAAGCCATCGTCATCACCAACGATCCTCTCATCGAGAGGGGGTCAATCTCCATCAACATCTTCACCAGCACCATCTCCTCTCATACCCTAGTTCATCTCTTTTATCCAATCTTTGTCTCAAAACCTCAGATTGGTACCTGTGAGTTGCTAGTAGCGTTGATTACTCCTTGTAGTTGATGCTAGTTGGTTTATTCGATGGAAGGTCATATGTTCAGATCCTTAATGCTATTCAATACCCCTCTAATTATGAACATGAATATGCTTTGTGAGTAGTTACGTTTGTTCCTGAGGACATGGGAGAAGTCTTGTTATAAGTAATCATGTGAATTTGGTATTCGTTTGATATTTTGATGAGATGTATGTTGTCTTTCCTCTAGTGGTGTTATGTGAACGTCGACTACATGACACTTCACCATGATTTGGGCCTAGGGGAAGGCATTGGGAAGTAATAAGTAGATGATGGGTTGCTAGAGTGACAGAAGCTTAAACCCTAGTTTATGCGTTGCTTCGTACGGGGCTGATTTGGATCCATATGTTTCATGCTATGGTTAGATTTATCTTAATTCTTCTTTCGTAGTTGCAGATGCTTGCGAGAGGGGTTAATCATAAGTGGGAGGATTGTCCAAGTAAGGGCAGCACCCAAGCACCGGTCCACCCACATATAAAATTATCAAAGTAACGAACGCGAATCATATGAGCATGATGAAAACTAGCTTGATAGTAATTCCCATGTGTCCTCGGGAGCGCTTTGCTTTATATAAGAGTTTGTCCAGGCTTGTCCTTTGCTACAAAAAGGATTGGGCAACCTTGATGCACCTTAGTTACTTTTGTTACTTGTTACCCATTACGAATTACCTTATCACACAACTATCTGTTACCGATAATTTCAGTGCTTGCAGAGAATACCTTGCTGAAAACCGCTTGTCATTTCCTTCTGCTCCTCATTGGGTTCGACACTCTTACTTATCAAAAGGACTAAGATAGATCCCCTATGCTTGTGGGTCATCAAGAATCTTTTCTGGCACCATTGCCGGGGAGTGAAGCGCCTTTGGTAAGTGGAATTTGGTAAGGAAACATTTATATTACATGCTGAAATTTACTGTCACTTGTCACTATGGAAAATAATCCTTTGAGGGGCTTGTTCGGGGTATGTTCACCTCGACCGAAAGAGCAAAGAGTTTATCCTCAACCTACTACACTTACTGAAAATATTTATTATGAAATTCCTTCGGGTATGATAGAGAAACTGCTAGCTAATCCTTATGCAGGAGATGGAACATTACATCCCGATATGCACCTAATCTATGTGGATGAAGTTTGTGGATTATTTAAGCTTGCAGGTTTGCCCGAGGATGATGTCAAGAAGAAGGTCTTCCCTTTATCTTTGAAGGGAAAGGCATTGACATGGTATAGGCTATGTGATGATATTGGATCATGGAACTACAACTGGTTGAAATTGGAATTTCATCAAAAGTTTTATCCTATGCATCTGGTTCATTGTGATCGGAATTATATTTATAATTTTTGGCCTCATGAAGGAGAAAGTATCGCTCAAGCTTGGGGGAGGCGGAAGTCAATGTTATATTCATGCCCCAATCATGAGCTCTCAAGGGAAATTATTATTCAAAATTTTTATGCTCGGCTTTCTCGTAAGGATCAATCCATGCTCGATACTTCTTGTACTGGTTCTTTTATGAAGAAGACTACTGAATTCAAATGGGATTTATTGGAAAGAATTAAACACAACTCTGAAGATTGGGAACTCGACAAAGGTAAGGAGTCAGGTATAAACCTTAAGTTTGATTGTGTTAAATCTTTCATGGATACCGATGCTTTTCGTGATTTTAGCACTAAATATGGACTTGAGTCTGAGATAGTAGCTTCTTTTTGTGAATCATTTGCTACTCATGTTGATCTCCCTAAGGAGAAGTGGTTTAAATATCATCCTCCCATTGAAGTAAAAGTAGTAGAACCTATTAAAGTTGAAGAAGAAACTATTACTTATAATGTTGATCCTATTGTTCCTACTGCTTATATTGAGAAACCACCTTTTCCTGTTAGAAGAAAGGATCATGCTAAAGCTTCAACTGTGGTTCATAAGAGTAATATTAGAACACCTACACCCCCTGAACAAATTAAAGTTGAGCCTAGTATTTCTATGGTTAAAGATCTCTTGGTCGATAATATTGATGAGCATGTTATTTATTTCTGTGGTAAAGCTGCTAGAATTGCTAAACCTGATATTAAAGATAAACATAGACCCGTTGTTGGCATGCCTATTGTTTCTATTAAAATAGGAGATCATTGTTATCATGGTTTATGTGATATGGGTGCTAGTGTGAGTGCAATTCCTTATAACATATATCGAGAAATTATGAATGATATTGCACCTGCTGAGATAGAAGATATTGATGTTACTATTAAACTTCCCAATAGAGATACTATATCACCAATTTGGATTGTTAGAGATGTTGAAGTCTTGTGTGGGAAAATAAAATACCCTACTGATTTTCTTGTTCTTAGTTCCCCACAAGATGATTTGTGTCCCATTATATTTGGTAGACCTTTCTTGAATATTGTTAATGCTAGGATAGACTATGAGAAAGAAATTGTTACTGTAAGCTTTGGGGATGTGTCTCATGATTTTAATTTCTCTAAATTTCGTAGACAACCCCATGATAAAGAATTGCCTAGTAAAGATGAAATAATTGGTCTTGCTTCTATTGTTGTGCCTCCTACCGATCCTTTAGAACAATATTTGCTAGATCATGAAAATGATATGTTTATGAAAGAAAGAAAGGAGTTAGATGAAATATTCTTTAACCAAATGCATGTTTTGAAACACAATTTGCCTGTTGAAATCCTTGGAGATCCTCCTCCACCCAAGGGTGATCCCATGTTTGAGCTTAAACAATTACCTGATACTTTGAAATATGCTCATCTTGATGAAAAGAAGATATATCATGTTATTATTAGTGCTAACCTTTCAGAGCATGAAGAAAAGAAATTATTGAAAACTCTGAGGAAGCACCGTGCTGCTATTGGATATACTCTTGATGATCTTAAGGGCATTAGTCCCACTCTATGTCAGCACAAAATTAATATGGAACCAGATGCTAAACCAGTTGTTGATCACCAACGACGGTTAAATCCTAAGATGAAGGAGGTGGTAAGAAATGAAATACTAAAACTTCTGGAGGCAGGTATAATTTATCCTATTGCTGATAGTAGATGGGTAAGTCCTTTCCATTGTGTCCCTAAGAAGGGAGGTATTACTGTTGTTCCTAATGATAAGAATGAATTGATTCCACAAAGAATTGTTACAGGTTATAGAATGGTAATTGATTTTCGCAAATTAAACAAAGCTACTAGAAAAGATCATTACCCTCTACCTTTTATTGATCAAATGCTAGAAAGATTATCCAAACATACACATTTTTGGTTTCTAGATGGTTATTCTGGTTTTTCTCAAATACCTGTGTCAAAAGAGGACCAAGAAAAGACCACTTTTACTTGCCCTTTCGGTACCTTTGCTTATAGACGTATGCCTATTGGTTTATGCAATGCACCTGCTACCTTTCAAAGATGTATGACTGCTATAATCTCTGACTTTTGTGAAAAGTTTGCTGAGGTTTTCATGGATGATTTCTCCATTTACGGAACTTCTTTTGATGATTTCTTAAGCAACCTTGATCGAGTTTTGCAGAGATGTGAAGAAACTAATCTTGTCTTGAATTGGGAGAAGTGCCACTTTATGGATAATGAAGGTATTGTCTTGGAGCATAAAGTTTCTGAAAGAGGTATTGAAGTTGATAAAGCTAAAGTAGATGCTATGAAAAGATGCCGTGTCCTAAAGATATCAAAGGTATAAGAAGTTTCCTTGGTCATGCTGGTTTCTATAGGAGGTTTATTAAAGACTTCTCTAAAATTTCTAGGCCTCTCACTAATCTCTTGCAAAAAGATGTTCCTTTTGTTTTTGATGATGATTGTGTAGAAGCATTTGAAATACTTAAGAAAGCCTTGATTTCTGCACCTATTGCTCAACCACCTGATTGGAATCTACCCTTTGAAATTATGTGTGATGCTAGTGATTATGCTGTTGGTGCTGTTCTAGGACAAAGAGTTGATAAAAAATTGAATGTTATTCATTATGCTAGTAAAACTCTAGACAGTGCCCAGAGAAATTATGCTACTACTGAAAAAGAATTTTTAGCAGTTGTTTTTGCTTGTGATAAGTTCAGATCTTATATTGTTGATTCCAAAGTAACTGTTCACACTAAGCATGCTGCTATTAAATTCCTTATGGAAAAGAAAGATGCTAAACCTAGACTTATTAGATGGGTTCTCTTACTACAAGAATTTGATTTGCATATTATTGATAGAAAGGGAGCTGAGAACCCCATTGCAGACAACTTGTCTAGGTTAGAAAATGTTCTTGATGACCCACTACCTATTGATGATAGCTTTCCTGATGAGCAACTAGCTGTCATAAATGCTTCTCGTAATACTCCATGGTATGCTGATTATGCTAATTACATTGCTGCTAAATTTATACCACCTAGTTTCACATACCAGCAAAAGAAAAAGTTTTTCTATGATTTAAGACATTACTTTTGGGATGACCCACACCTTTATAAAGAAGGAGTAGATGGTGTTATTAGACATTGTGTACCTAAGCACGAACAGGAACAGATCCTACGCAAGTGCCACTCCGTAGCTTACGGAGGACACCATGCTGGAGATAGAACTACACACAAGGTATTGCAATCTGGTTTTTATTGGCCTACTCTCTTCAATGATGCCCGTAAGTTTGTCTTGTGTTGTGATGAATGCCAGAGGATTGGCAATATTAGTAGACGTCAGGAAATGCCTATGAATTATTCACTTGTTATTGAACCATTTGACATTTGGGGCTTTGATTATATGGGACATTTTCCTTCCTCTAATGGGTATACACATATTTTAGTTGCTGTTGATTACGTTACTAAGTGGGTAGAAGCTATTCCAACTAATAGTGTTGATCATAACACTTCTATTAAGATGCTTAAAGAAGTTATTTTTCCGAGGTTTGGAGTCCCTAGATATTTAATGACTGATGGTGGTTCACATTTTTTTCATGGTGCTTTCCATAAAATGCTTGCTAAATATGATGTCAACCATAGAATTGCATCTCCATATCACCCTCAGTCTAGTGGTCAAGTAGAATTGAGGAATAGAGAGATTAAATTAATTTTGCAAAAGACTGTTAATAGATCTAGAAAGAATTGGTCTAAGAAACTTGATGATGCATTATGGGCTTATAGAACTGCTTATAAGAACCCTATGGGTATGTCTCCGTATAAAATGGTTTATGGAAAAGCATGTCACTTACCTCTAGAATTAGAACATAAAGCGTATTGGGCTATTAAAGAGCTCAACTATGATTTCAAACTTGCCGGTGAGAAGAGGTTATTTGACATTAGCTCAGTTGATGAATGGAGAACCCAAGCCTATGAGAACGCCAAGTTGTTTAATGAAAAAGTTAAAAGATGGCATAACAAAAGGATACAAAAGTGTGAGTTTAATGTAGGTGATCATGTTTTGCTATACAACTCTCGTTTAAGATTTTTTTTGCAGGAAAGCTTCTCTCTAAATGGGAAGGTCCTTACATTATTGAAGAGGTCTATCGTTCCGGTGCCATTAAGATCAACAATGCCGAAGGTGGTAAACGGTCAAAGAAACAAACATTATATTTCAGGTACTCCCATAAATTTCGAGACGAATATTATCAATACCGTAACACCGGAGGAGTACATAAGGGACACTTTCCAGAACATTTCAGACTCCAAAAAGGAATAGGTATGTGGTACGGTAAGTAAACCGACTCCAAAACTATTCTAATGGCAATTTTTCTCCATTTTGGAATATTTAAAAATTAGGAAAATTAAAAGTAGTCCAAAAAGTGCACGAGGAAGCGACAAGGCAGGGAGGCATGCCCTACCCCCCCTGGGCGCGCCCCCCACCCTTGCCGCCACCTCGTGTGCCCTCCGGACTCCGTTTTCTTGCACAATACTTCTTTTGGTCGGTAAAAATTCATTATA
This sequence comes from Thinopyrum elongatum, assembly GCA_011799875.1. Classification (NCBI taxonomy): domain Eukaryota; kingdom Viridiplantae; phylum Streptophyta; class Magnoliopsida; order Poales; family Poaceae; genus Thinopyrum; species Thinopyrum elongatum. The sequence continues at coordinate 294,277,007 of CM022303.1, read as the reverse complement.
TAATCTCCCAAAGATTTTGACCACCGTACCACGGCAATATCTCCTGTTCTTGTTTCGAGCTGTTTTTCTGACAGATCCTAATTGCCATGACGTCTCCAGGCGCCCCCAAGGACAGGTTTTTCGAGAAGGTCATCAACCCTTATCTCGCGGAGGTGCTGCAACACCCTCAAACCATTGAGCTACGTGAGGGGGTGTTGCACATCCGTGATACCGAAGGGCCTAAGAAGACCGGAAGCATGGAGACAAGGCTCGAAGCAGTGGAGCAGCAAGTCTTCAAGTGCCAAGGGATGGTACAACACGGACTCAACGCCAACCACATGATGATCGCTGAATTTACTAGTGGTCACAAGCTGGATGCCGAGAACATTGGGGAGCCATCTTCAAGCTTCATGAGAAAATCGAGCATCTCTAAGCCCAGATCTATGACCTGCAAAACCAAAACTGTGAGTATGAATATAGATTTAAGAGGATGAGTTTGGCTGCAGATTTGAGGATCCCGGAGACTCGTTCATGTTTTTACGATGGTGAACTTATGCCTTGGAAGATGGAGGATAAGATTCTTTCATCATCAACAACTCCATCATCACCACCTCCGAAAAAAGAGATCTAAATACATGGGTATGGGCACTCCCCTTGGCAACTGCCAAGCTTGGGGGAGGTGCCCCGGTATCGTATCACCATCACACCTTTACTTTTATCGTTTTTCTTAGTTCGATCCTTTTGGTTATATCTTGATCTAGTAGAATAAAAGCTTTTAGTATGATCCAGCTTTGAGTTTTTCTTTATGTTCTATCTATGTAATTGAGTCCGTGAGTTATATATAATAAAGAGTAGTTTTGAGTTGAGGGCTTTGCTTTCTTGCTATGATCTTGAGGGAATTTAATAAAAGAAAGAATAAAAAGAAATAAAAAGATTGTATAATGATCTTATGGAGGGTGATAACTTCACATACAAAGAGTATGATGAATAAAAGTTGTTGAGAGTTGACAAACATAGTTTTGGTCATTGTTGCAATTAATAGGAAGGAATAAAGAAAGAGAGGTTTCACATATAAATATACTATCTTGGACATCTTTTGTAATTGTGAGCACTCATTAAAATATGACATGCTAAAAAGTTGATGTTGGACAAGGAAGACAACATAATGGGTTATGTTTTCTTATATCCGAATAGAAGTTATAGTGTCTTGGATCCTCCAACATGTTGAGCTTGCTTTTCCCTCTTATGCTAGCCAAATTCTTTTCACCAAGTAGAGATACTACTTGTGCATCCAAACATCTCTTAAACCAGTTTTGCCATGAGAGTCCACCATACCAACCTATGGATTGAGTAAGATCCTTCAAGTAAGTTGTCATCAGTGCAAGCAATAAAAATTGCTCTCTAAATATGTATGATCTATTAGTGTGAAGAAAATAAGCTTTATACGAACTTGTGATATGGAAGAAATAAAAGCGACAGACTGCATAATAAAGTTCTTTATCACAAGCGGCAATATAAAGTGACGTTCTTTTGCATTAAGATTTTGTGCATCCAACAATAAAAGCTCATGACAACCTCTGCTTCCCTCTGCGAAGGGCCTCTCTTTTACTTTTACCTTCTACCCTTATACAAGAGTCATGGTGATCTTCACCTTTCCTTTTTACACTTTTTCTTTTGGTAAGCACTATGTGTTGGAGAAGGATCCAGATATATATATATCCACTCGGATGTAGGTTATCATAAAGTATTATTGTTGACATTACCCTTGAGGTAAAAGGTTGGGAGGCGAAACTATAAGCCCCTATCTTTCTCTGTGTCCGACTGAGGCTTTGAACCCATAAGTATCGCGTGAATGTTAGCAATTGTGAAAGATTAAATGATAGTTGAGTATGTGGACTTGCTGAAAAGCTCTTGAATTGACTCTTTCCGATGTTATGATAAATTGCAATTGCTTCAATGACTGAGATCATAGTTTGTTAGTTTTCAATGAAATTTCCGATTCATACTTTACCTTGTGAACGAATTGTTACTTTAGCATAAGGAATTATATGACAATATTTGTTGCTGCTCTAAAGATGATCATGATGCCCTCATGTCCATATTTTATTTTATTGACACCTCTATCTCTAAACATGTGGACATGTTTTTCGATTTCGGCTTTCGCTTCAGGACAAGCGAGGTCTAAGCTTGGGGGAGTTGACACGTCCATTTTGCATCATGCTTTTATATTGATATTTATTGCATTATGGGCTGTTATTAAACATTCTAGCACAATACTTATGCATTTTCTCTCTTATTTTACAAGGTTTACATAAAGAAGGACAATGTCGGCAGCTGGAATTCTGGGCTGGAAAAGGAGCAAATTTGAGAGACCTATTCTACACAACTCGAAATGTCGGGGGGATGGACCCCGGGCAGGCAACAGAACCCGGATCCCTTTCAAAAACATCGGGGCCGGCATCGCCCCTCCATCCGGCTCGTACTTGGCCGGGTCCTTCAACCCGGCCAAGTCCTTCAACTCGGCCAAGTCCTTCAACCCGGCCAAGACCGCAACACGGCCAAGCCTGCCAGCGCATGCCGGCCGAACCCGGCAATCCGAGGCTTCTCGAACAAGCTAGCGCCCCCGTGGCATCTTCCTCAACCAAGCCACAGGCCAGCTCACGTCCCATCCAAGGCGTATGATGGAACAAGTCCCCGTAGAGGGGACGAGCGTGGCTACAGTGCCCCACCAACTCTTCTGACTGGCAGGAGCGCGGCAATAGTACCCCACCTGCTCCGCTGACCAAGGCCGGCGTGGCTATAATGCGCCCCTAGTCCAGCTGATGCAAGCCGATGGCGACCAGGCGGTGTGCCACTGTAGCTGAGCCGGCCCAACCACGCCGTGATGCACGACAAAACGGAGAACAGGGCCCTCTGGCGCACGGGGCCCGCGCCTAGAGAACCCGGCGAATGCTGGCACGCAGCGGGTCCCAACTCCGGCTTCCCAGACGCTAACATCCCGGCCCCGTGCCCTTGTAACTTTACCGTTGTAACCCTGGGGGTTGACCTATAAAACCCCCCAGGAGCCCTCCATGTACACGGGTGAAGATTGGCGAACACATGCGATCAGACCATCGGTAGAACACACACATACACCAGGAGACGGAGCAGCATAAGCCCTGGCCTGTTTTCCTTCCTCCTCTGAATAGCTCTAGGAGCGACTCTGTACTGATACATATAAACCACTCTCGGCAGGACTAGGGGTGTTATCTCTCTGGAGAGCCCCAAACCTGGGTATGTCTTGCATCCCGCGCTCGCTCATGCCGACCTCGCTTCTGGAGCCCACCAGTGCCCTCGAGCCTATCCCTCTCTTTAGCCATCCCAAGGCATTTGCCGTGCGCCCACCACGACAGTTGGCGCCCACCGTGGGGTAGCTCGAGGTCCCGGCCAGAGACATATTCCAGAGGGGGCCCCTCATCGATTCCGGTGAGCGCATTGCGCGCTGCACGTCCCCCAAGCCCGTCGTGCTGGCAGCCGAACTCATCGACGCGCTCACCGCCTCCTTCGCCGCGCTGCGCATCTCCGACGAGCCCGCGGCCGATGAGTACCCCAGCGGGGTGCTCGATGTCTCCGACTTTCCCGTCCCCCTTGGCGACGACATCTCCGCCGGGGCAGCGGGCCCCTGTGTCCGGGTAGAGGTATTCGTCACCGGCTCTGGCTCCACCTCGTCTAGCAAGAAGGCCGCCGCCGCCAGGGCCACGACGGATCGCGAAAGTTTGACCGACCCGCTGCGCACCACGATGCGGAACCTCAGCATCCCCATCGCCACCGGCATCAATGCCATCGAGGCAGAGGAGGACCGAGCCCGGCTTGAGGAGGAGCGCAAGCACCTGCTGGACAGGGCCGAGACGCTCGCTGCTACGCAGCGTCGGTTGGAGGCCACCCAGCGGGAGCGCGAAGCTGCGTACGGCTTCACTCCGACCGCTGTCGAGCCCAGCCGGGTCGCCGAGGTGCGGACCCCTGGCTGCGCCATCGGCCGTGCCCTTGGCGCGGTCCCCACCGTCTACGACACCCCGGTCAAGAACATGCGTGCTGCGGAGGCAGCCGCGGCTGGCCTGGAGCAGCTACAGGGCGAGGAGCTGCAGGAGCACTTGCAGCGCCTGAACGAGCTTCTCGGCGCCGCGAACACGCAACAAGACCGCCTCGACCGTCCCGCCGCGTCCGCCTCGCGACGCACCAAAGACGAAGCTCAGTCCGGTCAAACCCGAACTCGGCGTAACCGAGCCCCGATGATTGGAGACGGCCCGGGCGACGAGCTGGCTGCCGGAACCCGGCGCCAGCAGGACCCACTCCCCCCCCCCCCCGCCGTCCGGCCGGCGTGGCAACCCGGCTTCGGCCAAGCCGGCGCCTCACGGTCCCGTCGCAAGCTGGCTTGGCCCACGCGCCATCGATGACACCAACGCTCGCCACCACCTCGACCAGGTCACCCTCTCCCTCGAGCTGGAGGAAGACAACGCCATCGGTCCGGCTTGTTTCGGCCCGCGTATCCGGGACGAGCCCTTCCACAAGGGGTTCACGCTGCCCCGCGACACCCCCAAGTACAACGGCACCGTCAAGCCGAAGGACTGGCTCATCGACTACACCACCGCCATCGGCATCGCGGGCGGCAATCGCCACCTTGCCATGCGCTACGCCCCGCTCATGCTCCAGGGTTCGTCCCGCACGTGGATGAACAGCTTGCCGGTAGGCAACATCAATGCGTGGGTCAATTTCGAGCAGGCCTTCATGCGCAACTTCACCGGCACCTACAAGCGTCCTGGCTGTCCCAGCCAGCTCGCCATGTGCGTACAGGGGGCGGCAGAAACCAGCCGCGAGTACCTCGCAGGCTGGACTGAGCTCCGGAACAGCTGCGAGGGCGTCCATGAGGTCCAGGCCATTCAGTACTTCATGAGCGGTTGCCGGGATGGCACCCTCCTTAAGCACAAGCTCCTGCGCTTCGAGCCAACCACCATGGCCGCGCTCATGGTCATTGCAGACAAGTACGCCAACGCCGACTCCACCATGAAAATCTAGGTGGTGTTGGACGAAGTCGGCAATACCGGTACCACCCCTAAGCCGGCTAGCAAGAGCAGCCGCCGGCAGAATAACCACCAGAACAACAAGCGCAAGGCCGACCAGCAGGCCCCGCTCTACGACGGCCGCCTTGTCGCAACCACCAAACAGGCGCCCGCGGCCGAGCCGGCCGGCAAGCGTCGTCAAGCCGGCAAGACGGCATGGTAGCCCGCCATGAGTTTCGAAGAGATGCTCGATGCTCCCTGCAAGCACCACAGCGGTGCAAGACCGTCCACGCACATGCTCCGGCAGTGCGCCATGACCAAGCGCATCATGAGGGGCGACATCCCGCCGCCTCCGGCTCCGGCTCCAGGCGCCAGGCGCGGGGCAGCCGGCTCTGCCTCCGGCAAACGGCGCGAAGCACAACGACGTCTTCCCCAACCAGAACACGAGCTACGTCGTCTTCACCAGCCTTGGCGATGACAAGTGTAACGAGCGCCTGCTTCGGCAGGAGGTGAACACCGTCGTCCCGGCTGTGCCGGAATACATGCACTGGTCTGAGCGCCCGATCAGCTGGACCCGGGAAGACCACCCGGCCGTCTTGCCGAACCCGGGTGGCTACGCCCTCGTCCTCGACACCACTATCGTCGCAACCCGGCGCACTTGCAAGTTTTCGTGGGTTCCCATCGATGGCGGCAGCAGCATCAACATCCTCTACCGCGACACGATGACCAAGCTCGGCCTCGAGGCCATGGACCTGGAGTCGAACCGGACGATGTTCCACGGGATCGTGCCGGGTCTCTCCTGCTCCCCCATGGGCCGGGTCTGGCTTGATGTCCTTTTCGGCACAAGCGACCATTTCCGGTGCGAACCAATCTGGTTCGAGGTGGTGGACCTATACAGCGCATACCATGCGCTGCTGGGCCGGCCTACGCTCGCCAAGTTTATGGCAGTCCCCCACAACGCCTACCTCAAGATGAAGTTGCTGGGTCCCAAGGGCCTCATCACCGTCGCCGGTGACTACCACAAGTCCCTGGAATGCGCTCAAGCCGGCGCTAGACTAGCCGAGTCGCTGGTCATAGCCGGGGAGCGGCGCCAGCTCGACCGGATTGTCGCGCTAGCCAATGAGACGCCGGCCGTGCCAGCTTTAGCCAAGGAGCCGGCCGGCGAGGCCTCATTCCAGCCATCCAAGGAGACCAAGAAGGTCAAGCTGAACCCGGAAGACCCCAGCTGTAGCAAGTACGTCATCGTGGGCACCCACCTCGACAGCAAATAGGAAGGCGAGCTCGTCGACTTCCTCCATGAGAATCGGGATATCTTTGCATGGATCCCAAAGGACATGCCGGGAATCCTGAGGAAGTACGCCGAGCACAAACTACACATCCGCAAGGACGCCAAGCCTGTCCGTCAACCCCTACGTCGCTTTTCGGAAGAGAAGAGAAGAACCATCAGTGAAGAGGTCGCCAAGCTGCTCGTGGCCGGCTTCTTCATGGAAGTGTTTCACCCCGAGTGGCTGGCCAACCCGGTCCTCGTCCTGAAGAAGAACAACAACTGGCGCATGTGTATAGACTACACCAGCCTGAACAAGGCTTGCCCCAAGGATCCTTTCGCCCTCCCACGGATTGATCAAGTCATCGACTCCACCGCCGGCTGCGAGCTCCTGTCCTGCCTGGATGCTTACTCCGGCTATCATCAGATCAAGCTGGACCCGGCCGACGCCCTGAAGACATCCTTCATCACGCCCTTCGGGGCGTATTGCTACATCACCATGTAGTTCGGCTTGAAGAACGCCGGCGCCACCTTCCAGCGCTGCATGCAGAAATGCTTGCTGACGCAACACGGCCGTAACATCCACGTCTACGTGGACGAGATCGTGGTGAAGACCAAGCAGCACCTCACGCTCCTTGACGACCTAAGGGAGACCTTTGCCAATCTATGCGAGTACCGGATCAAGCTCAACCCGGAGAAGTGCATTTTTGGCGTGCCGGCTGGGAAGCTGCTCGGTTTCCTCGTCGCGGAGCACGGCATTGAGGCGAACCCGGAGAAGATCAAGGCCATCGAGTGCATGCGCAAGCCAACCTGGCTGCGAGATGTCTAGAAGTTCACCGGCTGCTTGGCCTCGGTCAGCCGGTTCCTCAGCCGGCTAGGCAAAAGGGCCCTACCCATGTACCAGCTGATGAAGAAGACGTCGTCGTTCGAGTGGAACGACCAGGTGGACGAAGCTTTCCGGGATCTTAAGCGCATGCTCTCCACCGCACCCATCCTGGCCACACCGGCAGACAAGGAGCCGCTGTTGCTATACATTGCCGCCTCCTCGCGGTCGGTCAACACGGTGCTGGTGGTCGAGCGACCAGAGAAGGGCAAGATCCAGTCCGTTCAGCGCCCGGTCTATTACCTGAGCGAGGGGCTATCCGCCTCCAAGCAGAACTACCCGCACTACCAGAAGATGTGTTACGGCGTGTATTTCACCGCCAAGAAGCTGAAGCAGTACTTCCAAGAGCATGTCATCACCGTGGTCAGCACGGCCCCCATCGGCGAGATCATGGGCTACCGGGATGCCTCTGGCTGGGTTGCCAAGTGGGCCCTCGAACTAGTCGGCCACACCATCCTCTACGAGCCCCGCACCATGATCAAGTCTCAAGCCCTGGCCGACTTCCTCGTCGACTGGACGGAGACCCAGTACCTACCGCCACCGCCGGATTCAACGCATTGGCGCATGCACTTTGACGGCTCCAAGATGCGCTCTGGCCTGGGAGCCGGCATCGTGCTATCTTCCCCGAAGGGCGACCGGTTGCGGTAAGCACTCCAAATCCACTTCACCGCCTCCAACAATGTCACCGAGTACGAAGCCCTTGTGCACGACCTCCGGCTTGCCAATGAGCTCTGTGTCCGGCGCATCCTGTGCTATGGCGACTTGGATCTGGTGGTGCAGCAGTGCTCCGGCGAGTGGGACGCCCGGGATGCGAACATGGCTAGCTACCGCTTCCTGGTCCAGCAAATATTCGGTGCCTTCGACGGCTGCAAGTTTCTCCACGTCCCGCGCGCAGAAAACAAAGCCGCCGACACGCTAGCCAAGGTTGGCTCATCCTGGCAGGCCATACCATCCGGCATCTCCCTCGAGTACCTACGCAAGCCGTTCGTCAAGCCATCTCCGGATTCCGAGTCAATCTTCATCCCGGATGACCTCGCAGCGCCCCTTCCCAACCCGAACCCGGGAATTGCAGACCCCGGCCCTGGGGCTGCTCAACCCAGCCCGGGGACTATCGTTCTCACCCCGGCCTCCATCATCCCCAACCCGGGGGCTGCCGCCTCCGACTCGGGGGCTGCCGCCCCGGAACCCGTCATGGTGGCTGTCTTCACCGTCGTGATGGCTCCGTCATGGGCCCAGCCGATCGTGGCATTCCTGGAGAGAGGAGCGCTCCCCACGGACGAGACCGGGGCCCGGCAAGTGCAACACCGGGCATCCGCCTACAACATCATCAACAATGAGCTCATCAAGTGCAGTGCGACAAGCATGTTCCAGCACTGCGCTGAGCAGGACAAGGGCATAGAGTTCCTCCTCGACATACATCAGGGCGAGTGCGGGCACCACGCCGCCTCCAGGTCTCTAGTGGCCAAGGCTTTTCGCCATGGGTTCTACTGGCCTACGGCCCTCAAAGACGCCGAGTCGCTCGTCCTCAAGTGCGAGGGATGCCAACGCTTCAGCAAGCGCAGCCACTAGCCGGCTTCAGCCCTGCGAACCATACCGATCACCTGGCCCTTCGCAGTCTGGGGGCTTGACATGGTAGGACCCTTCAAGATGGCCCGGGGCGGCATGACACACTTGCTTGTGGCGGTCGACAAGTTCACCCAGTGGATCGAGGTGAGGACGATCAAGAAACTGGACGGGCCAACAGCCGTCCAGTTCGTCAAAGACATCGCGGTGCACTACGGCGTCCCGAACAGCATCATCACGGATAACGGCACCAACTTCACCAAAGGCGCCTTGGCGCAATACTGCTCTATCTCTGGCATCCGGCTCGACCTGGCCTCCGTGGCTCATCCTCAGTCCAACGGCCAGGTCGAGCGGGCCAATGGCCTCATCCTATCCGGCATCAAGCCATGGCTCGTCGAGCCCCTCATCTGTTCACCCGGCAGCTGGCTTGACGAGCTGCTGGCCGTCCTCTGGAGTCTCCGCAGAACGCCGAACCGGTCGACCGTGTTCACCCCATTCTTCCTTGTCTACGGAGCAGAAGCTGTCATCCCAACCGACATCGAGTTTGACTCGCCGCGAGTCGTAATGTACATGGAAGGCCAAGCCAAGGAAGCCCGCGAAGACGGTGTCGACCTACTCGAAGAAGCGCGCCTTCTGGCCCTCAGCCAATCCGCCATCTACCAGCAAGGACTGAGGCACTACCACAGCAGAAAGATCAAGCCCCTCGCATTCCACGAGGGAGACCTCGTCCTCTGGCTTGTCTAGCTGCAAGCCGGCCAGCACAAGTTGGCCTCCCCATGGGAGGGCCCTTTCATCATCAGCAAAGCCTATGCGACCGCAACGCGTACTATCTCATCGATGCCCGCAAGACGAACAAATGCAAGATAGACACTGCCTGGGAAGAAACAAGCCGGCCCTGGAATGCAGAGCTCCTCCGCCCTTGTTACAGTTAGTTGTATGCACGTATGTATCGCTGCCTTTTGTAATTCTGTAAAAGACTATGGGACCCCCGAACGACACTCGGGGGCTGCCTTTTCCGTACCAAGTTATTGTGTTCTACACATCCTTGTGCTTTTTCTTAAAACCTCCACCGCCGGGTTGACACGCTCAACCCGGGGGCTCGGGGGCTGGCCGGCTTGACCATAACCCGCCGTCCTCCTTAGCACATCCTGGCGTTTGGGGTTGCCGAGGCCCCTCACTTCGCCCTACGTCACAGTCTGGCTTCGGCTATTGGGTGGCAAGAACTATGGGCCAAAGCACCTGCATGCGCGCGAGATACTAAGCCGGACCCGCTGGTTTGGCCAACCTGGCCTCACCGCACTAAGTTGCTGCACGATCGGCTGCCCGCCAGCCGGCTTCCCCGGCTGCCGCCAGCCGGCCCAGTGGGTGTTTCGCTCGCGCTCAATGTTTAAAGGGCCTAAGTACTATGCGCTCTTTTTCCAAGGGCCGAACCTCTTGTCACAGACCGGAACCCGGCTGTTCGACTCGCAGGGGGGAGGCCCAAAGAAGGAGCAAACAAGAAAAAACCTAGAGAACAGAGGGCAGGGGCATAAAACACTCGCGAGAACATTTGCACTAAGTCGCTGCACGACCGGCTGCTCGCCAGCCATCCCAGTGGGTGTTTCGCTCGCGCTCAACGTTCGACGGGCCTAAGTACTACGCACTTTCTCCAAGGATCGAACTCCTTGTCACAGACCAGAACCCGGTTGTTCGACTCGCGGGGGGGAGGCCCAAAGGGAAAGCAAGCAAGAAAACGGTTTAGAGAACAAGGAGCAAAGGCATAAAACACTCACAAAAGTATTTACATCATGATAAAATGGGCCCAAGGCCAAAGTTCATTACATTCACCAACACCCCAGTGGGTGGGTGGACCTGCTACTTAACAAAGTGTGATAAAGTTAAAGCAGGACGGCTTCAGGCGTTCCTCACGCCGGATTGCGCAGCCGCCGGTTCCTCCTCGGTGGCCTCCGGGTCCGCCGAGGTGCCGGTATCAGGCAACCAGGCATCCTCGTCGTCGGCGTAGACGCCCATCTCCTTAGAGCTGCGTTTCGGGTCGTCCAGCAGCAAGCCGAAGTTGTGGGGCGGCACCACCCCGCCGTCGTCGGTCAGCTCCACCTAGAATTCGTCGTGGAGTACGAATGAGGCCAGGTAGCTGGCCCTGGTGGTGATCCGGCCCGCCTCCGCCTATAACTGGGGCTCCGCACCGGCTCGTTGGGCCACCAGCCGGTCCAGCGCCAGGTCCGGATACCAGGACATGACGAACCGGAGTGCTACGTCGGCTTCGGCACGGGCCGCAGAAGCACGCCACGCATGAAGCCACGCCGGTCCGGCTTCCAGCCACCGTGCCAGCCGCGTGAAGCTGTTCGGTGTGACAGCGCCAGGCCAGAGGGCCGCCATCATCTGCATGCCGGCCGATGAAACCCGCACCATATGCTCGCCCAAGAGCTGCAGGCGGGCCTCGGCGGCCTGCTTGATCTCCAGAAAGCTCCAGGTGACATTCAGGTTGAGCCTAGAGCCGACGATCCCCTGGGGTGACCGCTGAACATGAACAACCTCCTCCGCCGCCCTCTGCGTCTTGAGGAAGTGCCCTGCCAAGAAGAAAGACAGTCAGCAGCAAAAAAGCAAAGCCGGCTTCACAACCCGACGAAACCAACGAGAAAGCACTTACTGGCAAAGGTCTCATCCAGGTGCTGCGCCTCGAGCAACGTACCATGCCACTCCAGGTCGCCGGCATGGTCGCGCGCCTCTAGCGCTCTCTCCAACTCGGCACACTTATCAACAGCCACCTTCAGCTCGGTGTCCTTGGCGGCGACCGTGTTCCTGTGCTCCTCCTTGAGGCGGAGGAGTTCCTCCTGATGGGCCTCCGCTGTCTTGGCCACCTCCGCCTTAAGGCGCTCAACCTCGGCCTAGAGCTGGCCCTTGTCATCGACCAGCCGGTCGCGCTACTGGCCCGTTTCAACGAGCTGCCGCTGGGCCTTCGCCGTCAGGCGCTCCACTTTGGCCTGTAGCCGGCTCTTGTCACCGGCAGCTACTCGTGCTACCGGCCGGCTTCGACAAGCGCCCGCTGGGCCTCTGCCACCTCCGCCTTCAGCTCACCTACCTCAACCCAGAGTTGGTCGGCGTAGGTGACAGCCAGGTCGCGCTGGTGGCCGGCTCGGATCAGTCGGGTTCGCCAGGCCGGCACCTCGGCTACAGCAGTTGTGCGGCAAAGATTCAGAGTCAAGACAAAGAAAGAACAAGAATACTTAAGATTCGACCCAACTACTACGTAGTTGACCCGAATCTCGGGGGCTACACCCAGTGGGTGCGCTAGCGCGCCCCCACTAAGAGCACGCAAAAAACTTACCGTCAGCAAGGCGGAGCGCCTCCTCCCTGGTGGCGAGCCGCGCCATGAGCTGCTGGTGCTTGTCCAAGAGCCGGTTGTAGACGCCAACCCGGTAAGCATCCAGTTGCTGCAAGGTAACAAAAATCAGCGCAAGACAAAACATTTGAAGATTCAATCCAACTACTACGTAGTTGGCCCGAATCTCGGGGGCTACACCTAGTGTGTGCGCTAGCGCGCCCCACTGACTAGCTGTAAGAAAGAAGATGGAGGAAAAAAAACTTACCAGCACGGCGCCCTCCAGCTCCCGTGCCCGCTCCGCTTCGGCCTGGGCGAAGGCCTGAACCCGCTCCGCGCGCCCGCGGAAATGCTTGCTCACGGTGGCCATGGCGGCCTCCTCCTACGTCAGGGGCCCGAAGACGGGATGGCTGGGCCCAGTCTGGACTTGCTGCGACCTGGCGACTAGATGGCCCCTCGGCGCCGCTGGTGGCAGCCTGACCACCAGGGCGTGCTCGCCGCTCGCCGTCTCCTCCATGGCCGGCGCCCCCTCCGGCGCGCCATCCGGCGTCGCCTGCGGTGCCGCGTCCGCCGTCGCCTGCGGCACCTCCTTCAAGGGGGGCCTACCTCCTCCCTACGCCTCCGCCCACTCGACCACGTCGGTCTGCGATGCAGTGTCGTCCCCGATCACCACGACCTCCCGGTCGCCCACCGCCGCCGACGGCACGAAGACCGTCTCCGCCGGCTCCAAGCCTGCCGGCATCTCCAGCCATGCCGGCTCCCTGATGGCCCGCTCCCTTGCCTCCGCGGCCCTGGCCCAAGCTCGGGCAACGCCGCCTCCATCTCCTCCATGGCCCTGTTCCGGTCCTGCCAGGCAAGGCCCTCGGCGTCGTCCGGGTGCAGGCCGAGGTCCTCGTCGGGCATCTCCTCATCCCGGTCGATGGCGCTGCTCCGGGACTTCCGGAACGCGAAGCCACCCCCGGGCGCGGCATCCGCTGCCGCCAACGCCATCGACAGTGGCGACCTGAACCACAGCGGAAGGAACATAAGAAAAGAACAAATCGGCGGCTCGCCGAGGCCAGCAAGAAAACGTACCCGATCACCGTCGGGATGGTTGGTCTTGTCGGCGCCACCGGGGCGACGCGGCGCCTCTTCTTAGCGCCAAGCTTGCCACCAGCATCCGGGTCCACCATGCGCTTGGCGGCCGGCTTCCTCGGTGCCGCGTCCCCCTTCCCATGCAGCCGGATGGCTGCCGCCAGCACGAGGGACGACCCGGCCCCGGCCGCGTCGCCCTCTCCTCCACTCGGCGGCGCTGTGTCGTCAGCATACATCAGAACCCCCTGTTTCACCTTCCGTTCGAGATCTCACGAAGGGTCGGGGCGCGAAGACTTAACCGTGCGGCGCGTCTTGCCGACTCCGGTGTCGGCCGTCTCCGGGTTCCCGGCGAAGGTCGCCGACTCCTTGGAGCCGGCCTGCGGAGCGGCCCCCACCTGTGTCGTGGTTCCGTCATATGGGTGCCGGATGGCGTTCAGCAGCACCTCCCTCATCGCATCGAGGCGGAGGAAAAGTTGAGACATAGCAAAAAACGGAGACCAAGGACTCACCACCGGTGCCGGGTTCCCGCGGCTGTAGGGCACCTTCCCGAACTGCCAATCCTCTTTCAGCCCGGCCTTCAAAATATCGTTGACCCGGCCGGTGATTTGCTCCGGCATCAACCGCCAGGATGACATCCGGTTGGGGTCTTGGGGGCCAATCATCTGGCCGATGATATGCGTCCGGCGCTGCAGCGGCAGCACCCGGCGCGCGATGAAAACGGCGATAAGATCTGTCCCGGCGAGCCCCTCCCGCGTCGCCATCTCCGTCACCCGGCAACCAGGTTTAGCACCTCCTGCGCCGGGTTCTTGGGACAGTAGGACCAGTTGGTCTTGGCTTGCGGCATCACGTCGGCGAAGGGCGGCAGGTTGATGCGGTCCGCGTAGAGATTGCGGACGTAGAAGAAGGAGTTCTGCCATTTCTTGGCAGAGTCCTCCAGCGGCATCTTGGGGCACCCTCCACGCGTCCACGTCGAGATGACGGTGGCCCGGCAGGCAGACATGACGACGGCCTCCGGCCCCTGCTGCTTCAGGAAGAAGAAGCCTACCCAGAGGTCAACGGTGGGCTCGACGCCCAGATACCCCTCGCACAGGGTGACGAACCTCGAGAGCTGCAGCACCACATTTGCGCCCAGATGATGCGGCTGGAGCCCGAAGAACTCCAGGAACACGCGGAAGAAGTTGCTCACGGGGAGACCGAACCCACGTTTAAAGTGGGTGAAGAAGACCACACGCTCGGTCCCCTCCGGCTGCGGCTCCTGCTCACCGTCCGGTAGGCGCACGGCCACCTCCCTCTCTGGCGGCAGCCACCGCGTATCGCGCAAGTACTGGACGTCCCCCGCGGTGATGGTGGATCCCATCCATGAGCCCGATGGCAGCGCCATCGGTGGTGCGGGGCGCGTGGGTGCAGGCAAGAAGAGGGAGCGGCGGAGAAGTTTCGCTCGAGAGCAGCGGAGCATCGCGGCGTGCGGCGGTTGCAGAGGCAAGAAGAAGAGAGGAAGACGAAGATGGGGGGCGCGCGCATGAATGATTTCTGCTGCCCCCTCCTCCCAATTTATAAGCCACGGTCCGAACGTGGGGAAGTGGGATCGGTTGCGCCCACCCCTCCTACTTCCCCGCAATAAATGCGCACAATCCACGTGCGCTTTAACTGCATCAAGAAGGGCAACCGCCCGCGGGCGCCGCAATAAATCCGTGCGCGTGGGCCGAGGGAGCGAAGTGGCGGGCCCTAGCCCGCTGTCATGTCTCATCACCCGCGTGGCCTTTCAGGCCTCTTCGGCTCCTGAGCGCCATGTGGCACCCGCGCAAAGACCAAGGGATCGTGTCCCTTCCCCTTCAAGATTCGACGGACTCCTTAGTTTCCCGCCCATGCCGGGATGCCGCGATCCAGCTTCCGGAAGCCGGCACATAGTGGGTGTTGTCGGACCTGGCGGTCGTAAGCTTCACCAACATCAGTTGCCTTCTCAGGGGGTGAAACTGCAAAGTCCCCCTTGCTTGAAGCCGGCGAGCCTTCACAGCTTCAGGGACTACTATCGGGGGGATGGACCCCGGGCAGGAAACGAAACCCGGATCCTTTTCAAAAACATCGGGGCCGGCATCGCCCCTCCATCCGGCTCGTACTTGGCCATGTCTTTCAACCCGGCCAAGTCCTTCAACCCGTCCAAGACTGCAACACGGCCAGGCCTGCCAGCGCACGCCGGCCGAACCCGGCAATCCGAGGCTCCTCCAACAAGCTAGCGCCCCCGTGGCGTCTTCCTCAACCCGGCCACGGGTCAGCTCCCGTCCCATCCAAGGCGTATGATGGAACAAGTCCCCGTAGAGGGGACGAGTGTGGCTATAGTGCCCCACCAACTCTTCTGACTGGCAGGAGCGCGGCAATAGTGCCCCACCTGCTCCGCTGACCAAGGCCGGCATGGCTACAGTGTCCCCCAGTCCTGCTGACGCAAGCCGATGGCGACCAGGCGGTGCGCCACTATAGCTGAGATGGCCCAACCACTCCATGACGCACAACAAGACGGAGAACAGGGCCCTCTGGTGCATGGGGCCCGTGCCCGGAGAAGCCGGTGAATCCTGGGACCCGGCGGGTCCCAGCTCTGGCTTCCCAGACGCTGACATCCCGGCCTCGCACCCTCGTAACTTTACCATTGTAACCCTGGGGGGTTGACCTATAAAACCCCCCAGGAGCCCTCCATGTACACGGGCGAAGACTGGTGAACACATGCGATCAGACCATCGGTAGAACACACACATACACCAGGAGATGGAGCAGCCTAAGCCCTGGCATGTTTTCCTTCCTCCTCCGAACAGCTCTAGGAGTGACTCTATACTGATACATATAAACCACTCTCGGCAGGACTAGGGGTGTTATCTCTCCGGAGAGCCCCGAACCTGGGTAAGTCTTGCGTCCCGCGCTCGCTCATGCCGACCTCGCTTCTGGAGCTCACCGGTGCCCTCGAGCCTATCCCTCTCTTTAGCCATCCCATGGCATCTGCCGTGCGCCCACCACGACACCAAAAGTCCTGAAACTTCACGGAGAATTAGTTTGGAATATATACAAAATATTGGTCGAAGAAAGCACCTGAGGGGACCCACTAGGCAGCCACAAGGGTGGGGGGCGCGCCCTACCCCCTGGGCGCGCCTCCCTACCTTGTGGGCCACCTGGCAAGCCCCTGATGCCCATCTTCTGCTATATGATGTGTTTTGACCTGGAAAAAATAAGAATGAAGCTTTCGGGATGAAGCGCCGCCGTCTCGAGGCGGAACCTGGGCAGAACCAATCTAGGGCTCCGGCGGAGCTGTTCTGCCGGAGAAACTTCCCTCCGGGAGGGGGAAATCAAAACCATCGTCATCACCAACGATCCTCTCATTGAGAGGGGGTCAATCTCCATCAACATCTTCACCAGCACCATCTCCTCTTAAACCCTAGTTCATCTGTTGTATCCGATCTTTGTCTCAAAACCTCAGATTGGTACCTGTGGGTTGCTAGTAGTGTTGATTACTCCTTGTAGTTGATGCTAGTTGGTTTATTCGGTGGAAGATCATATGTTCAGATCCTTAATGCTATTCAATACCCCTCTGATTATGAACATGAATATGCTTTGTGAGTAGTTATGTTTGTTCCTGACGACATCGGAGAAGTCTTGTTATAAGTAATCATGTGAATTTGGTATTCGTTCGATATTTTGATGAGATGTATATTGTCTTTCCTCTAGTGGTGTTATGTGAATGTCGACTACATGACACTTCACCATGATTTGGGCCTAGGGGAAGGCATTGGGAAGTAATAAGTATATGATGGGTTGCTAGAGTGACAGAAGCTTAAACCCTAGTTTATGCGTTGCTTCGTAAGGGGCTGATTTGGACACATATGTTTCATGCTATGGTTAGATTTATCTTAATTCTTCTTTCATAGTTGTGGATGCTTGCGAGAGGGGTTAATCATAAGTGGGAGGCTTGTCCAAGTAAGGGCAGCACCCAAGCACCGGTCCACCCACATATCAAATTATCAAAGTAACGAACGTGAATCATATGAGCATGATGAAAACTAGCTTGACAGTAATTCCCATGTGTCCTCGGGAGCGCTTTGCTTTATATAAGAGCTTGTCCAGGCTTGTCCTTTGCTACAAAAAGGATTGGGCCACCTTGCTACACCTTAGTTACTTTTGTTACTTGTTACCCGTTACGAATTATCTTATCACACAACTATCTGTTACCGATAACTTCAGTGCTTGCAGAGAATACCTTGCTGAAAACCGCTTGTCATTTCCTTCTGCTCCTCGTTGGCTTCGACACTCTTATTTATCGAAAGGACTATGATAGATCCCCTATACTTGTGGGTCATCAGCGAACGTCGGGGCAGCTCCTTGGAGGTGGAGGACGGGGCGGCTGATCCGGCGAGACGACGACGGCTCCTCATCCGATGCGGTGGATGAGGGACGTCGAGTTGTTGCTGTGGACGACATCGTCGGGGAAGAGTCTCTGGCTGGGCGGCGGTCGGGAGGCCGACAGAGGAGCGTGGGGTTTTGCGGGTTTTGGCGGCCTCGGTGTACGAATGGAGGCGAAGGGGAAGGAAGGGGGAGCCATGGCTTAGGGACGCGCTTGTCCGATATGTGGGGTAAGTTACGAACGTACCCCCACCGGTTTTGACCACGCGATGTCAAGGCGGCATTTCCGGCTGAGTGGTAGAAGGGGGATTTCGCGTGTGTGGGCTGCAGGACCGATTTCGGATGAGGATGGAGTTTTTGCGCCGTCGAAATTTCGGGCTAACAAGGCACGGCGCGGGTTGAAGAGGCGGGAGTTTCACAGCAGAAGAGACAAAAGATACTCGAGCTTGAAAATTTCGGGATAACAAGGCGCGGATTCCATGTTCGGCAGAACAAACTTAACATGTACAAAAAAACAATTCATACAAGACACAAGAGAGTCATGTCCCCTTTTACTATATTGCTATAAATGCCATTGAAAAAACTACAAGAAAAATTTAAAAAAAATCGGGAGAAAAAGATTAGCCTGTATAGTACCAAATCAATTCGCACTTCCCTCAACAACAACAAAAAACAAATCAATTTCCACCACAAGAAAGAGTCATGTCCCTTTTTATATGATTACAAATGCCAGGATCTCGAATTTCAATTTTTCAATCCACGTTATGTTGAATTCGAATATATCATTAGGTGATCTTGCGGTTTATAATGGATGTAGTCCTACATTTTGATCTTCCGTCTTATATGAACATTTTACTCCACCCTGTGAATATATATACTGTCGTCTACCATATGGACTAAATTTGAATCAATTTTCCTTATTTGAATACGATTGTTGTCAAGTTATACTATCATTTAAATATCATCTTGATAACAGAAAACATGCATATAGTAGTAATCATATTTCAATATGAACTACATGTACCATACGATCTCCAATTCAAATATTAGTATCCATTTTATGTTGAATTCAAATCACAGTACATTGGTCTAGGTAGCGAGATGTTTGGGATAATCTAAACCCTATTTTCATATGTATAAATTTTGGCCGAATTGGACAGGTTTTGGTATAAGCTTCTTGCAAACCGGGGATTCTCTCAAGAAGCCTCGTGGTTCCGAGAGGGAACGTGTCACCTTTGTGTGCGAAACGATATACGTTGTCTCCCCCTGATTTTCTTTACAGAGGCAACATAGAACTATATGAGTGCCCTATTAAATTTTGGAATTATTTCAGGTTTATTTAGCCTTTTTTATACATTAATTGAGCTTCTGGTCATTTAATGTGCATAATTAAAATTTGAACTGCAAGCACATGCTCCGATGCACCAAAGTTGGTTGAAAAATCACATGTGTGTCCTCGGGTGAATTTCTAGGTCCCATGCAAGAAATGGGAATGAAGTTCAAACATCTGGGCGTCGTGACTCGGCCGAGAACATTGAGAAACTTGGTTTTTAAATTCCTGTAAATCCAAAACTCGCCGGAAAATCATGAAACTTGGCATGGTGTCATGTCATGGCACTAACATGATGTGGTAAAAAATTTGGCCGAATTGGAACAAGTTTTGGTATAAGCTTCTTGCAAACCGGAGCTTCTCTCAAAAAGACTCATGGTTTTGAGAGGGAACGTGTCACCTTTGTGTGCGAAACGATATACGCTGCCCCCCCTTGATTTTATTTACAGAGGCAGCATAGAACTATATGAGTGTCGTGTTAAATTTTGGAATTATTTCGGGTTTGTTTGGCCCTTTTTATACATTAATTGAGTTTCTGGCCATTTAATGTGCATAATTCAAATTTGAACTACAAGCACATGCTCCAGTGCACCAAAGTTGGTTGAAAAATAACATGTGTGTCCTCGGGTGAATTTCT
This sequence comes from Thinopyrum elongatum, assembly GCA_011799875.1. Lineage (NCBI taxonomy): Eukaryota > Viridiplantae > Streptophyta > Magnoliopsida > Poales > Poaceae > Thinopyrum > Thinopyrum elongatum. Next base: position 294,257,542 of record CM022303.1, on the reverse strand, counting down.
AGGTCCCATGCAAGAAATGGGAATGAAATTCAAACACCTGGGCGTCGTGGCTCGGCCGAGAACATTGAGAAACTTGGTTTTTAAATTCTTGTAAATCCAAAACACACCTGAAAATCATGAAACATGGCATGGTGTCATGTCATGGAACTAACATGCTGTGGTTAAAAATGTGGCCAAATTGGAACAAGTTTTGGTATAAGCTTCTTGCAAACCGGAGCTTCTCACAAGAAGGCTCATGGTTCTGAGAGGGAATGTGTCACCTTTGTGTGCGAAATGATATACGTTGCCCCCCCTTGATTTTCTTTACAGAGGCAACATAGAACTATATGAGTGCCGTGTTAAATTTTGGAATTATTCCAGGTTCGTTTGGCCTTTTTTATACATTAATTGAGTTTCTGGTCATTTAATGTGCATAATTCAAATTCAAACTACAAGCACATGCTCCAGTGCACCAAAGTTGGTTGAAAAATAACATGCGTGTCCTTAGGTGAATTTCTAGGTCCCATGCAAGAAATGGGAATGAAATTCAAACACCTGGGCATCGTGGTTCAGCCGAAAACATTGAGAAACTTGGTTTTTAAATTCTTGTAAATCCAAAACATGCCTGAAAATCATGAAACTTGGCATGGTGTCATGTCATGGCACTAACATGTTGTGGTAAAAAATTTGGCCGAATTGGAACAAGTTGTGGTATAAGCTTCTTGCAAACCGGAGCTTCCCTCAAGAAGGCTCATGGTTCTGAGAGGGAATGTGTCACCTTTGTGTGCGAAACGATATACGCTGCCCACCTTGTGTCGGGGTACAACACCTATGGGATCCCGAGAGACCCCTTTACGATTCGGCGGGGGGAGAGGTATACGCAAAGAGCAGAACCAATGATCGACGCGGGAAGTTTTTACCCAGGTTCGGGCCGCTGATCAGCGTAAAACCCTACTCCTGCTTTGTGTTCTTATTGATGTTCTTGAGCCCAGCCTTCAGGAGCACTCGCAGTGAACAGTACGTTCAAAGGGCAGCTACGCATGCAGAATGGGCCAGAAGTCCTCATCTGTAGCAGTTGCCTTGGGCCTCCTTTTATATGCTCAAAGGGGTCTCCACAGTGGCGAATTGTACATACATTGAGGTGTAAAGTAGCTACAGGGTATCATACCTAACCCCTGACGGATTAGGACAAGCATATTTAATGCACCGTGAGGTGTCTGTTTAGGTGTCCTCACTTTCTTGGGGATGGAAAAAGGGGCCATCCCATCAGCACCGCTTAAGCTCTCCTCCACTGGCGCGTCGCCACGCATCCAGGGAAGGAGCCAGAATGTCAGACTTGTTACTGTGCCGAAGCGATGGCACAGTGGCGGAATCTCGCCAGGCGCCGATCCTTGCCGGGCACCAAACCTTGCCGGGTGCCAAGCCTTGCCGGGCACCAAACCTTGTCGGGCGCCAGGGCTTGCTGGGAACCAAGCCTTGCCGGACGCCGAGCCTTGCCGGGCTCTACAGGCCATCCCGGCAAAGATCTTGCCGGGGAAACTGGCCTTCGAACTCCGGCTTTGCTTACCTGCTGATCCTCAGATCTCTGACTTGATGATTTCCTTGATGGCTTGAATCAACCTCGAACTGTTCCCGGCAAGCCTTGCCGCGAGGATGGCTACAACTGCCCGTGCACAAGTACGGGGTACTAGTGGCCCAATACTTAGTACACCGATAGGAGCCCCCGGGCCTAGGCCATACACGAGTGCGAGGCGTTGTTGGGCTAGGCCCAAACAGTGCACGAGCATGCGTGGCAGGGGATTAACTGCTCGTAAATATGTCGTTTTACTGTGCCCCCCACTACACGCACGGAGCGCACGACGTGGGAAGCATGCCAAAAAGGCTGCAAACTGTCTCGCACCTATAGAGGCGCATTCACATTGGGGAATAAACAAGGTGGCCCCGCTCCTTCCCCATAAAAAGGAGAAGTCGCAGAGGCACAAACCTATTTACCCCCCTCTTCTTCTCAATCTGGCCATCGCCATCGCCTTCCTCTTCTTGAGCTCAGAGCGAAACCTTTTCCTCTTCCGCCCGCTGCTCCCGCGCTCGATCCGCCCCCAGCTTTCGTCCTCACAGTCGCCATGCCGCCCAAGGCCAGCAAAGGCAAGGGCAAGGAGGCAAAAGCCGAAGTTCCAGAGAGCGAACTGGTGAAGATGCGGAAGAGGCTCGTCGTCTTCCCTCCGACGCTCGATGCTGAAGCTTTGAAGGGGCGATACCAATGCATGTGGGCGAAGGGAACGCAAGCTCACCCCTCCACACGCGTAATCCCAGGTGCTTGCTCCAAAGGTGGATCAGACAGATACCCCTTCTTCACTGCATATTTCTATTGCGGGCTCTGTCCCCCCTTTTCCGATTTCTTCAACGACATCATGTACACATACGGCTTCTGCCTTCTTGATTTCAGGCCGAATGCAGTACTTTGCATGTCTATCTTTGCCCATCTCTGTGAGAATTTCGTTGGCGTGATCCCCAATTCTGCTCTTTTCCGCCATTATTTCTACCCTCGTATCCAAAAAGGAGAGGCTCTCTCTGGATCTATTGCCTGGATTCCAAGGGCTTGGAACAAAGAAATATACCCAGAGGGAGTTTACCGCGAAAAGTGGGATGAGTGGCGGGCCGAATGGTGCTGGATCCAGGAAGCGGATCCCCATCCTTTTTGTCATCCCCGGCAACAGAAGGTGGTCCGCAGCAAGGATTGGAGTGATCTCGCTACGGAAGACGAGAGGCTCACAATCGCCACTACCAGGATCCTTCGCTTGAAGGCTGCCGTGCTGACGATGGAGATGATCGGCTTTGACTTTCTCCGCCGCCGCATCGCCCCTCTGCAGAACAGGGGAAGGCCAGTCTAGGAATACAAGAACGCGGCAGATGTCATGAGACTGTGCCCCGGGCTGAACAACAATCTGACCACCATGCAGCTTGGCGCTCTCCGTCAAAAGTTATTCCAGCGCGAAGACAAGCACCGGCTGCCGGCAAGGATTGTCCCCTTGTGCAGCAACTCTGCCTTGGGGTCAATCATTGCCTTCTTGCCGATGTTCAACGCCCACGGCCTCGACCCGACCTGGGCCGAGCCAAGCGAGGAGGAAGCGTAGAAATTCTTTGACAGCTTGACGGAGAGGCATATTCGAAAAGAGTCAGATTACATCCGAGCCACCACCGACCAAGAAGTAGCTTACATTGCTACTAGGGTGGAAGAGGCAAATCTTGCCGCAGAGGCCGGCAGCGTCGGCTTCACAGAGTGGGACGCTAGCGACGCAGAGGTTGTAGTGGAGGTGAAGCCTGCCGGGGAGGACGAGGTTGCCGGGGAGGAGAGCAGCGCAGCCGCTGAAAGCTCATCCGGCGAGGACTCGGTCGAAGAAGAAGAGACGCGAGAAGAGCCCCCACCCCCGAAGAAGAAGCCGAAGCGTGTTCCTCGGAAGGCTGCGTCTGACATCCCGGCGAGCCAGCCCTCTTCGAGCGGCGAAGCCCCCGGCAAGAAAGTGGCCGGCAAGACTGGACCGCGACAGGGGGCTCGTCAACAGCCTGTACGGCGCGCGAGGCCCACACCAGTGGCCACTGCTGGGGCGGCAGGAGGGTCTCATACCACCGCACCGGAAGCTGCCTCGGCGCCTGCCACAGCCAAGCGGCCTAGGACTCCTCCTCCGCCTCCCCACTAAGACACCGCAACGGAGGTCGACTTCGACATCTCCGGCTTTAGTCCGGAGCGAGAGGAAGAAGAGTAAGTACTTTGCCACAACTTTTACCTTCCAATCTTGCATCAATCTTTACTGACTTGCTTGTATTGTTTCTACAGTGACACAGAAACCTTGCTGGAGAGGATGGCGAAGAGGTCAAGGACTTCTACGGGTGACGAGCCCCCGGCAGGCTCCACTAGCGTGCCAGAAACTGTCATTGTGAGCCCGTTGTCTAGTCCTCAACGCAGCCCCCAGCGCAGCCCCCAGCACAGCCCCCAGCGTAAGTTCATTGTTCTTTTTCCGCTGGTGGGTGTCGAGGTTTTCATTCTTGCCTACTGATATCTTTGGGTTCGCAGGAGAAGAATGGCAACAAGGAGAAGACATTCCCATTGTGCCTCCTTCATCGACCGCTCCGCCCACAAGCACGTCCCCGGCAAGAGATCCTGCCGACGAGCCCGTCCTAACTGAGGGGGAGCTGGCAAGCGCGGACTCCGGCGACACGCCCCCGGCAACCGGAGTTGCCGGGAGGGGTGAAGCCACCTCCCGACAGCCCGACGCAGGTACTCAATTGCCTCAGAGTGCTTGTTGTTCTTTTTCTCTTATCTCTCTGTCTTCGGTCACTTCAAACTTCAACCTTGATCTTATTCTGTTTTCCTCCTTCGCCTTTCAGAGTTCCCTGTGATGGAACACATGGACATCGACGTCGTGATCGAGGAGACCGCCAGGGATGCTGCCGCCGAAGCAGACAGGATCGCTGCCAGCGAGGCCACCAAGGATGACATTGTCGAGGCTGGTGGTGCTCTTGACGGGGAGGCCGCCAAGACAGCACAAGAGGAAACCGCCGAAGAACCTGCTGAAGGGGGCGACAGGGAGGCTGAGGACCGCACTGATAGCATTCCTGCCACCGGAGCGCCAGGCGCTACACCGGCCACAGAGCCCCCTGCCACTGGTGAGGCAGCCACTGAAGACCAGCCATCAACATCTGAAGGCCCCTCATCCAGCAAGTACCTCAAGGTTGGCGAGAACCTGTTCATCAACTTGCCGGGGACGGCAAGCGCTGGGGTACCAGCCGAAGGAGAAGTTTTCGAAGAAATCATCGCTGCTGCCGGGCTTGAAGTTGTCGACGATCCCAGCACTAGCAACGGCAAATCTAAACAGGATCAACTCCTTCAGGCCATGGGCGAGAACTTCCGCAAACTCCAGGCTCTCCATCGCGCCCGGAAAGACAAAGCGGACTCCAGAATGGCAGTTGTTGAGGCGGCCGAAGCAGATTTCCAAAGGCGTGTCGCACAAATGCAGATCTGGCACACCGAGGCCCTCCAAGAGTTGGTTGCCGGCCGGGAACAAGTGAGCCAGCAGTGGAATGAGATCCTCCTGAAGCAATCAGACATGGAGAAGGCGCATGATGAAGCTGTTCAAAGGATTGCTGCCAAAGATGCACTCCTGACGGGGCGCCGCGTTGCTCTTGATGCTCATGAGGAAGATCTCACTGCTCGTGAGCAGGCGCTCGCCGCCAAGCTTCGTAGCAAGGATGAGGATATTGAAAATCTTGTCGCGCGGCGGACCCAGGAGCTGGAGCGAAAACATAAGGAGGCGCTCGAAGCTCTGACTGCAAGTCACGCCGGCAAGCTCAAGGAGGCTGTCGATGCTGCCGAAGCTGCAGAGGCCGCCAAGAACGAGCTGAACGACAGAGTGAAGAGGCTGGAAACAGATCTCGAAGAGCACGGCAAGGAACTCTCGACGCTCAAGGGGGACAGGGAAAAAACCCTCCACTCCTTGGCGGAGATGCAAGTTGCCCTATCCAACAAGACCAAACAGCTCTCCTCTGCGACTGATAATATCGCGGTTCTGGAGCTGAAGCTGACCACGCTGCAGAAGTCTCTCGAGGCCGGCAAGGCCCGTGAGAAGGCTCTACTCAAGGATCTCCAAGGAGAGAGGAACCTGCTCAAGAGCGCCGCCGCTGCCCAAAACGAGTACGAGAAGGGAGTGGAGATCTGGACTGGCCGTCTCATCGCCACCGCGGAGAAACTTACCACAGAACTGTCAACCATGGGCTTGCCGAACTTCAAGTATTCTTCCGAGGAAAGAATATCTCCAAGTGCCAGGTAGACAATGTTCTTTGAAAGCATCATCAACGCGTTGAGGGTGATCCAGTCCAGCCGGGCGACCCAACTGGCAAACGAGACTCGCCGGCTTTGCCGGGCCGTCCTTCGCAAGGTGCTCATCAAGGTGGGCACAGAAGATAGGTAGGCCTTCAACTCTTGCAAAGCCGCATCTGCTTCTGGAGTCCACTTCATGGGCCCTACCTTCTTCAAGATTTTGAAGAACGGCAAGGCGCGCTCGGCAGACTTGGAAATGAATCTGCTTAGCGCGGCAGCGCACCCTGTCAGACGCCTTATATATTTGACCGTCTTTGGTTCTTGGATCCATTCGATGGCTTGGATCTTATCAGGGTTGGCTTCGATCCCCCGATGGGATACAAAGTACCCGAGCAGCTTGCCGGAGGGAACACCAAATACACACTTCTCTGGGTTGAGCTTCAAGTTGATCTTGCACAAATTGGCAAATGTCTCCTCCAAATCCTGGATAAGGGTTGATCTGTCCTTGGTTTTGACCACAATATCATCCATATAAGCCTCAATGTCTCTGTGCAGCTGTGGCCCAAAACCAATCTGGACTGCCCTTGCAAAAGTAGACCCGGCACTCTTTAATCCGAAAGGCATGCGGATAAAACAGTACGTACCACACGGGGTGATGAACGAGGTTTTCTCTTCGTCTTCCTTGGAAATGAAGATTTGATGATACCCAGAATATGCATCCAAAAAGGAGAGCAAATCGTAGCCTCAAGTGGAGTCCATGATCTGGTCGATGCACGGCAAGGGAAATGGGTCTTTCGGGCAAGCCTTGTTGAGATCTGTGAAGTCTATGCAAAGTCTCCATTTCCCATTGGCTTTCCGGACAACCACTGGATTTGCTAACCACGTTGGATGCAGCACTCCTCTGACCAAACCAGCTGCCTCAAGTTTCTTGATCTCCTCTGTAATGAACTGCTGCCTCTCCAAGGCCTGCTTCCGGACTTTCTCCTTGATAGGTTGGGCATCTGGGCAGACAGCAAGGTGGTGCTCACTTACCTCCCTGGGAACACCGGGGATATCAGATGGTTGCCAGGCAAACACATCAATATTCCCCTGCAGGAAGGCAACGAGCGCGCTTTCCTATTTGTCATCGAGGGTGGCGCTAATGGTGAAAGTACCATCAACGCCAGCCAGCCCTGCCAGGACCTTCTTCACTTGTGGAGCAGCAACCTTGGATCTCTTGCTGTTGGAACTCTTCGGCAAGTCATCAACAGGCGCAGCGCACTCCGGAGAGGCGCGCTTCCCGAATTCCTTGCCGGAGCCCTTACTATCCTTCTTCTTCCCTCTGTTCTCCTTTGCGGGAACTACCGCTGCTGCTGCTGCCTCTACCGCGACTGCGTCCCGGTACATCTTGTCCACACAAGTGATTGCGTCTGTCTCATCTGATGGGACGGAAATGACTCCAACTGGCCCTGGCATCTTCAAGACGTTGTAGGCATAGTGGGATGCCGCCATGAACTTAGCCAGGGCTGGGCGTCCAAGGATTCCATTGTACGGCAAGGGGAGGTCAACCACATCAAACACAATCTTTTCAGTCCGGTAGTTCAGCTCTCCCCCAAACGTCACAGGCAATGAGATCTTTCCCTTAGGATGACTCCTGCCGGGATTAACTCCTTGAAACGTGCCAGTGACTTTTAACTCATCCTCTGCTATCTGAAGCTTGCTGATAACCTTTGGGGAAATCAGATTCAACCCGGCCCCGCCGTCCACCAACATCTTCGTGACCTTGAGGTTGCGGATTGTTGGAGAGACCAACAACAGCAAACATCCTACCGCGGTGGTGCGGTCAGGATGATCCTCTTCGCCAAAAATGATGGGCGTGCATGACCATTTGAGTGGTTTCCGGGCCCCTGGCGCTGGTTCCACGGCATTAACCTCACGCGCCCACCGCTTGAGTTGGCGGTGAGAGGCGTGTAGGGACGCACCCCCGTCAATGCACAGGGCGTCAGTGGACTTCTGGAACTCCTGCTCACTGATTACCTCTTCATCACCTTCATCAGTCTCATCACCGCAGGCTTCCTTCTCTCGATCCCTGGCGGGTTTCCCTATGTTCCGAAGAGGTCTGCCGGGGCGATTTACTTCACCGCCACGAACCTTACCGCCAGCAACATTCTGTCCCTTTTCCTTGTCACGCTTCTCATATTCTGCTTTCTGTCTCTTGACAAGCTGCTCAACCTGATAACACTCCTGAAGGTCGTGGCACTTGGTCCGATGGATCTTGCAGTACGGTCCATCACCTTTCCCGGCCTTTTCGGCGGCCGCGGCCTCCCGACAGTTAGAGCACACGGTAGCTTACTTGCCGGGGGTTTCGGCCTTAACCTTCTTGCCGGTACTAGGGATACCCGACCCTTCAACAGACATTACCGTCTTATCCTTGCGCTTCTTATTGCACTTCTTGCTCTTCTTCTGACTGGTGGAGTCGTCATCATCCTCTAAATCAACATTAATGCAATCCTCCTCTCCGGGCAGTTTTCTTCCCTCCTCCATCCGAGCACACTTATCCACCAAGGTGTAAAGTTCCTTCACAGTCTTGGGCAACCGTACATTCATCTTGGAACGAATCTTCTGGTTGCGCACATTGGACTGGAAGGCGGCTATCACAGCTTCTGGATGGATATTTGGGATGTTTCTGTGGACTCTGCTAAATCTCTACAAATACTTCCTGAGAGTCTCTCCTTCTTTCTGCTGAAGAAGCTGCAGATCGCTGGGCCGACCTGGTTCTTGATGGCCGCCAGTGAAGGCGCCAATGAACTCATGGCACAAATCAGCCCATGACGAAATGGAGTTCTCTGGCAGGTGCATCAGCCAAGACCTCACATTGGACTTGAGAGCCAAAGGGAAGTAGTTGGCGAATACCTTCTCATCTTTTCCCCCGGCAGCTTGAACAGCGATGGTGTAGATGAGCAGAAACTTTGCCGGGTTCAGCCTCCCATCGTACTTCTCGGGTATCTCTGGCTTGAACGTGCAGACGTACGGCCAATGGACTTGCCGCAACTCACGAGTAAAGGCAGGGAACCCAACCTCGAAAGGTTGGTACCCACCAGTATCGAGTGCAGGCTCGTCGATGTCGGGACCGTCACACCCATGGCCCGGTGGTGGGCGTCGCGGTGTTACTCAATGACAATGCGCGCGCCTCCCCTCCGCCTGTCCTCCGGGGCACGCTGTCGGCCTGGACGCGCTCGAGGGTCAGAAGAGGCCGTTGAGACGCCATCAGGTTCTTGATTTCGCTGCGCCCGCGCTAGCTGCCGTGGCGGGGATTGTACCGTGCGGGTGGCCCCTTCCGTACGACCAGCAGCACGGGCCGTTGTCGTCGCTTGGGGAGGCTGTGGCGGGCCAGCTCGCTGCGAGCCCCCAGCCTCGGCGAAGCCGAGCAGGCTCTGGATGGTGGCACACCATTCATGCATCTGCTCGGCCGCTGGCGAAAACCTCAGCAGCAGTTGAGCCGCGCCATGGCCTCCGTAGCAGTACTTGGTATGGGCGATGATGACGCAGATCGCGCCGTCGCTCGGCTCCTGACGGGGCCAACAGCGACCGTATCACGTCCCTGCTGTTGCAGGGCGGCCATCTGGATGGCATGGTGGCGCGGTGATGGCGTTTGAGGGTCAGCAGCTCCACTAGGGGTAGCAGCCTGGTCGACTCGTCCCAGGGGAGGTGCACGCGCTGCGGCCACCCCCATGGTGGGGGCGGCCGGAGGGCGGCGATTCGCCCCGGACTGAGCGCCATTGCTGCGGCTGTGCCCGTCGGCGAGGGGAAGGAGTGTGGATGGAGAAGCCCCTTCACCCGTACCTCGCGGAGCGTGGCCATCGGGGTGTTGCTGATGTTGCTCTCCTCCGGCGTCTCCTGCTCCTGCTTCGACCGCAGGGGAAGTGGTGACGGTGCCGCCTGCCCCGACCACAGCCCCAGTGGCGTCCACACTCTCGTGCGCCTCCGCGTCCCCCGCAGCATTGGTGGCTACGGGCGGCAGCGCCTTCGAGGTGGATGGGTGAGCAGCAGCACCGGGCTTCTTCTTGGGCGCCATTGCCGACGGCGCCGTCGAAGACGAAGATGGTGATGAAGATGACGCGCTGCACACGCTTTCAGGTTCGTGCAAGCGATCCCCCTACCTAGCGCGCCAAAGATGTCGCGGGAAACCACGGCCACCTATGGGGCCAAGGGGCCCCTTGCTGGTTCGGCAGGGGGGATGTCGCGTTGCACAAAGAGCAGATGAACGTGGGGCAGCACGGTAGAGATCACATGGGCAATTTTACCCAGGTTCGGGCCGCCGCGAGTTGTAAAACCCTACTCCTGCTTTGGTGGATTGATGGTGGAAAAGTGGTGGTGGAGCGTAGTACACTTGCCCGGCAGGCTCGCCCTGGGGAGGCAGTGACTACGCTCGTACGAGCGTGGGGGTGTTTAACTTTCCAACCCTTGCTACGGTTGCCATGGGCCTCCTTTTAGAGGTTAAGGGGTCACCACAGTGGCAAAACAGTCATTATGCACTGATAAGATAGCAAACAGTGCTATCATACCTAATTCTGTAGGCTGACAGAGTGCATTAAATGCACCGCCCAAGGTCACATCATTGCTTGCCCGGCAAGCCTTGCCAGGCTCATCTTGCCACCTCCATGCCTGCTTGCTTGACACGTCGCAGGACGGGTGTCATCTGTAGGTATTTCCTGTAGAAAGAGGCCGTCATGTGGCGAATGGCTGCCACTTAGTCACTTTGCGGCTTGACACCGCATTGATCAACGACGTGGGTCATGGTGAGATGGCTTGGTGAGGTGTCTTTGCCCTCGTGAGTCCTGGCAGGCCCTACCGGGACGTCTTGAATGCTTTCTTCCGGGGGAGCCATTGCCCTTGCTAGGTCAGCCTGCCCGGCAAGGGAGGCTTTTCTCCCGGTGGTGTCTCGCTTCTCTGTCTTGGTCTTGGCCTTCTTAATCAGCATGCTGGTTCTTCGAAGATCTTGGTCTCTTGTATCTTGACACGGCCTTGGTGTTGTAATTTCTCGTGCCTGTGCACAGTCAGGGCAATAGACCCAGGGTTTGTTGCACCGACACGCGTCTGCGTCAACATACTAGGCCTCAACAGGGCTACTTCGCAGGACCTCTTCTGGCCGTCTCGCGTCGGCCGGAGTGGGGGCTACCCCTGCAGCTACGTCCGCATGCCGTTTGGCCTACTGAACATGGCCACCTCATACCAGCACTTCGTGCAGTGTGCCATGGTGGCTCACGAGGCCAGGCCCCAGGCAGTCCTGTCGGAGGAAGTGCTGGACCATCGCGAGCCCAGCGGGCCTCAAGAGCCGCCCACCTCGTGAGGAGCAGCTTCTGCGGCATGTTTCTTCAACTACCCCGACGCTCCCGCGACAATGGTGCCAGGTGACTTTTTGGTTTGTTTAGATTGAGGGCGCCCCCCGAGCTGCATCATCCCCAGGATGCTAGGGCCCGGGCCCACAGCTATATCATTTTTGCGCATGTATCAGAACTGACCTTGCCTTTATGAATTTCCCAAGTATTTCAACTGCATGTCCGGTGCTTCATCACCATGATGTCGCTGCACCCTTGCAAACCCGCCCACGACCGCCTCATGATTAAGGACTGGCACGGTGTCTGTGCTCAGGCCCGTCCCTGCAAATTTGTTAAATCCAAGCGACCGAGCTCTGTCCCGCGAGCCAGCTCCCGTGCGCGTCACCTCCCGGGGTCTTTGGTGCCTTGTTCTCGCATTAGCTAATCGTGTGTAGGCGAATAAGGGCGCGCGGCCCGGTTCATACCACCGCAGTTCGGCGCTTCACCGTAGCGGGAGCCGTGCGCCGGGTGTTTTTCCGTGGGATCGTTGCATGAGAAGAATTGGCACGGCGTCTGTGCTTGGGTCCGTCCTTGCAGCGTCGATAAAACCAATGGCTGAGCTCTGTCTGGCGGGCCGGCCCCATTCACGTCACCTGGTGGGGTCATTGTCGTGGTTCTAAGTCTGACAGTAGAATGGGGGTAGGTATGAGGAGGCAAGATCCTAGCTATAGTGAGGTTGTGCACGCAAGATTTACGAGTTCAGGCCCTTCTCGGAGGAAGTAATAGCCCTACGTCTCGGTGCCCGGAGGCTCGGTCGATTGACTTATGCGTGAAGTTACAGGGGGTGCGAACCCTTGTGTCTGAGGAGGGGGTGGCTTATATAGAGTGCGCCAGGACCCCAACCGTCCCACGTTACAAGGGTTTCAATGTCTATAAAGACAGGACATTACTGATAACGCCAGCAATAAAGGCAAATAAATGATCATTAAGACTACAGAGTGAACGCCTGACCCTTGCCATCCTGAGTGACCTTAGATCTTCTGTCTTCCGAGTGGTTTCTGGTGTGGTCGAGTGAGTACACCCCGGTCGAATGGAATTGGGTTGTTCGAGTGAACTGTTCGTCGAGTGGGTTGCACCCTGTGGCGATTTCAGTCGGTAGATGGTGCCATCCTTTGAATGTCCTTGGCTTTAGGGCAGTATCCTTGGTAAGGGTGTCTAGGTCGGGCCTATTACCCTACCCTAGGTACATGTCTACGTCATTAGCCCCCGAATGGATCTGGGTTTGAGTGGAGAAGGGGTTGAAGATGGTTCCGACCCGATTTATATGCTTCAGAGGCATCCTAATTGGGCCGGTGATCTTTGTAAAAACTTCAACTTCATTTTCAGTCGCCTGGGTCCATTCAGAGGTCGTCGAGTGATTTTTTCTGATAAGCTCCGAATGTTGATATGGTATAATATCCTTGGCGCGATTGGTCACGCTGCCGCTTTCCGGATCTCACGGGATTCGAAATTTGGAGAAGCGCGCGGGACGGAGAGGACCACAGTAGACAGAGTGGATTAGGCAGGGATGCTCGATTCTCATGCCACCTTTTTCGCCACGTATCCAGCGCGCGACTGTTGCGGGATTTGACTAGATTGCCTGGGCCCACTAGTCAGCCACTCGGGAGCGGACCCATATAAGGCGTCGGGGTCGATGAGTCCGGTACTGTGCTCCCCATCTCCTTCCTCCTCCCCTGTTTCACCACCGCATTCGCCGCCACCTTCGATGCCACCGCCCCGCCCGAGCGCAGCCTGCCGTGATGGGGAAGGAGAAGACGGCGGCCTTGGAGCATGCGAAGAAAGCGACGGCGGCAGCGAAGGGCAAGAAGACGAGTCAGGGAGGCTCGTCGTCGAGATCCGGCCTGCCGCCCGGCTGGATCCAGGGCGATTGGATTCGCTCCATGATTCAGCAAGAAGACATGGAGGATCTGGTCGAGGGAGGCTTGATCAACCATGGGTCTTGGAGGCTGCCAGGTGACGAGACCGAGCCACAACCGCAGGAGGGTGAGTGCATCCTCCTCGCGACTCACGTCGACCGTGGTTTTTCTCTGCCCCTCATCCTTTTTTCCGAGGTTTTCTGAACTTTTTCGGGGCCCAACTTCATCACTTTTCTCCGAACACCATCACATACCTAGCTGCGTTTGTCTCCATGTGTGAGAATTTCTTGGGTTGTCGACCGCATTGGGGTCTCTTCAAACACATCTTCACCTTCCGCTCACAGCCTGTGAAAAAGGCCAATCCGAGTGATGAGAGGACGCACGTGATTCAGTTGTGCGGAGGTCTAGGGATCCAGATGAGAGGCAAAAGCACATTTCCACCTATGACTCTTCCCGATTCGGTTAGAGGGTGGCAGTCGACCTGGTTTTATTGTAAGGACAAACCAACTCCTTGTCAGTCGATTGGCCTTCCTCCCTTTACCACGGGGCGAATTGAAAAGCCCTCTTCCTTGAAAGTGACTCCAGAAGAAAAGGTGGAGGTGAACATGTTGGTCGACCGCGTAATCCAACTTGTCCGCGATGGCGTGACCGGCATGGATTTGCTAGAGGTGTTCCTCACTCGCCGCATCCAGCCGCTCCTGGCCCGCGATCATCCTATGTGGATGTATTCGGGCGCCGATGATTCTGCTCGGATCCACCCGGAGGAAGTTGCCGAGGAGACGGTGGCGCGGTGGCTGCAGAGCATTACCGGAAACAGAGACAACCCCAGGGGGTCTAGGAGAATTCTGCCACTCGGTGCTGATAACGAACCAGACAAGGTCAGACCTTCGATGTCGAGTGACTTTTACTCTAATTTGTAAACTGTCTTTGGAACCGACTGATGCTTGTTCGATTCTTTGCTTCGCAGATATATACTGAGATGTACTCGATGCCCAACGGGGCGCAGATCCAGGAAGGAGAAGAGAGCGGAGGCGACAGCGGCGACTGGAACTCCGATGGGGAGAGTGATGAAGAGCAGGAAAATTCAAGCAGTGAGGAGGAGTTCGATTCTCCACCTCGCACGGAAAAGTGTTCCAAGCACAAGCACGACCCAGCAAGTATCCGGGGCAAGGTGGTAGCACTGACTGGAGAGACTTTGAAGCGCACTCGGACATCTTCTCCGGTGCCGACTGAGAAGGCTCCGAAGCAGCTCAAGACCGTGCCGTCCAAGCCACGGAAGGCTTTGCCCAAGATCAAGGTTGACGTTCCCGTCGCCTCTGCGTAAGCATTTCGTTTTCACCCTTTGTTAGAAGAATCTTATATCAGTTGCCGACCCATCCACTTGCTTGACCGAGTGAACCTTGAGATTTGCAGTGCTGCTACCTCCGGGACTTCTGTTTACCAAGATGATGGTGACGAGGAGATGGAGGATGCAGTCACCTCCAAAGCGAGTATGACCCCTGTTATCTTCATCTTTTCTTTGCTAGCCAATTCTACAGTCGACTGAACTCTTGTGGTCGATTCTTTTGTAGCTCCGCGAGATGTTATTGAACTTCAAGACGATGATGAAAATGAGCCACAAGAACTCGTGGGTAGGAGGAGCAGGGCCTTAGTCAAGAAGGTGCCAGCTAGCAAGACGCCCCAGTCGACGCCGGCGACGGATCCAGCTATCCAGCAATCCGAGGACTTCAACCGTGCCTCCGTTACTTTTGCGATTCCCTTGTCGAGTGCTCGTCCTTCGTCAACGACTGTGCGGGCCCTTCCTCCGTCTGTCCAACTTCATGCCTCAAGCTCTCAAGCTACTGCAACTGATACACCGACTGCACCTCCCACCGCCCATCAAGTCCCAGAAGACCAAGTGAGTGCTGCCAAGGAGGCTATACGCCAGGTTGGTGTTATGATGGAGCAGATGAAGGTGGTGCGCAAGGCCAGTCAAGCTACCTATGATGCCAGCTCAGCACTTCAGGCCAATGCCCAGGTTAGCTTACTTTCGACTGAACTCCATCTTGATGCTTGTTCTGTTGGGATATGATATTTAGGAACTGCTGTTTTATCCACAAGACGTTCGTGGATGAGCGTTTTGGAACCTTAATTGCACACCCATTGTCAGTCTGTACACCCACTGGGTGTTTTAATTTCTGTTGAATAGTTTTTCCACTTGAGTCGACTAGGTTGTGCTGATCGAATCTCTGAACCAGTGGGGGCACGCTGAGTGCACCCACTGGGTGTAGTCCCCGAGACCGCCGTCGAATGTTTGATTCGGCGGGGGTCTTTTAACAGATCTTTTCTACTCGGGCTGGGCAGATCATGCCGCGTGGAACCTTTACCAGTGGGGGCACGCTCAGTGAACCCACTGGGTGTAGTCCCCGAGACCGTAGTCGACTGCGGGCAGTCGGCTATGGTCTGAGTTTTTTTTTTGACTGGACGGACCAAGTCGAATGAAAGAGTCGGACCAGTGGGGGCACGCTGAGTGCACCCACTGGGTGTAGTCCCTGAGACTATTGGCGAATGTTTGATTCGGCAGTAGTCTTTGTGTCTGCCGACTGACTATCTTCTGAACACAGAAATCGTGTGATCTTGGAGCCCGGTTTGCCGACTTGGAGAAGAAGCAAACTCAGCTCAATCTTGACCTGGAATTGGCACGAAACAACTTGTAGAAGGCTAAGGATGACGCTGCTGGTAAGGAAAGTTTGTCGACCGGTTCTCTTGCCACCTTTTCTCCTCCTTTTTCTGATTCGAATGTTATTCTTTCTAGAAACAATGAGACAAGCTTTGGAGAAGAAGGACCTTGACCTTGCGGTTGCGAAGAAAACAGCCGAAGACAAACTGGCGCTTGCCGACCAAAAGATGGCTTCAGTCGGACAGCTAGAGGGAGAGAATGCCAAGCTGAAGGCTGCTCTTGACGAAGCCAACTAAGAAGTGACTCGTCTGAAGAAGGACAAGCGAACCCTGACCGACAAAGTAGAAGACATCACCCGCAGGAGGGACGAGCTGGAGAACTACCTGGGAGGACTCGCCAAAAAATTATTCCTCATGCTTGAAGGTACTTTTCTCTGTGCGATTGGTTTGCTTTCGTCGACTCATCATACCGCTGTCGACTCATTATTTCTCTGTGAGTGCAGAATTCTGTCAAGACTTCGAGGAAGAAACTGGGTGAGTCGAGACGAACTTGGACCCTATCAACTCTCCTGCCAAAGATGAAGCAGCCATGAATGTGCTCTGACTGGAGTCTCGCCTCGCCAGTGCCTTGGAATATCTTGCTCGACTCAAGGTTGCAGTTTCGCGGATCGACACAGCGCTCTGGCCAGGGGACACGCTCCAAAACGACCTCGAGTCTCTGATGACTCGACTTAACGAGATTCCTGGTCGAGTGCAGGAGTGGAAGAAGTCCGCTGCTCGATGCGGTGCTGACGTAGCTTTATCCCTGGTTCGCGTCCACTGCAGGGAAGCCAGAGAAGAGAAGCTAGCGGCAATCAAGGTCGCCAACACCAAGAAACTCGAATTCCAGTCTTTCATGGAGACCTTCATTGCTGCTGCTACTCGAATCGCAGATGGAATTGACCTGGACGAGTTTGTCGAGCCTGCCAGCCCCTCTGCGGAGTGAATGAAACTTTTATGATCTGATTCAATTTGCCTCGGTATGCCGAGTGATTCTGTAAACGTAAAACTCCTTCGGGCCTGATGCCCGAGTACTTTGAGCTCCTTCGTCCGAACTTTTATGATCCGGTTCAATTTGCCTCGGTATGCCGAGTGATTTTGTAACCGTAAAACTTCCTCGGGCCTGATGCCCGAGTACTTTTAAGCTCCTTCGTCCGAACTTTGTTTGCCCTTAAATATGCTCGTTTTTATTTCTGAGTGGAACTTGTATCTTCACTCGGAACAGACGCAGTTCTGAGGATAGGATCGCGGACGACCTGCACCTCGTCGTCCTTGCAGATCAGGATGGAGCATGTTTTACACTTAGGCGAGTACATGACTGCAGCTAAGCCTCCGAGTGAGAGGGTTGCTCATCACTCGGTAGGATTTTCTTTAAACTTAGGCGAGTACAGGACTGCAGCTAAGCCTCTGAGTGAGAGGGTTGCTCGTCACTCGGTAGGATTTTTTTAAACTTAGGCGAGTGCAGGACTGCAGCTAAGCCTCCGAGTGAGAGGGTTGCTCATCACTCGGTAGGATTTTTTAAACTTAGGCGAGTACAGGACTGCAGCTAAGCCCCCGAGTGAGAGGGTTGCTCGTCACTCGGTAGGATTTTTTAAACTTAGGCGAGTACGGGACTACAGCTGAGCCCCCGAGTGAGAGGGTTGCTCATCACTCGGTAGGATTTTACAAACTTAGGCGAGTACATGATTGTAGCTAAGCCCCCGAGTGAGAGGGTTGCTCATCACTCGGTAGGATTTTTTGAACTTAGGCCAATCGGATTCGCGGCTAAGCCCCCGAGTGAGAGGGTTGCTCATCACTCGGTAGGATTTTTTGAACTTAGGCGAATCGGATTCGCGGCTAAGCCACCCACTGGGGGATTTTGGACACATGTATTAGTAACAACAATCATTTAGGAGACTGTAAAACCATGTCTTTGATAAACGAACTGAAAGGTACTCTTTATTACATCTCATCAGTCTGAACACTTAAGTATAAAAACGGCGGAGTAGCTCCGCATTCCAAGCGCGTGGCTCGTCTTTATTATGCTCCACATTGTAGAGGTGATACGCTCCATTGTGGAGCACCTTGGTGACGATGAAGGGACCTTCCCAAGCGGGGGCAAGTTTGTGAGGCCGTTGCTGGTCCACTCGGAGCACAAGGTCTCCTTCCTGAAATGCTCGACCCTTCACATTTCTGGCATATAATCATGAAGGTCTTGCTGATAAATGGTCGATCGGATCAAGGCCATCTCTCTTTCTTCTTCCAGAAGATCAACAGCATCTTCTCGAGCTCGTTCTGCTTCAGCTTCTGAAAAAAGTTCTACTCGGGGCGCATTGTGAAGCAAGTCACTCGGCAGCACAGCCTCAGCCCCATAGACCATGAAGAAGGGGGTTCGACCAGTCGACCGATTTGGTGTTGTTCTTAATCCCCAAAGGACTGACGGTAGCTCATCCACCCAAGCGCCGGCCGCATGTTTGAGGTCGCGCATCAATCGAGGTTTCAGACCTTTGAGAATCAAGCCGTTCGCTCTTTCTACCTGTCCATTCGACTGAGGGTGGGCGACTGAAGCATAGTCAACCCGAGTACCTTGGGATGCACAGAAAGCTCGAAACTCATCAGAATCAAAGTTCGACCCATTATCTATGATGTTGCTGTGTGGGCCTCCATATCTAAATGTTAACCCTCTGATGAAGCTGACCGCAGTACTTGCATCTAGGTTTTTGACAGGTTTAGCTTCGATCCACTTGGTGAACTTGTCGACTGCTACAAGCACATGGGTGAAACCACTCCTGCCAGTCTTCAGAGGTCCTACCATATCCAAACCCCAAACAGCGAAAGGCCAGACGAGTGGAATGGTCTTCAGGGCTGAAGCGGGTTTGTGGGACATGTTGGAGTAGAACTGACAGCCCTCACATTTGTCAATTATCTCCTTTGCCATCTCATTTGCCCGCGGCCAATAAAACCCTGCTCGATACGCTTTGGCCACGATGGCCCGAGAAGACGCATGGTGACCACAGGTTCCCGAGTGAATATCATCGAGGATCATTCGGCCTTCTTCTGGAGTGATGGATTTCTAAACGACCCCCGTGACACTTTCTCTATAGAGTTGCTCTCCCATTACTGTGAAGGCTTTGGATCGACGGACAATCTGGCGAGCCTCTTCTTCATCCTCTGGAAGCTCTTTTCTGAGAATACATGCAATGTACAGCACTGTCCAATCTGGAATAACAATCAAAACTTCCATGATCAAGTCGACCACAGCTGGGATTTCAACTTCAGTCGGATCAGTGGAACTTTTAGGCTGTGGGGGCTCTTCTGTGAAGGGATCTTCTTGAACTGACGGTGCATGAATATGCTCCAAAAACACATTGCTGGGAATAGGCTCCCGCTTGGATCCTATCTTCGCCAAGTCATCAGCTGCTTGATTCTTCAGTCGGGGTATATGGTGGAGCTCTAACCCCTCAAACTTCTTTTCTAACTTTCTCACCGCATTGCAATAACCAGTCATAGCTTGGCTCCTGACGTCCCACTCCTTCATCACTTGATTAACCACTAAATCTGAGTCACCGTAAACCATTAGGCGGTGGACGCCAAGTGAAATGGCCATACGCAACCCATACAGGAGTGCCTCATACTCAGCTTCATTGTTGGAGGAATCAAAGTGAATCTGGAGAACATATCTGAGGTTGTCGCCTCGTGGAGATACCAGGACCACTCCAGCGCCTGAACCATTCAACATCTTGGACCCGTCGAAGAACATAGTCCAATGTTCCGACTGTATCTGGGTCGGTAGCTGTTGTTCAATCCACTCGACGAGGAAATCTGCTATCGCTTGAGACTTGATCGCTTTCTTCGCCTCGAACTTGATATCCAACGGAAGGAGTTCAATCGCCCACTTTGCCACTCGGCCAGTTGCATCTCTGTTGTTTAGAATTTCTGACAACGGAGCGTCACTGATGACTGTAATCGAATGATCTGAGAAGTAATGTGCAACCTTCTTCGTGGTCAAGTAGATTCCATGGACAAGCTTCTGATAATGTGGATATCTCTGCTTGGATGGAGTTAAGACTTCAGAAATATAATACACTGGGCGCTGAACCTTGTAGGTTTTACCTTCTTCTTCCCGCTCGACCATGAGTACTGTACTGCCAACCTGTCCAGTGGCTGCTATATAAAGCAGTAAAGGCTCTTTGCTGATTGGAGCAGCAAGCACCGGCTGGGTGGAAAGCAGGGCTTTGAGCTCTGCAAACGCAGCGTCAGCTTCAGGAGTCCACTCGAATTTATCAGATTTCTTCATCAGTCGGTAAAGAGGCAATGCCTTTTCACCGAGGCGAGAGATGAATCGACTCAAAGCGGCCAAACAACCAGTAAGCTTCTGAACGTCATGTACACGCACAGGGCGTTTCATTCGGAGGATTGCACCAACTTTCTCTGGGTTTGCATCGATCCCATGTTCGAAAACGAGGAAACCGAGTAACTTTCCACCTGGAACTCCAAATGTACACTTCGACGGATTAAGCTTGATATCATATCTTCTCAAATTGGCAAAGGTTTCAGCAAGGTCAGTCAGCAGGTTGGAACCTTTGCGCGACTTAACCACGATGTCATCCATGTATGCTTCCACATTCCGACTGATTTGAGTTAGCAGGCACTTCTGTATCATGCGCATGAATGTGGCACCAGCATTCTTGAGACCAAAGGGCATGGTGACATAGCAAAAGCACCCGAATGGGGTGATAAAAGCTGTTTTTATTTCATCAGGTCCATACAGTCGGATCTGATGGTACCCGGAATATGCGTCCAGGAAGGACAATCGCTCACATCCCATAGTCGAGTCGACTATCTGATCGATGCGGGGGAGAGGAAAATGGTCTTTCGGGCAGGCCCAGTTGATATGCTTGAAATCAATGCACATACGGAGTGAATCGTCCTTCTTGGGAACCATGACAACATTGGCGAGCCACTCGGACTGGTAAATCTCACGGATGAACTCAGCTGCCAAAAGCCGAGCCACCTCCTCGCCGATTGCCTTTCTCTTCTCCGCAGCGGACCGACGGAGGTGCTCTTTCACGGGTTTTGCCTTTGGATCGACTCGCAAATGGTGCTCAGCCAGCCCCCTGGGTACACCCAGCATGTCAGATGGCTTCCATGCGAAGATGTCCAAGTTCAAACGGAGGAACTGGATGAGCGCTTCTTCCTATTTGCTGTCGAGTGTTGTTGAGATATGAGTCGGTGCAGCACTGGGATCGGTCGAGTGAATGTGAACAGGCTTCGTTTCACCGGACGACTGAAATGCAGACTCGGAAGCAGGCTTCTTAGTGCACAACAAATCACTCGGATCTACAGTCTTCTTATATTTTTCCATTTCAATCGCTGCCATCTGTTCATCAGCAATCTTAGAGCCCTTCTGGAGGCACTCTTCTGCTCGTTGCCGATTGCCAGTGACCGTGATCACGCCCCTGGGGCCAGGCATCTTCAGATTGAGGTACACGTAACATGGTCGAGCCATGAAACGGGCATATGCAGTTCTGCCCAGAATAGCATGATAGGCACTGTGAAAATCCACAACTTCAAATGTCAGCTTATCCTTGCGGTAATTCTTTGAGTCACCGAAAACCACGTCAAGAGTGATCTGTCCGAGTGAATCAGCTTCCTTCCCTGGAATGACACCGTGGAACCGCATGTTGCTCTCACTGAGCCTGGACATCGGAATGCCCGTCCCACGAAGAGTCTCTGCATAAAAAATGTTCAAGCCGCTGCCACCATCCATCAAGACTTTGGTCAGTCGGGTGCCCCCAACGACCGGTTCGACCACCAATGCTTGCCTCCCGGGGGTGGCGACGTGCGGTGGGTGGTCAGATTGGTCGAATGTGATGGGAGTCTTTGACCATTTCAAATATGTCGTCGTTGCCGGAGCAACCATGTTTACCTCTCTGTTGATGACTTTCAGTCGACTTTTACTCTCAATGTCAGCAAAAATCATCAAAGTGGAATTGACGTTAGGGAAACCGTCATCATCTTCTTCCTGATCACCATCCTTGTCAGACTCTTTTTCCTTTTCATTGGGCTGTTTCTCTCGGAACTGCTGGATCAGGAGCCGACACTGTCGAGTGGTGTGTTTGGGATAAATCAGATTTCCCTCTTCATCCTTCTTGGTGTGAATGTGACATGGCAAGTCCAACACATCGTTCCCAGCCTGATCTTTCACCTTCTTGGGGATCCAGGGTCCCTTGGGCTTTCCTTTGAATTTCCCTTGAGTTACAACTGCAGCTTCACCTGGACCTGCTGGCTCGGCTTTGCGTTTCTGCTTCCGACCCACTCCGGTGTCTTGGGCGACTGGCTTGCCCTTCCCACTGTAGAGTCGGTCCTCTTCTTCATCATTAGCGTACCGGGTGGCTATTTCCATCATTCGGGTCAGAGACATATCTCCTGTCCGACCAAATTTCAAGTTAAGCTCCCGATACCGAACGCCTTCCTTGAAGGCACAAACTGCTTGGTGTTGGGATACATTCTCTACCGTGTGGTGTAATGTGGTCCATCTTTGGATGTAATCCCTCAGAGTTTTATTCGGCTTCTGTACACAATGCTGCAATTCTGTCAACCCCGCAGGTCGTTTGCATGTGCCCTCAAATGTCCTGACAAACACTCGGGCTAACTCCTCCCAGCTGAATATACTGCCTGGAGCCAACTGATTCAGCCATGCTCTGGCCGACCCTTCCAGCATGAGAGGAAGGTGTTTCATAGCTACCTCATCATTTCCACCACCGATCTGGACAGCCACTCGGTAATCTTCCAGCCAAGTATCAGGCTTCGACTCACCGGTGAACTTACTGACCCCAGTCGCCAACCTGAAGTTGGGGGGGATCTCAGCGGCTCTGATAGATCTGCTAAAACACTCGGGACCCGAAACATGAATCCTGCTTCCACTCGGGCGATCCCTGCCTTGCCCCTCTCTGTGTGCTTGGTTCCTGTCGACCAAACCTTGCACCAAAATTGACCTCGCATCAAACCCTGGCTCCCTTGGGTCGACCGGCGTCCTCCGCCCTCCGCTGTACGGGCGCCTGTCATCATAGTGCCGGGGCACATATGATCCGCTTCTCGGAGGAGGTGTAGGCGCTCAACGGCGGTCATCACGGCCGAGTCGATGATCGTACTGCTCGTGGATCCACCCCAAGTGCTGATCCTGGCGATGCATCCGCCCCTCACGCCGCGGAGGTGATCTTGGGCTGTGAGCCGACTGAACTGTGTCAGCCACTACAGATCTGCTATGGATCCTATCACGCGACTGTGACACTGCAGTGTTTTGGTCTCCTGCCGCCCGGAGCAGAGCCCGGATCTGCATCAGACCTCGTCCAGCTTCCAACTGGGATGGCTGGATGGATTCTGCTATACGAGCTGCGGCTGCAAGATTCTGAATCGGAGTGCGGTATACCTGAGGTTCAGGAGGGAATAATTGCCTCCGTCGACTGGACTCAGGAATCCGCTGCCGAGCACGTTCGTCGAGTGCATGCTGAAGATTTTCTAGTCGAGTGCGTTCAGCCAAAGTGGCCAAGCGCGCTGCCTCCAAGGCCCGAGCCTCAGAGGTCTCTCCGACGATGGGCGTGTGGAGTGCTTCCTCGTTGCGGCGGTGAAGTTCCTCCCTCCGCTGTGAAGAGAGGGTTTCGGGGTGGTATTCCTCGTGAACACGCGACGGATCGCCACTGCCGTCGCCGCCTCCGTTGCGACGCATGCCAGGCGGGCTACGCGGCGTGTCGACCATCAGGACCTCCGCCGTAGGATCGCTGCTGTCGCACTCGAACAGAGTCTCGACGGAGCCAGTCGACAGATCGAACAGGCCGTAGAGAGATTCATCGGGCTCGATTGCCGTGACTTGAGGAGTGGCCGATTGACGTGCCACTGCATGCTTCACCCACCGCTGAAGCCGCGATCGACCAGATCGCTTGCGACGGCGAACAGCGGGGAACGAAGACGCCGTAGGAAACGACCGATATTGGGTCGACGGCTGCCGCAGAAGGACGCCGGGGACACATGCGCGAAAGTGCGTCGCCCCGTGGACGGGTAACGTCTCGACATTGAGGGGGGCCTCCTGGAGCCAGGCGGAGTCGTCGGCGATGAAGACGAGTGCACCGAGACAGATCTCGTGGCCCTCATCCAAACCTCCACCCGAAACCATGACGATGGGAATCAGAAAAAATCGCAACCTCACCAGAAAGTTGCTAAGACACCTGCCCCACGGTGGGCGCCAACTGTCGTGGTTCTAAGTCTGACAGTAGAATGGGGGGTAGGTATGAGGAGGCAAGATCCTAGCTACGGTGAGGTTGAGCACGCAAGATTTATGAGTTCAGGCCCTTCTCGAAGGAAGTAACAGCCCTACGTCTCGGTGCCCGGAGGCTCGGTCGATTGACTTATGCGTGAAGTTACAGGGGGTGCGAACCCTTGTGCCTGAGGAGGGGGTTGGCTTATATAGAGTGCGCCAGGACCCCAACCGTCCCACGTTACAAGGGTTTCAATGTCTATAAATACAGGACATTACTGATAACGCCAGCAATAAAGGCAAATAAATGATCATTAAGACTACAGAGTGAACGCCTGACCCTTGCCATCCTGAGTGACCTTAGATCTTCTGTCTTCCGAGTGGTTTCCGGTGTGGTCGAGTGAGTACACCCCGGTCGAATGGAATTGGGTTGTCCGAGTGAACTGTTCGTCGAGTGGGTTGCACCCTGTGGCGATTTCAGTCGGTAGATGGTGCCATCCTTTGAATGTCCTTGGCTTTAGGGCAGTATCCTTGGTAAGGGTGTCTAGGTCGGGCCTATTACCCTACCCTAGGTACATGTCTTCGTCAGTCATTGGTGTCCGGCCTTCTCATGCGATAACCTTCGGAGGGGCATTCGGCGCAGGACCCCCCCCCCCATCGCCCCACAGGTGTCATAAACGCGCCCCGCGCCGCAGAAATCAGGCGCAACCCGCCTTGAGGTAGGGCCTCGTGAGTCCCTGATACATCTCCAACGTATCTATAATTTTTTATTGTTCCATGCTGTTATATTATCATTCTTGGATGTTTTATAATCATTTTATAGTCATTTTATATCATTTTTTGGTACTAACCTATTGACATAGTGCCAAATTCCAGTTGCTGTTTTTTGCATGTTTTTTACATCGCAGGAAATCAATGCTAAACAGAGTCCAAACGCAGCAAAACTTTTTGTGGGTTTTTTTTGGACCAGAAGACATCCAGTGGGCCGGAGAAGCCCCTGGGGGGTGCTCCGAGGGGAGCACAACCCACCAGGGCGCGCCCTGGTGGGTTGTGCCCACCTCGGGTGCCCCCGAACCGCCTCTTTGCTCTATAAATACCCCAATATTCCAGAAACCCTAGGGGAGTCGATGAAAATCAATTCCAGCCGCCGCAGAGTCCAGAACCACTAGATCCAATCTAGACACCATCATGGAGGGGTTCACCACTTCCATTGGTGCCTCTCCGATGATGCGTGAGTAGTTCTTTGTAGACCTACGGGTCCATAGTTAGTAGCTAGATGGCTTTCTCTCTCTTTTTTGATTCTCAATACAATGGTCTCTTGGAGATCCATATGATGTAACTCTTTTTGCGGTGTGTTTGTTGGGATCCGATGAACTTTGAGTTTATGATCAGATCTATCTTTTTATCCATGAAAGTTATTTGAGTCTTCTTTGATCTCTTATATGCATGATTGCTTATAGCCTCGTATTTCTTCCCCGATATTTGTGTTTTGTTTGGCCAACTTGATCTATTTATCTTGCAATGGGAAGAGGTGCTTTGTAGTGGGTTCGAAATTACAGTGCTTGATCCCAGTGACAGAAGGGGAACCGACACGTATGTATCGTTGCTACTAAGGATAAAATGATGGGGTCTATTTCTACATAAATAGATCTTGTCTACATCATGTCATCATTCTTATTGCATTACTCCGTTTCTCCATGAACTTAATACACTAGATGCATGCTGGATAGCGGTCGATGTGTGGAGTAATAGTAGTAGATGCAGGCAGGAGTCGATCTACTAATCTTGGACGTGATGCCTATATAATGATCATTGCCTAGATATCGTCATGATTATTTGAAGTTTTATCAATTGCCCAATAGTAATTTCTTCACCCACCGTTTGCTATTTTTCTCGAGAAAGCCACTAGTGAAACCTACGGCCCCCGGGTCTCTTTTCCAGTATATTTGCTTTCAAGATCTGTTTTGCTATTCGCTCTTTTCTTTATTTGCAACTTTTACTTTTAGATCTACTAAACCAAAAATACAAAAATACCTTGCTACACTTTATTTTATTTGGCGTTTGATATTTCAATATTTACTACTCTCTCACGTCCGTTTCCAATTTTTGGCGCCGTTGCCCGAAAGGGATTGACAACCCCTTTTACACGTCGGGTTGCGAGTATTTGTTATTTGTGTGCAGGTGTTGTTTACGTAGTGTTGCTTGGTTCTCCTACTGGTTCGATAACCTTGGTTTCATCACTGAGGGAAATACCTACTGCCGCTGTGCTGCATCATCCCTTCCTCTTTGGGGAAATACCGACGTAGCTTCAAGCCGCATCAAAAGGAATTTCTGGCGCCGTTGCTGGGGAGGATCTTTAACATATACCAGGTTCCTAATCACAAATCTCATCTCCTCACAATTTACATTATTTGCCATTTGCCTCTCGTTTTCATCTCCCCCACTTCAAAAATTTAATGTTTTATTCGCCCACTTTTTCGTTCATCGTTTTCTCATCAGATCTATTTTTTTTGTGCAATCTTGTTTGCTACCTTTGCTTGTGTTACCATGTGCCTTCTATTTGCTTGCATCTTTGCTTGCTAAAAATCTATTGATATGGATCCTCATCCACTTGCTAATCTTTTCAAAAGATCTGATTATGTTGAACCAATTGCTAGTGAGTTGAGTGCACTAGATTATCTTTATGAAGTTTTGCTTGAGATCTATGAATCTGAAAATTGTGATGAAGTTTTAAACGAAGAAATTTATAAAGTGATTCATGATAGCTCCTTGAATGAAAATCATGATTGCAATGATGTTATTATAAGTTCTATTAATGTCAATTATGTTAATAATATGCAAAACCCCAAGCTTGGGGATGCTAATATTGCTATGTCCACTACTTATTGCAATGATCATGATTGGGGTGATAATGAGTCTTATGATCTTGGAAATTTATTTAAGCCTCATGATGAATATGCTTGCGATAATATTAAAAGTGGGTTTGGAAGAGTGTCAACTTTAGCTAAAAATAATCCCACATATTTGGAGAGTGTTCAATCATATGAAATTTTTGATAAAAGTGGGCTTGGAGAGGTCATGACTTTAGTTTATGTTAATCCCACTATATTGGAAGAGTGTCAACTTTGCATGCATGTGGATCATGAAGAGAAAATTTTATATGATAGCTATATTGTTGAATTTGAATATGATCCCACATGTAATTATTAAGATAGAGGAAAATATGGTTGTGGAAATTTTCATATTACTAAATTACCTCTCTTCATGTTGAGACTGCTATTGTTTCTTTCTTCTTCCTTGCATATGCTAGATCTTGCTTGTCTTGCTAATTTGTTTTCCTATAAAATTCCTATGCATAGGAAGTATGTTAGACTTAAATGTGTTTGTCACATGTCCTATGATGCTCCCTTTGTGTTTCAATTATTATCTTTCTTGTGAGCATCATTTAAATCTTATGCCTAGCTAAGGGCGTAAAACAATAGCGCTTGTTGGGAGGCAACCCAATGAATACAATTTATTTTTGCTTTTTGCTTTCTGTTATTGAGTGTTTACACAATTATGATACTATTATAATTGTGTTTTTTTGTGTTTTAATTAGTGTTTGTGCCAAGTAAAGCCTTTAGGATTATGTTGGGTGATAGTTGATTTGATCTTGTTGGAAAACAGAAACTTTTGCGTCTAGTAAAACAATTTTGAATATTCACATCAGTGACTAAAAACTATGAATTTTTTTACAAAAGATTTATACGCAAATTTCCTCTGTGTTCCTAATTTTTCAGAATTTTTGCAGTTTCAGAATTATTCGAAATATTCAGATTTCTACAGACTGTTCTGTTTTTGACAGATTCTGTTTTCTTTGCGTTGTATGCTTGTTTTAATGATTCTATGGTTTTCTTTGATGATTTTTTGCCATAGAAAAGTTGGAATACAGTATATATAATGAAATAATGAAATATTAATTGGTTTTATACAGTACTTATAGTAGTGATTTGCTTTCTTATACTAACGGATCTCACGAAAGTTTTGTTGAGTTTTGTGTGATTGAAGTTTTCAAGTTTTGGGTTATCTTACGATGGATGAAGGAATACGGAGTAAGAAGAGCCTAAGCTTGGGGATGACCATGGCATCCCAAGATATTATCCAAAGAGAAGCAAGCAACTAAGCTTGGGGATGCCCCGAGTGGCATCCCCTCTTTCTTCTAACGACCATCGGTATTTTACTCGAAGCTATATTTTTATTCGTCACATACTATGAGTTTTGCTTGGAGCGTCTTGTATGATATGAGTCTTTGCTTGTTTTGCTTTATGTTCTAAGTTATGAATCCTTGCTGGACACACCTATTTGAGAGAGCCAAAATTATGCCATGACTTGTTAGAATTGCAAACTATGCTTCACTTAATTTTTTTTATGAGCTATGGATTTGCTCTAGTGCTTCACTTATATCTTTTTGAGCACGGCATGCTTTAGTATTTTTGAAGAAATGCTCTCATGCTTCACTTAGATTTATTTGGGAGTTAGTAATTTTTTAATAAATTCTCTCTTGCTTCACTTAAATTAATTGGAGAGAAAGAAGTATTATGCTCATGATCTTCACTTATATTTGTTTGAGCTTATCAAAAGCAACACATGAAAATTAGTTCCAAAGTGATAGATATCCAAGAAGGATATAATAAAAAAATTCATGAAGATCATTGGACAAAATAAACTTGATTCCTTGTAATAGTTTTGAGATATGATGATGTGATATGTGAGTTATGTTGATGAGTAATTGTGCTTTAGTAAGAATATTGGTGTTAAGGTTTGTGATTCCCTATGCAAGCACGAAAGTCAATAGTCATGCAATGAAATTATATCCTACTTGTGGTTCATTATTCGGTGTTAATTATGCTTAATGCTCGCTTATGAGATTATTCGTTTTTTGGTTGGTCGCTTCTCAATCTTTTGCTAGCCTTCATTTTGCACTAAGTATGATCACTACTTGTGCATCCAAAACCTTTTAAACCAGTTTTGCCACATGAGTCCACTATATCTACCTATATGCGGTATTCTTTTGCCGTTCTAAGCAAATTTGTATGTGCCATCTCTAATTTTCAAAATAAACTTCTCTTTTGTGTGTTCGTACCGCTCGCGAGGCGGTGAGGGGTGGCTAATATTTTCCATGCTAGATGTGTTATTATCATGATGAGTGTGTATTCACTTGTCATTACACGAGAGTAAGGCAAAGGTATTAGGAATGCCCAGTCCCGAAATGAAAAAAATGAATTTACTTTATGTTGTCAAATAATAAATTCCTTGGAAAGTGTTGGTATGGAGGGCACCCGTGGATACGGCTAGCCATGGAAAGTGAAAGAAATGGTGGAAAAGGAATAAACTTTATTTTCTGTTTGGGAACCTCCTATGATATATCTAGCATGGAAAGTGTTGGGAACTCTAAGTCGTTTTTGTTGGTGGGAAAGGCACACCTCCCAAAATGTTTTTATCTCTAAGTTTTTCGCTTTGAGCTCTGGCACCTCTACAAATCCCTACTTCCCTCTGCGAAGGGCCTTTCTTTACTTTATGCAATTTTTATTTTTAATTGGAGTCTCCATCTTCTCTTATAAGGCACCAACTAGGAGGCACTATGATCGTACTTGAGCATTGGGTGTAGTTAATATTCGAGTGTGTTTCATGAATGGATCAATGGTTGAGCATGGGCTAGGGATAACTTATTTTAGCGTTGATATTTTGAAAGACATAGTTGCTTGTTGATATGGTTGAGTATTTAAGTCATCATGTCAAAACTAGACTATTGCTTTGAACCATATAAAAGTCCAAATGTCCATGCTATAAAAGAAAGAATATGATATGACATGTTAGGCAGCATTCCACATCAAAAATTCTATTTTTATCATTTAACTACTCGAGGACGAGAAGGAATTAAGCTTGGGGATACTGATACGTCTCCAACGTATCTATAATTTTTGATTGTTCCATGCTATTATATTATCATTCTTGGATGTTTTATAATCATTTTATAGTCATTTTATATCATTTTTTGGTACTAACCTATTGACATAGTGCCAAGTGCCAGTTGCTGTTTGTTGCATGTTTTTTACATCACAGGAAATCAATACCAAACGGAGTCCAAACGGAGCGAAACTTTTTGTGGATTTTTTTGGACCAGAAGACATCCAGTGGGCCGGAGAAGCGCCTGGGGGGTGCTCCGAGGGGAGCACAACCCACGGGTGCCCCCCGAACCGCCTCTTTACTCTATAAATACCCCAATATTCCAGAAACCCTAGGGGAGTCGACAAAAATCAATTCCAGCCCCCGCAGAGTCTAGATTCACCAGATCCAATCTAGACACCATCATGGAGGGGTTCACCACTTCCATTGGTGCCTCTTCGATGATGCGTGAGTAGTTCTTTGTAGACCTACGCGTCCGTAGTTAGTAGCTAGATGGCTTTCTCTCTCTCGTTTGATTCTCAATACAATGGTCTCTTGGAGATCCATATGATGTAACTCTTTTTGCGGTGTGTTTGTTGGGATCCGATGAACTTTGAGTTTATGATCAGATCTATCTTTTTATCCATGAAAGTTATTTGAGTCTTCTTTGATCTCTTATATGCATCATTGCTTATAGCCTCGTATTTCTTCTCCGATATTTGGGTTTTGTTTGGCCAAATTGATCTATTTATCTTGCAATGGGAAGAGGTGCTTTTAGTGGGTTTGATCTTACGGTGCTTGATCCCAGTGACAGAAGGGGAACCGACACGTATGTATCGTTGCTACTAAGGATAAAACGATGGGGTCTATTTCTACATAAATAGATCTTGTCTACATCATGTCATCGTTCTTATTGCATTACTCCGTTTCTCCATGAACTTAATACACTAGATGCATGCTGGATAGCGGTCGATGTGTGGAGTAATAGTAGTAGATGCAGGTAGGAGTCAGTCTACTAATCTTGGACGTGATGCCTATATAATGATCATTGCCTGGATATCGTCATGATTATTTGAAGTTTTATCAATTGCCCAACAGTAATTTGTTCACCCACCGTTTGCTATTTTTCTCGAGAGAAGCCACTAGTGAAACCTACGGCCCCCGGGTCTCTTTTCCAATATATTTGCTTTCAAGATCTGTTTTGCTTTTCGCTCTTTTCTTTATTTGCAACTTTTATTTTCAGATCTAATAAACCAAAAATACAAAAATACCTTGCTGCACTTTATTTTATTTGGCGTTCAATCTATCAATATTTACTACTCTCTCACGTCCGTTTGCCAATTTTTTGCGCCGTTGCCCGAAAGGGATTGACAACCCCTTTTACACGTCGGGTTGCGAGTATTTGTTATTTGTGTGCAGGTGTTGTTTACGTAGTGTTGCTTGGTTCTCCTACTGGTTCGATAACCTTGGTTTCATCACTGAGGGAAATACCTACCGCCGCTGTGCTGCATCATCCCTTCCTCTTTGGGGAAATACCGACGTAGCTTCAAGCCGCATCTGTCCCGCGCAGGCTCACGATTGCCCAGATGTTGGAGATATGCCCTAGAGGCAATCATGTATGATGATATTTCCTATGTGTTTATGAATAAAGATAGTCCTTGGACATTATCAATGATGTGTATCAACAAGTACGTGACTTGTTTGTGGGACTATGCATTGTATGATGACTGTCCTAAAAGGTCCCTAGTCGAAAGGGCTGTGTGGACGCGCAGCCGACTAGACTAGCATATGACACGATCGATGGCTTGGTCTCACTAGCCATGGAGCATTGGATGCTAACCGGATAATATGGACTCGAAAGGATCTGGTCGGATTCGACATAGTCAGATCCGAGTCAAGATAAAGTCTGAGTCGGACAGACCCACCTATGAGATGCAGCGATATGTCATCTGTGAGTCTCTAGTACAACATATGTTCTATGTCCTAAGACCTGAGCTGGCGCATGTACGTGGGATGGTGACAGACCTGCTTTGGGCCAACCAAACGCTACTCTGTGACTAGGTAGTTACAAAGGTAGGTTTCAGGCTTGTCCAGACCCATGCTGCGAGACATGGTCGAGCAAGATGGGATTTGCCCCTCCGGTCAGGAGAGATATACTCTGGGCCCCTCGTGTGATCCGACCAAGATAAGCATGGCCATGCGACAGGGATTATGAGATAATCTGGTTAGTGGTCGGCATCACTGGAATGAGAAAGAGGTCGGGTTATCACAAGGATGATAGACTCGCCTTGAGCCCGACAACATATATCGTGTGGCAAAAGGAATAGAATTGTGATGTACAAGTTCGCCAACCGGCTTCATTGTCGACTTGGTGGTCGGCACGCCTTGCTAGAGGCCGCTACCAGCCGAGCAGGTCAGAGGTGATTTCACCTGCGACAAAGCCGACTTGAACCTAAGGGGTCGCGCGCTTAAGGGAAGGAACCTGTGAGGTCGGATCCGACTGCACGAGTCAGGTGTGTTCCTACTCGGACTCGGATCTAGGCCGACCAGATTTTGGGCTTCAGGGTCTGTGCGAGGCCCAAGTGTTGAGCCTGCGATGGACGCCTATATATAGTGGAGGTGTGGATCGCTCATTTGGTTGATCGCTTTGGCGCTGTCACTAGGGTTTGCATGTGATGCGAATAGACACCTCCACTCGCCGCCAGTTGTGTGATCGGACCTAGCAGCCTGCCGCATAACGTTCCTCCTACACGCGCAGATACCGTTAGAGGCGGTGCTTCTGCGCCGCTCCAGGGAACTTGTACGCGGGATCCACGACTGGCTGTTCGAGAGAGGTCGGACAAGGAGGAGACGACGCTGGATGTGCTGCCTCAACTCTACTTCCGCTGCACGGCACTGCGCATCTAGTGGTAATGATCTGTGATCCATCTTACGTAGCATGTTCTTGGTTGTTCTGCGCGTAGGAAAATTTTAATTTGCAGTCGACGCACCCTACCATAGAACCCAACAGTCGTATCAGAGCCTCTGCTATAGGATTTGGTTTCAGATCGTATGCATATTATATATGTGGAGACGCAGATGAGATCTGTTGTCGTTAAGAGATCGGCTATATGCACGGTTGATGAGATCAACTGCACATGGGGATCATTGAGGCTATGTTTTCTGTCAATCGGGATTGATGAGGTCGTGACACAACCTACCCCTACCGATCGGTATCCGCCATCGGGGTTAATAGTGAAACGTAAATCCGAATCAGATTCGCGATGATCGATAAGATCGGTCAGATCAGAAAATTCGGCGTGATCGCAGTTCAGATGTGATCTGTGATTTCCGAAAATGTGTGCATAGCGCCTTGTATTTCGTACATGATCACTCAAACCGGTAGAATGCGATTCTATGCATAACTTTATGTTGTAGGGTTTGATGTGAATAGTATGGCTCATGTGTATGTGATGCATGTGTGCAATTTATACATGGCCTGCGCGTCATATTTGTCAGCCGGCAGGAGCCAAAGTACTGTCATTATAATGTATAACGACATGCGTGTCGACTTGTGACTCTATGTAAAATTCATTACTAGTTGTAGTAGTTGGATAATAGAGATCAGGTTGGTGGCTTGGCGTTCCGGCATGACAAACAAGATGGAGTTCCTAGATGGTCATTGGAGTCAGAGCCGACCTGGAAGAACATCCATGAAGGAGCCATACTATTTGACAATATATATTTATTTGTGATTGTTATGCTTCTTTATTTCTATGCATGTTAAAATGGTAGAAAGATCCCTCGTTAATATCAAGCGAATTGCCATCCCCGATGTTGCACCTTCGCACGTCAAGTACGTCTAGTAGTGGGCTCATAAAATTGGGGTGCAACTAGCTGTCCTTGAACTGAAGGGTTCATGTCGGACACGGACATGCACTGCATCAGGTTGACTTGACAAGGCTATCAAAACGGTTTTGGGCCTTGTGGCAAAGAAGGTTGGGAGACGGGGTATGAGATACCTACTCGACCGACAGGAGTCGTATAGAGATACGATTAGCAAAGAGTTGCTTACCGGATAGTCATGTTGGCTACCAGTGATGCTAAAGCTCACTAGTCACATGCGCTAGTCGGATCCTGAATCACTGAGAGTTTGTGGAGGGATGCTGACTTCAGTGGGAGTATTTCTGTTTAGGCTTGAATTACTCTACATAAACACATTGCTTAGTGATTGCATATTTTTCTATTGTAGATCAATGGCACCACCTACTCAACCCAACTTTGCATTGAAATCAATTCTGGAAAAGGATAAACTGAATGGAACAAATTTTACCACCTGGTATAGAAATTTGAGAATTGTTCTCAAGCATGATAAAAAGGAACATGTTCTAGAGGATCCACTTCCAGAGGAACCTGCCGATAATGCTAATGCCACAACCAAGAATGCCTACCAAAAACTCGTTAATGAATCAACGGAGATCAGATGTCTGATGTTGGCTTGTATGGAGCCCGATTTGCAACAGCATTTCGAAAATGTTGAGGCTTACGATATGATCGAGAGTCTCAAGAGCATGTTTCAGACACAGGCTAGGACCGAAAGGTTCAACGTCTGGCAATCCTTGATGGATTGCAAGCTGAAGGAAGCTGATCCACTGAGCCCACATGTGATCAAGATGATCGGATATGTGCAAGCTTTGGATCGGTTGGGCTTCCCGCTCTTGGATGAGCTGGCTACTGATGCAGTTCTGGGTTCTCTTCCGCCCAGCTATGGGACGTTCATCTCGAACTATCATATGCATGGCATGGATAAGAAGCTCACTGAATTGCATGGGATGCTCAAAGGGGCAGAGCAGGATATTAAGAAAGGCACGCATCAAGTGTTGATGGTGCAGAAATCGGCTAAGTTCAAGAAGAGTTGGTCCAAGAAAAAGGCTAAGGCAAAGGGCACGGAGATGGTAACCTCAGCCGCTGCGCTGAAGTCAGGACCGGACTTGAAGACCATTTGCTATCATTGCAAGGAGACCAGTCACTGGAAGAGGAACTGTAGCAAGTGGCTTGCAGAGCATGGCAAGAAGGCCGAAAATGCTTCTTCAGGCAAAGGTACACTTGTTGCATATGTTATAGACATTTACCTTGCTGACATACCTAGTAGCTCTTGGGTATTTGATACCGGATCGGCTGTTCATATTTGCAACTCGATGCAGGGGCTGGTAAGAACTAGGCATGTGGCACAAGGGGAGATTGACATCAGGGTCGGCAACAAAGCATGAGTTGCTGCGTTGGAGGTCGGCATGATGCAGCTCCAGCTTCCTTCTGGATTTATTTTGGAATTGAATAATTGTTAGTACATTCCTCCACTTAGTCGGAACATTATTTATTCCTCATGCTTGATGAGTCATTGTTATGAATTCAATTTAAAGGACAATGGTTGTTCGTTTTATTTGAATGGTATGTTCCACGGCTATGCACCCATCATTGATGGGCTTTTTATATTGAATCTAGAAACGAAACCGGTCTATAACATGAATGTCAAGAGGCATAAGCCTAATGAGATAAATCCGACATACTTCTGGCATTGCCGGCTTGGACACATTAGTCTGAAACGCATGAAGAAGCTCCATGATGATGGGCTCCTAACTTCGTCCGACTTCAGGTCATTTGAGACATGTGAATCATGCTTGCTCGGCAAGATGACTAAGTCTCCTTTTGCAAAGAGTTGTGAGAGGGCGTCCGAGCTGTTAGATCTTATACACAGCGATGTGTGTGGTCCAATGAGCACAACTGCTAGAGGTGGCTATCAGTACTTCGTGACTTTTACCGACGACTTGTAGATATGGATATATCTATTTGATGAGACACAAGTCAGAAACTTTTGAAAAGTTCAAAGTGTTTCAGAATGAGGTTGAGAATCAGCTCGGCAAGAATATAAAGCTTCTATGATCTGATCATGGAGGTGAGAACATGAGCCAGGAGTTTGATGATCATCTAAAAAGTCGAGGTATAGTACCTCAGCTCACACCTCCGGGCACGCTAGAGAGAAACGGCGTGTCGGAACGGAGGAATCGTACCTTGTTAGACATGGTTCGATCTATGATGAGCAAATCGGATTTACTCTTGTCATTCTGGGGATACGCTCTAGAAACTGCAGCTTTCAAACTTAATAGGGTACCATCAAAATCCGTAGACAAGACACCACATGAGATGTGGACCAGGAAGAGTCCCAGTTTGTCTTTTCTAAAGATTTGGGGTTGTGAAGCATTTGTCAAGCGACTTATGTCAGACAAGCTGACACCCAAGTCGGATAAATGCATATTCATGGGATATCCAAGGGAAACCTTTGGATATAGCTTCTACAACCGGGAAGAGAACAAAGTGTTTGTTGCTCGGAACGGGGTTTTCCTTAAGAAAGAGTTTCTCAGTCGGGAGGCCAGTGGGAGGACGGTCCGACTCGAAGAAATTCGAGGACCACACGGGGACGACTCGACTGGTGATGAGATCATACCGGAGTCAGTTAGAGAACCCGTGGTGGAAGCGGCACCTGAACCACGGAGGTCGGAAAGATTGCGCAGAGTGTGTGATGTATTGTTGCTAGAAAGCGATGAGCTGGCCACGTATGCAGAAGCGATGGTGAGCCCAGATTCCGAGGCATGGCTGGAGGCCATGAGATCCGAGTTAAAGTCCATGGATGAGAATCAAGTCTCGGACTTGGTTGATCCGCCGCCTGGCGTAACAGCCATTGGTTGCAAATGGGTCTTTAAGAAGAAAATCGATGTGGATGGAAATGTTCAGATCCATAAAGCTCGGGTTGTCACTAAAGGTTATGGACAAGTTCAAGGAATTGACTATGATGAGACTTACTTTCCAGTAGTGATGCTAAAATCGGTGAGGATCATACTAGCTATAGCTGCATATTTCGATTACGAGATATGGCAGATGGATGTCAAAACGGTTTTCCTTCACGGAAATTTAATCGAGGACGTGTATATGATATAGCCCGAGGGTTTTGTCGATTTGACTAGCACTGGTAAGGTATGCAAGCTCAAGAGATCCATTTATGGGTTGAAGCAAGCATCTCAGAGTTGGAACATTCATTTTGATGAGGTCGTCACTAGTCTCGGTTTCATCAAAAGCGAAGAGAACACTTGTTTATACAAGCAGTTAAGTGAGAGCTCGATAGTGTTTTTGATCTTGTATGTGGATGACATACTACTGATCGGAAATGATGTTCCAATGCTGAACTCAGTCAAGGAGTCATTGAATGGCAAGTTTTCAATGAAGGACCTCGATGAAGCAGTTTACATATTGGGCATTAAGATCTATGGAGATAGATCGAGGAGGCTGCTCGGCTTAAGCCAGAGCACGTACATAGATAAAGTGTTGAAGCGGTTCAACATGAGTGAGGCCAAGAAAGGGTTCTTGCCTGTCTCACATGGTATAAGGCTAAGTGAGACTCAGAGTCCTTCGACTTCTGATGAGCGAAGCAGGATGAGTCGGATTATTTATGCCTCGGCAATCGGATCCATCATGTATGCCATGATATGTACACGGCCTGATGTTGCTTTTGCAATAAGCCTAACAAGTAGATACCAGGCCAACCCAGGTGAGAGTCACTGAGCAGCGGTAAATACTATTTTAAAGTACCTGAAAAGGACTAAAGAGATGTTCTTAGTTTATGGAGGTGAGGAAGAGCTCGTCATAAGGGGTTACGCCGATGCTAGTTTCTAAACAGACAGAGATGATTGTCGATCACAGTCCAGATTCGTGTATGTCATGAACGGAGGAGCAGTGAGATGGATGAGTTCCAAGCAAGATACGATGTCCGATTCTACCACAGAAGCTGAATACATTGCGGCTTGTGAAGCTACAAAGGAAGGTGTTTGGATCCGGAACTTTCTAGATGATCTTGGTATTTTCCCAGCCTCGGTAAAACCATTGGACCTTTATTGTGATAATTCTGGTGCCATCGCACAAGCCAAGGAGCCGAGGAATCACCACAAGACCAGACACATAGATCGGAAATATCACCTGATACGAAAGATCATAAAGAATGGTGATGTTGAGTTATGCAAAATTCTCACGGATGCAAATGTTGCAGATCCGTTGACTAAGCCGCTTCCACAACCCAAGCATGAGGGGCACGTTAGAGCTATGGGCATACGATGTCTATTTGATTGACTCTAGTGCAAGTGGGAGACTGTTGGACATATGCCCTAGAGGCAATCATGTATGATGATATTTCCTATGTGTTTATGAATAAAGATAGTCCTTGGACATTATCAATGATGTCTATCAACAAGTACGTGTCTTGTGGGTGGGACTATGCATTGTATGATGACTATCCTAAAAGGTCCCTCGTCGAAAGGGTTGTGTGGACGCGTAGCCGACTAGACTAGCATATGACATGGTTGATGGCTTGGTCTCACTAGCCATGGAGGATTGGATGCTAACTGGATAATATGGACTAGGAAGGATCTGGTCGAATTTGACGTAGTCGGATCCGAGCAGAGATAAAGTCTGAGTCAGACAGACCCACCTATGAGACATAGCGATATGTCATCTGTGAGTCTCTAGTACAAAATATGTTCTATGTCCTAAGACCTGAGCTGGCGCATGTACTCGGGATGGTGACAGACCTGCTTTGGGCCGACCAAATGTTACTCCGTGATTGGGTAGTTACAAAGGTAGGTTTCAGGCTTGTCCAGACCCATGCTGCGAGACATGGTCGAGCAAGATGGGATTTGCCCCTCCGGTCAGGAGAGATATACTCTGGGCCCCTCGTGTGATCCGACCAAGATAAGCATGGCCATGCGACAGGGATTATGAGATAATCTGGTTAGTGGTCGGCATCACTGGAACGAGAAAGAGGTCGGGCTATCACAAGGATGACAGACTCGCCTTGAGCCCGACAAGATATATCGTGTGGCAAAAGGAATAGAAGTGTGATGTACAGGTTCGCGAACCGGCTTCATTGTCGACTTGGTGGTCGGCATGCCTTGCTAGAGGCCGCTACCAGCCGAGCAGGTCGGAGGTGATTCGACCTGCGACCAAGCCGACTTGAACCTAAGGGGTCGTGCGCTTAAGGGAAGGAACCTGTGAGGTCGGATCCGATTCCACGAGTCAGGTGTGTTCCTACTCGGACTCGGATCTAGGCCGAACAGATTTTGGGCTTTAGGGTCTATGCGAGGCCCAAGTGTTGAGCCTGCGACGGACGCCTATATATAGTGGAGGTGCAGCACTCTCATTTGGTTGATCGCTTCGGTGCTGTCACTAGGGTTTGCATGTGTTGCGAATAGACACCTCCACTCGCCGCTGGTTGTGTGATCGGACCTAGCAGTCCGCCGCACGATGTTCCTCCTGCATGTCCGGATACCGTTAGAGGTGCTGCACCTGCGCCGCTCCGGCGAACTTGTACACGGGATCCACGACCGGCTGTTCGAGGGAGATCGGACAAGGAGTAGATGACTCTGGACGTGCTGCCTCAACTCTAATTCCGCTACACAGCACTGCGTGTCTAGTGGTAATGATCTGTGATCCATCTCCCGTAGCATGTTCTTGGTTGTTCTGCATGTAGCAAAATTTTAATTTGCAGTTGACGCACCCTACCGTAGAACCCAACACCAGATACACCACCTCCAGTTCTGACGTGCTAGCCACGCGTACGAACGGGGCTGTACACGCCCCGGAGTCTCCCCCCGAGGGAACTCCCACCCACGCACAAGTGGAAGCCCCATGCTCCACGCTGGCGGACGACACGATCAAGGAGCGACTATGCCCACGCACTAGTGGAAGCCCCATGCTCCGTGCTAGCGGACGACTAGATTAACGAGTTGCTCGGCTCGTTCGGCTCATTATCATTAAAATCATTATCGTTAAGCTCGTTATCATTAAGCTTGTTAATATTAATGAGCTAAAACCTCTATTCAACTCGGTTCATTATAGGCTCGTTATGCTCGTGAGTGTTCACGACTGCTTGTTAAGGTAATAAACAACACAGAAGAATCCCATGATACCATAAAAAATCACAGTAGAATAAATTAAACATGGACGTTGAGGTAATAAATAACACAGAAGAATCCCAATCCCATCAAAAGTTCACAATGGCATAAATTAAGCAAGGACGTTTGGTTCCTGGCGGCCGGCTCCTGGTTGACTCTAGGGTCTCCTGGCGGCTAGCTCATAGGTCTAGGAGAAGTGCCGAAGCAGGTTGGGGTTCTAGGCCCTAGGCTGGGCTAACAACTCTTTTGTTAGTGGGCTGATTTGAATTAGGGGTCTCATGTCAAACTTTTGAAAATTAGCGAGAAAAACGAGTTAGCTCGTGAAACTCGTTTGGTCGCTCATTAAGCTCATTAATCTTAACGAGCAAAAAACACTATTTGGCTTGGATCATTAACTAACGAGCACGAGCCGAAACGAGCTGAACTATCGAACGCTCATTATGCTCGCGAGCTTCGAGTTTTTCGTCCAGCCCTATGGATAAACAACTGAGGGCGCCCTCGTGGCCGCACCAACCTTAGGACAGCCTCTCGGCTCTTCGCCCGGTAACACGCCACAGCTTTCCCCTCAGAAGGTACGCGCGAGGGGGCTGGATACGGGGGCTGTGCCCAGGCCAGGCCGGGCACAGGCCACCCTACCAGGTCTGGGTACCTGGTCTTCTCGCGCCCCTCCCAGGCGAAAGCTGGAGAGGAAAGGTATGGGGGCTCCGGATTAACCTTGCCGTTGCCTATGCTTCCTTCATGAGGGCTGCTCGCACGTCAAGGGGGACCTCCTGAGCACTGCAACTCAGGGGCCTCACTAGTCACGTAGCCCCTCACTCCTTGGTGTCGTCCTGGTGATCCGGACGCCCCAACGGTGGTCGAGGTATGCGCGGGGCTTGGCCCTGCCGACGCAGAGCACAAAAGCAAACAAGAAGGAAACCAAGCACGAAAAGGAAATCGCAGAGCCCTAACACTTATTACAACCACAAGTGTTCCGCAAATTCAAACCGAAGTTTTACGCCTCCACGAGGAACGGTAAATGTTGCAGGAATAAAACTAGGAAGAAACGCCACCACCACCTTGGCCATCGCCGCCGCTCGCCCTGGTCACCGGAAGCCCATCGTCGACGTCACTGCTGCCATCATCACCGCCGCCGCTAACCTCCGCTGCCAGAGCCTCGGGGTCGGGGATGTAGAGGAACTTCTCCGGCAGCGCGTCCATGTGACCCTTCCCGGCCTCCTCGGCAGCAGCACGGGACTCAGGAGCAATCGAACAGAACACCGTGCTAAAGTTGAAACCAGGGTCCTGAAGGAAGAACTGGCCGAAGACGGGCATCACGGCTGCGGAGAAGAGCGAGTGGCACTCCTCCTCCAGGATGGAGTCCACTTTGGCGGTAGCACCCTTGAGCGCCTCCGCGAGCTTGGGGAAGAGCCCCGCGAGGCCATCCTCGGGGGTCGCCAGTGGCTCCTCGTACCCTCCCCTGCAGATGGAGCGCAGCGTGTCGTGAGCCTCGAGCTCAAGGGAGAGGAAGGCATCGTGTTCCGCGGCTGCCTTCTTCTCAGCAGCAGCAAGGGACTTCTCCCTGGCCTCCAGTTGGGCTGCCGACTGGGACACGTGTTGGGTGTGGGACGCCTGAGCATCAGCCACCTCCTTCTTCAGCACGGCTAGGTAGCCGTGCTCCGCGGCCTGGTCGGCGGCCACCTATTTCAGCTTGGCGTCGCGATGGGCGGACTCCGCTACACGGGCCTTTAGGTCCTCTTCCCATTGCTGAAGCCGTTGGGCGTGCGTGGCTTGCTCTTCCCGGAGGGCCTTCAGCTTGGCCTCCGCCTCGGTGCGGTGCTCCTCGGCGGACACAGCATTGGACAACGCTGCATCGCGAGCCTCCTTGGCTTCGATGGCCTCCTTCATGCCTTCCACGGTGGCGGCCTCGGCCCGGCCCCAGGCCATCTTGGCA
Organism: Thinopyrum elongatum; assembly: GCA_011799875.1. Classification (NCBI taxonomy): domain Eukaryota; kingdom Viridiplantae; phylum Streptophyta; class Magnoliopsida; order Poales; family Poaceae; genus Thinopyrum; species Thinopyrum elongatum. The sequence continues at coordinate 294,215,776 of CM022303.1, read as the reverse complement.
GACGTGTCGGCCTGGAGCCACCCTGAGATAAGCCCCAGGCGCTCCCTCATGAGGCACTTGTCCGTGTCCTGGAGGTCAGCTCGGAGCTGACCCAGCGTGACGTAGGCTTCGTCCAAGGCGCCAGGCCTGATGAGAGGGCCGCAGTCCGCCAGCACAAGGGCTTGGGGAGGAGGCGGCACCGGCGCATCGGCTGGCGCCATCACCAAGGAAGCGGTGGCGAGAATGGCTTGGGGCACCGGAGGCTCTGAGCCCTCCTCGGTCATGGTAAGGGCAGATGGCTCCGCGGCTTGCTGGCGCGCAGGAGCCGGCTCCTCCTGAGGCCGCATCACCACGTCCTGGGGGCCTGCTCCGTCACAAGGGGACGCGAGACGGCCTCTTCCACCCATGACGGAGTCGTTATGGCTGCAGTGAGAGGTGGCGCCTCCTGAGCCCCAGCTCCCTCCTTCCTCTTCTTCATCACGACGCCCATCTTGGTCATCAGGAGGGGAGCACTATGGGCATGGTGCCAGTCTATGATAAACAGAAGCAAGGGAAGGTACTTACTCATCGGAAGCGATCCATGTCCTATTCTTCTCCTTCTTGGCCGGGGTTGGGACACCCCCGCTTTTCCTTGGCGCGGCCTTGGTCGGGCTTGGGGAGTTGGCAGGGTGCTCTTCGGCCGGCCCCGGCGCGGCGCTGCTGCTTGGGAAGGCGGAGGCGTCGCCTTGAGGGGACATGACCTGCAGGACCGCATCCACTCCGGCGGCCGGAGGGGCTCCCCTCGGAGGAGGTGCCACCCTGCTCTTCTTCAGGCTCGCCTGACCTGACCTTCGCAGGGCTCGGGGAGTGGCCCCGGACCTCGTGAGGACCCCCGGTGGAGCGTGGGGATTCTGCCGCCGGGGGCTCGTCGGCGTCTGCGAAGCCGCGGAGGAGCTCGGTCTGTGATGGGGGAAGATCTCTGCCACATCATCCTCGGTCGCCTCCGAGTCCTCCTCGCCCTCTTCGCCGGCACTGTCGCCGGAGAACACCGGCACCGGGGAGTTGAGGCGCTCAGGCGACGCGAGCCCCAACTCGTTGAAGACGGGAATGGCGGCGACCAACGCCTCCCTGTCGGCACGACGGTACAGCGAAGCGTAGGCCTCCGGAAGGCCGCCCGGCTCACCCTCGAGCAGGCTGTTCATGGCCTTGTCTAGCTCCTCGCCCGTCAAGCTCCCTGAGCGCAGCCTGATGTCATCCACCGCGCCCTAGAATTCCCACATGGGGCACGTGCGCGATTGGAACGGAGCAAGACGCTGCGTCAGGAACTCCTTCACGAGCATGCCCCCTGTCAGCGCCCGGGCATCCATGTCTGAGGTCATCTTCCTCAGGACAAGCGCCACCCGGGGGTCGAAGAACTTCTCGTGGCTCCACCTCTCGAGCAGTTTGGGCAGCGCAGTCGGCATCTCAAGCCGCTCGTTGAGGCCCTTGGTGTCCATGAAGACCCAGTGGCGTCGAAAGCTTTCCACCTTCTTCTCGGCCCTCATGAGCATGTTGTTCTTGTGGACCGCGACAAAGGACACGCAGCCGAAGCGCTGGCTTGGATCATGCAGCCGCAGGGAGAAAAAGTGCCGCAGGAATGGCACGAAGGGCCTCACGCCCATGAATGCCTCGCAGTAGAAGGCAAAGATGGACAGGAGGAGGATGGAGTTGGGTTGAAAATGCAGGGCCTGGATCTGGTAGTGGTTGAGGACGGCGGTGAAGAACTCGGAGAGAGGGGGGACGAGCCCCGTGAAGATGCTGTGGAGGAAGAAGGGGTAAACCGTCTGAGCCAGAATCCGCTGCTCGGTGGAGCTGGCCAGGATCATGGTCTCCTTCCACTCATTCTCGTCGCCCGCCGTGTACGGGAGCACGAGGGCGAGGTACCCCTACTCGGTGATGGAGAACGCGTTGAGTGCCGACGCAGGAGAGGGAGAAGAGCTTGCGGGTTGCGCCGCGGGCTTCGACTTCTTGGGTGCCATCTGCGAGGTCACCAGCGCCGGAGTTGGAGAAGGAAAAGGGGAAGCCGAGCTCGATCGGATCTGGAGAGGTCCTTGGAGGAGGAAAGGGGATCTGAAGCAAGGCGAGGAGGAGTAATGATGGCCTGGTGGTGTGAGCCAGCCTTTTGTCAGTCCAGACAGTTGCCGAGGCGATGTGGGGAGATGGAAGGCGTCCGTGTCCCGTCAAGCGCCACGCATCAACCTGGCCCGCAAGAGATTGGGACCCACGACGCTTCACCCTTGCCCCTTGGCTTCGCCTCGAAGCCAGCCCGAGCGCGCCTTGGGCCCGTGGGCTACTGTCGGTGTTCTGGGAACTAGGGTACCCAGACTTTCCTACCTGCGGCCCACGGCATGGCTCCCTGAATGGCCTGGTACAGCCCACCTCCAAGACCACCAAGGCAAGACCCTCGCGAGGGGCCAGGCCTCTCGAGGAGGACGAAACCAAGACCTCCCAAGGGAGCGGCCTCCCCAGGCGGCCTCCCAAGGAGCAGAGATTTCTATGCAGGTACCCCACCTCATGAGGCTGAGGTGATGTGAGCCATGATGACCAAGGCCAGGCGGGCGCCAGCGGGTGCAGAGGAGGCAGTTTCCTCTTTGGTGCTAAGGAGGCAAGGCAGGCGTGGGTTCCCGAGGAATCTCCCAAAGGTTTCCATTCCGGTGCTACAAGACCAAGGCCACGGGCTCGGCAAGGTGGAGGTCATCACCGAGCCCACCACTGCGTCATGACTAGAAGCTTTGCAGGAGAAGACCACCTTTTGTCAGGATAGGATGTACTACTTATCCCCTTTCAAATTGGCCGTTGTGGGATCCCTTCCCGCCTAAGTTTCGAGGGAAGAGGACCAAGGCCACTATAAATATAGGTTAGCCACCACCATAGAAGAGGTTGACTCATTCTCACCCCGAGCCCTCGCGAGGCCGCTCATCCACTGTACTAGTTCATCTTCAACCTCCTTGTGAGGCTAATCCACCACAAAGCAGGAGTAGGGTTTTACACCGCAAGGTGGCTCAAACCTGGGTAAATTGCGTGTTCATCTTCTTCCTTACTCACGGGAATTCGGCTAGGCTAAGCTGTGGGGCGACAGGCGCTAGGCTTGAGAGGTTGAGATCTTCGCACACACCCCAGAGTTCGAACCTTCTTGGGTCTGCGGATCCCTGAATCCGACCGATAATTTCACGCACATTGGTAGCCCGCATATAGTGTACTAGAATTAACCGTTCAGCTGTTGCTCTTTCGACACTCTTTTTTAAGACTTTAACTATTTTCAATCTTCATGTCTATTTAGGCAACAGGACGGGGTAAGAAAGTTATAACCAATCGGTGGATTCATAAGCATCAGGATTTTCTCAGTTCTCATGAGATTCGATTGAAGACAATAACGCTGGAACGATATGTAGTCAACCATACAAACACTAGATTTGTCACATTCTTCCTGCTGAATGCGAGGTTACTATTGTCCATCAGGCTTAAGTTTATCAACAGCATGGTTTTGATGGATGGGTATGTTGAAGAGCCAAAAAAGGAGTTTCAGGTGGACAAAAGGGCTTCTGAACGTGTCGGGCTTCTATTTACAACATCTTGTGGTCATAATCTAGTAAATTTTATGACCCAGGATGTTCATTCTATGGACCTGACCGATCCATTTGATTGTGACTGCCGAAAATAGTGCTGGAGTTAGATGTTGTTGCCCTTTTCAATCTGGGTTTTGTCTAAACCTGATGAACAATTAACCCTCATGCCTTTGTACAGTTTGTAAGCTGGAGTTGGATGTTGTTGCCCTTTTCAACTCGGCTGTGACTGTCATATTTTCTTTGAAACAAGGCAAATGGCTTGCCATTTTTTTAATTAAGAGAGAAATATGGTAACAAATGCCAACCAAGGGAAATAAAATCACTCTCACCAGCTGCCTGAGCTCACTGTGCATTACAGAACCCAAGTGATTAGGTCCCACCAGCACCTACAAACTTATTTCGAACTGGCACACCAAATGGGCTGTAAATTTTCATAAGAAAGGCTGCATGGCTGTGACAGATTTGGATTCTGACATTTGGGACCCGCGAGGAAAAATCCTATCCAAGGTGGTTTCGACTTACTAGTCAACAAACGATTCTGCCTACCAGCAAACATCTGTCGTGTATCTTCTATCTCTTGTCTTCTTCCTCCACATCGGTCCGCCTGCTCCCGCCTCCCATGGCTGTTTGCGCCTCCGCCGCCCTACCGTACCCTCAAACTTTGCCTAGTCCATCCCTCTATTCCCCCACACATCCTGTTATTGTCCGGCGACGTCAGCCCAACACGCACCTGCACCCGAACCAGTCAACCCTCGTACTCCCCTCCGCCTGCGACTAGACGGCCGCATCTTCCACGGATCCTGTTCGTTCCCGTCCGAGGCCTCGCTATCGTCGTCCGCCTTGGTTCGCTCGCCGTTCACGGTGCACCGCCGTATGGCATTGTCAACGTGGTCAACAAACGAGAGGAATAAGGAGATGGCTGTACGTGGAGAGGATGACAGTAGGGACCTACCAGGGTCATGGCAGTATGCAAGCAAGTGCCCCATTATTACAAGCCCAAAAAATGTTTCCTCCCAATGGTTGGACATCTGGGTCCCACGCCATTGTCAACATAGTCAATAAACGAGAGAATTACACAACGAGCGGCTGACACCAGGGACCCAGCAGGTCGCGCTGTTGTTATTTACTTTTTTATGAACAAGCAGTTGTTATTTAGTACTAGTTTTAGAGACGGATCAGGGTAACAACGGGGCTGTGCGGGAGCTGTGGCCCGTCTAGCCAGGGTTTTATTTTATGTTTACCACATCATGGGCCCAGTTGTGTTTTTTTCAATCCGAAAATGGCTATCCCAGTTCTACTCTTTTTAAAGAAATACCCAACTGAGGCCTACTTGCTTTCTCAGCCTTGCTGGGCTGCAAATATTTCAAGACAAGAGCGATGTATTCGCTTGCCCAGAAAGTGAAGTAGTAAGAAATGGGATGTAAATTTTAAAAACACAGCAAACCGGCAATTAGTTTCAAATATTGTTTCTTTAAGATTTCGAGATTTCAAATTTAATTCTTTTTTTGGGGGGAAATTATGTTAGATTTTAAATTGATATAAATTTATTATTTTTAAATTAGTTTGAACGTGATTCGAAATTTCGGGATTAACAACAGTTCGGACCGCATCGAAATATGAAAATTTCATTGGATTTTTAACCATGGCCAGAATATGTGCTGTAATGGTAACAAAAAGAATCTTCAAAAAAATCCTTAAGAATTAGCCAATGGGTTGTACATTTATTAGTAATAATGGCAGATGGGTTGTATGCTGTTTTCCACATATTTGAGGCTGACTTGTGGGCCTACTAGGTTGACGCGTACAGTTTCCTAAAAAAAGGTTGACGCGCACGCAAGGTCATGTCAACTTATTCAACACACGAGAGAAGTCACTATTGGATGTCCGTCCAACGACCGTCGTGCTTCTTCAATCTCTGCTCTTCCTGCTCCAGCCGCTCAAACCAGTGTTGGCGGGACTGCCTGCTCCCTCCTCCCGTGGCCGGCTGTGCTGCCGCGCCGGCCTCACCGCACACCCTACTCCCATCGCTGGCCTGGCCATTCCTCTACTCACCCACACCTGCTGTTATTCTCCGGCGACGACAGATGAACCAGTAAACCATCATACTCTCCTCCGCGAGGGAAACAACTGTCGAGTCTTCCCTGGCTCCGTGTCGTTCCCTTGCTAGGCGTCGCCGTCGTCCACCGCCCTGGTGCTCTCGGCGCGGCGTGGTCAACGTGGTCAATGAACGACATCCATCGGAAGAGGACTGTACGTGGAGAGGCTGACAGCTGGGTCCACGGCCGCATGCAAGGAAGTGCCTCCTTATTACGCACAAAATAATGATTCCTCCACCTGACACCGAGGACCCATCGGAAAGGCCTCTGTATTTCGCGAAAAAACATTCCTCCCGCTGACAGCTCGGACCCACCAACTATATCTTTGCACGTAAGGAAGTGCCTCCTTATTACGCACAAAAAAATGAATACTCCCCCTGCTAGCTGGGACCCACCATATTTGGAGGCTGACTTGTGGGCCTACTAAGTTGACGCGGAAGGAGGGTTTTGTCAACTTAGTCAATATAAACAATTCTAGCTATAGTGACCGTATGATGTCCATCCAACGACCGTCGTGCTTCTTCAACCTCTGGTTTTCTTGCTCCAACCGCCCAAACTAGCGTCGGCCGTGCCGCCTGCTCTTGCCTCTCATGGCCGGCTCTGCTGCCGTGCAGGCCTCACCGCCCCACCCTACTCCCGTCACTGGCCTGGCCATCCCTGTACTCACCCAGACCTCCTGTTATTCTCCAGCGACGGCAGCCTCACACTACAGCTGAACCAGTAAACCCTCGTACTCCCCTCCGTGTGGGAAACAACTGTCGAGTCTTCCCCGGCTCTGGGCCATTCTCTTCCTAGGCCTCGTCGTTGTCCACCGCCTTGGTGCTCTCACCGCGGCGTGGTCAACATGGTCAAGGAACGACTTACATCAGAATAGGATTATACGTGGAGAGGCTGACAGCTGGGTCCATGGCTGCAGCAAGGAAGTGCCTCCTTATTACGCGCAAAATAATGATTCCTCCACCTGACAGCGGGGACCTACCGGAAGGGCCTCTATATTTTGGCTTAGCTGTATTTTGCCAAAAAAACATTTTTGCCCTGACAACTGGGACCCACCAGCTACATCTTCGCACGCAAGGAAGTGCGTCCATATTACGGGCAAAAAAATGATTCTTCCCCATGATAGCTGGGACCCACCAGCTATATCTTTGCACGCAAGGAAGTGCCTCCTTATCCTTCCAGACAACTGGGACACACCTGGTCGAAGCGTAAGTAGCGTTGTCTGTCTGGTCGCGAACGTGTACGTACATATTGGTCGATCGATCTCTCTCCAATGATGAACCGTGGCCGAGCAAGCAGCGACACCTGTAGTAGTAGAGCCCCCGATGTAGTGGTTCAAGTAGTCCCTTCTAAACCGTGTACACATACGTACAGCCACATGCCAAAAAATACGGCCATGTAAGTACATACGGGCGGGGTCTCGAAAGCGTACTTGCGCATACGTACGGCCAGGGCTCGTGTACATGGAGAGGCAACGGATGGCAGCAACGGCGTCCTGTTCATCGGAAGCCAACTGGCTGGGTCGGAATGGAGAAATTGTGTCATGTTCATCGGGAGGCAACGGAATGCGCCGTGTTCATCGGGAGCCAACCAGCTTGGACGAAACAACTGAAATAGGGTCTGGCGTAGCGCAGTACGGAGGAAACAGTCTTCTATTTGATCGGCTACGGTCGAAAAAGGATCCTGTTGATCGGGAGGGGTGTGGCATACCACAAAACAGAGGAAACGGACTTTTGTTGGAGCGCCTACGGTCAAAACGAGGTCCTGTTGTCGTGGTTCAACACAACCACCTATGGGGCCATCGGCCCCTTTTGGTTCGGCAAGGGGGAAGGGCGCGTTGCACAAAGAGCGAAGACCGTAGAGCAGCACGATAGTGATGACACAGGCAGTTTTTACCCAGGTTCGGGCCACCGCGAGGCGTAAAACCCTACTCCTGCTTTGGTGGATTGATGAAAGGACCGTGTTGGAGATGCAGCGCTCAAGCCCAGCAAGGTTGCCTCGGGACGAGAGCAGCTACGCGCATATGAGTGTACAAGGATCCGAATCCTTTCTAAGGTTGCCATGGCCCTCCTTTTATAGGTCAAGGGGTTACCACAATGGCAAAACAGTCATTATCCAGTGATTAGATAGCCATAGTGCTATCATACCTCACTCTGCAGACAAGACAGGGTGCATTAAATGCACTGCTTAATGTCACATCACGGGGTAGCCCGGCAAGCCTTGCCGTGCTATTCATCCACCTTCTCGCCTGCCTGCGCGACACGCCTCTGGACGGGTGTCATTTGGGGGTGATCTTCCTCAGAAACGGCTGCCACGTGCCAAATAACAGCCACTTAATCACTTGGGGGCTCAACACCGCACCGATAGGTGACTTGCGTTGCTGTGAGGTGGAGCGGTGGAGCCTTGGCGGGGTGATCCGCCCTCGGCGTCCCCAGCAAGCTTGCCAGGGGAGTCTTGAGATTTGCCTTTGGGGTGACCTCGACCTTACCAGGCTTGCCTGCCCGACAAGGAAGGTTTTTCCTTAGTGATATCTTGCTCATTTAGCTTGTCTTGGTCTTCTTGATCCGCCCTTTGATTTCTAAAAGAGCTATCTCTTCTGCTTCTTGGATGCTTGGTGCTGTTCGCTTTGTTGTTGTCATGCCGGAGACTTGCCTGTCCGGGCACAAGTTAGGGGGAAACATACACCCCTGTTTGTGTACCTTGACAGAAGCCCCCGGGCCTGAGCCATACGTGTCGCCGGGCATGTTGGGTTAGGTCCAAAATGGTGCCCGGACACATGTGGATCAGGTGCATCTTGCTCCAAGTTCTTGGTCCTCCAATGCTTCTACCTCCTCATAATTGCTTGTTGCCTTTGCTCGCAATATCATTGGCCGAGGAGCCCGAGCTGTTGGAGGAGGTGGCCAGCATCAGGAAAGATGTTGCTGAGGAGGCCACCAAGATCGCTGCCACGGAGGGGCAGGAACACGCCGTCGGGGGCGCTCAGGTGCCCCTGAAAGAAGCAGAGAAAGCCCCTGGCAGTGCGTCAAGGTCAGGGGCATTGATTGAAGAGAAAATCCCCCTTCAAACCATGAGCCCTCCTCCCTCGTTTAGCGCCTCGACTGGGACCCCGCAGCCAACTTCAAGCCAATTGGCGTTGGTGCTGGCCCAACCCGGTCTTGGAGCCCCCAGTTCTTTGGCAGCAGCGAGCGCAGAACTAGATGAGGAGATCTAGCGCATCATGGCGCCATTGTCTCAGCAAATTTGAGAAATAGATGATTCTGTCGATGTGGTCATGAATCTGTCCTTCCTGGAGTCCGTGGCGGCGGGCATCAAGGAAATGCAGAATCGGTATGGTCAGAAATGGCAGGCACTCAAGGAGCAACGCAGTTCCGCCAACCGCGTGGACCAGAAGCTGAGGGACAAGGGTAGCGAGCTGCCCGATTGGCACGGCAAGCAGTTCCAAATTCTTTCGTGGCAACAGGACATGATCTCCATTGTGAAAGAGGATGTCGCCGCCCGAGAGGCCCGTCTGGCTGAGCGCACTGCGCTTCTAGACGCTAGGGAGAAGGGCATCTCTTCCCGGGAAGAGAGCCTCGAGACCACCATTCATGGCAAAGATGAAGAACTGGAGGCCCTTGTACAGCAACGCACCAAGGAACTAGAAGACAAGCAGAAGGCGGCCCTCGACGCGCTCTCCACTGATTCTGCCGCTCAGCTGAAAAAGGTTGCTGACGACCTTGCCGTGGCATCCATTGTCAAGGCTGGTCTTGATCAACAGGTGGCCAAACTGACAGAAGAGCTTGCCGGGAGTGCCAAGGAAGCCATGGCCCTTAAGGAGGAGGTGCAGAAAGCAGAGATCCTTCTGAAAGAGGTGCAAACGCAGCTTTCCTCCAATAGCCAAGACCTTGAGACTGCCAATGGCACCATTGCTGACATGAAGGCCAGGATTGGTCCCTGGAGAGCTCGGTTGAACCTGGCGGGGTCTGCGAGAAGCAGCTAATGAAGGATTTGGACAACGCAAGAGTCCTCCGAAAGGATGCAGAGGACAAGCTGGCGAACCAATCCAAGCGGGTTGACCTTTGGATCAAGAGCTTGGTCGACATCGCCGAGTGGCTCACTGCCTAGATTGCAACAATGGGCATGGAGGGGCCAGTCTTCTCGGTTGACAGGCATGAGGTCCTAAGCGTCAAGTTAGGGCTCTTCTTCAACAAGCTGATTGAAGGGCTGAAGACCCATGAGGAAGGAAGAGGCGCTCTCTTTGCAAGCGAGTCTCAAAAGCTCACCCACAATGCCCTCTTCATGGTCTTAAGTAACCTCGCCTATCGCTACCCCGAACTCAACCTTGCTGATGGCTTCAGGAAGCCCTCGATAGGCGCCAATGTTGCTGCTGCTAAGAAGAAAGCTGGTCCCTTTGCCGATAGGGTCCTCTCCGTCCCCACAGCTCCATAAGGCCACCAAGTCGGGCGTCGAATCATTCATGTCGCTGTGTTGCCCTATAACAAAACATTATGCATGTCTTGTGTTTAGATCCCGCACTTCTTTTGCTTGTGCTGAACTGATGTTTAATTAATTTCAAATGCATGCTATCCCTCTTGCGTTGCATCCATTGAAGTCCGTAAGGTTAGCTTATTTTTCGCGTGTTTTTGGTTGCATTTCGGTAGCATGCTGCCGCGATTGCTGTGAGGAGCAGGTCCTTAGCATCCAGCTGGCAAGGGCAAGTCCCGGCAAGTTTTTCCTTAGGAGTTTTTGACGCAGCCACCCACTTTGTTAAGATGGCTCGAAACAAGGCGGGGGCGCAGACAAATACAACAAGGTGCCATTGCACGGAAAGGCATAAACCATACGGAAAACATTGAATGACTGAGGGGAAAGCAAATGCAAACTCTGGAGATAAAATCAATGGGCAAGTTGACTTAGCTTTTGTCCATGCTTCTTTTATTCCCTGATAGCAGCCATTCTCCATGTCCGTGTGGCTTAGGAGACTGGCATTTAGCTTGCTGTTTTCGGATCCCCAGCAAGGGCCAAAGGGGATCATAGATCTCTCGCGGGCGACAAAACATGGTGCAAGGTAGGGCCAGTTTTTCTCTCTTTCCCCTTACACTTTTGACAATCTTACGGCGGTCGGCACAAATGTCACGCTGACGCGGAAGGCCTTGCTGGAGCATGCTTGCCGGGGCGTCAATCGACGGATTCGCACCAGCACTCTACTCAGGATTTTCCCTTACCAGGGCAAATGCTGGACCGACTTTCGTGCAGGCTTATCGACATCGATGACACTAAACCCAGTGTAGCTCGATCGTCGACCAGTGAAAGTGGCGGAGAGAGGGACCATGCACCTTATCACCTTGCCCCTTTTTCCAAATGGGGCCCGCATGGTGACCATGCTGCCTGAACTGTTCGGGGTTGTCGCACCACCGTCATCCCTTGCTCCTGCCGCCGTGGCAGCCGTGGCGAAGACAAATGATGCGAACTGGGCAGGGCGGGCGAAGGAGCGATGTCGCTTCCTTCCCGAACCGCTATGCCGCGTTTTTTCTTGGGCGTCATGGATGATGAAGCCATCGATGAAGAATAATATGATGAAGATGACGCGCTGCTTACACCCTCGGGTTCGCACAAGCGCTCCCCCTACCTGGCGCGCCAAAGATATTGTGGTTCAACATGGCCACCTATGGGGCCATTAGCCCCTTGTGGTTTGGCAAGGGGGAAGGGCGCGTTGCATAAAGAGCGGAGACCGTAGAGTAGCACGACAGTGATGACACAGGCAGTTTTTACCCAGGTTCGGGCCACCGCGAGGCATAAAACCCTACTCCTGCTTTGGTGGATTGATGAAAGGACCGTGGTGGAGACACAACGCTCAAGCCCGGCAAGGTTGCCTCGGGACGAGAGCAGCTACACGCGTATGAGTGTACAAGGATCCGAATCCTTTCTAAGGTTGCCACGGCCCTCCTTTTATTGGTCAAGGGGTTACCACAATGGCAAAACAGTCATTATCCAGTGATTAGGTAGCCACAGTGCTATCATACCTAACTCTGCAGACAGGACAGGGTGCATTAAATGCACCGCTTAGTGTCACATCACGGGGTAGCCCGGCAAGCCTTACCGTGCTATTCATCCAACCTCTCGCCTGCGTGCGTGACACGCCTCTGGACGGGTGTCATTTGGGGGTGATCTTCCGCAGAAACGGTTGCCACGTGCCAAATAACAGCCACTTAATCACATGGGGGCTCGACACCGCATCGATAGGTGACTTGCGTTGCTGTGAGGTGGAGCGGTGGAGCCTTGGCGAGGTGATCTGCCCTCGGCGTCCCCGGCAAGCTTGCCGAGGGAGTCTTGAGATTTGCCTTCGGGGTGACCTTGAACTTACCAGGCTTGCCTACCAGACAAGGGAGGTTTTTCCTTAGTGATATCTTGCTCATTTGGCTTGTCTTGGTCTTCTTGATCCACCCTTTGATTTATAAAAGAGCTATCTCTTCTGCTTGGCCTTATCTTGGATGCTTGGTGCCATTTGCTTTGTGTTGTCGTGCCGGAGACTTGCCTGTCCGAGCACAAGTCAGGGGGAAACATACACCCTTGTTTGTGTACCACGACACCTGTTCATCGGGAGGGGTGTGGCGTACCGCAAAACAGGACTCCACGGGCTACTGTTCATCCACCGTCTACTGCCTCACTCCAGCCTCCACGGGCTACTATTCATCCACCGTAGACTTCCTCCAGCCTCCACCTGCTACTGTTCATCCACCGTCGACTTCCTCCAGCCTCCACCAGCTGCAGTTCATCCACAGGCTACTGTTCAACCAGCCCTCCACAGGGTCCGGTTCATCCACCCCCAACCGGCTCGGGTGTGGCGGCCTCCTCGGTCGGGGTCTTGTTCATCTAGCGGCATTGGCCTACTACCACGGGGTCCTGTTCATCCAACCCCCATCGGGAAATGTTCATATAACCCCCAACAACGGTCATTGTTAATCAAGAGGCAGGTTCGATCGGCTTCAGTTAGCAGCAGTAGCGAAGGAATCGCTCGGGTTCACTTAACAGCCAAGGGATCGATCGCTCGGGTTCGGTAACGTAGCTAGTGCAATCGCTCGGGTTCAGTAACGTAGCTAGTGCAATCGCTTAGGTTCAGTAAGCGAATGCCTCGCTCGGGTTTAGTTAGAGCCCAACACTTCGCACACATGAGCATACGTGTACGAGAGAAACGTGCAAACCTCCATGCATCGCTCGGCCACGACCACCCACCGTAACCGGGAACTCCCCGAAATTTTCCTCGCCCTCGCTTCTACCACAATTTTTTTCGTCATGGACGGCCCAAAGAATGTCATGCAGATGCGTCCCCTGCCCGCCCAGGATGAAAAGCCCATTTTCTGTCATGATTTTTTGTCATAGAAGTAGGAGCCCACCACATCTATGATGATACATGGTTTTGTCACAATTATCATCATAGAAGTGTCATAAGCATGACAGAAAAAATTTCGTTCGGGCCAAAATGTCACGGATGTGTCTTTTTTTTGTAGTGCATTGCTTTTTGACAATGAGAGTGCTATTAAGATTGCTCATAATCCCATGCAACATTCTCGAACTAAGCATATTGAAGTTCGTCATCATTTCATTTGTGATCATGTTGCTAAAGGAGACATCAATCTTAAGCATGTTCGTACCGATAAGCAATTGGCAGATATATTCACCAAACCGCATGATGAAAAGGTATTTTGCCGCTTGAGAGGTGAATTGAATGTCATTGATGCCTCAAACTTGGAATAGATATTCCATTTGGATACATGCAAGGTATGAGAATTTTGTGACTAATCCTAGATATTTTTCTTATGATGATGATTATTTGTCTTGTATGTATATTTGCACCCTTGCATGTTATTGAACCCATGTAGGTACTTGGATGAGCCTCAATCTAGGACATTGCAAGTCACTCACATTTTGAGCAATTTCTACATCACCAAGTATCTATGGTTTGGTTGTTGAATTCAAGGAAGCATGAACTCACTCAACATATCCTTTGACTATTTCAATATATCAAATGTCAATTGGTATCAAGTTTCATGATTGTCAATTTGGATACACACAACTGCTATTCCTTGCAAAAACTAATCCATGTAGGAAGATGAACTTCAACTCCAAGAGATGCTCCCAACTCTTGATGGACTACATCAACCATGAGCATCCGACACAAGTTCAACTACATGATCAAGATCAAAACCACGACCCAAGGTATGTCATTCCATATTAGAGAAGCTTTGCTCCAAGACATGAGTTAAAGCAACTCAACAAGATGTGAATACATCAAAATGCTTAAACGAAAAATGGCAACCCCATTTTGAGCTTAACGAGGAGTATGACCTATGATCAAGTGATCTCACTTGACTCCTAAGTCAATATACTCTAACATAGGTGACTTTGTCGCCGACCACCTATAGATGAAGTTCTCTAGTATTCTTGTGTATGTTGAATTTCCATTGCATGTTTTCTTACTAGTGTGTTTCCCTTCTAATCTAAACAAAAACTTCATCTAGATCTCTTTTGTTTTCTACTTCTTGTGTCTCTGTACCTAAGTGTTAATTCATTGCTAATCCTTATGAAAATTCCTTGAAAATCTTTGGGAGATTTCATTTGCCAAGTGAGCTGAGATGACAAAATTTTCCTTTGTGCTGAACTCGGTCTCACCGATCCAAGCCCATCGGCTAGACCGAAACATAAGGTTTCCTTGTACACTGTTCATCGGTACAACCGACACAGACTAACTCGGTCTTACCGATGAGCACCCTCAGTGGCTCTGCTATCTCGGAGTCACCGATGGAGACAGATCGGCGTCACCAATTTCCCTGCTAAGAAAACATTCTGCCATTTTATATTGCCTATTTTCTTCAGCTCCACTCAATGATTCTTTTCCTCTACCAGCATCTTAAGCTACATGTTGCTTTGTAGTGTCTCTCAAGGACCACACCTACCTAACTCATGTTTCTGAAGTGCCCTTCTTGGAAATTGATGTTAAAGGGGGAGAGAGAGCACATCAAAGCTCATCAAATCAAACTTATCAGGAGAAAGAGAGCACATCTAAGCTCTTCTAAAGATGCATGTTAACAATAGGAGAGAAGTCACATGTCTTTAAGAGGGGAAAGACATGTTAGTATAATTGATTCTGTTTGCTCTGTTTTAATTGGTTCATCTTTGATCTGATTTATCTCACCCTACCTTCTCCCATTATCCAATGTTAGATTCATGGGGAGAAAGAGTCTATGGAAGGCTTAAGGGGGAGAAAAATCATTGGAACTTATTGCAAATCTTTAAAACTTTGGGGACATGTCTATGTCTAAATGAAGTACTCACTTGGAGTACTCACCTATTACATGTCATCCCAGTCTTGGTAATCTTGTGGATTTTGAAGTTATTTTGTTTGGAGTGTTCTTCTGTTATCTAACTTTGTTTTCTCAAGTTTACTCCTTCAAAAGTCTGCTCAAGAACCACAAGGTAAGTATATCATCACACTCATGTGCATGATGATCCCTTGCTTCTGCACATATTGTTTGCAAGAGGGATTCGTAAACATGAAGGTACATCTTTTAACCATATTATTTGCTCTGAGGCATATAGCCAAGATACATGTAACACATTACCTACTCTGTCATGCAATGCTTTCACATGTTCTTCTATCTTATCTTTACATGATTGCATACATGTAGGGGGAGCTTATGCATGTTACCTGTTTCTTCAAAGCTTTGCGTACTACTCTTCATATCATTTACTTAAAGCTTTGATGTATGTTGTCATCAATTACCAAAAAGGGGGAGGTTGAAAGCACAAGTGCTCCTTGGGAGATTTTGGTAATTAATGTCAACATATTTCTTGTTGGACTAATGGTTCTATCTAGTGTATTTCAGACAAGTTCAACAATGGCGTGGCAATGACAAGAGGATGTGGAACCCCTTCAAAATGCTAAGGACAAAGATTGGCAAAAGCTCAAGACTCTTCATCTTTATTTTAGTGATACAAGATTGCATTGAGTCCATAGGAAAGCCAATACTATTAAAAGGGGATGAGGTGTTGCTTAATGGCTTACTTGCTCAAGTGCTTAGTGATATTGCTCCAAAACCCTCAACCACTTTATCCATCCAAATATGTCCAAAACCTAAACTCCAACTTGGCCCCACCGATTCTTTCTATCCGGAGCGACCGAGTTCATATGACATAGCCACTGCCAGAAACCCTAATAGTTCGGTCTCACCGATACGGATCTCGGTCTCACCGAGATGGCCTTGCCAACTCCTTGATGTCAGTTGCAATTATTTTGGTCTCACCGAAATACTAATCGGTCTCACCGAGATGGCTTGACCAACTCTCTGTTTCCTTATTGCTTCACTTCGGTCTCACCAAGTTGATGCAATCGGTGCCACCGAGATGAGGTTTGCCCTAAGCCCTAGCACATTGGTCCCACCGAGTTGTTCTAGTCGGTCCAAGTGAGATTCCTAACGTTCACATTTTTGAACTGATCGGTGCCACCGAGTTTAACCATTTGGTCCCACCGAGATGAGTCAAATGTGTGTAACGGTTGGATTTTGTGTGGATGCTATATATATATATACCCCTCCACCCCTTCTCCATTTGTGAGAGAGCCATCAGAACGTGCCTACACTTCCACCATACATTTTCTGAGAGAGAACCACCTACTCATGTGTTGAGATCAAGAAATTCCATTCCTACCATTTGAACCTTGATTTCTAGCCTTCCCCAAGTTGCTTTCCACTCAAATCACTCTTCCACCATAGCCAAATCTGAGAGAGAGAGTTGAGTGTTGGGGAGACTACCATTTGAAGCACAAGAGCAAGGATTTCATCATCAACACACCGTCTATTACCTTTTGGAGAGTGGTGTCTCCTAGACTGGTTAGGTGTCGCTTGGGAGCCTCCGTCATGATGTGGAGTTGAACCAAGAAGTTTCTAAGGGCAAGGAGATCACCTACTTTGTGAAGATATACCCGAGCAAGGCAATTCCTTCGTGGGCGATGGCCATGGTGGGATAGACAAGGTTGCTTCTTCGTGGACCCTTCGTGGGTGGAGCCCTCCGTGGACTCGCGCAGCCGTTACCCTTCGTGGGTTGAAGTCGCCATCAACATGGACGTACGATAGCACAACCTATCGAAACTACGCCAAAAATCTCTGTGTCTCCATTGCGTTTGCAAACTCCAATCCCATCCCTTTACTTTCTTGCAACTTGCATGCTTTTCTCTTTCCGCTGCATATACTCTTGTCATGCTTGCTTGAAATGTATTGTGAGTGCTTTAACATGTGCTAAACTCAACCTTAACTTGAAGAAATTAAAAACTGCCACTTTTGCTTGTTAAGGGTCTAATCACCCCACCCCCCCCCCCCTGCTAGACCCCTCTTCTCGATCCTTTTAGATGTAGGTGATCATGAGTTATTATTGTTGACATTACCCTTGAGGTAAATAAGTTGGGAGGCGATACCGTAAGCCCCTATCTTTCTATATGTCTGACTAAGACTTTTGCTCTATAAATATGCCTTGAGTGTCAGCAATCATAGAAGACTAAATGATGGTTGAGTATGTGAACTTGCTATACAAAGCTCTTACATAGACTCTTTCTAAAAATATGATGAATTGTGATTGTTTCATTGACTGAGATCATAGTCTGTTAGTTTCCAATAAAGTTTATGTTTCATACTTTATCTTGTGGATGAATTGTTACTCTAGCATTAGAAGTTTTATGATAATATATTGTTGTTATGATAATGACCATGATGCTTCCATGTCTGTATTTTATTTTTATCAACACCTCTCTCTCTAAACATGTGGACAAGCGAGGTTTAAGCTTGGGGGAGTTGATACGTCCATTTTGCATCATGTTTTCATATCAATATTTATTGCATTATGGAATGTTATTTCACTTTTTAATACAATTCTTATGCATTTTCTCTCTTATTTTGCAAGTTTCACATGAAGAGGGAGATTGCCGGCAGCTGGAATTCTGGACCGGAAAGGGCTAAATCGGAGACACTTTTCTACACAACTCAAAATGAGTATAAAATTAACGAAGAATTATTTTGGAATATATAAAAATTATTGGTGAAAGAATTACCAGAGGGGGAACCACCAGGCAGCCACAAGCCTGGGGGCGCACCCTACCCCCCTAGGCACGCCACCCGAGCTTGTGGGAGCCCTGACAGGCCTCCAAAGCCCATATTCTGCTATATGATGTCATTTGACCTATAAAAATCAGAAGGAAGGTGTCCTGGTGGAACACGATCACCTATGGGGTCATCAGCCCCTTGTGGTTCGGCAGGGGGGAGATCATGTAGCACAAAGAGCGGAAGCCATGGAACAGCACGGCAGTGGTGATGCTGGAGGCTTTTACCCAGGTTTAGGCCGCTGAGAAGTGTAAAACCCTACTCCTTCTTTGGTGGATTGAAGGGAGGACCGTAGTGGAAACGCAGCGCTCAAGCCTGGCAAGATCGCCTCGGGGAGAGCAGCTACGCGAGTATGAGTGTACAAGGGTCTGAATCCTTTTTTAGGTTGCCATGGCCCTCCTTTCGTAGGCTAAGGGGTTACCACAGTGGCAAAATAGTCATTATCTACTGATTAGATAGCCAATAGTGCTATCATACATAACTCTGTCAGTTAGGACAAAGTGCATTAAATGCACTGCTAGGTGTCATGCTGAGGATGCAGCCCGGCAAACCTGCCGCACCGCTTAATCATCTTCTACCTGTCTGCATGACATGCCTCTGGACGGGTGTCATACAGGGGGAATCTCCCTTCCAAATTGCTGCCACGTGCCAAATGACAGCCACTTAATCACTTGGGGGCTCGACACCACACTATTAAGTGACTTGCGTCGCTGTGCGGTGGAGCAGTGGAGTCTTGGCGGGGATATTTACCCTTGGCGGCCCCGGCAAGCCTGCCGGGGAAATCTTGGGACTTGTTCTTGGTAAGGCCTCGACCTGACCAGGCTCGCCTGCCTGGTATGGGAGGTCTTTTCTTAGTGACACCTTGTTCCCTTGGCTTGTCTTGGTCTTCTTGGTCCACCCTTTGATTCCTCAAAGAGCTATCTCCCTGGCTTGGTCTTGTCTTGGGAGCTTGGTGTTGTTGTATCCTCGCCATTGCGCCTGTGTATAGTCTAAGCAACACACATGAAGGTTCGTTGCACCGACAGGAGCCCCCGGGCCTGGCCCGAACGTGTTGCCGAGCACCGTTGGGGTAGGCCCTATCAGGTACACAGGCGGGGCGCTTGCGGTGGCTCTCTTCTTGATATTTTCCTTGCTTCTTCATTAACCTGTGCTTGAGTCAGTTTCCGGTTTTCCCGTGCATCGTGCAAGATGTCGTGGGAGAGATTTATGCCACGATCTATGGGCCGCCCACGTCCCACGTTCACGGGGCGGTAACTGCCATTCCACTAATTCCCCCACCCCTGCCGTTTCCGACATGTATACCGCATGCATTGCGCAGGGTTGGTGGCGGACGCGGAGGGCATGGGAATGAGTGCCATGGCAGAAAGCCAGGCGCCACGGATAGGCGTAGGAGGTCGGTCTTGATTTTGTGTGCCATTGGTGACGCAGAGGAGTCGAATTGGTGGAGCGGGGCAGTTGCCTCCTGGGTGAGGAGCCAGCCCCCGGCCCCGTTTGCTTATAAAAGGGGACGTGGGTGAGGTGCTCGCTCACACCCATCTCCTCCTCCTCCCATCTGATATCTTCTCTCCACCATGGTAAGGGGGAGAGGGCGTGGTGGTACCCCGGCAGTGGCGACGAGGGTTTCTGCTCGACAACGCCTCCCTCCTCCCGTTGGGGATGCAGGGGCTGAGCCCAGTGTAGGAGAAGGCGGTAGAGGACGAGGACGCGGCCGCCGTGGTGCCCGGGGGCGAGGAGGGAGGGGCGGTGCCTTGATCGCTCCTCCTCCAGTCGCCCTGGGCCCGAATGAAGGACACGTCGGGGACCAGCCACTGGAATTCATCGTCAAGCTGCGCGGGCCCCTGCGCAGTTGTCTTTGGCTTCCATCTCCATTTGCAAGAGTGATGGAGGTTGAACAGACGCCAGGGCTGAGGCTACACATGAGGAGCTGCTGCAATGGCAGCATGTGGGCGGACGTAAAGTTCCCTGCACCTCATGTCATGCTTCTCCGGCGCAGCTGGAAGACCTTCCCTCGTGCCCATAGCTTGGCGGCGGGGCATGTCCTTCACTTCAAGTTAATGGATGACACCCTGCTCTCTGTCAAGGTCTTTGGGCGTTCGGGTGCTCGCTTAGGGTGCTACGCGGAGAGCTCAACTGACGATGAAAGCTCCTCCTTGAGCGGCAGCGACGAGGAGGACAGCGATGGCGATGACAGCGGCACCGATGGGGAGGACGATGGCTCCGACTCCGGCTGAACACCAGCCGCATCGTCACCGTCAGCGGGAGGCCAGCGACACCACCATCTGCACCTGCATCTTTTCTCCAGCAAGGTGATTTGCTGGGGTGTTGGGTGTGGATGGTGTCTCCGCCTCCTCCAGCAGTCTTCCAGCTGGACCCCGACAGGCTTCCCCATGGACTCCGGCTTCGTCTTTTCTGCCAGTGTCCATGCTGCCGCGTCCTGCTGGCCCTGGTGGCGGTGAACAGGGCATCGCCTAGCTGCTCTCCCCACCGCCAGGTAGGGGGAAGCGCTTGCGCGAACCCGAAGTCGTGAACAGCGCATCAATCTTCATCATCATCTTCCTCATCATTAGCTTCATCATCCATGGCACCCAATAAAAAGTCTGGCGCAACAGCTCACCCTTCCACCTCGAAGGCCCCCTCGCATGCGGCCACTAATGCTATGGGAGCTGCGACGGCACTGGGGGACGCGGGCGCCGTGGAGGACGTGACCGGCGCAGGCGGCGCTGATGTCATTCCCCCTACGGCTGAAGCGGGAGTGGAAGACGCCAGGGGAGGACGGCATCAAAAGTGTCCCGACGGCCGTGTTCCACAAGGCGCAGGTGGGGAGAATGTTCAGTCTCCACCCCCCCCCCACTACGCTGGAGGGCGCAGCCGCAGCGACAACGCCCGCTCTGGCGCGAGTCGCGACCCCCCAGTTGTCCCTGTTACAGGCACAGCTACGGGGCATGCGCCTTCCCCAGTGCAGGGTAACCAAGACGAAGCACCAAACGAGGTCGTCAACCCCTAGGCGCATCCTTCTCATGACCATACCGCCATGGCGACTGGCTCGCGGTGACGAGAACACGGCGCTGCCACTACCGATACCGTCAGGAGTCGAGCGACGTCGTGATCTGCGTCGTCATCTATCCCAAGCACTGCTTCGAAAGCCATGGCGCTAGCCCAACTCCTGCTGAGGTTCCCGCCAGCGGCCGACTAAATGGATGAGTGGAGAGCCACCATTCAGAGTTTGATCGGTTTTGCCGAAGCGGAAGGATCATAGCGGGCAGGCCCGCCACGGCACCCGCAAATAGCAACCACGGCCCGAGCCGCTGACCGTGTCGAGGGGGCCACTCCAACGGTGCAATCCCCTCCACGACAGTGAGCGCAGAGGCTGCAGCCCGAATCATGCGACCAGGAGCCCGATGAGGCATCAATGGCTTCATCTGATCCTCGGGCCCGTCGAGATCAGCGGTAGGTCCTGGAAGATCGGCGAAGGGAAGACGCGCGCATCACTATCGAACGACGCTGCGAAACCCGCCGCCAATCTGACAGGCGCAATGGCCCAGACGTCGACGAACCCGCGCCCAGTGAAGGCAGGTACTTGCCTTTCGAGGTTGGGTGCCCTGCCTTCACTCGCAAGTTGTGGCAAGTCCGTTGGCCATCTGCCCGTGTTTTCAAACCAGAGATACCAGAAAAGTATGATGGAAGGCTCAACCCGACAGAGTTCTTGAGCATCTACACCATCGTTGTTCAAGCCGCCGGAGGAAGAGATGAGAAGGTGTTCGCCAACAACTTCCCTTTGGCACTCAAGCCAAACATGAGGTCATGCATGATGCACCTGCCGGAGAATTCCATTTTGTCCTGGGCTGACCTGTGCAATGAGTTTGTTGGTGCCTTCACGGGCGGCCATCAAGAACCAGGACGGCCGAGTGATTTGCAGCTCCTTCCACAAAAGGAAGGGGAGAGTTTGTGGAAGTACATGCAGAGGTTTAGCCGGGTGCACAGGAACATTCCAGATATCCACCTAGCAGCTATGATTGCCGCATTCTAGTCTAACGTGCGCAACAGGAGGATACATTCCAAGATGAACGCCCGGTTGCCCAAGACTGTGAATGAGCTGCACACCTTGGCGCATAAGTGTACCCGTACAGAGGAAGGGAGGCAACTCCCCGGAGAAGTGGACGGCATTGAAGTCGACTCAGAGGATGACGATGATGCCACTAACCCGAAGAGGAAGAATAAAAAGCGCAACAAGAAGCGCAAGGAAAAGGCGGTGCTAGCAGTTGAGGGTTCTGGCACTCCTAGTACCGGCAAGATGGCCAAGACCGAAGCCCCGGCAAGGAAGTTGCCGCGTGCACTGATTGCCGGGAGGCTGCGGCGGCCGAAAAGGCTGGGAAGGCTGACGGACCGTACTGCAAGATCCACCGAACCAAGGGCCATGACCTCCAAGAGTGTCACCAACTTGAGCAACTTGTCAAGAAGCAGAAGGCTGAGTACAAGAAGCATGACAAGGAAAGAGACCAAGAAGGTGCTGGCGGTAAGGGCCAAGGTGACAGAGGAGGCCGCTGCGGCAAGATTCCCCGGCATCAAGAAAAACCTGCTAGAGGCCATGAGAAGAAGGAAGGTGATGACGAAAGTGCTGAAGGAGATGAAGAGGAAACCAGTGAGCAAGAGTTCCAGAAAGCCACTGAGCCCCTGTGCATTGACGGAGGCGCATCTTTGCACTCCTCTCACCGCCAGCTTAAACAGTGGGCATGTGAGGTCAATGCCGTAGAGCCAGCGGTAGACTCCCGGAAACCACTCAAATGGTCCCGCATGCCCATCATCTTTGATGAAGAGGATCACCCCGACCGCACCATCGCGGAAGGGTGCTTGCCGTTGTTGGTTTCACCAACAATCCGCAACCTTAAGGTCACAAAGATGTTGGTTGACGGTGGGGCAGGGTTGAATCTGATTTCCCCTAAGGTACTCAGGAAGTTGCAAATATCAGATGAAGAGCTCAAGGTTACAAGCACTTTTCAACGAATCAACCCCGACAGGAGTCGTCCTAAGGGAAAGATCACACTGTCAGTGACGTTTGTTGAAGAATTGAACTACCGGACCGAGAAGATTGTGTTCGACGTGGTCGAGCTTCCTTTGTCGTGCAATGGGATTCTTGGTCGTCCAGCTCTGGCAAAATTCATGGCGGCATCCCACTATGCCTATAATACTCTGAAGATGCCAGGACCAATGGGCGTCATCTCCATCCCGTCAGACAAGAAGGACACCATCATATGCATGGATAAGATGTACCGGGATGTAGTCGCTGCCGAGGCCGCAGAAGCTACAGTTCCCGCCAAGGAAAACAAAAGAGGAAAGAAAGCAAACGGGGAAGCCGGCAAAGAATCCGGGAAGCGCGCCACTCCGGAGTGTGCTGCACCCGTCGATGATTTGCCAGAGAGTTCCACTAGCAAGAGATCCAAAGTTGCTTCGCCTGCTGTGAAGAGGGTCCCGGCAGGGCTGGTTGGCACTGATCGTACATTCACCATCAGCTCCACCCTTGATGATAAATAGGAAAGCGCGCTCATTGCCTTCCTGCGGGCAAATGTTGATGTGTTTGCTTGGCAACCATCTGACATCCCCGGTGTTCCCAGGAAGGTAATCGAGCACCACCTTGCTGTCTGCCCTCATGCTCGGCCCGTCAAGCAGAAAGTTGGAAAACAAGCTTTTGAGCGGCAGCAATTCATTGACGAAGAGATCAAGAAACTTGAAGCAGCTGGTTTGGTCAGAGGAGTGTTGCATCCAACATGGTTGGCGAACCCGGTGGTGGTGCACAAGGTGAATGGGAAATGGAGGCTTTACATAGATGTCACATATATGAACAAGGCATGCCCGAAGGACCCTTTCCCCTTGCCGCATATCGACCAGATTGTGGATTCCACTTTCGGGTGCGATCTGCTTTCCTTCTTGGATGCATACTCCGGATACCATCAGATATTCATGTCTAAGGAAGACGAGGAGAAGACCATGTTCATAACCCCTTGTGGCACATACTGCTTTGTGCGAATGCCCTTCAAGTTAAAGAGCGCTGCGTCCGCTTTTGCAAGGGCAGTGCAAATTGGGTTTGAGTCTCAGTTGCACAGGAATATTGAGGCTTACATGGATGATATAGTGGTCAAAACCAAGGATAGATCAATGCTCATTCAGGACTTGGAAGAGACCTTTGCAAACCTGGCGCGCCAAAGATGTCGTGGTGGAACACGATCACCTATGGGGCCATCAGCCCCTTGTGGTTTAGCAGGGGGAGATCACATAGTACAAAGAGCGGAAGTCATGGAACAGCACGACAGTGGTGACGCTGGTGGTTTTTACCCAGGTTCGGGCCGCTGAGAAGTGTAAAACCCTACTCCTACTTTGGTGGATTGAAGGGAGGACCGTAGTGGAAACGCAACGCTCAAGCCCGGCAAGATCGCCTCGGGGTAAGCAGCTACGCGCATTTGAGTGTACAAGGGTCCGAATCCTTTTTTAGGTTGCCATGGCCCTCCTTTTATAGGCTAAGGGGTTACCACAGTGGCAAAACAGTCATTACCTACTGATTAGATAGCCAACAGTGCTATCATACCTAACTCTGTCAGTTAGGACAAAGTGCATTAAATGCACTGCTAGGTGTCACGCTGAGGATGCAGCCCGGCAAGCCAGCCGCGCCGTATAATCATCTTCTACCTGTCTGCATGGCACGCCTCTGGACGGGTGTCATATAGGGGGAATCTCCCTTCCAAATGGCTGCCACGTGCCAAATGACAGCCACTTAATCATTTGGGGGCTCGACACCACACTGATAAGTGACTTGCGTCGCTGTGCGGTGAAGCGGTGGAGTCTTGGCAGGGATATTTGCCCTTGGCGGCCCTGGCAAGCCTGCCGGGGAAATCTTGAGACTTGTTCTTGGTGAGGCCTCGACCTGACCAGGCTCGCCTGCCTGGTATGGGAGGTCTTTTCTTAGTGACATCTTGTTCCCTTGGCTTGTCTTGGTCTTCTTGGTCCGCCCTTTGATTCCTCAAAGAGCTATCTCCCTCGTTTGGTCTCGTCTTGGGAGCTTGGCGCTGTTGTATCCTCGCCATTGCACCTGTGTAAAGTATGGGCAACATACCTGAAGGTTTGTTGCACCAACAGAAGGTTTCGGGATGAAGAGCCACCGTCTCGAGGCGAAACCTAGGCAGGAGCACTTTTGCTCTCCGGCGAAGTGATTACTCAGTGGAAACTCCCCTCCGGAAGGGGGAAATCGAAGCCATCATCATCACCAAGGATACTCTCATCATGGGAGGACTAATCTTCATCAACATCTTCACCAGCACCATCTCATCTCAAACCCTAGTTCATCTCTTGTATTCAATCTTTGTCTCAAAACCTCAGATTGGTACCTGTGGGTTAGTAGTAGTGTTGATTACATCTTGCAGTTGATGGCAGTGGGTTTATTTGGTGGAAGATTATATGTTCAGAACCTTAATGATATTGAATACCCCTCTGATCTTGAACATGAATATGATTTGTGAGTAGTTACTTTTGTTCTTGAGGACATGGGAGAAGTCTTGTCATAAGTAATCACAAGCAAACATACCCATGCGTTGCAACGGGGGATACACTGTACATGACCTCGAAAACGGCAATGAAAAAAATAGAAAATATTTTTTTCATAAATTCAATCTTTTCAAAAAATGTTCAAAATTTAAAAATTATGTGATAATCAAAAATTTGTTCATGATTTCAAAATTGGTTAATGTTTTAAAGTTTTTAGTTCACGTTCAAAATAAGTTCAAATTTCCAAATTCCAATTTTTTTCGAAATTACACATGTTGATCATCTTTTTAAAAATTGTTCACGTTTCAAAAAAAAAGTTCACCGTATTGAACAAAAATGTTCACTGTGTATAAAAAGTGTTCATCTTGTATAGAAATTTTGTTCAACATGCATGAAAAAAGTTCATCATATATTTTAAAAATGTCCAATCTATATTTGAATATTGTTCACCGTATACTACGAAAATAATTAGTGTATATTTAAATTTACTTTCAAAATACTGTTCATAATTCAAACAAATTGTTCTGAATTCTATTTTTCAGAATTTCAAAACATGTTCACATTTTTGAAAAAAATATTTACCTTTTTCAAATTTTGTTCACTACTAAAAAATAGTTCACGCTATTATTAGAATTTTATAATTTGTGCATGACTTTTTAACATTTTTTGGATAAATTTTCTTCACATTTTCTTCAATGAAATGTTGAAAACGGATCTGCCATTGTCATTACACTTCAATTTTAGTGTCCCTTCTTGGTCGTCTGATGTTGCTAGCTCGGGTGGACAGCCTCGCTAATATCTAGTGTGAGGTCGGTAGTTTGATTCCAATTATTTCTATTTTATTTTTCGTATTTTGTTCCAGGTCTGTGAATTGGGCTGGCCCGTTTGCGCGCGCTCTAGTTAAAACTGGTGTTCGATCAATAAAACTGGAGTTCAATCACTGAGATTGACGTACGATGTACGAAGGGACGTAAAAAAGGACTTTGACCAAAAAAAGTGGAGAAACAATCCTCCCTTTAATATTAGGTATAGATATGAATTTGGTATTCGTTCGATGTTTTGATGATATGTTAGTTGTTGCTTCCTTTAGTGGTGTCATGTGAATGTCGACTACATGACACTTCACCATCGTTGGGCTAAGGGAAGGCATTGTGGATTAGTAATTAGATGATGGGTGCTAGAGTGACAGAAGCTTAAACCCTAGTTTATGCGCTATTCCGTAAGAGGCTGCTTTGGACCCATATGTTTCATGCTATGGTTAGATCTATCTTAATTCTTCTTTCGTAGTTGCGGATGCTTGTGAGAGGGGGTAATCATAAGTGGGAGGCTTGTTCAAGTAAGAACAGCACCCAAGCATCATTCCACCCACATATCAAATTATCAAACTAGTGAACGCGAATCAAACATACATGCTGAAAGTGACTAGATGAAATTCTTGTGTGTCCTCAAGAACACTTTGCTTATTATAAGAGACTGTTCCGGACTGTTCTTTGCTACAAAAAGGATTGGTCTACCTTGTTGCACCTTTATTACAATTGCTACTTGTTGCTTATTACAAATTGCCTTGCTATCAAACTACTTGTTACCAATAATTTCAGTGCTTGCAGAAAATACCATGTTGAAAACCGCTTCTCATTTCCTTCTGCTCCTCGTTGGGTTCGACACTCTTACTTATCGAAAGGACTACAATTGATCCCCTATACTTTTGGGTCATCATGGAGTGCCATAGGGGGCGCCACCGCAGGCGAAAGTATGGTTGTCTGCATGCCATATTTGATTGGGAGGAGGGATATGATGACTATCAACATATCATCGGGGAGGCTGCTGATGAAGTTTAGACCCGCCGGAGTCGCTTGCGGTTCTTGCTTGACCCGCCTCCACTTGTTGGCAGCCTCGTCCTCCACCTATGGAGTCTCCTTGGTAGTGGCACTATCTGATAGGAGTGGAGGAGTGGGAGGATAGGGAATATTTAGTTAGAGCAGGGCAGAAGAAAAGTGTATTGGTAAGTAGAAGTTAATAGGTAGGAATAGACTTAATAGAGTCCGAAAATGGAATCCCAATTAGTTGCTTAAATACTACACAATTCCTCTGATATTGCTAGGTAAGTCAACATGCAGATACTTGAAAAGAACACTTACTTCGAACAAAGTCTGGACGGATGATATCGTCGGGGAAGTTAGCATATATGATATGACCAGGCTCTTTTAGGTGCAGTGCAATTTTAGTGCCAGCTTTCACTACATAAAACTTAGAAATTTCTGTCCAAAGGCCCGCGCCAAAATAGGAGTGACCTTGTTCATAAAGTTTCATGGAAGCAATGATTGTAAATCCATGGTTTGTGTTCAATATGACATCCCTGGAGTCTTCACTTATGTAAAGGCCAAGATTGTGTACTAAAGTTGCTGTTGCAAAGCAAGGGATGTACTACAGAAAATGATAAGATTGTTAAATAATAGGGTAACATGCAAATATGGGGATAATTGAAAGAACAGTACAACAGTTGAAATCAAAGGACAAAAATTTATAATTAAACAGAGAGTATAACCATGATGTCATGCAATTATGAGAGTAATCGAAAGAACAATACATCATTAATTTGCCTAATATAGAAAGAAGAAAAAACCCTTTGACATATATGCTGCATCTGGCACCTTTTATCCAAATGTAGCAATATATAGTATATGTTCAGAAAAGTAGGTCATGTCAACTAAGGTAGGGTGAAATTGAACATACCGTGCGATTCCTGAAGTCATCTGGTATGGTGAGATGGAACTCCTCGGCTCTCTGGCCGAGGCCGCATAGGCCAGATGTCTCCTTGCACTGTACACTCTATGAATGAAAGAAAACCCTCAAATCAGCTAGAAGAAAAATGAATTCATGGCGATTTAGGCCGGGTGATTAAAAGGGGCAGGCGGGCTGGGATAAGAGATGAGCGAATATTTCAGTAAATTAGTTACCAGGTTTTCCATGAGAAAAACCTCCAATACCACGGATTCCCCAATCGGGCGGAGCTGGTCAACGGCGAGCAGAGTCAAGAAAGTCGGTGGCGATAGGCAACGGCAAGCGGCAGTTGCGAAATGTGATGGGGTTTGCCGGCAACAGGCGACAGCGACAGGGGTCGAGCTAAGTGGTTGTCCCGGTGATAGGCGGTGACATGCAGAGTCACAGAGGAGTGTAGGTGCAACTGGGGACCGGGGGGTGGCGAGCGGGGGTGAGGGTTTTGTGATGTGGGGGTGCTGAGCATTTTCTTTTTTCCTTTTTGAATTGGGTGGTGAGGGTTTTCTGTCCCAGAACCAAAATGCGTTTCGAAGGCAGGTTTGGTAGACCCAACGATGTGTGATTAACATCACTCCATTGTGAGGGTGATACGGACAGCCATTAGATATGTGTACATCCTATGGCGCGGACGTGCAATTCGTGGGGATGCGTTCTGGCCAATCAGAACACACGTGCCGTGGCACAATGAAAGTCATCGCACACGGTTCCAATCTGGGAAAATCACCAAGGTTCAGGGTGGGTCCACATTTCCTTCGTCTGTTGACTCTGAAATTTTTACCTACGCTAAACATTCACCCTAATATGCACTGTATGTGTTCAAATATTTTTCCAACTCTCCACACGTAGTTGTGCATGTTGTGGGCAAACGGTTGCTAGTATAAAATTGTGTGGGAAGACCGAAAGTAACACAGATGATTCACGCTAATAAGCTATGTGTGATGTGGGCAATCATATGTTAGTCTAAGAGAAGCATAAAATTCCGTCAACCAAACTGATTGCATACTCATCCAACATCTAGACATAAGTAAACATAGATATAAGCATACTCAGGCATGGATAATAAGCATACTCAAGCATTGTTCAACCATGCATAGTTCAACCAATATTAAGCATACTCAAGCATAGTTATAATTAAGACACTACATAGCCATAGTTCAATCCCACATCTCATTTGGCGGCAGGCCTAAACAAAGGTGAAGCTTCTCCCGGTACCCAGCGTACGTGGCGTGCGCCACCCTGAGAGAATACTTCTGCTTGAAGGAGCCAATGGCTCGTCCTCTTGCATGCGCCAGAACACTTGCATACTCATGATGAAGGATTTGTTTGCAGAACGGGCGTCTAAATCCCCGATTCCAGGTCCTCACACACCTGTTATGCTTTCCTAGATAAAGCACCCTGAGCTCTTTCTTCTTGTACCTCCTCTAGGTATCTTCATCCTCGTTGTCGACATCCTCAGATAGCACCTATACATATAGTTAAAATGTGGCGTCAGTATATTTTATAATGCGAATCCAGTAGGCAGAGTTTATGAGACATAATATAATGTGTGACAGCGTGAATCATAAATCATCAAGTGATATTGATGAAAGCAATGCATAAATTGAGATCACACAACTTAGTGCAACAAAATTAAGAATCTGGTTGGTTTGCTACCAACATTTGGCAAAAACAAAAGTTGCCAGCACTTGGCAACCTTTGTGAGATTGGCAATGAACATTGGTATGCAACCAATCTCTGGCGAAAATTAGCAGTTGCCAAAATTTTTGGCATGCCAACTTTTGGCATCAAACCAATTTACATGTCGAAAAGTAGGATATCAAAATCAATTCTCAAGATCTGGATACGAACTATTATCACGAACACTAACCCTAGTCGGATTATCTGCAAAAAAATCATTTGTACAGAACAAACAATAAATCACTAACCCTGGCCGGATTATTAGCAAGAATTTGGTTCATTTTTTTAGCGCAATCATCTATGTACATACCAATCTGGAAAAAAATTGGCATAAACATTTATCTAGGACATTCAAAATCAATTCTCAAGATCTGGCTATGAATTATTAGCAGCAACACTAACCATAGTCGTATTATTGGGAAAAATCATTTGTACAGAGCAAACAAATAATCACTAACCCTAGTCGGATTATTAGCATGATCATTTGTACATATCTCACTTATCAACAGCTAGCAGTTATCATTTGTACCATTCAAACAATCAATACACTACAGGGATCTAACAAATCTTACTCTTATTTCATGGATTGAGAGTTGAGAGAACATAACCATAGGATTTATATTCCAAAAAGGGGGGAGCATGACTAACCAGAGAAAAGCTAGGATATATTTGCCACAAAATGGGTATAGATGACTAACCTGTTCTCCATCGTCGTTGGAGTCGTCGCCGGAGTCGCTGTGGACCTTCGGCTCTGGCTGGGGAAGCACGACGGCGGCGACGATGCAAGGTCACGCTTCTGCCCACGTGCGACCTCGTCGGCGGCGACAGCAACCTCTATGCCCAGCTGCACGTGGTGTTCAGGTGCTTCACCAGCCATGGCGTTGCCACTCCCTCTGAAGGTGCGCTTCGACGGCATCCTCATACACCTTAGACGGCGGTGACGGCTAAGAACGGCGTCAAGGATGCAGGCGGGGAGAGAGGATCGTGTGTGTAGCGAGAATGGGGGGAGCTGTCGCCTATTATAACCAGCGGCTCGGGCGTGCCATTAATATGGAGCAGTGGGAGCTAGGCGGGCGGTGGTCAAAGGCCTGGCTCACCTCCCAGTGAGCCTGTGCAGCGGACTGCTCGCATGGCATGCCTCCCGTTAGTTCACACAGCTGCTCGCACATCTGCCGGTGACACTGCGCAGTGAACATGCCTCCCATCAATTCACACGCCTGCTGGCACGCCTTTCGATCTACCTGTGCTGCAGACTGCTCGCATGCGTCCCGTCAATCCACGCCTGCTCACATGGCATGTAGGACGCGTGGCGGCACGTATATTATTTTTATTTTTTGATAAGGATTAATTATGCTACTTTATTACTTAACCGAATCATGGCACGTACATTGTTAGTCTAATGCCCACGGTTTCAATAAATAAACTGTTTGCGATATTGTATTCCAATTATTAATAATCTCTCGTTTGTAAGAAGCTTATATCAAAATTTGTCTCGAATTTGACAAAAGAAACAACATCACAGTCTATTGGTGTCGATATAACACCACGACAAGTTTCATGAATAAGTTTTGGATTTACTGGAATTTAATAATCAAGATTCTCAATGTTTGAAATTTCTTGCCATTTCTTGCATTGGGGACTAAACATGCACCCAAGGACACACGTATGATTTGCTAGTCCATTTTTGTACACTATTGCCTGTGCATGTAGTTCAAATTTGATTTTTACACATTAAATCCCTAGGAAATCAATCAATGTATAAAAACGTCTGAATGATCCTTTGAATATTTTTTTTCAAATTTTAACACGACACTCCTTTGGTCACATGTTCACTGCAGTAAATGTTTGACATGCCTCGAAGTGGCGATGGTGGTGCGGTGGGTGGGTGGGTGGGGGGTGGTCTGGCACACTAACATGTCGTGATCCTTCATGTGGGATTGGACGGTTTGTCAAGCATGTGCCATTTCAAAGCCATGAGTTGGGTATTTAAAACATTACACAATTGTTTCATACATATGTTTGGGCCACATGCATGCATTATATCGGTGGTCCTCGGACACTCGCTCGCATGGTTATCAGTGATGCGCCCATTCGTTATCCCGCGCAGGTTATCACTTTGACAAATAGCGAGAGGCATGGCCAAAGGTGGATTCATCTTGGCCTGTATTACGGTGTAGATCATGGTGAGATTCTGGACCAAAGTTCGAGCTTGTGAGTACAGACATGAATCCCTCCCACCGGCTCAAAGTGAGGCGGACTACGCGTCGTGACCCTCCATGTGGGGCATTTCCGATTTGCGAAGCAAGTGCCACACATCAAAGCTATGCATTGGGTATTCAAACATCACACAACACCTCTTTGGGCCACACATGCAGGTGGTGGTTGTCCTAGGAGACTCATTCGCATTATTATCGGCGACGCTTCCATCCATGGGCCCGTGAGGTCCATCACTTTGATCTACAACGAGAGAGGTTAATTTGACCAAGGAGGATTGTTTTTGGTTTGTGTTACAGTAGGAGTATATAGTGCGCGTCGAAGAGGGGGGGAGGGGGACCAGCATATATACTACACGTCGTGAACCTCGCTCCGTGTGGGGACTTTATGGTTTCCGAGGTAGTGGCACATCGTCAAAGTTGTGCATTAATTATTGGGTATTCAAACATCACACACCACCTCCACACATATGTTTGGCCCACATGCAAGCGGTGGTTGTCCTCTGGCAGTCACTCACGTGGTTATCAATGATCCTTTCCATCTATGGGCCCACTTGGTCCATCACTTTGATCGATAGTGAGAGAGGTTAATTTAACCTAGGAGGGGATTGATTTTTGGTTTGTCTTACAGTAGGTAATGGTGAGATTACATAGTATAGCTTGACCGCATGTGTACATATGAATCCCTCCCACCAGATAGAAGTGGGAGGGAGGGGATCGGACCAGCACATGAGGCGTCATGAACCTCGGTCCGTGTTGGGACTTTACGGTTTCCGAGGCAGGCGCCGCATCAATGTTGTGCATTGGGTATTCAAACATCACACAAGACCTCCATACATATGTTTGGGACACATGCGGGCGGTAGTTATCTTCGGGTAATCTCCCTCGCGTGGTTATCGGCGGCAAGCTCATCCCCATGCCCGCGTGGTCGTCCATCACTACGACCAACAAAGAGAGAGGTTACCAAGGTGGATTTCTTATTGGTTCATTTTACGATATAGGTAGGTCATGATGAGATTAATTCCAGACCAAAGTTTGAGCGCACGTGTACACATGAATCCCTCTCACCGGCTCGAAGTGGGGGGGCATGCTACATGTCTTGAACCCACTCTTTGTGTGGGGACTTTCCGGTTCCAAAGCATGGTGCCACATCAAAGTTGTGCATTGGGTATTCAAACACCACACAACACTTCCATATACATATGTTTGGGCCACATGTAGGCTGTGGTTCTATTCGGGCACTCCCTCGCATGGTTATCAGCGGCAGGCCCATCTGTGGGGCTGCGTGGACGTCCATCACTTCGACTGACAACGAGAGAGGTTACCAAGGTGGATCCTTGGTCCGTGTTATAGTAGGTCTTGGTGAGATGCCCTCCCACCGACTCAAAGTGTGCGTGTGTGTGTGTGTGTGTTGTGGGGGGTGGGAGGCACTACTTTGTATGTCCTAAACCTCTGTGGGGTTGGGAATGTCCGGGTTGCGAGGCACATGTGCCACATCAAAGTTGTGAATTGGGTATTTAAATACCACACCACCCTTTTCATACATATAGTTGGGCCACCCGCAGGTGGTTCGTGGTCTCACCCATCTCGCGCCACAAGCACATTTGTGGGCCCGCACAACCCACCTTTGACTGGAAGTGAGGGGGGTTGACCATGATGGATTCCTGTAGGTTTTGTGTTACGATAGGGTGAGATGCTAGAACTAGCTATTTCGGAGCATGCGTTCATAACTATGATACCTGTCCTACCGACACGAAGTAGGGGGTGGACGAGCAATACTGTGCGCTTTGTGAGACAGGTGCCACATCAAAGTTGTGCATTGGGTATTTGAACATCAAACCACCCTTTTCATACATATATTTGGTCCACATGCAGGTCTGTTTGTGTTTTGACCCTTTCCCATATTTTTTTGCCAAATTTATAGACACAACAGACACGTTTCCCTCAGCGTACCCGTGTGCCATGCCCGTGCCCCTGTCACATCAGGACAGTCGATTGGGCTCCACGAGGCTTCCCTCGCAATCTCAAAAATATCTACCCACCTGGAGGGTTTTTCTGTTTGATATCACATGATTATCATGTTTGGGCCGTGTGCGATGTTTTTTGCTCCCGCTCCGCTTCAATCCCTTCATCCAAATTTTCAGTATCCCCGACATTTTACTCCCACATGCATCCCTCGCAACCTCAAAAATATATACCCTCCTGGAGGGTTTTTCTGTTTGATAGCACACGATTATTATGTTTGGGCCGTGTGCAATGTTTGTTGCTCCCTCTCCGCTTCAATCCCTTCTCAAAATTTTCAGTAGCCCTAGCATTTTACTCCCGCCTAGTAAAATTTTTAGTAACCGCGGCATTTCCTCAAACACCACCTTGGCCCCACCTCCACACACACACCCCAAAACCTCCGGTCACACACACACCACCCCCTCCCTCGCTCGAAACCCTAGATAGGTCTCCACCGCCGCGCCACCTCCATCGTCAACCTTTGCCGATCTGGCCGTGCAGGTTACCCACCGATCTCCATACCCTCGTCGCCCTGAGTTTCTCAGATGCGCCTGCGAAATGCCCCCTTTCCCATAGATCCCCATCCCCATCCCCCTCCCACACTCCAGAGCATCGTAGCCTAAGCTCGGCTATGCTTCCCGAGGAGCTCGAGGAGCGAATGGCCCAAAAGAGGTTTATCGCGGCCTCTTCGCCCGACGACGGCGAGGTGGCCGTCGAGGCTGCCAAGCTGATGATGATGACTGGCCACATCCTCTCAATCAGCGGGCTAGAGTATCTTGGTATGTCGCGGACGCCGGCTACAACATCGAGGTCGTCGACATCAATGGCTTGACGCAGGCTATGTCACAGGTTAAGTGGCCACCCCAACCCCTCAAGTTCAACCACCGTCGATCTCATCCATGGCCCCGCTGCTAATCTCCTCTGGCTCGCTGTCAAGAATTTGCCATCCTTCATCGCCATCAAGCCCCCTTTTGTCATTTCTACAGGACACGTTCTGCGACGCTGGCTTGGGATACTCAGCTGCCAAAGTCAGACCTCATCAACAGCGACCACGAGGAGGGCACCCTCTCCGGCTCTTCCAAGGGGAAAGATCCCATCTGCGACATCAGGGAGGGCACCCTATGGCCATGCTCTTCCAAGGTGAAGGAGCCCATCTGTGACAACATGGAGCACACCCAGAGTCCATGCTCTTCCAATGCGAAGGAACCCATCTGTGACAAGTGAGGAAACCCATCATTTGTTTTGCTGTGCCTCTTCAAAGGGGGAAACCCATGATTTGTTTTGTCGAGCCTCTTTTGTAGTGAGAATATGTCCATTTTTAATTGCTACATTTGGTTGTTTGCAGTATGCCTTGTTTATTTCAGTTATTCACAATGTGATGCTCTATATGTACAACTATTTACTGCGGATTACAATTTCATCAATACCAGTTCAACGACCATATTTGTTTCTAGTTAAGCCTGGTGTAGGTAATACGCCCCCTCTTTTTCACATTGTGATGTTGAATTATACAATTTGATGTTTAAGAACAAGCTACGTTATATGCAATTTCAATAGTATCACTATGAATGACTATATTTGCTTGCTGTTAAGCCTGTTGTAGCAAGCATATTCCTATTTTAACGGTTTTTTGTTGTTCAGTTGTTTGTAGTTAGCATATGTCTAGTTTCAATTGCCATCTTTGGTTGTTCATAGTATGCCTTGTTTATTTCAGTTATTCACAATGTGATGTCCTATATGTGCAAGTATGAACTATGCAGTTCAGTTTCATCAATACCAGTTTCAACAATGCCACTATGAATGACTATCTTTGGTTTCTGTTAAGCAAATTGTAGTTAACACGCCTTTCCAATTTTATTTAACAATAACCAGTGTACTTAAACCTGCACAATACCAGTTTCAAATACTATACTTGGTTGTTGTTAAATGTTAGGCCTGTTGCAGTTAACACACCTTTCCACTTCTTGTTTTGCTTAATTAGCGTGCTTAAACCTGCACACTAAAGCTATCATTTAGAGATTATGTTGTCTACCATGGATATATTTGGTTGATATTTAACCTGTTGTGCTTAAGATGCCTTTCGATGTACTTACACAGGATAATATATATACCCACTATTTAGGATATCGATAGCTGGTACCATATAGGCTAGGGGCTGATAAGGGATTAATCAGCGAATCAGACATTTAACTGAATATATCTGTAACCCATTTATCGGTAGGCTAACTAGGGCCATATCTAATATATTTGAGGCTACATAGCAACATGCATTGAACTAAGTTTCTAAATATGCAATCCTAGGCTACATAGCAACAAGGAAGAGTGTTACTGATAACCCACAAGTATAGGGGATCACAACAATTTTCGAGGGTAGAGTATTCAACCCAAATTTATTGATTTGACACAAGGGGAGCCAAAGAATATTTGCAAGTTTTAGCAGTTGAGTTGCCAATTCAACCCCACTTGGAGACTAAATATCTACAAAGAGTGATCAGTAGCACAGTAGTATGGTAATTTGATAGGAAGAGCAATGGTAGTAACAGTAGTGGTAGCAGCAATAGTTTTGTAGCAATTGTGACAATAGCAGCAAGAGTAGTAACTTAGCAAGAACAATATGTGAAAAGCTCGTGGGCATTGGATTGGTGGTAATGTTGGAAAACATTCATCATGTAACAGTCATAAGCTAGGGCGACACAGAACTAGCTCCAATTCACCAATATAATCTAGGCATGTATTCCATATATAATCATATGTGCTTATGATAAGAACTTGCATGACATCTTCTGTCCTACCCTCCCGTGGCAGCGGGGTCCATAAGGAAACTAAGGGATATTAAGGCCTCCTTTTAATAGAGAACCGGAACAAAGCATTAACACATAGTGAATACATGAACTCCTCAAACTACGGTAATCACTGAAAAGAATCCCAATTATTGTCACCTTGGGGTATGCGGATCATAACTCGTAGAAGGTGCATACAACTTGCAAGATAGGATCAAGAACACAAATATATTCATGAAAACATAAATGGTTCAGATCTGAAATCAAGGCAGTCGGGCCCTAGTGACAAGCATTAAGCATAGCAAAGTCATAGCAACATAAATCTCAGAACATAGTGGATACTAGGGATCAAGCCCTAACAAAACTAACTCGATTACATGATAAATCTCATCCAACCCATCACCGTCCAGCAAGCCTATGAAGGAATTACTCACTCTCAGCGGTGAGCATCATGAAATTGGTGATGGAGGATGGTTGATGATGACGAATACGGAAGATCCCCCTCTCTGGAGCCCCGAACGGACTCCAGATCTGGCCTCCCGATGAAGAATAGGAGGTGGCGGCGGCTCTGTACCGTAAAACACGATGAAACTTTCTCTCCTATTTTTTTTCTCGGGAAATAGGAATTTATAGTGTTGAGATTAGGGTCAGCGGAGCCACGTGGGCCCCACAAGCCACCAGGGCACGCCCTAGGGGGGTGGGCTTGCCTTGGTGCCTCGTGGGCACATGGTGGACCCCCTCCAGTGGGTCTTTGCTCCATTATTTTTTATTTATTCCATACAAAATCTCCAAAAAGTTTTGTCCAATTCCGAGAACTTTTATTTTTGCACAAAAACAATACCATGGTAGTTCTGCTGAAAACAGCGTCAGTCCGGGTTAGTTTCATTCAAATCATGCAAATTAGAGTCCAAAACAAGAGCAAAAGCATTTGGAGAAGTAGATACGATGGAGACGTATCAACTCCCCCAAGCTTAACTCATTGCTTCTCCTCAAGCAATTTAGTTGACAAACTGAAAGTGACAAAGAAAAACTTTTACGAACTCTTTTGTTCTTGTTTCTGTATATATATATGCTTAAATAATACCCAGGTTTTCAGCAAAGATTATAACTAACCATGCAAATGATAACTCTTTGAAATTATATTCACTCATATCAATGGCATAATCAACTAGCGAGCAATAATAAAATATTTTAAATGCCAACACTTTGTCAAAATAATCATGATATAATATGACAACATGGTATCTCGCTATCCCTTTATGAGACTGGAAAACATAAATGCGGAGCACCTCCAAAGTTCAAGCAGCGACTAAACATTGTAATTCATGGTAGAAGAGATCCAGTCATGGTGCACACAACATTAACTATACACAATGCATGAGAATGACAATAGTGCTCTCAGGACTGGTGCTTGTTTGAGAAGGTGATGACTCAACAATAAAAGTAAATAGATAGGCCCTTCGCAGAGGGAAGCAGGGATTTGTAGAGGTGCCAAAGCTCAAAGCTTAAATCAGAGATAAATATAATTTTGGGAGGTATACCTTTCCTGTCAACGTTATGACTGAGATTTTTCAATATCTTCCATGCTAAACAAATTAGTGGCAGTTCCCAAGTGGTAAAAGTAAAGTTTACTCCCCCTCCACCAACCAACACAAGCCATGGATAGCCGAATCCTCGGGTGCCCTCCATACCAAGAACTTTCCGGGGGAGTTTGTTTTATTATTTTTGTAATTTTAATCATGGGATTGGGCATCCCGATTACTGGCCCCTCTCGTGCATGGACGAGTGAATAAACACTCATCATGAGAATAACCCGCTTAGCACGGAAGATAATGACCGTGCCCTGTTGCTCCATGAGCGGTACGGGCACATAAAACATATGTTCATTTGAATATTTAGAGGTGGCACATGCAAATTTACTTGGAACGACAAAGTAATACCACATATAGGTAGATATAGTGGACTCATCTGGAACAACTTTGGTTTAAGGATTTTGATGCACAAGCAGTATTCCCGCTTAGTACAGGGGAAGGATAGCAAATAGGTTGAGAAGCGACCAACTAGAGAGCGAAAATGGTCATAATCATGCATTGTGAATAATTAACATTGAATACTAGCATGAGTAGGATATAAGCACCATGAACATAAATATCATAGAGGCTATGTTGGTTTTGAATCAACTACATGCGTGAACATGTGCCAAGTCAAGCCACTTGAAACATTCAGAGGAGGATACCATATCATCATACTACATCACAACCATTTTAATGGATGTTGGCACCCAAGATAAATCATTATCCACTCCTACCTACTTAAGCATGGCATGAGAAACTATAATCTCTAATTGTCATCATAAACATGTTTAATCATAATATGTTGAATCATGGATATTAAGTTAAACATATTTATAAAAACAAAAAGTTGAGTTCATACCCGCTTTTCCTTGCCTTAGTCATTTCATCAAATATCGTCATTATTGCCTTTCACTTACACGACTGAATGATATGAAAATAATAATAGTGAAAGAGTGTCATGGACTAAGATGGAATCTGCAAACATTTTATTCAAGGGAGAAGACAAAATAATATGGGCTCTTTGTTAGATCAACAATAATGCATATGAGAGCCACTCAACATTTTCATTGTGGTCTTCTCCTCACAATGACTCAACAAAAGAAAATAATTTCAGAGAAACACGCTGAAATATTTTTGGGGTTTTTAGTTTTTCTTGAAGGAAGCAAAATAACGAAGGAAAAACAAAAATGAGAAAAACTATTTACACGGGAAAGCTCCCAACAAGCAAAAGAAGAAACGAGAAATCTTTTTGGGTTTTCTTTCAATACTACTAATAATTAAACTAGAAAGAAAAACCGAAAAGAAGCGAGAAATATTTTTGGATTTTCTTAAAGTTTTTCAAACACACAAGAAGAAAGCGAGACAATAAATCTATCATGGATTATACAATGAAAGAGGATGAACACCGACAACTGGAATGAAATGTGTGAACATGAATGTAATGTCGGTGAGAAATACGTACTCCCCCAAGCTTAGCATTTTGTCTAGCTTGGTAATCACCATCCCTGCTCTGGGCAATAGTCAAAGTGGTAACTCGTGGAGGCTCTCTGTGTCTCCTCCTCAACCAGGCGAGTAGCTTCTACTACTGTGGTGTTCTCACGTGCCTCGCTCGCATAAATGTAATATATGTGTTTACTCAGGAAATCAAATAGAGCAGGTGCGGGCAAAATAACAGGTACAATAGGTTTTTTATCGAACATCAAGTTATAATTGTAATTTTGAGCTCCATTCTTAATGAACTCATGGCGCTGCATTGACTCAAAGTCTAAATATGTATTAGGTAGCACATGATCATTAGGCATAGGTGTGACTCCTAGCCTTGCAGCTACGCGAGAGGCATAAATTCCTCCATAAAAGTGACCACTACTCGCGTTGCGTTGCAACCTCCGTGCAACTATTGCTCCAAGATTATATTGTTTAATGCCTATTAAAGCAGTATGTATGAGGCTCAAATCGGGGGCACAAAGTGTGCTACAGTCTTGCTTACCTATGATGTATTTGACATTAAACAGTGCAAAATAATGAATAGGGGAAATTGTATACTTTTTATTCTAGCTTGCGCGACTCCCCTATCCTCACCACAGTAGAGGCTACTCGGGAACAACTCATAATCAGATTTTGGTGGTAGATCTAATGAACCCCAATATGAATTTGCATGCTTCACAAAATTCTTCTAGAGGCATATTGTAAGCTCAGTCATATAGGTGAAACAAAACTCTAGAAGTACGAGGATGAAACTCAAACTTTTTAGTGAATGAGATGGTAAGGTTCTAGTGTTGTGTGCACTTATTTGTGCGAAAGGAGCGAGTTCAGCATTATGAACATATTCATCAAATTCTTCTTTAATACCCACGCCTATCATGAACTCGTTGCACAGCCACCGACATGATTTGGTATCGGAAATCTGCATTGAGCTTGCCCTTGGTTCGACATTAGACTATCGTATCGAGCTCTCACTTGATGATCCTTCCGAGGACCTCCTCCTTCAAGAACTCCTCCTAAAGAGGTTCATTTTTTTCTGCGAACAAAATTCTGAAATTTTTGGGCCACAAAATGATATCGATAAAACTTCACAAGATTGATAGCAACTACTCATAAGGATGTCTAGAGGCTATATCAAACAT
The DNA here is from genome assembly GCA_011799875.1 of Thinopyrum elongatum. Lineage (NCBI taxonomy): Eukaryota > Viridiplantae > Streptophyta > Magnoliopsida > Poales > Poaceae > Thinopyrum > Thinopyrum elongatum. Next base: position 294,174,815 of record CM022303.1, on the reverse strand, counting down.
TCAAACTACTTGGAACTCAAAGAATTGAACATGCAAGCTCATTTTCAGTAGCACCAAGACCAACTAATTATGCAAAATATAATCCACTAGAGAAAAAACTAATTGGAGCAATGGGGGAGTCACATACCAAGTAGCAATCCCCCAAAACAGTTTCAGAAATGGAGCTCCGAGCAAAGAGATCGAAAATGTTAGGTTTGAGAGCAAGAACACGGGAGAGAGAGCTACCAGGAATCTTTGCTAGAGGTAAGAGATGAAGTGGGCTGAAGGAGTAAGTGAGGGGGTCCCTGTGGGGCCCACAAGCCACCAGGGCGCGCCCAGGGGGTGGGCATGCCCTGGTGCCTCGTGGGCACCTGGGGCATCCCCCTGGGATGTTTTTAGTGCCAAAAATTCTTAAATATTCTATAAAAATTCATGTAAAAATTTCAGGTCATTTTGAGAACTTTCATTTTTGGGCACTTTTTTTATTGCACGGATAATTCAGAAAACAGGATAATCATGGCATTTTATTGCATTTAACTAAAAATAATAGAAAACAAAAGGTGGGTACAGAAAGGTTGCGCTTACTAAATTCATCGACCATATGTCTCTCAAAAAGAATCCATTAATAAGTTGATCAAGTCTTATTAACAAACTATTTTTGATTAACATGAAACCGAAGAATCTTCGTAAGACACTAAGTTACCTCAACGGGAATATGCATATCCCCAATTATAAGTGTTTCATATTTCTTTTTGACAATAGGAAGAGGGAGTTGAAAACTTCCAGTAGTAATTGTCGGAGTCTTTTCAATAACATGAATACCATTCACTTGAAATTGTTTCTTCGGAAAGTGCACCGTATGTTCATTACCATTGATATGAAAAGTGACCTTGCTTTTATTGCAATCAATAACAACCCCTACATTATTCAAAAAGGGTCTACCAAGGATAATCTACATGTTGTCGTCCTCGGGCATATCAAGTATAACAAAGTCTGTCAAGATAGTAACATTTGCAACTACAACGGGCACATCCTCACAAACACCGATAGGTATGCCAGTTGATTTGTCAGTCATTTGCAATGATATTTCACTAGGTGTGAGTTTATTCAAATCAAGTCTTTTATATAAAGAGAAAGGCATAACACTAACACCGGCTCCTAAATCACATAGAGCCATTTTGACATAACTTCTTTTAATGGAGCATGGTATAGTTGGTATTCCTGGATCTCCTAGTTTCTTAGGTACTCCATCCTTAAAAGAATAGTTTGCAAGCATGGTGAGATTTCAGCTTCAGGTATTTTTCTTTTATTAGTGACAATATCATTCATGTATTTAGCATAAGGGGCCATCTTTAAAATATCAGTCAAACGAGTACGCAAAAAGACTGGCCTAAGCATTTCAGCATTCAAATTCTTCCTCATCCTTATTCTTAGATGATTTAGGTGGGAAGGGCATGGGTTTCGGAACCCATGTTTCTCTTTCCTTACCATGTTTTCTAGCAACAAAGTCTCTTTTATCATAATGTTTATTTTTAGGAGGTGGGTTATCAAGATCAACAACAGGTTCTATTTCAACATCATTATCTCGTTCTTTATCATTGTCTAGTTGAGCATCTACATGAACATCATCATTGTCATTATCATTATCACTAGGTGAATGTTCATTACCAGATTGTGTTTCAGCATCAGAAATGGAAACATCATTACTATCCTTAGAAGGTTTTTCTACCTCGATTCACTAGAAGTTTGCAAAATCCTATCATTTTTCTTTTTCTTTTTCTTTTTAGATGGACTAGGTGTATCAACATTAATTCTCTGAGAGTCTTGTTCAATTCTTTTAGGGTGACCTTCAGGATAAAGTGGCTCCTGAGTCATTCTACCTCCTCTAGTCATTACTCTAACAACACGATCATTTATATTGTTATTCATTTCATTGAGCAATTCACTTTGAGATTTAGCAACTTGTTCTAACTGAGTTTGGACCATAGATGCATGTTTACTTACACCTTTGACATCATTAACAATTATAAACAACAAGTCACTCAAGCGATCAATCATGTAGGCATTTCATTTCAATTGTTTCATAACATTTGCATTGAAATGATCTTGCTTAATAATGTAATCATCAAATTCATATAAGCATTGACTAGGAGATTTATTATCGGGAATATCACCTTCATCAAACTTTATAAGAGAATTTACCTCTACCACCTGTGGTGGCATGTTAAGACCATGTGTTTCTTTAATAGGTGGTAAGTTCTCAACATCTTCAGCTTTAATACCTTTTTCCTTCATACATTTCTTTGCTTTTGCATATCTTCAGGACTGAGAAATAAAATACCCCTCTTCTTTGGAGTGGGTTTAGGCGGTGGTTCAGGAAGTGTCCAATCATTATCATTCTTCAATATATTATTCAATAGTTCCTCGGCTTGTTTAATAGTTCGTTCCCTGAAAACACAACCAACACAACTATCTAGGTAATCCCTAGAAGCATCGGTTAGTCCATTATAGAAGATATCAAGTATTTAATTTTTCATTACAGGATGATCAAGCAAAGCAATAAGTAATTGGAGAAGCCTCCCCCAAACTTGAGGGAGATTCTCTTCTTCAATTTGCACGAAGTTAAATATTTCCTGTAAGGCAGCTTGTTTCTTATGAGCAGGAAAATATTTTTCAGAGAAGTAATAAATCATATCCTAGGGACTACCTACACAACCAGGAGCAAGAGTATTATACCATATCTTAGCATCACCCTTTAATGAGAAAGGAAATAACTTAAGAATAGAGTAATAGTGAATTTTTTCCTCATGAGCACATAGGGTGGCTATATCATTTAATTTAGTAAGATGTGCCACAATGGTTTCAGTTTCATAGCCATGGAAAGGATCAGATTCAACCAAAGTAATTAACTCAATATCGATAGGGAATTCATAATCCTTATCAGTAATAAAGATAGGTGAAGTAGCAAACTTAGGATCATATTTCATTCTAGCATTCAAAGATATTTCTTTCAACTTGCATAGTAATTTCTTAAGATCATCTCTATCCTTACAAGCAAGAAAATCCCTAGCTACCTCTCCATCCATAACATAACCCTCGGGTATCTTAGGCAATTCATATCTAGGAGAGCTAGGTGAAATAGGTGTTTCATAATTTTCAGTTTCAATAACTTCATCAGTTTCAGCATTCTCAAATTCTTTAGCTTTAGCAAGTTGTTCATCAAGAAATTCACCTAGTGGCACAGTCTTGTCAAGCAAAGTACTAGCATCATCAATAGCATCATTCACAGCAGATGTAGCATCATCAATTACTTGCGACATATCAGGATTAATAGCAGGCGGTGGTGTTGCAAGCTTACTCAAAACAGAAGGTGAATCAAGTGCAGAGCTAGATAACAGTTCCTTACCTCCCCTCGTCTTAGAGGGAACAATCTTGGTTCTATCATCTTTAAGATTCTTCATAGTGATCAACAGATATAAATCCCAAGTGACTCAACAAATAAAGCTATGCTCCATGGCAATGGCGCCAGGAAAAGGTCTTGATAACCCACAAGTATAGGGGATCGCAACAGTTTTCGAGGGTAGAGTATTCAAACCAAATTTATTGATTCGACACAAGGGGAGCCAAAGAACATTTACAAGTTTTAGTAGTTGAGTTGTCAATTCAACCACACCTGGAGACTAAATATCTGCAGCAGAGTGATCAGTAGCACGGTAGTATGGTAATTTGATAGCAAGAGCAATGATATTAACAGTAACAGTAACAGTAGCGGTAGTGGCAATAGTAGTAACTTAGCGAGAACAATATGTGAAAAGCTCGTAGGCATTGGATCGATGATAACTTTGGATAACATTCATCATGTAACAGTCATAACCTAGGGCGACACAGAACTAGCTCCAATTCATCAATGTAATGTAGGCATGTATTCCGTATATAGTCATACGTGCTTATGATAAGAACTTGCATGACATATTTTGCCCTACCCACCCGTGCCAACGGGGTCCAGAAGGAAACTAAGGGATATTAAGGCCTCCATTTAATAGAGAACCGGAACAAAGCATTAACACATAGTGAATACATGAACTCCTCAAACTACGGTAATCACTAGAAAGAATCCCAATTATTGTCAGCTTGGGGTATGCGGATCATAACACGTAGCAGGTGCATACAACTTGCAAGATAGGATCAAGAACACAAATATATTCTGAAAACATAAATGGTTCAGATATGAAATCATGGCACTTGGGCCCTAGTGAAAGCATTAAGCATAGCAAAGTCATGGCAACATCAATCTCAGAACATAGTGGATACTAGGGATCATGCCCTAACAAAACTAACTCAATTACATTATAAACCTCATCCAACTCATCACCGTCCAGCAAGCCTACGAAGGAATTACTCACTCCTGACGGTGAGCATCATGAAATTGGTGATGGAGGATGGTTGATGATGATGAAGACGGAAGATCCCCCTCTCTGGAGCCCCGAACGGACTCCAGATCTGGCCTCCCGATGAAGACCAGGAGGTGGCGGCGGCTCTGTATTGTAAAACGCGATGAAACTTTCTCTCTTATTTTTTCTTGGGAATTAGGAATTTATAGTGCTGAGATTAGGGTCAGCGGAGCCACGTGGGCCCCAAAAGCCACCAGGGCGCGCCGTGGTGCCTCATGGGCACCTGGTGGCCCCCCTCAAGTGGGTCTTTGCTCTAGTATTTTTTTATTATTCCAAAAAAAATCTCCAAAAAGTTTCGTCCAATTCCGAGAACTTTTATTTCTGCACAAAAACAACACCATGGTAGTTCTGCTGAAAACAACGTTAGTCTAGGTTAATTAAATTCAAATCATGCAAATTAGAGACCAAAACAAGAGCAAAAGCATTTGGAAAAGTAGATACAATGGAGACATATCAGTTACCTTCATGTTCTGATGATGTCTAGATATACATAGAAGAGCAGCAACAACAACACAACAACAGTAATTGTACATCATTGTCTAACATCAAAGGAGAGCAACAAAACAACAATACTACTTGTACATTCTTGGCATAGGAGATTAGCTTTGGGCCAAAATATGCTTCCCAGTTAATCGGCACAGCCAATAATTCGTCTTGATAACCGATAAATTGGCTCGTCAGACCGATTAACTGGGCCTCCCAGTTAATGGGCCGAATAGGCCTTTCTCATATTGGAGCGGGGCCGAATAGCAGTAAACTGCAGTTAATCGGTCGATATTTGTAACAATGTAATATACTCCCTCCACCCATAATATAAGATGTTAATTCATCTAATATGTGAGTACATTGGATGTAATAAGATCTTATATAATGGGACAGAGGGAGTGTTGTACTACATCATTGTGAAATTATTGTTTAGCTTCTAATATTAACTTGGTCTTATAGGTACATATGTCATTGGTAAAGATCCGAGCTTCGACCCTTTTTGCGTATGGGGCAATGAGATATTCATGGACCAGCATTAAGTGAGGAAACTAATAAAGATTGTTAGTAAAATGGGTCAAAAGATGGCAATTAAATAATTTGTTTACACTTTATCCAAGACAACAGTGAACTGCAGGATGGTAAGAACTCTGCAACATTCTTTTTACTGCCCATAATGAGTTGTGTTAGATGACAATGTCTGAATCTTTTTCCTTTCAGTGGTTCCCAAAGCAGTTTACTCAAGATTACCTCTCAAACTACATGATTGGTGGTCATGCAAAGGTTAAAGTATTTCTATCAGACTACAATGACTATCTAGAAGTCCTCTTGAAGACAGTGAAGGATGGGTGGTTAGCCATCACAAGGTGTTGGCTAGAGTCATGAGTGCCTTCGACATGGAGGAGGGTTGCTTGCTGTCAGGGTTGCATGAGCGACAGAAACACAAGCTCAGGTAAGCGGGTTGTTGTGTATGGGAGTAAAGGGGACTTGTTACTTAATGCTATGGTTGGGTTTACCTTAATGATTTCTAGTAGTTCCGGATGCTTGCTAGAGGTTCAATCATAAGTTCATATGATCCAAGTATGGAAAGTATATTAGCTCATGCCTCTCCCTCATATAAAATTGCAATAAGGATTACCGATCCTGTTATCAATTGCCTAGGACAATTCCGCATACCATACCATCATTATTCCACACTCGATATTTCTAATATATTGTAATATATTCTAACTTTATTTAGGCAGCATCTATTTATATGTTTTAGTTCTGTGGTATCATGCAAAGCTATCCTCTTTATACCCACAACTTAGTTTTATTTCTCATTTCTAGATAAAAGCAAACGCTCGGTGTATGTAGAGTCGTATCAGTGGCAGATATGACTTGAGAGAATATTGATCTTACCCTTAGCTCCTTGTGGGTTCGACACTCCATACTTACCACTTCCATATTTGGAAAGTGCTACGATGATTCCTTGCACTTGGGGATTATCAGGGATGTGAGAGGGCGTCGGTGACATTATTTGTTGCACATTTGGCGATAGATGATCTTGTAGCGAAATTTTGTCAAGGCATTATCTTCCCATGGTGTCGATAGATGTTGGTCATCCAAATGCACCGAACTACTGGTTTGTGCACACAAGAAAGTCAACATGTTTCAGATATGATCAACACTGTTTCATAGTTGAAAGTGCAACTAATCCCCGGGTGGTTTTAGTAATTCATAACATATATATATATATCTCATTGAACTAATGTCCATTCAAGATAAATATTTCAGGATGTTCAATGATTGGCATGGCATGGAATAGAGATGTGGACCCCTCAAAATGATAAGGACAAGCATTGGCAAATGGAATAGAGATGTGGACCCCACCAAGATGTTGCAATCGGTCTCACCGAGATGGCTTGATTGATTCTCTGTTGCTTTATTGCTTCACTTCGGTCCCACCGAGATGATGCAACCAGTGCCACCGAGATGAGGTTTTCCCTAAGCCCTAGCACATCGGTCCCACCGAGTTGTTCCCGTTGGTCCCACCAAAATTCCCAATGTTCATATTTTTGTACAGATCGGTGCCATCGAGTTTTCTGCTCGGTGCCACCGAGATGGGTCAAAAGTGTGTAACGGTTGGATTTTGTGTGGAGGCTATCACTGGTACAAAGAGTTGCTATTCAAACAGTTTTTAACTCCTTTCCGCGACGGCATTTTAAACCATCGCCTAGTGAGTGTGGGCGATAGGGGGGTCCTTCCCACACGACCCAGAAACCGTCGGGGATAGGGAGTAGGAATGCATACGTTTTCCAGAACAAAGCATATGTGATGCCCGCACCTATCCCAAACGCGATTCTTCACACAACTGTTTGGGATATATCTAATATCCCAAACGCTCCATCCTTGCTACTCGTGTGTGCTGGCATTACCATCGCAGACGATATTTTGTGGTGCTGCATTTACGATACGCAAGCCATCACAACCAGTTCATGATTATAGAACGTGTATGATAAGCAGACAATCACACACATTCACTTTTCCCGAACCGTATGCGATAACTAATTAAGAAGATTAGCTAATCATCGTACGAGTGTCGGATAGGATTATGAAATGTCAGACCATCATAACAGTGTCGTACAGGATAACTATCGCACACGCTATTCTGTGGTGCAACGTTTACGATGCGTACCACATCAGAAACAGTTCATGATTGTAAATCATTTACGATAAGGCGACTATCACAAACATTTAGTTTGCTCGCACCGTTTGTGATATTGTTTGACATCACACACACTTTGCAAATGGCAACTGTGTGCATGCTCGTACACGTTTCCTCTCTGTGAACCGTGTCGGATTATGGTGTATATCACACACGTTTGTGTTTTATAGACCGTGTGCGCCGTAACGACCTGCAGAGCATAATTTCACCCTAATTTAATTGCTTCTATTTAAAATTGTACCGAATTAGAATTTGAAACTATGCTATAGCTTTATTCATATCCATCAGGTTCAAACAACCAATGCATTATTCGATTCACAGGTACATATGTTCAAGAGTTACATAAGCACCAAATAAAGAATGATGAACCACAGTTGTATACTTGTACTATTAAAGACGGTAAAGAAAGAGGCAAAAGACATTCTGGTTGCTGAACAAGGTGAAGCGGAATGCCCATATTGTGCCCTCCTCCATGCAGAAGGCACGCACGACTCTAGTCCAACCCCTTGTGATGGCCGACCGCCCATCCTTCACTGTCTTCATGAACACATCTAGATAGTCATCGTGTTCTGGTAGAAATACTTTAACCTTTGCATGCCCACCAGTTATGTAGTTTGAGAGGTAATCTTGAGTGAACTGCTTTGGGAACCACTGCAAAGGAAAAAAGATTTAGACATTGTCATCTAACACAACTCATTATGGGCAGTAAAAAGAAGGCTACAGAGTGTTTACTTACCATCCTGCAGTTCGCTGTTGTCTTGGCACTAGTATAGTGAGGTGCTATACAAACAGTTTTTAACCCCTTTCCGTGACGGCGTTCTGAACCGTCGCCTAGTGAGTGACTACGATAGGGGGGTCCTTCCCACACGACCCAGAAACCGTCGGGGATAGGCCCTCCTGTCACACACGCTCGGCAAAATGAGGTCGTGTGCGACGGGCGAGCGATGAAATACGATTATACGTACAGTTGTGCTAAAAAATACAATTATACAGGCCAAATCGTTTCCGGTCGTAAGTATATCCCACATAGTCAGTCCCGGCTAAACATTTCCGTTCGTATGTACATTCCACACAGTCAATACAAGGAATACGTTTCCGTTAGTATGTACATCCCACACAGTCAAACCAAGAAGTATGTTTCCATTCGTATATACATCCTACACAGTCACTCCAAGAAAAACGTTTCCGTTCTCAGGTACATCACACACAATCTTCCTCATTAAATCGTTTGTGATAGCATTGCCATTGCACATGATATTAACAATTTTATCATTTGTGTTAATGAATGCATCACACACGGTGCGTAGAAGAAACTGTGTGGCATAAGCTGTCCATCACACACGCTTTTTATGTGGTAAATGTTTGCGCAAGGTGGCCTAACGCAAACAGTTTTCAAGAGGACATCATGTGTGATTGTTCATTGATCCAACACGGTTTATTCCTAGAAACTGTGTGCGTTGCCTGAGGTCATCGCCCACGGTGTTTTCTCAATAACCGTTTGCAATAGAAAAACCCAATTAGCCTGCTAATTGGCCATTAGCAGGCTAATTGTCCTATTATTAATAATCCATTTATTAATCTAATTGACATTTCATATTAAGCACACAATATATTTCATTTTCATATTAAGGAAGCAGATTTCATAATTGAAATACATCAGAGTACTACATCATATAGCTTCAGCACTCAGCTACCCCATTACACAACTGCACCAACACCAAGTTTCACAAGCAACATCTATAACCTTGCGAAATTAGCATCATAGACGCTGATGAATCTCATCTGGAAAACTGCTGAAGCAGAAGGCGAATATTGAGCCTTCATCGATGTTGAAGATCTTTGCAACTTTAGGCCAGTGCCTGTGGATGATTGACCGTCCATCCTTCGTCCTCTTCAGGAACACTTCAATATCGAACCGTGGGTGTTGTATGAATACCTTCCTCGCCTCCTGACCATACAGGTGGTTTGAGAGGTAATCATCAGTGAACTGCTTTGGAAAGGCCTGAAAACAAGGATGTGCATAAATTTCTTCTCTATATTGGAAATGGGGCAAAGGAATAAAAAAGGCAAGGTATAATAGTTAGTACCATCCTGTAGTGAACTGATGTCTTCTTCATTGTGCAGACAAAGATCTTGTTGTTTTTTGTCGCTAATTTCTTTATCCTAACAATCTTTCTGAGTTTCTTGACTTGACTGATATTCATGGACAACTCATTTTCCCATATGCAAAAAGGGTCGAACAGTGGGTCAAAACCTCTGACGGCAGGACCTACATGTGCAAGACCATATTGTTAAAAACCTAAATATTAGAATGGTTCCTGCAATTGCACAATAATGTGCTATTAGACAAAGGACCATGCATGTGCAAACCTCGATTATAAACCTCAGTGCTTCCCATTGTTTCCCTGCAACACATATAAGGTAGTTAGTGATCAGGTTAAGTGATGGTTCGCATGCTATCAGTAAAATATGTTGATGAAAAATAAGCACATTGCAGATTCAGCAGATTAATTCAAGCCACATGGAAAACCCATTTATCCAAACCAAGCATGATTAAGAACTAGGAAATATAGCAATTGTATATGTTTCTCATGTATTAAGTGCAGCCAAATTTGATTTATTCCTCACATGCACAACAATACAAAATTCTACCCACGACAATTGGACATCTCATTGCAGAATTGAACCAAGCAGTTAACTAAACACCACAACATATGAACCAAACATTAACTGAGCACCACATTGCACAATATAACATACTCCTAATAGAAGACCAGACAGTTAACCAAACCAAGCATGCTTAACAACTTGGAAATATAGCAATCGTATTTGTTTCTCATGTATTTAGTACAGCCAAATTTGATTTATTTCTCACATGGTATACAATAACAGAATGCACCCACAATAATTGAACATCGCATTGCAGAATTGAACCAAACAGTTAACTAAGCACTACAACAAATGAACCAAACGTTAACTGAGCACCACATTGCACAATGTATAACATACTAGAAGATCAGACAGTTAACCAAACCAAGCATGCTGGACAACTTGGAAATATAGCAATTGTATTTTTTTCTCATGTATTTTGTAAAGATAAATTCGATTTATTTCTCACATGGAAGACAATACAAAATTGCACCCTAAAGAATTGAACATCACATTTGCAGAATTAAACCAAACATTTAACTGAAGACGACAACTAATTAACCAAACAGTTAATAAGTGAGCACCACATTGCATGACATATAGAACATATACACTAGAGCAAAAGATTGCATGGTAAAAGGAGATAGGACAATTCACTAGAATTTGTTAAGGAAAGGCAGGAGCAGCACATGCAATGGGTAAACCGAGCATGCTTAACCGGCGTAGCTAGCAAACTAAACATAGGTCCTTATAGTGAGCTAATAAGACAAGCTACTCCTCATCGTCGGAGATATCGATGATGATTGGCTCCTTGGACATGGAAGAGGGCGAGGCCTCCACATTGTGGGTGCCCTTGTCGTAGTGGTGAGTTGCCTGAGCCGCTCCGGGCACCAACCTGCTGCCTCTCGAGTTGAGGTAAGCACGGGCATGCTGAGAAAACACCTCGTAGTCTTCGTCGAAGGCACCGACGGTGGCCTCAAGGAAATGCCCCGAACTATTGTTTAAAGCAGTCAACCGCGTCGTGGCGTCGGCGCGCGAGGCATCGATGGTGGCCTCGACGGCGAGTTTCTCCTCCAAGATCTAAGGGTCAGCACAAATGGCAGCCATCGCGACCTCATCTGCGCGTGCGGCCGCGATTTCTCCGCTGCCAAATGCTCCTTGAGCTCCAGGTATACTGCATGCACCATGGCTTAGGGCGGCGCTTATTTGGGGGAGGGGTCGGTGATTTGGGTGGAAGGTGTCTCGTCGGCGGTCGTGGTATGTGGGATGTGGAAGGAGGAAGAGGATGGGGGTCGGGTGTGGATTACCTGCCTGGATCGACGAGGCCGAGTAGCGTGAAGGAGGGTCGCCGGCAAGGGGGCGGCGCTGCAAGCAAGGAGTGAAGGTTTCAACTTGGAAAGGAAGGTGGAAACAGGGGAAATGTGTCTTTTGGTAAGGGGGAGGGGACGGGGGGTAGATATTTCCGTGGAAGCCGAAAATTTTGAACCGGTGCAACGAAAAATCTGGCGCGCAAAGTGTCATCAGACACAGTCCCTTATTCAACACTGTGTATGATATGTGAACATCACAAATGATTCATATAGTTTAACCCGTGTGTGATGAGTTTGAATGTCAAAAATTTTGGTTCGAATTTCCCTGGTTACAGTGGTCATCCACGTCATTGCATAATTTGGGTACACAAAGGAGACTACAGCACACCCACACTTCTTCATCGAGCAAGTTCAGCAATTAAACAGAGCTAGCTGACCTAAACATTACTCTAACAAATTAAAGACCGACGCTCTTAATTAAACAAAACAAAGAGTACTAGTACGGTTGGTGCTCGTCAATCTCTGCCGCCTCCTCCATGTCCAGCTCGCGCCCGACGATCTCGTGGGGAAGGGGCTCCATGGCATCCATCGCACCATACTCCGCAAGCATCTCACCATCCGCATCCGCCATCTCTTTGGAAAAGGCCGCCACGAGCTGGGCGTGGGCGGCCGTGATCTGGGCTTGGATGGGCTCCGTCGTGGCAAGGTATGCCACGGAGGAACGGATGGCAGGTCGAACGCTCTTGGTGATTGCCAACTCTTCGACCGTGGGTTGCCGACCGTTATCAGAGAAGCTTCGTTCGATTTGTGCGCTGACCGCCATGAGATGGGCGTGGGCAGCCTCCATCAGGGCTAAGGCCGCCGCTGCGGAATGGACAGCTGTTGTGCCGCTCTCGCCAGTTGCTATCCCCGAGGCAGATGTTGCTGCCGCCACCTGAGAAGCAACTGCGGCCTTTTGGGCTGCCTTGGCCGCCCGGTCGCATATTGCGGCCGCACTCATGCAGCTTGTTAGCACGCGCATGGCGGCTGCGGCCGTGCTCTCGCCGGAGTGGGCCGCCGAAGTTGCCCTCACAACGCGGGTCCATGTCCCCATCTTTCACCAGCAACGATTGAACAGTGAAATGATATTTGGGGAGCGAGCTAGTGTGCTTGACACGCTGGTTCTGGACTGTAGCCGACGCACCTTCTCGCATAAGCCATAGGCGTACTATACTCCGACGGTGCTCCAAGATATTTTGTACTACATCTCACACGGTTGGTGATAATAAACTGTGTGCGATCTACTTGATTTTTCATCTTGATTTGAATTACATAATGGGGTCACAGTGGCAAAGGAGGGTGTTTGAATTGCTAGAACTTTTATCTGCAGTGAACATGCAACTATAGGTGTGTCATCAAAATAATGGAATTATTCAGGGTTCATTTGGACATTTTTATACATTAACTTGGTTTTCTAGCCATTTCATGTGCACAACTCAAAATTAAACTACATGCACATGCTCCGGTGCACCAAAATGGGTTGTAAAATCATATATATATGTCCATGGGTTTATGCTTATGTCCCATGTAAGAAATGGGGATGAATTTTGAACACCACGGCACCGTGGCTCTCCGGCAAATGTTGAGGTACTTGCTTTTGTAATTCTAGTAAATCCAAAACCCGTCTGAAATTCATGAACCTTGGCATGCTATCATGGAATGGCATCAACGTGCTGGGGTGAAAAATATTGTCCCATTTGGGGCAGGTTATCGTATAAGCTTCTCACAAACCAGAGCTTCTCACAAGAAGCCAGGAAATGTGTCACCTTTGTGGACAAAACGATATTCGTCGCCTCTTCTTGCTTTCAATTTTTTTTCTGGTGTCAACATAGAACAACAGGAGTGTCGTGTTAAATTTTGGAATTTTTCGAGGATCGTTTGGACATTTTTATACGTTAACTGAGTTTTCTAGGCATTTATGTGCATAATTCAAAATTGAACTACATGCACATGCTCCAATGCATAAAAATGGGTTGAAAAATCAAATGTGTGTCCTTGGTTGAAAGCTTAGGTCATATGCAAGAAATGAGAATGAATGTCAAACACCTTGACACTGTCGCTCGGCCGCTAACATTGAGATACATGGTTTTAAAATTCTAGTAAATCGAAAACTCGTCTGAAATTCATGAAACTTGACACGATATCATGGAACGTCATCGACATGCCGTGGTAAAGATATTGTCCCATTTGGGCCAGGTTTGGGTATAAGCTTCTCGCAAACCAGAGCTTCTCACAACAAGCCTGATGGTTTCAGTAGGGAACGTCCACCTTGGGGGATGAAACGATATCCGTTGCCTCTTCTTACTTTCAAAATTTTTCTCGTGTCAACATAGAACAACAGGAGTGTTGTGTCAATTTTTTGGATTTTTTGGGGTTCACTTGGACATTTTTATACATTAACTGAGTTTTCTATGCTTTTATGTGCATAATTCAAATTTGAACTACATGCACATGCTCCAGTGCATATAAATGAGTTCAAAATTGAAATGTGTGTCCTTGGTTGCATACTTAAGTCCCATGCAAGAAATGAGAATGACTATCAAACACCTTGCCACCGTCGCTCGGCCACTAACATTGAGATACATGGTTTTTAAATTCTAGTAAATCGAAAACACGTCTGAAATTTATGAAACTTGACATGCTAGCATGGAACGGCATCAACATGCCATGGTAAAAATATTGTCCCATTTGGGGCAGGTTGGGGTACAAGCTTCTCACAAACCAGAGCTTCTCATAACAAGCCTCATGGTTACGGTAGGGAATGTTTCACCTTTCTGGACGAAACAATATCCGTTGCCTCTTCTTGATTTCAATTTTTTTCTAGTGTTAACATAGAACGACAGGAGTGTTGTGTTAAATTTAGGAATTTTTCGGGGTTCGTTTGGACATTTTTGTACATTAATTGAATTTTCTATGCATTTATGTGCATAATTCAAATTTGAACTACACGCACATGCTCCAGTGCATGTAAATTGGTTCAAAAATCAAATATGTGTCCTTGGTTGCATGCTTAGGTCCCATGCAAGAAATGAGAATGAATGTCAAACACCTTGCCACCGTCGCTCGGCCGCAAACATTGAGATACATGGTTTTTAAATTCTAGTAAATCCAAAACTCGTCTGTAGTTCATGAAACTTGACATGCTATCATGGAGCGGCATCAACATGTTGTGGTAAAAAAATTGTCCCATTTGGGGCAGGTTTGGGTATAAGCTTCTCGCAAACCAGAGCTTCTCACAACAAGCCTGATGGTTTTGGTAGGGAACGTGCCACCTTTGGGGAAGAAACGATATCCGTTGCCTCTTCTTGCTTTCAAATTTTTTCTAGTGTCAACATAGAACAACAGGAGTGTTGTGTCAATTTTTGGGATTTTTCGGGGTTCGCTTGGACATTTTTATACATTAACTGGGTTTTCTAGGCATTTTATGTGCATAATTCAAATTTGAACTACATGCACAAGCTCCAGTGCAGAAAAATGGGTTGACATATCAAATGTGTGTCGTTGGGTGCATGCTTAGGTCCCATGCAAGAAATGGGAATGAATTTCAAACACCAGGGCACTGTTGATTGCCGGCAAAATGTTGAGATACTTTGTTTTTAAATTCTAGTAAATCCAAATCACATCTAAAATTCATGAAACTTGGCATGCTATCATGGAATGGCACCCGACATGTTGTGGTATTTTTCGTGTCCATTTTGAGAGAAGGCGCACTCGAATAACAGCCAACAAAGGCATTTTGAAACAAATAGCTGACACTTTAGCATCTCAAACATTTGTATAATTTAAATCGTGTGCGTTCTGTTAACCATTCACGTCACGCCACGTGTCTCTCTTTTAATGGCTATAGGAGGTGCCGTGTGGACTGCTGCTTGACTGAACGGGAGGCGTGCAAGCGCAGGCCGATGCGCAGGCTGACCGAGAGGCGTGCAAGCTATCCTCCAATGCCCAGGCTCACTGGGAAGCGTGCGAGCTGTATCCTGCGCAGGCTCACTGGGAAGCGAGCCCTTTGACTTCCATGGCTACCCGCCTTGCTCGCATCCTCTCCATTAATGGCGCCCGAGACGCTGTTTAATACGGGCGGCCTTACTGTTCGCCTCCCTCCCGCAGACCTCCTCCAACGCCATGGCGCAGAAGGATCATCTGCCACTAGTCTTTCAGTTTGGTGAAGTCGACTCCGAGCCGGAGGAGATAGAAAATAAGAAGGAATGGGGCCTCATGGACATGGCCCTGAATGAGCTAGCCATGGCGGTTGATGCCCCCGCGCCCGTCCCAGCTCCCATCCCCGCACCTGCGCCAGCGACCATCCCCGTAGCATTGACGGGCTGGTCGCCCAGCACTATCACAGAGCTAGAAGCTGCTAGCGTCAGCGAGGTCTCTGCGGACCCGCGCGAGCTCGGGTACATGCCAGCGCCAGCGCCCGTGCCCGTGCGCGCCCATGCCCGTGCGCGCCCATGCTACCACCGCGGCGCCGGTCCCCGTGTGTCTGCCTGCACCCGCCGCGCCCGTGCCCGTGCGCGCGCCCCCCTCGGCGGCATGGGACGTCACCATCGACCGCTACCTCGCAGCGCCGTGAGTTGCCGTCCTCCCGCGCCCTGCCCGTCGATCGCGCGACGACATGATGTTTGATTTCCAAGTGAAGAACATTCTGTGCTGCCTTGAAGACTTCAACAATGGCATCCCAGAGGATGACAACGACAACGTCGGCACGGCACGCCGCCTCCGCCGTCGCTGCCGCCGGTATTAGTTTTTTTGGGGGCTTTAATACTGTATCAATGTATCTCGATCATATGAATATAAATTCGTAGTGTGCTGAATGAAAGATATGGTTTGAACGAACTTGCGTTTTTCTCTCTGAATGTACAGACTTATCAAACGATTTTCTTTAAAAACAATGTAAATGGTCTTTAAATATAAAACACTCATCGCAAATGTTTTAGATAGAACACCTGTATGCAAACCGACAGCTTCCCCAGGAAGCCAAGGGAAAATGTGCCGAGCAGGATTTGTGTAGCTCTTGATCGCAAACGTTTTAGATAGAACACTCGTATGCAAAGTGAGAGCTATGGTCTTACCCAGTAAGCCAAGGGAAAATTCACAGCGCAGGATTTGTGCATCTCTTCAACGCAAATGGTTCAGATTGAATACGGTATGCAAAGCCATACTTTGGCGCTAAGCCAAGAGAAAATGTGCCCAGCAGGATTTGTACACCCCTTCAACGCAAACGGTTGTTTTGGATGACCCGTGTGCAAGCACGTACAGACAATTTGGTAAGATTTGCATCTGTCATATTGGGTATATTGCCATTTGTCAAACTGGAAAGATTGACATTTGTTGATCTAGTAACATTGCCATCTGTCAAGCTTGTAACACTGCCATTTGTCAAAATATGCAGCTAAAAATCACTAGCACTATCTAATTTTTGCAACTAAAATTCAGTAATTAAGCATAGATTTCATTCATAGATTAAGCAGTCGTTCTTTATACAAACAGTTCAACTCGACAGCTGAACCGACCAAACTTTTCCCCAATTGCTGCCGACCACGTACTGAAATAGCTAGTTCAACTATATATACTAGCTAATTTTAAGTATGTTGTACAGTTCCACCACATCTATAGTCAGATGAACTGAACAAAATAGCCCCTAAATACTACTACGACAGAGGGGCTTTGTACTACTTCCGGCAGCCTCTCCTCTGCCGAGCGCGCTTAGTAAGAGGTAGAGGAGGAGGAGACTACCGACGAGCCGGACAACTGCAATACGGTGCCTGCCGCTGCTGCACCTTCAGCGACGCTCACCTCGAACGCTCTCTGCCGCTCCAGACGACCCCTCTTGAAGTGGTGGTTCTCCTCGTTGATCTCCTGAGTCCTCGCTTTTGCGGCGGCATGTGCTGCGGCCACGAAGGCGGTAAGGCTCTTTGCATGCTTGACGAGGAGCTCCTCCTCCTCCCGCAGGAACTCGATGTAGCGCGCAAGGTCGCTATCACACGTGCGGGCCTCCACCTCCGCCTCCCGCCTTCGGGCGGTGGTGGCGGAGCGGGTGGTGACCCCGGCGGTCGATGGTGGGCTGGCGTCCGACGATGGGGTGGCGGCCACGACCACCACCTCCTGCCTTCGGGCTGCGATGGCTGAGCGGGTGATGGCCACGGTGGCCGCCAGTGGGGTGGCGGCCACGACGGCCACCTCCCGCCTTTGGGCCGCGGCGGCGGAGCGGGTGATGGCCCTGGCTTTTGACGGTTGTGTGGCGGCCACGGCAGCAGACGGTGCGGTGGCGGCAACGGCGGCTGGCAACAGCTGCTGACGGGCAGCGGCGGTGGAGCGTGTGGTGGGTGTTTCGTAAACACCCAACAGGGATGCCACGCGCACTACACTACGCCGGGCACTGCGCCACCGCCACGGTGTAGCCTCCCAGCTGGAGCTGTCCTCCGATGACAGCGGAGTGGCTGAGTGACGACGATGGACCTGTGCCATTGGCGATTGTGGGAGAAGCAGACGAGATCAGCTACAGGGAGGGAGGGGAAAATGCGACACAGGACTCGCCGGCCATGAGGGTTTATATAGCAGGCTGGTAAGCATTGGGATTTTGGGGGATTTCACCGAGTCGGGTGGGAAGCTTGCACGGGAACCTGTGAGGTTGCGCGGGAACAGGCTCACCAACGATTCATTGGCACCACTTCGAGCCAACGTTTGGCCAAAAGAACGCCCCCGCGCGCTGCGCAAGCTTGCGCTGTAAGCCGTCTGTGGCAGCGGGGTGACAAGACGTGCGAGAGGAGGACGAAAGGACATGTACACATACGGTGAATAAAAAAACGTTTGTGATTTAATTACCTACTACCCCCGTCCTGGTTTATAAGTCATCTATGTATTTTTGTGCCAGATTTTGACTAGAGATTTAACTAATAAAATACGAATGCATGTCGCCAAAGATTATATCGTTGGATTCGTGTTTGAACATAGTTTCCAATTATATAATTTTTATAGCATGAATCAACATTTTGTTGGTTAAATTTAAGGTCAAAATATGGCACAGAATATAAAGGGGACTAATAGACGAAGAAGGAGGTAGTAGCACACGGCTGCTCTCTACGCAGCGTCGCAACTGCCGGCCGGCTTGTAGATGTCCATTCCTTGCGTGTTCAACTTCTCTATGCGTGTGGTTGCTCGCGGTTGAGGCAGCCGCGACGCGCTCTGCTCAAGTCCCACCGCACGCGCTCTGCTCTCGCGTCCCTCCGGGCGCTCAGCCCTCGTCCCTCCATGCGCGCTGCCAGTGTTTGGGGCTGGCGCATTATCACGTACGTTCGTGCTGCCATTATGCATGCGGTTGCGCCGGGCGCAGCGCCACGATGCAGTTACCTGCTGCAAAAACTGCCATGCGGACGCGTCGAGAATCCAGGCCGCCCGGCCCCCATTTATTCCTGCGGCCATTTACCTTCATCTCTCGCGCCACACGACACAATAAGCACACCCACGACAACACATACAGAGAGGACATCCAGTGGTTCCAATGGCGCTACCAGCGGCCGACGATGACAACGGGGGGCAGTTCACCATGCATCATGTAGTGGACACCCACGTGAGGGGGAAGGCCCTCTCGATGGTGTACACGAACGAGCCGGTCTCGATGGAGAGCTCCATCCAAACTATGGAGCAGTTGCTTGCTGAGGACAAGTACCAAGTGGTCGGCTTCGACCTCGAGTACACCATCGGTCGTGCCGTGCACGACCAGAAGGTTGTCGTCGCCCAGTTGTGCGTGCGACATGACATCCTCGTCTACCACTACCACCTGGCCACAAGGCCTTGCGAGCGTTTCTCCAGGTTTATCAACAGCTCCGACTACAGTTTCGCTACGGTGGACACCACCAACGATCTAAAAGCGCTCAAGGTTTCGGGCTTGAAATGCTAGAATCTTGTCAACATCCAGGACCACTACAAGGTCTGGGGCAACGACAACAACAAACAGAACTCCCTGGTTGACCTCGCCTCGGCCATCATCGACCCCTACTACATGAAGATGAAGGATGAGAGCAAGAAGGACAAGAATGCCTGGCACAGTGTCTGGCATCAAAGACTAGATGAACAACATGTCAAGTACGCGGCCAAGGACGGTACACAAGCTACGAGATGTACAAGTGGATCATTGACATGAGGAAGTGTCTTCTTCCTACCCCAGACGAGGGATCGAGCCATAGAGCAGTGGCAGGAGCGTCAAAAGAAGTAGATGACTAGACGATCGTTTCTCCTAGTTTAGAATGCATGCAATTGTTTATTGAGGTGTGTGCGAATGATCTGTATAGCCACTTATGTAATTGAATGTTTATTTCAGTTATATATATATATATATATATCTTATTCTTCTATAGACAGAGAAAATCACACGGCTCATTAGGAGCAATCGTCTATGTTATTATTGGTCTTCGCACACATTTCTGATTACGGACCTATTTGCCGCGTATCACACACATCTTGTTCAGTCGAACTATTTCTGTTGTCTTGGCTCATCGCAAACAGTTCATCCAAGTGAACTGTATGCCCTCCATCACACACACCTTGATCTGGCTGACCGTTTCTATTGTGCTGCCTAATCACACACAGTTCATCCTAGTGTATGCTGTATATCGCACACACCCTCATCTGGCTGCCCGTTTCTGTTGTTCTGCCTCATCGCAAACGGTTCAGCTAGATTAACCGTATGCCATGCATCACACACGCAACTCTAATCTGAACCGTGTTTGATGTCACCGCCATCGCAAACGTTTTGTATCTTTTTTGATGGTTTTATTACATCATCGTTTGGGATTAATGCATCACACACAGTTTCGTCGAAGGGCCTCTGATTGGACTGTCGCGTTTGGACCAACCTGCAGTAGTGTGGATAAAGTGTAAACAAATAGTTTAATTGCCATCTTTTGACCCATTTTACTAACAATCTTTATCAACGTCCTCACTTGATGCTGGTTCATCAATATCTCATTGCCCCATACGCAGAAAGGGTCGAAGCGCGAATCTTTACTAATGACATATGTACCTAAAAGCACCAAGTTAATATTAAAAGCTAAACAGCAATTGCACAATCATGTAGTACAACACTCCCTCCGTCCCATTATATAATATCTTATAACATCCGACATACTCACATATTGGAAGAATTAACATCTTATATTATGGGCCAGAGGGAGTTTATTGCATTTTTACAAATTATCGGCCGAACATCAAGGTAACACTCTTCTACGTATATTAGTTAATTGCTGTTGTGTTGTTGTTGTTGTTGCTCTTCTACATATATCTAGACATCATCAGAACATTAAGGTAACACTCTTCCTTGTTGCTATGTAGCCTAGGATTGCATATTGAGACATTCAGTACAGTGCATGTTGCTATGTAGCCTCAGATATGTTAGATATGGCCCTAGTTAACCTACCGATAAATGGGTTACAGATATATTCAGTTAAAAGTATGATTCACCGATTAATCCCTTATCAGCCCCCGGCCTATATGGTACCAGCTACCGATATCCTGAATAGTGAGTATATATAAGCCATGGGATGAAACTAATCTCGATGGAAAACATCAGTTGTTCCCAAAATTGCCCTGTGTAAGTACATCGAGAGGCATGTTAAGCACAACAGGCTAAACATCAACCAAATATATCCATGGCAGACAAAATAATCTCCAAACGATAGCTTCAGTGTGCAGGTTTAAGCACGCTAGTTAAGCATAACAAGTAGTGGAAAGGTGTGTTAACTGCAACAGGCCTAACATTTAACAACAAGCAAATATAGCCTTTCAAACTGGTATTGTGCTGGTCTAAGCACACTGGTTATTGTTAAATAAAAATGGAAATGTGTGTTAACTACAACATGCTTAATAGCAACCAAATGTAGTCATTCATAGTGGTATTGATGAAATTGAACTGCACCATTCATACTTCCACATATAGAACATCACATTGTGAATAACTGGAATAAACAAGGCATACTACGAACAACCAAAGATAGCATTTGAAACTGGACATATGCTAACTACAAACAACTGAACAACCAAAAAACTTTAAAAGAGGCATATGCTAGCTATAACAGGCTTAACAGCAAGCAAATATATGCATCCTATCGGTATGTTTAAAACTGGTATTGATGAAAATGTACTGCACAGTAAATAGTTGCACATATAGAGCATCACATTGTGAACAACTGAAATAAACAAGGCATACTGCAAACAACCAAATCTAGCAATTAAAACTAGACATATTCTCACTACACTACAAAAGGGACTCGACAAAACAAATCATGGGTTTCCCCCTGTGAAGAGGCACGGCAAAACAAATCCTGGGTTTCCTCACTTGTCACAGATGGGCTTGTTCCCGTGGGAAGAGAACGGACCCTGGGTGCGCTCCATGTTGTCGCAGATGGGCTCCTTCCCCTTGGAAGAGCATGGATGTAGGGTGCCATCCCTGATGTCGCAGATGGGCTCTTTCCCCTTGGAAGAGCTGGAGAGGGTTCCCTCCTTGTGGTCGTCGTTGATGAGGTTTGACTTGGTAGCTGTGGATCCCAAGCCAGCGTCACAGAACGTGTCCTTCAGGTATGACAAAAGGGGCTCGATGGTGATGTAGGATGACAAATTCTTGACAGCGAGCCAGAGGAGATCAGCGGTGGGGCCATGGATGAGATCGACGGCGGTTGAACCCAAGGGGTTGGGGTGGGCCACTTAACCTGTGACATAGCCCATGTCGGGTCATCGCTGTCAACGACCTCGATGTCGTAGCCGGCGTTCGCGACATACCAGCATACTCTAGCCCACTGATTGAGAGCCTACATCCAGTAATGGTCGTCAGCTTCCTCGGCGGCCACCTCGGCGACGTCGGGCGAAGAGACTGCGATACACCTCTTTTGGGCCAGTCGCTCCTCGAGCTCCACGGGAAGCGTAGCCGGGCTTAGGCTGCGACGCTCTTGAGTGGGTGATGGGGATCTGTGGGAAAGGGGGCGTTTGGCAGGCGTCATCTAAAAAACTCAGGGTGGCTAGGGTATGGAGATCGGTGGGTAAGCTGCACGGGCAAACCGGTAGATGTTGACAATGGAGGCCCTACGGCGGCGGCGGCGACCTTGCTAGGGTTTCGAGCAAGGGGGGTTGTGGTGGGGGTGTGTGTGTGTGTGCATGCGCGCGCATGAGCGCAGAGTTTTGGGGGGGTGTGTGTGTGTGTGGAGGGGTGTTCGAGGAAATGACGCGGCTATTGAAAATTTTACTATGCGGGAGTAAAATGTCGGGCTATTGAAAATTTGGATGATGCATCGCACACGGTCCCGAAATAACAACTGTGTGTTATCAAACAGAAAAACCCTCGAGCCAGGTAGATATTTTCGAGGGACGCAGGCGGGAGCGGGAATAACAAACATCACACACGGTCGAATCATAATACCGTGTGTTATCAAACAGAAAAAACCTTCAAGTGGGTAGATATTATTGAGATCGCGAGGGAAGCCTCGTGGAGCCCAATGTATCGTGCCGATGTGCGTGACAGGGGCACCCACATGGCACACGGTTAGTGTGACTGGACCATGTCTGTTGCGTCATCCGACTTGTCTAATGTTCATAAATTTGGCGAAAATAACACGGGAAAGGGTCAGAACACGAGCACACTTGCATGTGAACCAAAAATATGTATGAAAAGGGTGGTTTGATGTTCAAATACCAAATGCACAACTTCGATGTGACACCTGTCTCACAAAGCGCACGGTATTGCTTGTCCCTCCCCCCCCCCCTTCATGTCGGCAAGAGGGGAATCCTAGCTATGAATGCAGGCCCGCCCCCACGGAGGTTCACCTAGCAAAGTGCAAAGTAGCAGTCCCCCCTCAAACACACACACACACACACGCGCGCGCGCGCACACACAAACACACACTTTCAGTCGGAAGGAGAGGGCATCTCACCAAGATGTATCGTAAAACAGACCAAGAAGAATCCACCTTGGTCGTACAACCTCTCTCTTGTTGTTGGTCAAAGTGATGGACGTCCACGCGACCCCAGAGATGGGCTAGCTCGACAATAATCACACAAGTAGCTAGTGCCCGAAGAAAACCACTGCCTGCATATGGCCCAAACATATGTATGGAGTGTTGATGTTTGAATACCCAATGGAACAACTTTGATGTGGCACCGTGCTTTGGAACCGGAAATCCCCACATGGAGCGACGGTTAGTTGATGACATGTTGTCTATATGTATGTCACACCACACTTCGAGCCGATGATGGGGATTCATGCATGAACCAAAGGAAGAATCCACCATGACCTACTACGATAACACGAACCAAAGGAAGAATCCACCATGGTAACCTATCTCGTTGTCGGTCAAAGTGATCATGCATGTCCACGCGGGCCCATGAATATATAGGCTTGTCGCCGATAACCACGTGAGGGGGAGTACCATTCAAAGACAACCACTGCATGCATATGTATCTATGGAGGTGATGCGTGCATGTTTGAATACCATGCACAACATTGATAGGCGCCTGCATTGAAAATCGTACTGTCCCCACACAGAGCGAGATTGGTTCATGACGTGTCGTGGTACTGCCGCTCCCCCTGCTTCCCACTTTGACTCGGTGGGAGGGATTCGTGCGTACACATGCATGTGTGCTCAAACTATATCATGTCATCCCAGAGCATGACCTATATACCGTAGTAACAAAAAAAATCCCCTCCTAAGTCAAATTAACCTCTCTCGTTGTCGACCAAAGTAGCGATGGACCAATCGGGCCCATAGATGGAAAGCATCGATATCACTGATAACCACGTGAGTGGGTTCCAGAGGACAATCGCCATCGCTTTGCATGTGGGCCAAACATATGTATGGAGGTGTGTGTGGTTGTGATGTTTCAATACCTAAAATGCACAACTTTGATGTGGGACATGCCTCAAAAACCGTAAAGTCCCCACATAGAGCGAGGTTCATGAAGTGTACTATATATGTTGGTCCCCTTCCCCCTTTTCGACGCATAGTATATGCTTCTACCGTAATACAAACCAAAAATAATCATCCTTGATGGTGAAATTAATTAACCTCTCCCGATGTAGGTCAAAGTGATGCATGCATGGACGACGACCTCATGGGCCCACAGATGGAAGTGTCACACGTCAGTGTCCTAGGATAACCACCGCATGCATGCATGTGGCCCAAAGAGGTGTTGTGTGATGTTTGAATAGACAATGCACAACTTTGATGTGGCATGTGCCACGGAAACCAAAAAGTCCCGACACTTAGTGAGGTGTGTTCATGGACGCGTACGTAGTATATATGCTGGTCCCCTCCCACCTCTTCAACGTGTACTATATACTCCCCCGTAACACAAACAAAAAAGAATCAACCTTGCTGGTCAAATTAACCTCTCTGCCGGCTGTAGGTCGAAGTGATGGACGACGACCTCGCAGGCCCACAGAAAGCGTCACACGTGAGTGAGTGTCGTGTAGGACAACCACCGACTACATGTGGCCCAAACATGTATGTATGAAAGGGTTGTGTAAAGTTTTAAATAACGAATTCATGACTTTGATGTGGCACCTGCCTCACAAAATGGCCAACCCACACGGTGGCTCATGACTCATAGTGTACTGCCAGACCCCCCCCCCCCCCGGACCCCAGACGCACACACACACCGCGCATCCACCGCAACTACAAGGCATGTTAAAAAAATCATGGTGAACATATGTTACCAAAGGAGGGACGTTTTAATTTTGAAAAAAAAACTGAGATCATTAAGATGTTTTAGTACATTGATTGATTTTCTAGGGGTATAATGTGCAAAAATCAAATTTGAGCTACATGCACACGTGACAGTGCACCTAAATGGATTGGAAAAACACATGTGTATCACTGGGTGCATGTTTACTCCCCGTGCAAGAAATTTCAAACATTGAGAATCTTGATTTTTAAAATCTAGTACATCCAAAACTTATTTGAAATTCATGAAACTTATCGTGTTGTCATATGGACATCAATACACAGGGGTTATACTTTTTTGTCAAATTTGAGACAAGTGTTGATGTAATATTTATCTTCTTACAAACGGGAGATTATTAATAATCAGGAACCAATATCACAAACGGATTATTTATTCGAACCGTGGATGTTAGACCAACAATGGATACGTGCCATGCTTCGGTTAAGCAATAAAGCGGCAACATTAATCATCAAAATAGAAAAACAATATACTTGCCGCCACGCGTCCCGTGTGTCGTGCGAGCAGGCGTGAGTTGACGGGATGCATGCGAGCAGTCCGCCGCGCAGGCAGACCGGGAGGCGTGCGTGCAGGTGTGTGAATTGACGGGAGGCATGCTTGCTGCGCAGTGTCATCGGGAGGCGTGCGAGTAGCTGTGTGAAATGATGGTAGGCATGCCAGCAGTCCGCCGTGTAGGCTCACCGGGAGGCGAGCCAACGGTTTGACCGCCACTCGCCTCTCTCCCACTACTCCGTATTAATCGCATGCCCAAGCGGCCGCACCTAGGGGTGGGCATAAAAATCGATGAACCAAAGACCGAACCGATGCCGAAACTGAATAAACCAAAATTTCTTTTTTTTTGCTAGTACAGAAAAATTCGGTTTTCACACTTGCTAACCGAACTAAATTTTCTCAGTTCGGTAGTACCCAGGTTAACCGAATAAAAACCGAGCGTATGTGAAGGTGCTGAACTAATAGTCAAATTAGCTTACTCTCCCGCGTCAGAATAAAATATCACGCGCCAGATCCGTGCATGCAACAGAAGCGCATGCAGCTTTTACTTATCGAGACAAGGAGCACATGCAGCTGGTTGGATCAGTCCACGGGGGTGATATTTTATTGCGAAAAAAATAGTGCATGCAAGGCCCAAGGAGAGAAGCCGTTGTGGGCTTCTCTTTCTAGTGTGATAAGGCCGCTGTATGGCCTTAGTGTTGTGCTTGTACGTGCGTACCTGTAGAACCACGAGGCACTGCCAGTTGTTGTTTAGTCCCACCTCGGCTGGCCACACATAAGCAGTTGGATAGATTGGCTATATAAGAGCGCACAAGGATGAGAGCCAGGCAGGCGGCTCAAATTCTTTTGGCATATTCGGTAAATACGGTATAAACCGAATACCAAACCAAAAACTCGGTTAACCGAATTTTTGGTTAGCTATTATAAGATGTATTTTTTGGTTTTTAACTTTGGAAACCGAATTTACGAAAACACCGAACGGTAGAAACCGATATTTCGGTATTTAGAAACCGATATTTCGGTTTATACCGAATGCCCAGGCCTAGCCGCACCCTCCATCCTCACCACACACACAATCCTCTCTCTCCGCCTGCATCCTCAACGCTGCTCTCAGTCCTCAGTGTATGAGGCTGCCGTCAAAGCGCCCCATCGGAGGGAGTGGCAACGCCGGGGCTGCTGAAGCACCGGAGCACGGCGTGAAGACGGAGATAAAAGTTGCCATTGCTGCCGACGAGGTCTCGCTACACCTTGACATCGTCGATGCGTCTTGCTTCCACAGCCAGAGCCGGAGGTCCACACCAACTCCGGCGATGACTCCGGTGACGACTCCGACTCCGACTACGACTCCAACGACCACTCCGGCGATGACTCCGATACGACGAACAACCAGTTAGTCATCTATACCCATTTATGTGTCAAATATATCCTAGGGTTTCTCTGGTTACTCCTGCCTCCCCCTTTTTGGAATAGAAATCCTATGGTTATGTTCTCTCAATCCATGAAATCTGAGTAAGTTCATTTAGATCCATGTAGTGTATTGATTATTTGAATGGTACAAATGATAAGTGATTAGTTGTTTCATCTGTACAAATGATTGCTAATAATCTGACTAGGGTTAGTGTTCGTGCTAATAATTCATAGACAGGTCTTAACAATTGATTTTGAATGACCTACATATATGTTTGTGGCACTTTTTTTTTCAAGATTGGTCTGTACATAGACGACTGTGCTTAAAAATCGAACCATAATCTTTGGATATGTCTAAAAAATAGCCATAAATTCCATAAATTCCTAATCCTACTTTACGGCATATAAAAATTGATTTGATGCCAAATTTTGGCAACTGCCAAATGTTCGCTAGAGATTAGTTTGTATTCCAAATTTGACGTCACATTTTTTTTACTATATGTACAGGTGCTATCTGACGATGTCGACAGCAAGGATGAAGATGGCCAGAGGAGGTACAAGAGGCAAATCCTCAAGGAGCTTTATGAGGGAATTCTTAACAAGTGTATCCGGACCTGGAACGGGGGCTTTCGATGCCCATTTTGCAACCAAAAGCTTCATGACGCGTATGAAAGTGTTCTGGCGCATGCAAGAGGATGAGCCGTTGGCTCCTTCAGGTAGAAGTATTCTCGCAGGATGGCGCATGCCGCAAACGCTGAGTACCTGGAGAAGCTTCATGATCGTGCCGGCAGATGAGATGAGATGTGGGATTGAACTATGTATGGCTATGTAGTGCCTTAATTATAAATGTGCTTGAGTATGCTTAATGATAGTTGAACTATGCTTGTGTACGCTTATTATCTATGCATGAGTATGTTTAATCTACATTTACTTATGTCTAAATATGGGATATGGATGCAATCAGTTCGGTTGATGGAATTTTATGCATATTAGGGTGAATGTTTAGCGTGGGTAAAAATTTCAGATTCAACCAACGAAGGAAAAGTGGAACCACCCTGAAACTTGCTTATTTTCCCAAATTGGAACCGTCTGCAATTACTTTCATTTTCCCAGTTACGTCAATCACACACGGTTGGCTCTAGCAAACCGTTGCCTCCGAAACTCTTTGTGGGACAGAAAACCCTCATCACCCAATTCAAAAAGGAAAAAAGAAAACCCTCACCATCTCCACGTCACAAAAACCCTCACCCCACCCGCCAGCCCCTCCAGTCCCCATTCACACTTGTACAAGCTCCTCCGTGACTCTGCATGGCACCTCCTATCACCGCGGCAACCACTTACCGCCGCCGCCAGGCTGCCGGCAAATCCCACCGCATTTCGCCACTTCCGCTTAACACCGCCTATTCACCATCAACTTTCTCGACACTGCTCGCCGTCGACCCAGCTCCGCCCGATTGGGGAATCCGCGGTATTGAGGGTTTTTTCTCTCATGGACAACAAGGAAACTAATTTACTAAGATATTCTCTCATTTCTTATCCCAGTTCATCTGCCTCCTTTAATCGCCTGGCCGACATCACCGTGAATTCATTTTTATTCGAGCTGATTTGAGGGTTTTCTTTCATTCATAGAGTGTATAGTGCGCGGACACATCAGGACTTTGCGGCCTCGACGACACATCCCTGGAGTTCCATCTCACCGTACCAGATGACTTCAGGATGCGCATGGTATGTTCAATCTCACCCTACATCGGCTCGCATGGCCTACTTTCCTGAACATATACTATATATTGCTACATTTGGATAAAAGGTGCCGCATCCAGCATATACGTCAAAGGGGATTTTTTTCCCCTCTTCTTTCTATATTAGGAAAATTAATGATGTATTGTTCTTTCGGTTACTCTCATATTTCCATCACATCATGGTTACCCTATCTGTTTAATTATAGTTTTTTGTCCTTTGATTTCAACTGTTGTATTGTTCTTTCAATTTCGCCTATATTTGCATGTTACCATATTCTTTAACAATCCTACCATTTTCTGTAGCACATCCCTTGCTATGCAACAACATCTGTAGTACACAATCTTGCCCTTTACATAACTCAAGACTGCAGGGATCTTTTACTGAACACAAACCATGGATTGACAATCGTTGCTTCTGTAAGACTTGATGAACGTGGTCACTCCTATTTTGGCATGGGCCTTTGAATAGAAATTTGTAAGTTTTATGTACTGAAAGCTGGCACTAAAATTGCACTGCACATAAAAGAGCCTGGACATGAGATATATGCTAACTTCCCCGACGATATCATCCGTCCAGACTTTGTTTGAAGTAAGTGTTCTTAAGTATCTGCATATTGACTTACCCAGCAATATCAAAGGAATTGTGTAGTATTTAAGCAACCAATAGTTATTCCATTTTCTTACTCTATTCCTACTGTCATGGTTCAACATGGCCACCTATGGGACCATCGTCCCCTTGTGGTTCGGCAAGGGGGAAGGGCGCGTTGCACAAAGAGCGAAGACCGTAGAGCAGCATGGCAGTGATGACACAAGTAGTTTTTACCCAGGTTCGGGCCGCCGCGAGGCGTAAAACCCTACTCCTGCTTTGGTGGATTGATGAAAGGACCATGGTGGAGACGCAGCGCTCGAGCCCGGCAAGGTTGCCACGGGACGAGAGCAGCTACGCGTGTATGAGTGTACAAAGGTCCGAATCCTTTCTAAGGTTGCCACGGCCCTCCTTTTATAGGTCAAGGGGTTACCACAATGGCAAAATAGTCATTATCCAGTGATTAGATAGCCACAGTGCTATCATACCTAATTCTGCAGACAGGACAGGGTGCATTAAATGCACCGCTTAGTGTCACATCGCGGGGGAGCCCGGCAAGCCTTGCCATGCTATTCATCCACCTTCTCGCCTGCCTACGTGACACGCCTCTGGACGGGTGTTGTCTGGGGGTGTTCTTCCTCAGAAATGGCTGCCACGTGCCAAATAACAGCCACTTAATCACTTGGGGGCTCGACACTGCATCGATAGGTGACTTGCGTTGCTGTGAGGTGGAGCGGTGGCGCCCTGGCAGGGTGATCCATCCTTGGCATCTCCGGCAAGCTTGCCGGGGGAGTCTTTGGACTTGTCTTCAGGTTGACCTCGACCTTGCCAGGCTCGCCTGCCCGGCAAGGGAGGTTTTTCCTTAGTGATATCTGGCTTCTTTGGTTTGTCTTGGTCTTCTTGATCCGCCCTTTGATTTCTCAAAGAGCTATATCTTCTGCTTGGCCTTGTCTTGGATGTTGTAACCTTACCCTTGAACCTGTGTACAGTCTGGGCAACATACACCAGGGTTTGTTGCACCGACACCTACCTACTAACTTCTAGTTACCAATACACTTTTCTTTTGCCCTCTTTTAACTAAATATTCCCTATACTCGCACTTCTATCAGAAAGTGCCGCTGACGAGGAGACTCCGATGGTGGAGAACGAGGCTGCCAACAAGCAGAGGCGGGTCGAGCAAGAACCACAAGCGACTCCAGCAGGCCTAGACTTCATCAGCAGCCACCCCAATGATATGTTGATAGTCATCATCTCCTTCCTCCCAATCAAATATGGGGCACGGACAACCGTCCTTTCCCGGTGGTGCCGCCCCCTATGGCACTCCACCCCTCTTGACCTCATCGACGCCCACAAGCTCTGCCATGGCTATCGCAAAAGCATGGACGCGTTGTCCTAGATCCTCGGCAGTCACCATGGCCCAATCAGAGGCCTTAGCACGGGCAAGTTCCATTCCAACGGTAAGGAACAAGCCAAGCTTGACGAGTGGTTCCAATCTCCCGCCCTAGATCAGCTCGAGGTGCTAAGTTTTAATGATGGGCATATGCGCTCGCTGCCAATGTCCGCGCTCCGCCTCGCGCCCACGCTGCGCCTCGCTAAGTTCATGAACTGCCATCCCCCCTTAATGACTCGCCCGCTCTTTTTCTACCACGACTAAAGCACCTTGAGCTCGTCGCCGTCTGCATCCCAAAGGATGCCATGGAGTGCCTGTTCGACGGTTGTACTGCACTCGAGTACCTTCGTCTTCAGGCGATCAATGGGTTGAGTAGCTTCCACATTACCTCCATGACTCTCCGGACTATTTATGTGTGTTGCTAGTGCTGCAACAAGAGATCACAAAAGGTGTACCACAATATGGTCATTGAGGACACACCTTCACTTGAGAGATTACTTGTAGTTGATCAACAAGGTCCAACAAGAATCAATGTCATTTCTGCACCAAAATTGACAGTGGTGGGCTACTCGTCTGTCAAATACTCTGAACTTGTTATTGGATCCACACCCGTTCAGGTACAACAGTCGTCTTCTACCTCTCCTTAAATTAACATTATTTCTAATTTTGAAGATGTATGTTCGTCTGTCATCTAGCAAATGATTCCGACAAGCTTGACCCCGAATCTACACGCAGTGAAGGTCTTGGCACTAGAATCTATCGGACCCAACCTGGACCAAGTTGTCAGTTTCCTAAGATGCTTTTCGTGCTTGGAGAAGCTACATATCGAAGTGATGTTCCTTTCCTGTTAAATGTTAACCATAAGGGAGTTCAGTTTTTGGCACCTTTTCCCAAGTTTACAATGACAATGTACTACGATTTCTGAAGGAATTTTGGAGGATTTCAGTACATACATGTTCTTTCCCCCATATTGGTTGCTTGATTCATATGGTTACAATCCATAAGCATTTCTCCTTTTGGATTCATCTATACTAGTTTTCTTAGGGAATTGTTCATCCACTCCAACCTCTTATGAAGAAGACTACATTTTTCTAGATTGTAATCAAATGCCCATGTTAATCATGTCGGATCGAAGATGACACGTTAGTGCATTTTACAAATCCTTCAAACCAAATAGGCATGTAGTAGTGTTCAAAACTGCACGTAGGAACTAATACGTTCTCTTCTTTTGCAAATAAGATTAGGCCCGGTGGTGGATAATGCGATACAATATAACAATCACAGCGAATGCCTAGATCTGCATCTCTCAGAAATTACTTTGAACTCCTACCGAGGGACCTTACCGGATATTATATTCACAAGGGTCTTTGTTGTCAGAGCAAGGGCGCTGATGGTAATGAGGTTTGCCCTAAATTTATTTTACAAAAATGGATGGTTTGTTGATGAGCGCCGGCGGCTACGGCAGAATGTAAAAGGCTCCGAAAAAGCTGAATTTCATTTTGGAACTTCAGCTGATAGAGTAATCGGAAGTCATTGTGTCAACCCCATACATGACTTCTCAGTGCCTGATCCCTTCGCAAAAATGATGAGGTTTCGAAAGTAGCCTTACAAGTGGTAATATTAGTTTGAACCTCTCTTATATCCATGTTCAGCTGATCAGCGCGGGCGTTTCCAGCTGAATGAGCTGAATTTCATTTCTAATATCAGTTTGAACCTTGTAATCTTTGAATTTGAGCCATATAACTCTGGAATTTGAACCTTGTAATATTTCGGGCTTTTGTGGTACAATCGTTGAAATGGCATCGTACGAGACTCGTATATTGGTAGTACTATTTTGACCTTAATATGCAATGGACTTAGATTTTATTAACCATTCTCGAATGTGTTTCCCTTGTCAATATCATCGCAAATGATCTGTATAGCTAACTCGACTGCGATCTTCAACATTATTGCACACAATTGGTTTCTTCAACCGTGTGCCCTGTAGAGCGCAGAATTAATTATCGCACTCGAGTGTCCATCATCACCCTTCTGTGTAACTTTGACCTCATCACCCACGGGGAAACTTATGATCGAAGTCATTCCACACACTTCGTTTTTGCAAAGATTTTTGCCAATGAACGCCCATGATTTGCCCCGCTTCTAGCCGACGCGTGGCCAAACTAGCCGGGCAGGAAGCTTGCACGGTAAACTATGCGGTTGCACGGGAACAGGCTCACCAACGATACATTTGGCGCCTCTTCGAGCCCACGTGTGGTCAAATGAAACGCGTGTGGGGTGCTCAAGTGTGCAGTGGAATCCTCCGCTATGAATGCGGTGACAAGACGTGACGATTACAGGCCGGTCGGCCCCCATTTATTACAGTGGCCACTTAACCCTTGTGTCTCTTCAACCTTTCGATCGCGCCCTAGTATTGCAAGAAGCACACCCACCACGACAAATTCTTAGAGGGTATCCTGCGCGGCTCCAATGGCGCTCCGAGCGGCTGCCGACGACGAGCAGCAGTTCACCATGCATGCCGTGGTGGACACCCATAGAAGGTTCATGGAGCTCTTAGTGGTGTACACCAACAACCCGGTCTGGGTGGAGCACTCCATCCACATCATGGAGTTGTTGCTTGCTGAGGAGAAGTACAAGGTGGTCGGGTTCGACCTCGAGTACACCCGCACTTGTGTCATGTCTCGTCCCAAGGTCGCCGTCGCCCAGATGTGCGTGCGCAATCACGTCCTCATCTACCACTACTGCCTGGCCACAAGGCCTTGAGAGCATTTTGCCAGGTTTGTCGACAGCCCCTACTACATGTTCGCTACGGTGGACATCACCAACGATGTAAAGGTGCTCAAGAATTCGGGCATCGCCTGCCAGAATCTTGTCAACATCCAGGGCCAATACAAGATCTGGGGCAGCAAGAAGCATGAGAAGGACTCAATGGTTCACCTCGCCGAGGTCATCATCGACCCCTACTACAGAGACATGAAGGATTCCTGCAACAAGGACAAGCGTGCCTAGCACTCGGCCTGGATAGAGAAACTCGACAAAGCTCACGTCGTGTATGCGGCCAAGGAGGCGTACACAAGCTACGAGATGTACAGGTGGATCATTGGCATGAGGAAGTGCCTCCTTCCCCAAAACGGCCAGGGATCCAGGCGGAAGGAGAGCAATGGCAAGCATTGTCACAACAAGAAGTAGATGATTAGATCCTCGTTTGTCCTAGTTTAGTATGCATGTAATTGCTTACTTTGGTGTGTGGAAATGTTATGTGTGTAGTTACTTATGTAATTGTATGCTTAATTTGGTTATGTGATGCTGTTCTTATAAGTATATATGTTGATGTTTTGTAGACAGAGCGTAGATGTTGTGCGGACAGAGCAAATCACATCACACACGGACTAAACAATGGAACCTGTTGGTGATGATTTCATCAATCGCTCACAATTGTATACCAGCAATCGTTTTCTCACAACACACATGGCTTGTTAACAGGAATCGTCTGTGTTGTTATCGGTCTTCCCACACATTTCTGATTACTGACATGTTTACTGTGTATCACACACATCTTGTTAAGTTGAACCGTTTCTATTGTGTTGGCTAATCGCAAACAGTTCATCCGAGTGAACTGTATGCCATATATCGCACACACCTTGATCTGGCTGACTGTTTCTGTTGTGTTGCCTAATCACAAACAGTTCATCCGAGAGAACTGTATGCTGTATATCGCACACACCTTCATCTGTCGGACCGTTTCTGCTGTTATGCTCATTGCAAACAGTTCATTCGACTGAACTGTATGTTACCCATCTGAATCGTGTTTGATGTCTCCACCATCGCAAATGTTTTGTACCTTTTTTGACGGTTCTATTACATCACCATTTGCGATTAATGCATCACACACTGTTGCGTCGAAGGGTCTCTGATTGTAGTGTCGCGTTAGCAGCATCCTGCCGTAGTGTATATATACCCCTCCACCCCTTCTTCCTCATTGAGGAGAGCCATCAGAACGTGCCTACACTTCCACCATTCATTTTCTGAGAGAGAACCACCTACTCATGTGTTGAGATCAAGAGATTCCATTCCTACCATTTGAACCTTGATTTCTAGCCTTTCCCAAGTTTCTTTCCACTCAAATCCTTCTTCCACCATAGCCAAATCTATGAGAGAGAGTTGAGTGTTGGGGATACTATCATTTGAAGCACAAGAGCAAGGAGTTCATCATCAACACGCCGTCTATAACCTTTTGGAGAGTGGTGTCTCCTAGATTGGTTAGGTGTCCCTTGGGAGCCTCCGACATGATGTGGACTTGAACCAAGAAGTTTGTAAGGGCAAGGAGATCGCCTACTTCGTGAAGATCTACCCGAGTGATGCAAGTCCTTCGTGGGCGATAGCTATGGTGGGATAGACAAGGTTGCTTCTTCGTGGACCCTTCATGAGTGGAGACCTCCATGGAATCACGCAGCCGTTACCCTTCGTGGGTTGAAGTCTCCATCAACATGGACATACGATAGTACCACCTATCGGAATCATGCCAAAAATCTTCGTGTCTCCATTGCGTTTGCCTTCTCCAAACACTCCCCTTTACCTTCATATGCGATGTTTTACATTCCGCTGCTATACTCTTAGAATTGCATGTGTAGGTTGATTGCTTGACTTGTCCTAATTGCTAAAATCTGCCCACGACTAAAATTGGGAAAAGGAAAGATTTTTATTTGGTCAAGTAGTCTAATCACCCCCTAGACATACTTTCGATCCTTCAAGTGGTATAAGAGCTTTGGTCTCCATTAGCCTTGATTTCCATAGCTTTGGTGATCATAGCCTTGGTTTCACAACCTAGGAGAGTATGGCGTCTTGCGAGGGTAACTATCATCATAGAGGTCCTTATTTTGATGGTACAAATTTTGCTAGTTGGAAGCATAAGATGAAAATGCATATTCTTGGTCATAACACTGCCATTTGGGTTGTTGATAGTATTGACTTGCAAGGTGAATTCTTTGAAGATGTTAGAGAACCAGATCATGAAGTGACCGCGGAATAATTGAAGATGTTGCAATACAATGCTCAAGCTTGTGATATTCTCTTCAATGGATTGTGCCCCAAAGAATTCAACAAAATCAGCCGCCTTGAGAATGCAAAGGAAATTTGGGATACTTTGGTTCATATGCATGAAGGTACCAAGTCCGTCAAGGAATCCAAGTTGGATGTGCTTCAAAGTCAACTTGACAAGTTCAAGATGAAGGATGGTGAAGGAGTCGCTGAAATGTACTCTAGGCTTGCTCTCATCACAAATGAGGTTGCCGGCTTAGGAAGTGAAGAGATGACCAACAAATTCATCATCAAGAAGATCCTCATGTCCACATTGATCCAAATGATGCCTAACTACAAATATCTCAAGCCCACGGAAGTCATTGGTAGAATTGTTGCTCATGAGATGTCACTCAAGGATAAAGAAGAGCTCCACAACAAGTCAAGTGGTGCATACAAAGTTTCAAGTGATGCTCCTACAACATAAAGTGACAAGCTAGTCTCCAATGAAGAATTGAGCTTAATGGTGAAAAATTTCAACAAGTTCTACAACAGTAGAAGCAAAGAGAGAAGCTCCAAGTCAAGGTCCTACAATGACAAAAGATCTTCTAATCATGATCGTAATTGCTACAATTGTGGAAGACCCGGACACTATTCCAATGAGTGTACGGCTCCCTACAAGAAAAGAGCATACTCACCAAAAAGGAGGAGTGAAAGAGATGAATCACCTCCAAGAGAGAGAAGGAGTAGAGATGATCGTTATGAACGAATACCTTCTCGAAGAAGCAAGGATTCAGAAAGGAAATACAAGTCATCAAAAAGCTACACAAGACGAAGGCATCAAGCTCATTTTGGTGAATGGGTTTCCGGTTTCGACT
Source organism: Thinopyrum elongatum (assembly GCA_011799875.1). Classification (NCBI taxonomy): domain Eukaryota; kingdom Viridiplantae; phylum Streptophyta; class Magnoliopsida; order Poales; family Poaceae; genus Thinopyrum; species Thinopyrum elongatum. The sequence goes on along the minus strand of CM022303.1, from coordinate 294,137,964 downwards.
CCGACAACTACTCCGAGCGAAGCTATCACTCCGACTCTGAATATACTCAAGATGAAGGTGTTGCCAGTCTTGCTCTAGTGTCATCCAACTCCCACGATATATTTGATTCACCAAATGAAGGAATTGGAAGATGTTTCATGGCTAAAGGCCCCAAGGTATCACACCCCGAGTATCTTGATTTCAATAGTGTTGAAGATGATTTGCTAGGTTGATAATGAATTACTTGTTAACAAAACTAGTGATGAAAACTATAATGAACTTGCTAGTGATCATGCTAATCGAGATGAAACGAATGACAATGCTAAGAAGGAGATTGAGCATCTAAAGAACTAAACACTCTTAAGTTAGCTCATGAAACAACTCAAGAGGATCATAGAGAGCTCCTAAGGACTCATGAGAAGCTACGCTTCGAGAAGCTAAATTTAGAGCAAGAGCATGAGTTTCTAAAAGCTATCAATGATGATCTTCGAAAGAAGAGTTCTTCTTACATCGCCAAACATCTACTCTTGTCTACTTATATGCCACAAGTAAAATCAAGCAACAAGAGTAAAAAGGATTCTTCTTCTAGTAGTAAAAATAACCATGCTAAATCCAATATTGTTGCTTCTACTAATTCTCTTGATTCCACTAATGATTCTCATAGCCAAGTTACACTTGAGCAAGAAAATAGCTTATTGAAGGGAATTATAGAGAAAGGTATTTACAAGAGCCTTGCCGGGAGTAAGAAATTTGAGGAAATTGTACGCAAGCAAGGAAGACATCGGAGGAATCAAGGTGTTGGTTTTGAATGAAAGTTCAATGCCAATGGAGTTGAATGGGAAGAAGATCAATACCCCAAGACGAAGTTTGTTCCTCAACAAGAGAAGTATGACCCCACTTCTTTTGAGGGAACACAAGCTCAAGATGATCTTCCACCACAAGACCACAAGCTAAAGGGCAAGGACAAGCTTCAAGAAGAGATTGACTCATTTGAATAAGCTCCTAAGGCCATGGTCAAGTGGGTTCCCAAGACTACGTCAAGATCTACTTCATCAAGTTCAACTACAACTCCAAGGATTCCCGTCAAGTTGATGTGGGTTTCAAAGAAGAACTAGAGTGTTCTAGAGGGTGACTCCGCCAACATACTTCACTCATATTCATTTTGGCAAGGACTTGTGCAATCAACTTTCATACCTTGCACTAGTTCATGGAGTCACAGCCCCTCTTGTTCGTAAGACAAGGGACAAGGTAACCTAATGCTTTCGTGGACATCACCATACACTACTGCAGGATGCTGCTAATGCGACACTACAATCAGAGACCCTTTGATGAAACTATGTGTGATGCATTAATCGCAAACGATGATGTAATAAAACCGTCAAAAAAGATGCAAAACATTTGCGATGGCGGATACATCAAACACGGTTCAGATTTTAGTTGCATGTGCAATGCGGGGCATACAGTTCACTCGAATGAACTATTTCCGATGAGGCAGAACAACAGAAACGGGCAGTCAGATGAAGGTGTGTGCGATATACGGCATACAGTTCACTCGGATTAACTGTTTGTGATTAGGCAACACAACAGAAACGGTCAGCCAGATCAAGGTGTCTGCGATTGACAGCATACACTTCACATAGATGAATTGTTTGTGATTAGGCAACACAACAGAAACGGTCAGCCAGATCAAGGTGTCTGCGATTGACGGCACACACTTCACACGGATGAACAGTTTGCGATTAGCCACAACAAACAGAAACAGTTAGACGGATCAACATGTGTGCACTAGACGGGCACACATTCTAATTAAAAGAAGCATGAGCGATGGTAATAACGAGCACGCATGGTTGATGGAACAAGACGTGTGCTGACATCGCTTATTGCGGTGCACCCTATGGTGCAAACGCCACATACGCAGCCGAGAACGTGTGCCCACGTTACGCCATCCGGGAATAGTGCCGCACTTCGAAATTAGAATCGTCAATAAATTTTGAGCTTGTGTCCCGTCACATTCCAAATTACTACCACGCTATATTTAATTGAAAACCTATTCACACTGATCAAAACCTAAACGGTTTCCACTTAGGAGCGTATTAGTACTCAATTATAAATACTACCTACTCCAAGATGACTGAACATTCCTCCTCAACTCCTCATCCACAAAAACAAACAAGTCTTTCATCGTCGTTCCCTTGCGTCTGCCATGGCCCGCATGAGTTCTGGCTCGAGAGATTACTACCGGGGAGAGGCGAGCATGGAAGTGGAAGCACGAGAGATGTCCCGCCTCGCCGCAAAAGAAGCCGACATGTTCCGCCACATCGTCGTAGCAGCACAGAGGTCCCGCCGCACCGCCGAAGCACCACAGAGGTCCCGTCGCGCCATCAATGCAGCAGACTGGTTCGGCTACGCCGCGGAAGCATCAGAGATGTCTCGCCATGTCGCAAATGTAGCAGACAGGTCCTCCCGCACCGCGGCGGCCTGGGAAAATGACTCGCGGACAGGCGAGGACTCTCACAGATGCATGCGCGCTATGCTCGATGACCTGATGGGTCGGATCTCCGGTTGGATGAAGCTGCGGGACGAGATGAATGCCTCGTTTGAAAATGCTACCGGCGTCATCCGGGGACTAGGGGAGGACAAGGCGAAGCTCCGCACTGAGCGCGACATGCTGAGGGCAAAGATCGCCGGAAGAGCGAAGGAGCACGAGGAGACCACTGCCTTGTTGAAGAGGACGGGCATCATCGTCAAGAAACTTATGGACGAGAATGCCATGCTCCGCATCGAGTGCGAAAGGCTGGTGGGGGAATCCGTGGATGCTGCCAAGCAGCGTATTGAGGACATGAAAGAGATCATCGCCACTTGCCGCGAGAACTAGTCTTTGCGGCCTGCAGCACATCAAGAAAGTAGAGATCAGTGAGCCAGATCATTGTCTGCGTCTTCCTTCTTCTTTTGCCCTTGTGTATTTCGGGCATTGCCGCATGTGGCTTTTTTAATTATCTTCCTAAATATGTAAGACAATTATTATCCACTATCATCGTCCTTATATATTCATCAATCTTCTATAAGTCGCAGTCGATGCTATATAGGTCCGTCGGATCTTACATCAAGATCCGTGCAAAATTTTCTTTTCGAATTTTCTTTTTTCTCTCTTAAATCTCAGTCGAGTGAGACTTAGCCACGCCATTAAATAGGGGCTTGGGGGCCATTAATGGAGACATTAGGAGAGAGGTGGGCGGCGGATGGGGGTCAAAGGGCTCTCCTCCCGATAAGCACGCGTAGGGGTCTCATCGCACGCCTCCCGTACTCAAATAGCTACCCCGCACAGCACCTCCTAGCCAATAAAAAAAGGGGACGCGTGGCGGCACGTAAATGGTAAGTAGAACGCCCACGGTTTCAATAATACTTGTGTTTCTGATTGTAACGTGACAGCACTTGTTCCAAAATGACTTTGTTGATTGTTAATGTGTGCGCCTTCGCAAATAGGACAAAAAATTTACCACAGCATGTTGGTGCCACGTCATGACACCATGCCAAGTTTCATGATTTTCAGGCGAGTTTTGGATTTATGGGAATTTTAAAACCAAGTTTCTCGATGTTTCCGGCTGAGCCACGACGCCCAGATGTTTGAATTCCATTCCCATTTCCTACATGGGACCTAGAAATTCGCCCAAGTACACATAAATGATTTTTCAACCAACTTTGGCGCACTGGAGCATGTGCTTGTAGTTCAAATTTCAATTATGTGCATTAAATGCGTGGAAACTCAATTAATGTATGAAAAGGGCCAAACGAACCCAGAATAATTCCAAATTTTAGCACAAAACCCCTATTGGTCTAAGATGCCTCTGTAAAAATTTCAAGGTGGGAGAAGGCAGTGTATGTCGTTTCGCACACGGAGGTGACACGTTCCCTCTCGAAACCACGAGCCTTCTTGAGAGAAGCTCCGGTTTGCAAGAAGCTTATACCAAAGCTTGTCCCAATTCGGCCAAACAATTTATCACAACATGTTGGTGCATGTCATGACACCATGCCAAGTTTCATGATTTTTATGCGTGTTTTGGATTTATAGGAATTAAAAAACCAAGTTTCTCAATGTTTCCAGCTGAGCCACAACGCCCAAATGTTTGAATTTCATTCACATTTCTTGCATGGGACCTAGAAATTTGCCCAAGGACACACATGTGATTTTTCAACCAACTTTGGTGCACTGGAACATGTGCTTGTAGTTCAAATTTGAATTATGCACATTAAATGCCCCAAAACTCAATTAATGTATAAAAAAGGCCAAACAAACCCGGAATAATTCCAAATTTTAACACAGCACTCATATAGTTCTATGTTGCCTCTGTAAAAAAATCAAGGGGGGAGGCAGCGTATATCGTTTCGCACACAAAGGTGACACGTTCCCTCACGGAACCACGAGCCTTCTTGAGAGAAGCTCCGGTTTGCAAGAAGCTTATACCAAAACTTGTCCCAATTCGGCCAAATTTTTTACCACAGCATATTGGTGCCATGAAATGACACCATGCCAAGTTTCATGATTTTCAGGCGAGTTTTGGATTTACAGGAATTTAAAAACCAAGTTTCTCAATGTTCCCGGCCGAGCCACGACGCCCAGATGTTTGAATTTCATCCCCATTTCTTGCATGGGACCTAGAAATTCACCCAAGGACACACATGTGATTTTTCAACCAACCTTGGTGCATTGGAGCATGTGCTTGTAGTTCAAATTTGAATTATGCACATTAAATGCCTAGAAACACAATTAATGCATAAAAAGGCCAAACGAACCCGGAATAATTCCAAATTTTAACATGACACTCATATAGTTCTATGTTGTCTCTATAAAAAAATCAAGAGGGGGCAACGTATGTCGTTTCGCACTTAAAGGTGACACGTTCCCTCTCAAAACCACGACCTTCTTGAAAGAAGCTCCAATTTGCAAGAAGCTTATACCAAAACTTGTCCCAATTCAGCCAAATTTTTTAACACAGCATGTTGGTGCCATGAAATGACTCCGTGCCAAGTTTCATGATTTTCAGGCAAGTTTGGGATTTACAGGAATTTAAAAACCAAGTTTCTCAATGTTTTTGGCCGAGCCACGATACCCAGATGTTTGAATTTCATTCCCATTTCTTGCATGGGACCTAGAAATTCACCCAAAGACACACATGTGATTTTTCAACCAACCATGGTGCACTTGAGCATGTGCTTGTAGTTCATATTTGAATTATGTACAATAAATCCCCAGAAACTCAATTAATGCATAAAAAGGCCAAATGAACACAGAATAATTCCAAATTTTAACACGGCACTCATATAGTTGCATGCTCACTGTAGATAAATGTTCTAGCAATTCAAACACCATCCTTTCCCTCCGTAACACCATTTTGTCTTTCAAAACAGAATGAAAAAATCAGGTATACCACAAATAGTTTACTAGCAAGAATCATGTGTGATGCGATATAAAATATCTTGGCACACCGTCTTGTCTAGCTTACGCAGGAAGCTTCGTCATCTATAGTCCACCGGCCGCGCTTGAACCACACTTGCGCACCAGTTTCTCGCGGCACCGAGCGAAATTTTTCTGCCACTGCGGGAATATCTATCTCCCCCCACCAAAAGCCACATTTCCACTGTTCCTCCTTGCTTTCCAAGTTCAAACCTTCACTGCTGCTTACTGGCAGTGCCACCTCCTCGCCGGTGACCCTTCTTCTTACAGCGCAGCCTCCTCGCCGGCGACCTTTCTTCTTGCAGCGCCGCCTCCTCGCCGGTGACCCTTCTTCTTGCAGCGCCGCCTCCTCGCCGGCAACCCCTCTTCTGGCTGCGTGGCCTCGTCGATATGGTCAGGTAATCCACACCCCACCCACCCACACCATCCTCCTCCTTCCCCATCCCACATGCCCTGGCCGATGGCGCGACACCTTCCGCCCAAATCACTGGCCCCGTCCTCCAATTAAGCGCCGCCCACAGCCATTTTGCATGCAGTATAACATGGAGCTCAGTAGCATCTGGCAGCGGAGAAGCAAATCGCGGCCACACGCATGCACGAGGTCGCGATGGCTGCCATGCGTGCCGACCACCAGATCTTGGAGGAGCACCTCGTCTTCGAGGCCACCATCGACACCGCCACGCGGTTGTTTACTTTAAAATACAGTTCGTGTTGTTTTCTCGAGGCCGCCGGTAGTGCCTTCTAGTGATTTGTCCTCTGTAATGTTAATATGCAATCTGATATTCTGAAATGTAATGTTCAGTTAACAGTTTGGTCCAACAATTGCTACATTTTGTAGTACTATTCTCAAGCATTCTTGGTTTCATTAACTATCTTATCTTCAAGTATATGTTCTATACTGCAATGACGTGATCAGTTAACTATTTTGGTTCATTTGTTCTGTGATGACCCACAAGTATAGGGGATCAATCGTAGTCCTTTCGATAAGTAACAGTGTCGAACCCAACGAGCACCAGAAGGAAATGACAAGCAGTTTTTAGCAAGGTATTTTCTGCAGGCACTGAAATTATCGGTAATAGATAGTTTGGTGATAAGATAATTCATAACGGGTAACAAGTAACAAGTGTAACAAAGGTGTAGCAAGGTGGCCCAATCCTTTTTGTAGCAAAGGATAAGCTTGGACGAACTCTTATATAAAGCAAAGCGCTCTCGAGGACACATGGGAATTATTGTCAAGTTAGTTTTCATCATGCTCATATGATTCGCTTTCGTTACTTTGATAATTTGATATGTGGGTGGACAGGTGCTTGGGTGCTGTCCTTACTTGGAAAAGCCTCCCACTTATGATTAACCCCTCTTGCAAGCATCCGCAACTACAAAAGAAGAATTAAGATAAATCTAACCATAGCATGAAACATGTGGATCCAAATCAACCCCTTACGAAGCAACGCATAAACTAGGGTTTAAGCTTCTGTCACTCTAGCAACCCATCATCTACTTATTACTTCCCAATGCCTTCCCCTAGGCCCAAATCATGGTGAAGTGTCATGTAGTCGATGTTCACATAACACCACTAGAGGAAAGACAACATACATCTCATCAAAATATCAAACTAATACCAAATTCACATGATTACTTATAACAAGACTTCTCCCATGTCCTCAGGAACAAATGTAACTACTCACAAAGCATTCTCATGTTCAAGATCAGAGGGGTATTGAATATCATTAAGGATCTGAACATATGATCTTCCACCAAATAAGCCAACTAGCATCAACTACAAGGAGTAATCAACACTACTAGCAACCCACAGGTACCAATCTGAGGTTTTGAGACAAAGATTGAATACTAGGGTTTGAGAGGAGATGATGCTGGTGAAGATGTTGATGAAGATTGACCCTCCCCCAATGAGAGGATCGTTGGTGATGATGATGGCTTCGATTTCCCCCTCCAGGAGGGAAGTTTCCCCGGCAGAATCGCTCTGCCGGAGCCCTACATTGCTCCTGCCCAAGTTCCGCCTCAAGACGGTGGCGCTTCGTCCCGAAAGCTTCCTTCTTATTTTTTCTAGGTCAAAACCTTTCATATAGCAGAAGAGGGGCACCAGACGATGGCCAGGGGGCCCACAAGCCCTGGGGGGTAGGGCGCGCCCCCCAGGCTTGTGGCCACCTGGTGGGTCCCCTTCGGTAGTTTCTTCGCCCAATATTTTTTATATATTCCAAAATAATTCTCCGTAAAATTTCAGGACTTTTGGAGTTGTGCGGAATAGGTATCTCAGATTTGCTCCTTTCCGGTCCAGAATTTCAGCTGCCGGCATTCTCCCTCTTTGTGTAAACCTTGTAAAATAAGAGAGAAAAGGCAAAAGTATTGTACCATAAAGTGAAATAACAGCCCATAATGCAATAAATATCAACATAAAATCATGATGCAAAATGGGCGTATCAACTCCCCCAAGCTTATACCTCGCTTGTCCTCAAGCGAAAGCCGAAATCGAAAATCATGTCCACATGTTTAGAGATTGAGGTGTCGATAAAATAAAATATGGATATGAGGGCATCATGATCATCTTTAGAACAGCAACATATATTGTCATATAACTTCTCATGCTCAAGTGACAATTCGTTCACAAGGTAAAGTATGAATCAAGAACTTTATTGAAAACTAACAAACTATGACCTCGGTCATTGGAACAATTGCAATTTATCATAACATCGGAAAGAGTCAATGTAAGAGCTTTTATTTAGCAAGTTCACATACTCAACCATGATTTAATCTTTCATAATTGCTAACACTCACGCGATACTTATGAGATCAAAGTTTCAATCAAAACATAGGAAGATAGGGGCTTATAGTTTCGCCTCCCAACCATTTACCTCAATGGTAACATCAACAATAATAATTTATGAACACCTACATCCGAGTGGATATATATGTCTGGATCTTTCCCAACACATAGTGCTTGCCAAAAAGAGAAAATATAAAAGGAAAGGTGAAGATCACCATGACTCTTGTATAAAGGTAAGAGGTAAAATAAAAGATAGGCCCTTCGCAGAGGGAAGCAGAGGTTGTCATGCGCTTTTATGGTTGGATGCACAAAATCTTAATGCAAATGAACGTCACTTTATATTGCCGCTTGTGATAAAGAACTTTATTATGCAGTCTGTCGCTTTTATTTCTTCCATATCACAAGTTCGTATAAAGCTTATTTTCCTCACACTAAAAGACCATACATATTTAGAGAGCAATTTTTATTGCTTGCACCGATGACAACTTACTTGAAGGATCTTACTCAATCCATAGGTAGATATAGTGGACTCTCATGGCAAAACTGAGATGATGGATTTTGGATGCACAAGTAGTATCTCTACTTGGTGCAGAAGATTTGGTTAGCATAGAATGAGAAGCAAGCTCAACAGTTGGAGGATCCATGACAATATAACTTCCATTCGGATATAAGAAAACATAACCCAATATGTTGTCTTCCTTGTCCAGCATCAACCTTTTAGCATATAATATTTTAATGAGTGCTCACAATCACAAAAGATGTCCAGGATAGTGTATTTATATGTGAGACCTCTCTTTCTTTATTATTTCTTATTAATTGCAACAATGACCAAAACTATGTTTGTCAACTCTCAATAAATTTCATGCGACATACATCTTATATGTGAAGTCATCACTTCCCATACGATTATTATATAATCTTTTTATTTCTTTTATTCTCTTTCCTTTTCATTATCAAAGCAAGAAAGCAAAGCCCTCAAATCAAAACTAATCCTTATTATATAACTCTCGGACTCGATTACATAGAGGGAACACAAAGCAAAACTCAAAACTAGATCATACTAAAAACTTTTATTCTACTAAACCAGGATATAACCAAAAGGATTGAACTAAGGAAAACGGTAAAGGTAAAGATGTGATGGTGATACGATACAGGGGCACCTCCCCCAAGCTTGGCACAAGCCAAGGGGAGTGCCCATACCCATGTACTCAAGTCTCCTTCTTCGGAGATGGTGATGATGGAGTTGATGATGTGGGAGGCTTGTCCTCCGTCTTCCAAGGCATAGGCTCACCATCATAGAAGGACGAATGAGTCTCCAAAATCCTCATATCTGCAGCCAAACTCATCCTCTTAAATCTATATTCATACTCACAGTTTTGGTTTTGCGGATCATAGATCTGGGCTTGGAGATGCTCGATTTTCTCATGAAGCTTGAAGATGGCCTTTCCAATCTCATTGGCATCTAGCTTGTGGTCATGGGTGAAATCCGTGATGATGGAGTGATTGGGTTGAGTCCGTGTTCCACCATCCCTTGGCACTTAAAAGACTTCTTGCTCCACTGCTTTGAGCCTGGAATCCACGCTTCCGGTCCTCCTTGGCCCTTGAACATCATGGATGTGAAGCACCGCCTCAAGCATCTCGATGGTTTGAGGGTGTTGCAGCACCTTTGCAAGGTAGGGGTTGATGACCTTCTCGAAGAACTTGTCCTTGGGGGCGCTTGGAGACGTCATGGCGATCTAGATCTGTCAAGAAAACAGCTCGAAACAAGAACTGAGGATATTGCCGTGATACGGTGGTAAAACCTTTGGGAGATTATATAATGAATTTTTACCGTGCAAAACAAGTATTCTAGGAGAAAACAGAGTCCGGAGGGCACACGAGGTGGCCACAAGCCTAGGAGGCGCGCCCAAGGGGGGTAGGGTGCGCCCCCACGGCTTGTCGCCTCCTCGTGCACTTTTCGGACTACTTCTTATTTTCCTAATTTTTCAAATATTCCAAAACGGAGTAAAATTGCTTTTGGGAAAGTTTTGGAGTCGGTTTACTTACCTTATCACATACCTATTCCTTTTTAGGGTTCTGGAGCGTTCTGGAAGGTTTCCCTTATGTACTCCTCCGATTATATGGTATTAATAATATTGGTTTCAACATTTATGGGAGTACCTGAGATATAATGTTTAATTCTTTGCCCATTCACCACCTTAGGGTTATTGCCCTCAGCATTGTTGTTCTTGATGGCACCGGAATGATAAACTTCCTCGATAATGTAAGGCCCTTCCCATTTAGAGAGAAGTTTTCCTGCAAAAAATCTTAAACGATAATTGTATAGCAAGACATGGTCACCTACATTAAATTCATGATTTTGTATCCTTTTTTCATGCCATCTTTTAACCTTTTCTTTAAACAATTTGGCATTCTCATAGGCTTGGGTTCTCCATTCATCAAGTGAGCTAATGTCAAATAGCCTCTTCTCACCAGCAAGTTTGAAATCATAGTTGAGCTCTTTAATTGCCCAATAAGCTTTATGTTCTAGTTCAAGAGGTAAGTGGCACGCTTTTCCATATACCATTTTATATGGAGACATACCCATAGGATTTTTATAAGCAATTCTATAAGCCCCTAGTCCATCATCAAGTTTCTTAAACCAATTCTTTCTAGATCTATTAACAGTCTTTTGCAAGATGAATTTTATTTCTCTATTACTTAATTCTACTTGACCACTAGACCGAGGATGATATGGAGATGCAATTCTATGGTTAACATCATATTTAGCAAGCAATTTACGGAAAGCACCATGAATAAAATGTGAACCACCATCAGTCATTAAATATCTAGGGACTCCAAACCTCGGGAAAATAAGTTCTTTAAGCATTTTAATGGAGGTGTTATGATCAGCACTACTAGTTGGAATAGCTTCTACCCACTTAGTGACATAATCAACAGCAACCAAAATATGTGTATACACACTGTAGGAAGGAAAAGGTCCCATATAATCAAATCCCCAAACATCAAATGGTTCAATAACAAGTGAATAATTCATAGGCATTTCCTGATGTCTACTAATATTACCAATTCTTTGACATTCATCACAAGACAAGACAAACTTACGAGTGTCCTTGAAAAGAGTATGCCAATAAAAACCAGATTGTAATACCTTATGTGCAGTTCTGTCTCCAGCATGGGGTCCTCCGTAAGCCTCGAAGTGACACTTGCATAGGATTTGTTCCTGTTCATGATCAGGTACACAACATCTAATAACACCATCTACTCCTTCTTTATAAAGGTGTAGGTCATCCCAAAAGTAATATCTCAAATCATAGGAAAACTTTTTCTTTTGTTGGTATGTGAAACTAGGTGGTATAAATTTAACAACAATATAATTAGCATAGTCTGCTGGTACGTCAATTTTGCATCATGTTTTCCTACTGTTATTTATAATGTTTTTATGCATAATAATGCTTTTTGGAGTATTTCTAATGCCTTTTCTCTCATATTATGCAAGGTTTACACAAAGAGGGAGAATGCCGACAGCTGGAATTCTGGACCTGGAAAAGCTACGTCAGAGTTACCTATTCTGCACATCTCCAAATGAGCTAAAAATTTACGGAGAATTGTTTTAAAATATATGAAGAATATTGGAGCAAATAACTACCAGAGAGGGCCCACCAGGTGGGCACAACCCACCTGGGCGCGCCAGGGAGCCCAGGCGTGCCCTGGTGGATTGTGCCCTCCTCGGCCCACCTCCGGTGCCCCTCTTCTGGTATATAAGTCATTTTGACCTAGAAAAAATAAGGAGAGGACTTTCGGGATGAAGCGCCACCATCTCGAGGCGGAACTTGGGCAGGAGCACTTTTGCCCTCCTGCGGAGCGATTCCGCTGGGGGAACTTCCCTCCCGGAGGGGGAAATCATCGTCATCACCAACAACTCTCCCATCTTTAGGAGGGCCATCTCCATCAACATCTTCAACAACACCATCTCCTCTCAAACCCTAGTTCATCTCTCGTGTTCAATCTTTGTACCGAAACCTTAGATTGGTACTTGTCGGTAACTAGTAGTGTTGATTACATCTTGTAGTTGATTACTATATGGTTTATTTGGTGGAAGATTATATGTTCAGATCCATTATGCTATTTAATACCCCTCTAACCTTGAGCATGAATATCATTTGTGAGTAGTTACTTTTGTTCTTGAGGTCACGGGAGAAGTCATGTTGCAAGTAATTATGTGAACTTGATATGTGTTCGATATTTTGATGATATGTATATTGTGATTCCCTTAGTGATGTCATGTGAATGTCGACTACATGGCACTTCACTATATTTGGGCCTAAGGGAAATGCATTGTGGAGTAGTTATTAGATGATGGGTTGCTAGAGTGACAGAAGCTTAAACCCTAGTTTATGCGCTATTTCATAAGGGACTGATTTGGATCCAAAACTTTAATGCTATCGTTAGATTTTATCTTAATACTTTTTTCGTAGTTGCGGATGCTTGCAAGGGGGTTAATCATAAGTAGGAGGTTTGTTCAAGTAAGAACATCACCTAAGCACTGGTCCACCTATCGTGGGAGTAAGTCTGACAGTAAGAATAGGGGGTACATAGCAGGAGGCAGGATCCTAGCTATGGTGAGGTTGTGCACGCAAGATGTATGAGTTCAGGCCCTTCTCGGAGGAAGTAACAGCCCTACGTCTCGGTGCCCGGAGGCTTGGTCGACTGGATTATGCGTGAGAGTTACAGGGGGTGCGAACCCTTGTGCCAGTGGAGGGGGTGGCTTATATAGAGTGCGCCAGGACCCCAGCCGCCTCACGTTACACATAGTTCAATATTCATTAAGACAGGGCATTACTGGTAACGCTAGCTATAAAGAGCTATAAATGATCTTTAAGACTAAAGGGTGAACGCCTGACCGTTGCCATCTTGAGTGACTTTAGGTCTTCCGTACTCCGAGTGGTTTTTTGTATGGTCGAGTGACTTCATCTTGGTCGAATGGAATTGGGGTATCCGAGTGACATAACTGGTCGAGTGGATTACACTCCAAGGTGAACTCAGTCGGTTTCTTCTGTTGCATTTTGAATGTCTTTGACTCTAGGGCAGTGTCCTTGGATAGGGTGTCTAGGTCGGGCCTATGACCCTACCGTAGGTACATGTCGTCGTCATTAGCCCCCGAATGGATTGAGGACCGAGTGAAGAAAGAGTTGAAGTTGACTCCGACTCGATTCCATACTTCGAAGGTATTTCATCAGAGTCTGCGAATCATGTTGAAGTTTCAATCTGGTTTCAGTCGCCTTGGTCCATTCAGAGGCTGTCGTCGAGTGAACTCTACTGACAATCTTTGAGTGTCGACATGGAACGAAATCTTCGGCGCGATTGGTTGCTCTGCAGTCCTCGGACCTCACGGGATTTGAAATTACGGGGAAGCGCGCGGGACGGAGCGTGCCGCAGTAATTGGAGTGGTCAGATAGGTACACCTCGATTTTCATGGCGCCTTTTTCGCCACGTATCGGGCGCGCGACTGTTGCGGGATTTGACAGGATTGCTCGGGCCCATGAGTCAGTCACTCGAAAATAGGTCCATATAAGGCTGTCGAGGCCGATGCGTTTGCACAGTGTGCCTCATTCTCTCTCTTCTTCCTTTGTTTCTCCACTACATCCTCCTCCATGCTGCTGTTCCGCCCGTACGCCGTCCGTCGCGATGGGAAAGGAGAAGACGGCGGCCCTGGAGCGCGCTAAGAAGGCAACGGCGGCGGCAAAGGGCAAGAAGACGAGTCAGGGATCATCGTCGAGGTCCGGTCTGCTGCCTGGTTGGATCCAGGGAGACTGGATTCAATCTATGATCCAGACGGAAGATTTGGAAGACCTGGCCGACGCGGGCTTGATTGCCCACGGATCTTGGAGGTTGCCGGGGAACGAGACCGAGCATCAGCCGCAGGAGAGTGAGTGCGTGCTCCTCGCAACTCATGTTGACCGCGGTTTCACTCTGCCTCCGCATCCTTTTTTCTGGGGTTTCCTGAACTTTTTTGGTGCCCAACTACATCATTTCTCTCCCAACACCATCACATATCTCGCTGCGTATGTCTCTCTGTGTGAAAACTTCTTGGGTTGTCGACCGCACTGGGGCTTATTCAAACACATCTTTACTTGCCGTTCCCAAACTGTGAAGAAGGCAAATCTGACTGACGCAAAAACGCACGTGATCCAAATGTGCGGGGGTTTAGGGATTCAGATGAGGGGTAGGAGTACTTTTCCTTCTATGACTCTTCCCGAGTCAGTTAGGGGGTGGCAGTCGACCTGGTTCTATTGCCGAGATATTCCGACCCCTGGTCAGTCGACTGGCCTTCCGACCTTCACCATGGAGCAAGTCTGCCAACCCTCTTCATTGACCGTGACTCCAGCAGAGAAAGTAGAGGTGTCCATGCTAGTCGACCGGGTAGTTCAATTAGTCCGTGATGGTGTGACCGGCATGGATTTGTTGGAGGTGTTTCTCAGTCGACGCATCCAGCCTCTCCATGCCCGCGATCATCCAATGTGGATGTACTCGGGCGCTAACGACACCGCTCGGGTCCACCCAAAGGAGGTCACCGAGGAGACGGTGGCACAGTGGCTGCGGAGCATCACGGGAAACAAAGACAACCCCAGGGGGTCTAGAAGAGTTGTACCATTCGACACTGTCAAAGAGCCGGACAAGGTCTGACCCTTGTTACCGAGTGTCTTTTTATTCCGATTTGTAACTGCCCTTGGATCTAATTGATGCTTGTTTGATTCCTTGCCTTGCAGATTTTTACTGAGATGTACTCGATGCCAAATGGAGAGCAAGTCCCGGAGGGAATGGAGAGCGGAGGCGAGAGTGGTGACTGGCAATCCCCCGACGACAATGAAGATGACAGTGATGACTCGGACGACAGTGAGGAAGCCGACTCACCACCTCGCTTGGAACGCCGATCCAAACTGTCCCAAGATCCTGCAAGCGGTCGTGGCAAAGCGGCTCCCCCAAGCACACAAACGCAAAAACGAACTCGGACTTCGACACCGGAGCCATCTGAAAAGTCCGCCAAGCAGCCCAAGGTCATCCCTTCAAAGCCTCGGAAGGCTTTGCCCAAGATCAAGGTGGATGTTCCCGTCACTTCTGCGTAAGTGTTTTTTTTTCTCTCTTCGCTTTGCTTGGGAACTTCTACGTTATTGTCGACACGTTCTCTTGCTTGACCGAGTGAATTCTAAAACTTTCAGCGCTGCTACTACTGGGACCTCCATGGACATTTACAAGGATCAAGATGACGAGCAGACCGAAGACGCGGCCACTTCCAAAGCGGGTACAACTCTACCATCTTGTCCTCATTTTGTCAATTGTACTGTCGGTCGACTGAACTCTTACGGTCGAGTCTTTTGCAGCACCACCAAATGGCATTGAACTTCCAGATGACGATGATCATGAAGATGTGCCTCAGAAGACCACGGGAAGAAAAGGCAGGACTTCGAGCAGGAGGGTGCCTGCCAGCAAGGCACCTCAGTCGACATCAGCGCCAGAACCAGTGATCCAGCAGTCCGGAGATCCAATTCGGGCTTCTGTTTCTTTTGCCGATCCTGTGTCGACTGATCGTCCTTCGGCGTCGACCACCCAAGCCCCTGCTCCGTCCGTCCAACTCCATGCCTCAGATCCTTTGGTTGCTTCGAATGTTCCGCCAACTCCACTCTTTGTTACCCATCATGTCCCAGAGGACCAAGTCAGCGCTGCTAAGGAAGCTATACACCAAGCAGGCCTTATGATGGAGCAAATGAAGGTGGTGCACGAAGCTAGCAAGGTTGCCTACAATGCTAGCTCTGCTCTTCAAACCAATGTCCAGGTGAGTTGATTTCCGACTGATTTTTTAGCTTGATCTTTGCTTTGTTAGGATATGGTACTTGAAAATTGTTGCTTTATTATTCGTAAGATGTCCGTGGATGAGCGTTTTGAAACCTTTAAAGTGCATCTATCATGAGTCTGCACCTTGCATCCGTTCACCCACTGGGTGTTTTAACTTTTGTTGTATAGTTCTTCCACTTGAGTCGACTAGGTCGCGTCGAGTGTATCCTTGAATCAGTGGGGGCACACAGAGTGCACCCACTGGGTGTAGTCCCCAAGACCGCCATCAAATGTTTGATTCGGCGGGGGACTTTGTCAAATGACTCTTTATAGTTCTTCCACTCGGTCCAGACAGGCTGTGCCGAGTGGGATCCGGACCAGTGGGGGCACGCCAAGTGCACCCACTGGGTGTAGTCCCCGAGACCGCGATCAACTGCGGGTAGTCAGTGGTGGTCTGAGAACAAATGTTGCCGCTTTTTTTTACTGGACGGACCATGTCGAGTGGAAAGTCGAACCAGTGGGGGCACACCAAGTGCACCCACTGGGTGTAGTCCCGGAGACTACTGTCGAATGTTTGATTCGGCAGTGGTCTTAGAACTCTTTTTGCCATGATGACTTGAACTTGTATCTTATTGCTCGGAAGCAATCAATCTTTGTTCCTGTCGACTGACGTGTCTTATTCGTTGATTGCAGAAATCTTGTGAGTTCGGGGCCCAGTTTGCTGAATTAAAGAAGAAACAGGTCCAGCTCAATCTCGACCTGGAGCTGGCCAAGGAGAACTTGCAAAAGGCTAAGGATGAAGCGGCTGCCATGGGAGGTAATAACTTGCTGACTGTTTGCCTTGCCATCTTTTCTTTTCGCCTTTTGAACCAAGTGACTCCACTCGAACAGATGTGCGTAGTGAAAACAGACAACTCCAAGCTTGTCTGAAGAATGTTATTTCTTTAGACAAAATGAAGCAGGCTCTGGAGCAGAAGGACCTCGACCTTGCAGCAGCACAGAAGATGGCGCGGGAGAAAACTGAACTTGCCGACAAGAAGCTGGCTTCAGTCGGCAAGTTAGAAGAAGAAAACATCAAACTGAAGACTGCCATTGACGAAGCCAACAAAGAATTCATGTAGCTAAAGAAGGACAAGGTGGCCTTGACCGACAAAGTTGGAGATCTCACTCGGAGGAGGGACGAATTGGAGACCTATGTGGGAGGACTTGCCAAGAAGATGTTCCTTATGCTTGAAGGTACTTTCCCTTTTCCGACTGATTTGCAACTGTCGACTCATCATGCAACTGTCGACTCATCATGCAACTGTTGACTCATCATTTCTCTGTGTGTGCAGAGTTCTGTCAAAACTTCAAGGAAGAGACTGGGCGGATTGAGACGAATCTGGATACCATTAACTCCCCTGTCAAGGACGAAGCTGCGATGAACGTGCTGCGACTGGAATCTCGCCTCGCCGGCGTTATGGACTATCTTGCATGACTGAAGGTGGCGGCATCGCGGATTGACACGGAGCTCTGGCCAGGTGTGACATTCCAGAATGACCTCGAGTCTCTGATGACTCGACTTAATGAAATCCCCGGTCGAGTACAGGCATGGAAGAAGTCATCTGCTCGGTGCGGTGCTGACGTGGCTCTGTCTCTTGTCCGCGTTCATTGCAAGGAAGTTAAAGAAGAGAAGCTGGCAGCTCTCAAGGTCGCCAATACCAAGAAGCTTCAATTCCAGTCTTTCATGGAGACTTTCATTGACGCTGCTACTCATATTGCTGATGGAATCGACCTGGACGAGTTCGTCGAGCCATCTAGCCCTCCTCATGCGGAGTGAACAAACTTTATGCCTTGATTTTATTTACCTCGGAATGCCGAGTGATTTTGTAACTGTTAAAATCTTTCGGGCCTGAGGCCTGAGCACTTCTGTTCGTGGTTCTGAACCTTGCTGGATTTATCCGAACTTGGTTTTTCTTTGAATATGGTTGCTTTGTCTTTACCACTTTCAAGTCTCTTGACTCCGAGTGAAACTTGACTCTTCACTCGGAATAGACATTCTACTTGTGGTGCAGCTCCGACGAGAGGGCCGTGCGTTGTATTTGTGGCGCAGCTCGGAGCGTGCGACCAAGTTTCTGAGTGAGGGGGTTGCTCTTCACTCGGAATTTGTTTTGTAACTTAGGCGAGTACGGGGTCGCAGCTAAGCCCCCGAGTGGGAGGATTGCTCTCCACTCGGAGTATGTTTTAACTTAGGCGAGTACGGGGTCGCAGCTAAGCCCCCGAGTGGGAGGATTGCTCTCCACTCGGAGTGTTTTTTGAACTTAGGCGAATCGGGTTCGCAGCTAAGCCCCCGAGTGAGAGGGTTGCTCTTCACTCGGAGTGTTTTTTGAACTTAGGCGAATCGGGTTCGCAGCTAAGCCCCCGAGTGGGAGGATTGCTCTCCACTCGGAGTGTTTTTTAACTTAGGCGAGTACGGGGTCGCAGCTAAGCCCTCGAGTGGGAGGATTATTCTCCACTTGGAGTGTTTTTGAATTTTAGGCAAGTACGGGATCGCAGCTAAGCCCCCGAGTGGGAGGGTTGCTCTTCACTTGGAGTGTTTTTTGAACTTAGGCGAAACGGGTTCGCAGCTAAGCCCTCGAGTGAGAGGGTTGCTCTTCACTCGGAGTATGTTTTAACTTAGGCGAGTACGGGGTCACAGCTAAGTCCCCAAGTGGGAGGATTGCTCTCCACTCAGAGTGTTTTTTGAACTTAGGTGAATCGGGTTCGCAGCTAAGCCCCCGAGTGAGAGGGTTGCTCTTCACTCGGAGTGTTTTTTGAACTTAAGCGAATTGGGTTCACAGCTAAGCCCCCGAGTGAGAGGGTTGCTCTTCACTCGGAGTATGTTTTAACTTAGGCGAGTACGGGGTCGCAGCTAAGTCCCCGAGTGGGAGGATTGCTCTCCACACGGAGTGTTTTTTGGACTTAGGCGAATCGGGTTCGCAGCTAAGCCCACGAGTGAGAGTGTTGCTCTTCACTCGGAGTGTTTTTTGAACTTAGGCGAATCGGGTTCGTAACTAAGCCCCCGAGTGAGAGGGTTGCTCTTCACTCGTAGTTTTTTTTTAAACTTAGGCGAATCGGGTTCGCAGCTAAGCCCTCGAGTGAGAGGGTTGCTCTTCACTCGGAGTGTTTTTTAAACTTAGGTGAATCGGGTTCGCGGCTAAGCCACCCACTGGGGGATTAGAACACATATGCTTAAGGGAACACAATCACTAAGATACTGCCAAAATCTTGTCTTTGATAAGCAAACTGAAGGATTCTTATTACAACTCGTCGATCTGAGTGCTTAGGTATAAAAACGGCGGAGCAGGTCTGCATTCCACGAGCGTGGCTCGTCTTCTTTCTTGGCTACGTTGTAGAGGTGATACGCCCCATTGTGGAGTACCTTGGTGATGATGAAGGGGCCTTCCCAGGCCGGAGCAAGCTTGTGAGGTCGCTTCTGGTGTACTTGGAGCACAAGGTCTCCTTCTTGAAATGCTCGACCTCTGATGTTTCTGGCGTGGAATCGACGCATATCTTGTTGATAGATGGTCGACTGGATCAGAGCCATCTCTCGTTCTTCCTCTAGGAGGTCAACTGCGTCTTGGCGTGCTTGTTCTGCTTCAGCTTCTGAGAAGAGTTCCACTCGGGGGGCGTTGTGCAGTAAGTCACTCGGAAGCACAGCTTCAGCACCATACACCATGAAGAAGGGAGTTTGGTCAGTCGACCGGTTGGGAGTTGTTCTCAGTCCCCATAGGACGGATGGCAATTCAGTCACCCAAGCTCCAGCGGCATGCTTGAGATCGTGCATCTGTCGGGGTTTCAGTCCTTGTAAGATCAAGCCATTCGCCCTTTCTGCTTGTCCATTCGACTGCGGGTGCGCAACAGATGCGTAATCGACCCGAGTGCCTTGGGAAGCACAAAACGCTCTGAACTCGTCAGAATCAAAATTGGAGCCGTTATCTGTGATAATATTGTGAGGGACTCCATATCTGAATATCAGCTCCCTGATAAAACTGATGGCAGTGCTTGAATCAAGATTCTTGATAGGCTTGGCCTCAATCCATTTGGTGAATTTGTCGACTGCCACAAGCAAATGAGTGAAACCACTTCTGCTGGTCTTGAAAGGTCCAACCATATCCAACCCCCAGACTGCAAACAGCCAGACGAGTGGAATGGTCTTCAAGGCAGATGAAGGTTTGTGAGACATGTTTGAGTAAAACTGGCAGCCTTCGCACTTGTCGACTATATCTTTTGCCATCTCATTTACCCTCGGCCAGTAGAATCCTGCTCGGTATGCTTTGGCCACAATGGTCCGAGAGGACGCATGGTGGCCATAGGTTCCCGAGTGGATCTCATTTAGAATCATTCGACCTTCTTCCAGAGAGATGCAACGCTGAGCAACTCCTGTGACACTTTCCCCGAAAAGTCACCCTCCAATAACTGTGAAGGCTTTGGATCGATGAATGAACTGGCGGGCCTCATCCTCATCTTCTGGGAACTCTTGTCTAAGCAGGTACGCAATATATGGCACTGTCCAATCGGGGATAATCACCAAAACCTCCATGATCAGGTCGACCACTGCTGGGACATCAATCTCAGTCGGATCGGTTGAGCTTATCGGTTGTGGGGGCTCCTCTGTAAAAGGATCTTCTTGAACTGACGGGGTGTGGAGATGCTCCAAGAACACATTACTGGGAATTGGTTTCCGAGTGGAACCGATCTTCGCCAGATCATCAGCAGCTTGATTCTTGATTCGGGGTATGTGGTGGAGCTCTATCCCCTCAAACTTCTTCTCCAACTTTCTTACTGCATTGCAATAACCAGTCATAGCTGGGCTTCTGATATCCCACTCCTTCATCACTTGATTGACCACTAAATCTGAGTCGCCATAAACCATCAGGCGTCGGACGCCGAGTGAAATGGCCATACGTAACCCATACAAAAGTGCCTCATACTCAGCTTCATTGTTTGAAGAATCAAAGTGAATCCGGAGGACATAGCTGAGCTTGTCACCTCTTGGGGATACTAAAACCACTCCAGTGCTGAAACCATTCAACATTTTGGACCCATCGAAGAACATAGTCCAATGTTCCGAGTGAACCTGAGTCAGTTGCTCCTGCTCAATCCACTCGGCGAGGAAATCTGCTATTGCCTGAGACTTGATTGCTTTCTTTGCCTCAAACTTGATATCCAAAGGAAGGAGTTCAATCGCCCACTTGGCCACTCGACCAGTTGCATCCCGATTGTTCAGAATTTCAGATAATGGGGCATCACTGACGACTAAAACCGAGTGGTCTGCAAAGTAATGTGCAACTTTCTTTGTGGTCAAGTAAATCCCATAGACAAGCATCTGATAATGCGGGTATCTTTGCTTGGATGGAGTTCAAACTTCAGAAATATAGTATACTGGGCATTGAACTTTGTAGGCTTTGCCTTCTTCTTCCCGCTCGACCATGAGCACTGTGCTGACAACCTCTCTAGTGGCTGCAATATATAGCAACAGAGGCTCTTTGCTGACTGGAGCAGCAAGCACTAGCTGGGTGGAAAGCAGGGCTTTGAGCTCTTCAAACGCTGCTTCAGCTTCAGGATTCCACTCGAACTTGTCAGACTTCTTCATCAGTCGGTAAAGAGGTAATGCCTTTTCACCGAGACGTGAGATGAATCGACTTAATGCAGCCAAACAACCAGTAAGCTTCTGAACATCGTGCACGCGCACGGGGCGGTTCATTCGGAGGATTATGCCAACCTTTTCTGGGTTTGCGTTGATCCCTCGTTCGGAAACGAGGAAACCGAGTAACTTTCCACCTGGAACTCCGAATGTGCACTTTGACGGATTGAGCTTGATATCATATCTTCTTAAGTTGGCAAAGGTTTCAGTGAGGTCAGTCAGTAGGTCGGAACCTTTGCATTACTTGACCACGATGTCATCCATGTAAGCTTCCACGTTCCGACTGATTTGAGTGAGCAGGCACTTCTGAATCATACGCATGAACGTGGCACCAGCATTCTTGAGGCCAAAGGGCATGGTAATATAGCAAAAACACCCGAATGGGGTGATGAAAGCTGTCTTTATTTCGTCGGGTCCATACAGTCGGATCTGATGGTACCCGGAATATGCATCCAAGAAGGACAATCGCTCACACCCCGCAGTCGAGTTGACTATCTGGTCGATGCGGGGCAGAGGGAAGTGATCTTTCGGGCAGGCCCGATTGATATGTTTGAAATCGATACACATATGAAGTGATTTGTCTTTCTTGGGGACCATGACAACATTGGTGAGCCACTCGGAGTGGTATATCTCACGGATGAACTCAGCTGCCAGAAGCCGAGCCACCTCCTCGCCAATTGCCTTCCTCTTCTCCACGGCGGACCGACGGAGATGCTCTTTGACGGGTTTTGCTTTTGGGTTGACTCGCAAACGGTGCTCAGCCAGTCCCCTGGGTACACCCGGCATGTCAGATGGTTTCCATGCGAAGATGTCCCAGCTCTCATGGAGGAACTAGATGAGCGCTTCTTCCTATTTGTTGTCGAGTGTTGTTGAGATGAGAGTCGGAGCAGCATCGGGATCGGTCGGATGGATATGGACAGGCTTTGTTGCACCGGCCGACTGAAATGTGGACTCTGAAGCGGGCTTCTTTGCTCACAACAAATTGCTCGGATCTGCGTTCTTTTTGTATTCTTCCATTTCTACTTGTGCCATTTGCTCATCAGCAATCTTTGAGCCCTTCTGGAGGCACTCTTCTTCCCTTTGCCGATTCACTGTGACTATGATCACACCTCTGGGGCTAGGCATCTTCAGCTTGAGGTATACGTAACACGGTCGAGCCATGAAACGAGCATATGCAGGCCGACCCAGAATCGCATGATAAGCACTGTGGAAATCCACCACCTCGAACGTTAACTTTTCCTTACGGTAATTCTTTAAATCACCGAAAACCACATCAAGAGTGATCTGACCGAGTGAATTGGCTTTCTTTCCTGGGATGACTCCGTGGAATCTCATGTTGCTCTCGCTGAGCTTGGACATCGGAATGCCCATCCCTCGGAGGGTCTCAGCGTACAGAATGTTCAAGCCACTGCCACCATCCATCAGAACCTTGGTCAGTCGGGTGCCCCCAACGACTGGGTCGACCACCAGCACTTGCCGCCCAGGGGTAGCAACATGCGCTAGGTGATCGGACTGGTCGAATGTAATAGGAGTCTGTGACCACTTTAAATATGTCGTAGTTGCCGGAGCGACCATATTCACTTCGCGATTGATAACCTTCAGTCGACTTTTGCTCTCAATGTCAGCAAAAATCACTAAAGTGGCATTGACCTTGGGGTAACCATCATCCCCTTCTTTGTCTTCATCCTTATCAGATTCCTTTTCCTTTTCACTGGGCTGACCCTCTCGGAAGCTCTGGATCAGGAGTCGACACTGTCGAGTGGTATGCTTGGGGTAAATCAGGTTTCCCTCTTCATCTTTCTTGGTGTGTATGTGACACGGTAAATCAAGCACATCATTTCCCGCTTGATCTTTCACTTTCTTGGGGATCCAAGGCCCCTTAGGCTTTCCTTTGAACTTCCCTTGGTTCAAAACTGCAGCTTCACCAGGACCTGCGGGTTTGGCTTTGCGCTTCTGCTTCCGACTGGAATTTCCTCCTCCGGCGTCCAGGGCGACTGGTTTATTCTTGCCACTGCGGAGTCGGTCTTCTTCCTCACCGTTAGCGTACCGAGTGGCTATTTCCATCATCCGAGCCAGGGACATGTCTCCTGTCTGACCGAATTTCAGGTTAAGTTCTCGGTACCGAACGCCCTCCTTGAAGGCGCAAACTGCCTGATGCTCTGACACATTCTCCACGGTATGATGAAGAGTGGGCCATCTCTGGATATAATCTCTCAAAGTTTCACTCGGCTTTTGGACACAGTGCTGTAGTTCAGTCAACCCTGCAGGTCATTTGCAAGTGCCCTCAAATGTCCTGATGAACACTCGGGCCAAATCTTCCCAACAGAAAATACTACCAGGGGCCAACTAATTCAACCAAGCTCTGGCTGAGCCCTCTAGCATCAGGGGGAGGTGCTTCATGGCTACATCATCATTACTGCCACCAATCTGCACAGCCACTCGGTAATCCTCTAGCCAAGTGTCTGGCTTCGACTCACCGGTGAACTTGCTTACTCCTGTCGCCAACCTGAAGTTGGGTGGAATCTCAGCAGCTCTGATGGCTCTGCTGAAACATTCAGGCCCAGACACGTGAACTCTACTTCCACTCGGATGATTCCTATCTTGTCCTTCCCTGTGTGCTCGGCCTCTGTCGACCAAACCTTGCACGAGAAGTGATCTTGCATCAAACCCAGGCTCTCTTGGGTCGACCAGAGCTCTCCACTCCTCACCATACAAGCGCCTATCATCATGCCACCGAGGCGCGTAAGATCCGCCTCTTGGAGGGGGCGTAGGCACTCGACGGTTGTCATCACGGCCGTACCGATGATCGTACTGTCCGTGGCCTCGACCCAGATACTGGTCCTGGAGATGCCCATGATCTTCGCACTGCTGAGGTGATCTTGGGCTCTGAGCTGACTGAACAGTGTCTGCGACCACAGATCTGCTATGGATCCTGTTGCGCGACTGAGAAATGGCAGAGTTTTGCTCACCTACTGCCTGGAGCAGCGCTCGAATCTGCATCAAACCTCTTCCAGCCTCTGATTGGGACGGCTGAATCGACTCTGCTATATGGGCTGCAGCTGTAAGATTCTGGATCAGAGTGCGGTATACCTGGGGCTCAGGAGGAAACAACTGTTGTTGCCGTCGACTGGATTCGGGGATCTGCCGACGGGCTCGCTCGTCGAGTGAATGTTGTAGATTTTCCAGTCGCGCGCGCTCAGCCAAGGTGGCTAGACGCGCAGCTTCCAAGGACCGAGCCTCGGAGGTCTCCCCCATGATGGGGGTGTGGAGGGCCTCCATATTGTGACGATGCAGCTCGTCCCTCTGCTCCGAAGTGAGGGCTTCAGGACGATATTCTTCATGACCATGCGACGAGCCGCCGCCGCCACCGCGACGGAAACCAGGCGGGCCGCGCGGTGTATCGACCATCAGGACCTCCGCCGCAGGGTCACTGCTTCTGCACTCGGACAGAGTCTCGGCGGAACCAGTCGACAGGTCGAATAGTCCATAGGGAGATTCGTCAGGCTCAATTGCCGCGATTTGTGGGGTGGCCGACTGGCGGGCCACCGCATGCATCACCCACCGCTGAAGCCACGATCGACCAGATCGCTCGCGACGGCGAACAGCGGGGAGTGAGGATGCCGTGGGAGCCGACCGATACTTGGTCGACGGCTGCCGCAGAAGGACGTCGCGAACACATGCGCGAAAGTGCGTCGCCCCGCGGATGGGGAGCGTCTCGACGTCGAGGGGGGCCTCCTGCAGCCAGGCGGAGTCGTCGACGATGAGAACGAGCGCGCCGAGACAGATCTCGCGGCCCTCAGCCAAACCACCGCCAGAAACCATGTTGATGGAGATCAGAAAAACTGCAACCTCACCGGAAGTCGCTAAGACGCTTGCCTCATGGTGGGCGCCAACTGTCGTGGGAGTAAGTCTGACAGTAAGAATAGGGAGTACGTAGGAGGAGGCAGGATCCTAGCTATGGTGAGGTTGTGCACGCAAGATGTACGAGTTCAGGCCCTTCTCGGAGGAAGTAACAGCCCTACGTCTCGGTGCCCGGAGGCTTGGTCGACTGGATTATGCGTGAGAGTTACAGGGGGTGCGAACCCTTGTGCCAGTGGAGGGGGTGGCTTATATAGAGTGCGCCAGGACCCCAGCCGTCCCACGTTACACAGAGTTCAATATTCATTAAGACAGGGCGTTACTGGTAACACTAGCTATAAAGAGCTATAAATGATCTTTAAGACTACAGGGTGAACGCCTGACCGTTGCCATCTTGAGTGACTTTAGGTCTTCCGTACTCTGAGTGGTTTTTTGTATGGTCGAGTGACTTCATCTTGGTCGAATGGAATTGGGGTATCCGAGTGACATAACTGGTCGAGTGGATTGCACTACAAGGTGAACTCAGTCGGTTTCTTCTGTTGCAATTTGAATGTCTTTGACTCTAGGGCAGTGTCCATGGGTAGTGTGTCTAGGTCGGGCCTATGACCCTACCCTAGGTACATGTCGTCGTCACCACCCACATATCAAATTATCAAAGTAGCGAACATGAATCAAACCAACATGATGAAAGTGATATGATGAAATTCCTGTGTACCCTCAAGAACGCTTTGCTTATCATAAGAGACCGTTTTGGCCTGTCCTTTGCCACAAAAGGATTGGGCTACCTTGCTGCATATTATTTACCGTTACCGTTACTTGCTCGTTACAAATTATCTTGCTATCAAACTACTTGTTACCGACTATTTCAGTGCATGCAAAAAATACCTTGCAGAAAACCACTTGTCATTTCCTTCTGCTCCTCGTTGGGTTCAACACTCTTACTTATCGAAAGGACTACGATTGATCCCTTATACTTGTGGGTCATCATCTGCATACCATGGAGTGCTACGAGAAGCATTTATAATAGCTAATTGTTCATCAGGAAAGCTATCATCAATAGGTAGTGGTTCATCAAGAACATTTTCTAACCTAGATAAGTTGTCTGCTACGGGGTTCTCAGCTCCCTTTCTATCAATAATATGTAAATCAAATTCTTGTAGCAAGAGAACCCACTAATGAGTCTAGGTTTAGCTTCTTTCTTTTCCATAAGGTATTTAATAGCAGCATGATCGGTATGAACAGTTACTTTAGAATCAACAATATAAGATCTGAATTTATCACAAGCAAACACAATCGCTAAAAATTCTTTTTCAGTAGTAGCATAATTTCTTTGAGCACTATCTAGAGTTTTACTAGCATAATGGATAACATTTAATTTCTTATCAACTCTTTGTCCAAGAACAGCACCAACAGCATAATCACTAGCATCACATATAATTTCAAAGGGTAGGTTCCAATCAGGTGGTTGAACAATAGGTGTAGAGATTAAGGCTTTCTTAAGGATTTCAAATGCTTCTACACAATCATCATCAAAAACAAATGGAACATATTTTTGCAAGAGATTAGTAAGAGGATTAGAAATTTTAGAGAAGCCTTTGATAAATCTCCTATAGAAACCAGCATGACCAAGGAAACTTCTTATACCTTTGCTATCTTTAGGACACGGCATTTTTTCAATAGCATCAACTTTAGCTTTATCAACTTCAATACCTCTTTCAGAAATTTTATGCCCCAAGACAATACCTTCATTAACCATAAAGTGGCACTTCTCCCAATTCAAGACAAGATTAGTTTCTTTACATCTCTGCAAAGCTCGATCAAGGTTGCTTAAGCAATCATCAAAAGAAGTTCCGTAAATGGAGAAATCATCCATGGAAACCTCAACAATCTTTTCACAAAAGTCAGAGAATATAGCAGTCATACATCTTTGAAAGGTAGTAGGTGCATTGCATAAACCAAAAGGCATACATCTATAAGCAAAGGTACCAAAAGGGCACGTAAAAGTAGTTTTTTCTTGATCCTCTTGTGACACAAGAATTTGGGAAAAACCAGAATATCCATCTAGAAAGCAAAAATGTGTATGTTTTGATAGTATTTCTAGCATTTGATCAATGAATGGCAGAGGATAATGATCTTTCCTAGTAGCTTTATTTAATTTTTTAAAATCAATTACCATTCTATAACCTGTGACAATTCTTTGCGGAATCAATTCATTTTTATCATTAGGAACAACAATAATACCTCCTTTCTTAGGGACATAATGAACATGACTTACCCATCTACTATCAGCAATAGGATAAATTATACCTGCTTCCAGAAGCTTTAGTATTTCATTCCTTACCACTTCTTTCATCTTAGGATTCAACCGTCGCTGGTGATCAACAACTGGTTTAGCATCAGGTTCCATATTAATTTTATGCTGACATAGAGTGGGACTAATGCCCTTAAGATCATCAAGAGTATATCCAATAGCTACACGGTGCTTCCTCGGAGTTTTCAATAATTTCTTTTCTTCATGTTCTAAAAGGTTAGCACTAATAGTAACAGGATATATCTTATTTTCATCAAGATAAGAATATTTCAGAGTATCAGGTAATTGTTTAAGATCGAACACAGGATCACTCTTGGGTGGTAGAGGACCTCCAAGAGTCTCAACAGGCAAATTGTGTTTCAAAATAGGCATTTGTTTAAAGAATATCTGATCTATTTCATTTCTTTCATTCATGAACATGTCATTTTCATGGTCTAGCAAATATTGTTCTGAAGTATTAGTAGGAGGCACGGCAATAGAAGCAAGACCAATAATTTCATCTTTACTAGGCAATTCTTTATCTCGAGGTTGTCTACAGAATTTGGAGAAATTAAACTCATGCGACACATCCCCGAAACTTACACTAACAGTTTCTTTCTCACAATCTATCTTAGCGTTAATAGTGTTCAAGAAAGGTCTACCAAATATAATGGGACAAAAATCATCTTGTGGGGAACCAAGAACTAGAAAATTAGTAGGGTATTTTATTTTCCCACACAAGACTTCAACATCTCTAACGATCCCAATTGGTGAGATAGTATCCCTACTAGCAAGCTTAATAGTAACATAAATATCTTCTATTTCAGCAGGTGCAATATCATTCATGATTTCTTGATATAAAGTAAAAGGGATTGCACTCACACTAGCACCCAAGTCACATAAGCCATGATAACAATGATCTCCTATTTTAACAGAGACAACAGGCATGCCAACAATAGGTCTATGTTTATCCTTTTCATTGGGTTTAGCAATTCTAGCAACTTCATCACAGAAACAAATAACATGCCCATCAATATTATCGACCAAGAGATCTTTAACCATAGCAATACTAGGTTCAACTTTAATTTGTTCAGGGGGTGTAGGTGTTCTAATATAACTCTTACGGACTATAGCTGTTCTTTTATCCTAACAGAAAAAGGTGGTTTCTCAATATAAGCAGTAGGAATAACTGGATCAACATTATAAGTAATGGTTTCTTCTTCAGCTTTAATGGGTTCTACTATTTTTACTTCAATGGGAGGATGATATTTAAACCACTTCTCCTTAGGGAGATCAACATGAGTAGCAAATGATTCACAGAAAGAAGCTACTATCTCAGAGTCAAGTCCATATTTAGTGCTAAATTCACGAAAAGCATCGGTATCCATAAAAGATTTAACACAATCAAACTTAAGGTTTATACCTGACTCCTTACCTTCGTTGAGCTCCCAATCTTCATAGTTGCATTTAATTATTTCCAAGAGATCCCATTTGAATTCAATAGTCTTCTTCATAAAAGAACCAGTACAAGAAGTATCGAGCATGGATTGATCATTACGAGAAAGCCGAGCTCATGATTGGGGAATGAATATAACATTTCTTAAGCCTCCCCCAAGCTTGAGTGATACTTTCTCCTTCACGAGGCCAAAAATTATATATATAATTCCGATCACGATGAACCAGATGCATAGGATAAAACTTCTGATGAAATTCCAATTTCAATCGTTTGTAATTCCAAGCTTCAATATCATCACATAGCCTATACCATGTCAATGCCTTTCCCTTCAAAGATAAAGGGAAGACCTTCTTCTTGACTTCATCTTCGGGCAAACTTGCAAGCTTAAATAATCCACAAACTTTATCCACATAGATTAGATGCATATCAGGATGTAGTGTTCCATCTCCTGCATAAGGATTAGCTAGCAGTTTCTCTATCATACCCGAAGGAATTTCATAATAAATATTTTCAGTAGGTTGAGAAGCAACTCTTCGCTCTTCCGGTCGAGGTGAAGATACCCCGGACAAGCCCCTCAAAGGATGACTTTCGATAGTGACAATATAAATGTTTCCATACCAAATTCCACTTACCAAAGGCGCTTCACTCCCTGGTAACGGCGCCAGAAAAGAGTCTTGATGACCCACAAGTATAGGGGATCAATCATAGTCCCTTCGATATGTAAGAGTGTCGAACCCAATGAGGAGCAGAAGGAAATGACAAGCGGTTTTCAGTAAGGTATTTTCTGCAGGCACTGAAATTATCGGTAACAAATAGTTTGGTGATAAGATAATTCGTAAAGGGTAACACGTAACAAGTGTAAAAAATGTGCAGCAAGGTGTCCCAATCCTTTTTATAGCAAAGGATAAGCCTGGACGAACTCTTATATAAAGCAAAGCGCTCTCGAGGACACATGGGAATTATTGTCAAGTTAGTTTTCATCATGCTCATATGATTCGCGTTCGTTACTTTGATAATTTGATCTGTGGGTGGACCAGTGCTTGGTTGCTGTCCTTACTTGGACAAGCCTCCCACTTATGATTAACCCCTCTTGCAACCATCTGCAACTATGAAAGAAGAATTAAGATAAATCTAACCATAGCATGAAACATGTGGATTCAAATCAACCCCTTACGAAGCAACGCATAAACTAGGGTTTAAGCTTCTGTCACTCTAGCAACCTATCATCTACTTATTACTTCCCAATGCCTTCCCCTAGGCCCAAATCATGGTGAAGTGTCATGTA
The DNA here is from genome assembly GCA_011799875.1 of Thinopyrum elongatum. NCBI lineage: Eukaryota > Viridiplantae > Streptophyta > Magnoliopsida > Poales > Poaceae > Thinopyrum > Thinopyrum elongatum. Next base: position 294,107,364 of record CM022303.1, on the reverse strand, counting down.
GTCGATGTTCACATAACACCACTAGAGGAAAGACAACATACATCTCATCAAAATATCGAACGAATACCAAATTCACATGATTACTTATAACAAGACTTCTCCCATGTCCTTAGGACACTACTGCAGGATGCTGCTAATGCGACACTACAATTAGAGACCCTTCGACAAAACTATGTGCGATGCATTAATCGTAAACGGTGATGTAAAAAACCGTAAAAAAAACATGCAAAATGTTTGCGATGGCGGATACATCAAACACGGTTCGGATTTTACTTACGTGTGCGATGAGCGGCATATGGTTCACTCCAATGAACTGTTTGCGATGAGGAAGAACAATAGAAACAGGTAGCCAGATGAAAGTGTGTGCAATATACGACATACAGTTAATCGGATTAACTGTTTGTGATTAGGCAACACAACAAAAATGGTCAGCCAGATCAAGGTGTGTGCGATTTACGGCATACAGTTCACTCGGATGAACTATTTGTGATTAGGCGAAAGAAAAGAAACGATCAGCCACATCAAGGTGTGTGTGATAGAGGGCAAATAGTCCACTCGGATGAACTGTTTGCATTGAGCCAAGAGAACAGAAATGGTTTAATTTAACAAGATGTGTGTGATACGCGGCAAACAGGTCTGTAATCAGAAATGTGTGCGAAGACCGATAATAACACAGACGATTGCTGCTAATAAGACGTGTGTCTTGTGCGATGGGATTGCATACAGAACATGAGAACAACAACATATATATATACACACACACACTTATAAGGACATGGCTGCATAACCAAATTAAACATCGAATTACATGGGTGGCTACTACACACATGAGACATGGCATTTAATTGCACACACCAAAGTAAACTATTACATGCATAATTACATAGGTGGCTACTACACACATGAAATTTCCACACATCAAAGTAAACTATATATTACATGCATAATTAACTAGGATAAACGATCATCTGATCATCATTTACTTCTTGTGACGCTTGCCACTACTGCTCTTCTTGTGGCTCGATCTGGCCTCGTCGATTTTGGGAACGAGGCACTTCCTCATGTCAACGATCCGCCTGTGCATCTTGTAGCATGTGTACATGCTCTTGGCCATGAACCTAAGGTGAGGTTCATCCAGTTTCCGCGTCCAGGCCCCGTGCCAGGATACGGGATTTGTTCTCTTGGCATCGTGCTTCATCTTTTCGTAGTAGGGGTCGATAATGGCCGAGGCGAGTTCAACCAGGGAGTCATTCTTCGTGCTGCCACAGACCCTGTAGTGGTCACGGATTTTGACAAGGTTCTTGCAGGCCAAGCCCATAACCATGAGCGCATTTACATCGTTGCAGATTTCCACCGTAGCGAACTTGTAGTCGGTGCTGTTGACAAACCTGGCAAAACGGTCGCAAGGCTCTGTGGACATCCAGTAGTGGAAGATGAGGACATAATGGCGCACGCACAACTGGGCGATGGCAACCTTCTGATCTTTGCCAGGATGACCGCCGGTGTACTGGAGGTCGCTGCCGACCACCTTGTACTTGTCTTGAGCAAGCAACAGCTCCACGGTGTTGATGTAGTCCTCCACCACGGCCGGGTCGATGGTGTACACCACCGAGAGATCCGTCTCCCTCGCGTGGGTCTCCACTTTATGCTCACAGAACTCCATTGGAGCGCCGCTAGATATCCTCTCTGTATGTTTCGTCCTGGGTGTGCTTGTTGTGTTGTCGGGCGAGATCGAAAGGTTGAAGATACTAAGGTTATAATGGCCGCGGGAATTAATGGGGAAGCCGGACGGCCTAGAATATCCGCATGCCCGGATGGCAGTTCTAATTTGCAGCGTGTAACTCCATCGTGCCACACGTAACTGCATCATGGCAACGCGCGTGGCGCAACAGCATGCATATGGGCCCCCAACATGATCGTGCGCAGGCCCCAACCGCTGGCAGAGCGCGTGCGCAGGGACGCGAGCAGAGCGCTCCGCGGCGCCTCAACGGTGAGCAACCATATTGTAATGCCTGGATAATTAAGCTACAGTAATCCTCTACTAATGATGCCACATCACTATGATTACTGTTGTTAAACCCGCGTTGATTTGAAACTGATTCAAATTCAAATTTAAAATCAAGTCAAACAATAAAAGTTTTCAAATATTAAAACTAAAATGTTCTGGATGTGACAAATAATTCATAAGTAACAATGGTGGAGACACCACATTTTTATAAAATGTTTAAATGCTCTAAAATAAATAAAACAGTGGCTATAACAATTTATTAAATACCTTTTATAAATTATAGAGTAAACAACTAATTTATTTATTGCCAAATTATCTGGGGCAGTAGTATAATTAGTTATACTAATGTAGAAATTGTTTTTATATTTTTTGAATTAAAATAAATTAGAAAACTAATAAACAGAAAAACAAAAACAAACAAAAAAAATAGAAACCAACCCTCCCCCTCAACTGGGCCTCGGCCCAGCAGGCCAACAGGCCGCCAGGCCGGCCCAGCCGCACCCCTACATAACCCCCCACCCCGCAACCCTAGCCCCCCGGTCGCCGTCCCCGATCCCCGCGCTCCCTCGTGTCCCCGCTTCCTCGTGCGACCCGCACAGCCGCCGGCCATGGAGGCCCCCGTGCTGGCCCGCAGCTTCTCCACCAGTCGTCGTTATCCTCCACGCGCCCCATCGCGCTCGCCACTACATCCGCCTTGTTCCCTTCCGCTATGACCACCGGAGCGCCCAGCACGAGCCGTCCCCCCCCCCTGCCTGCTCCGACGCCATCCGGCCTCCCCGAGCACGTTGCCTAACCCTACAACCACGATGTGAGCCCCATCCATTGATTCCCCCTGTCTCTCGTTCCTTTCCCGATGCTTTAGGTCGCCGACCTCGTCGGACCCGCACTCACAGTGAGCATGCGCCCACCGCGCCCCTGCCGCGCTCACCGTGCACTCCGCCTGTCCCCCCTGCTAAGCGCCCTGTGCGCGCGCGTCCACCGCTTGCCCTCCGCTGCTCCCTGGCTTCCGAGCCCGCCCCCGCCTCTCGCTCTCCTCGCCGAGCCCCGCGCTCATCGCGCGTCCTCGCACTGCCTCGCCCGCTCCAGCCGTGCCCGACCCGCACCCATGCCACGCTCACCTCTGCCACTCCCTGCCGACCGGCCTCGCAGCGGTCGCCCCCCGGTGACCCATGCTGCTCCCAGGCCCGCGCGAGGCCTAGCTCTCCTGCCGGCTGCTGATGCTGGCCATGGCATTGCGGCCATGCGTGCGTGCGTGCTGTGTGTATGTGTGCGCGTGTGTGTTTTTTTTTGAAACTTGTGTGCGTGTGTGTGTTTGTGTGCTGTTAGGATTAGTTTAGGGTCTAACAGAAATTAATTAAAAGCTAACCCCCCTGCTAATTACCCTATTGCAACAATGACAGATGGGGTCCACTACTAAGTATATATGTTAAATCAGTGTTGAAATTACTACAGAGGAATGACATGCGGGTCCTAGATGCACTATTCACACCGTTGACCAGTCAACAGTTGACTGGGTCAACTGGGTCCCCTGGCCCCATAGGTCATAGGCTGTGGCTGGCCTCTGCTATGTACACATAGCATTTTACTTTTTAAATCAGATTAAAATAATTTTAGAATAACAATAAAACTTTGAAAAATCATATAAATTAATCAGTATGTCAGATGGAAATACTTTATACATGAAGGTTGCTCAGAAAAATGAGACGAATCCGAATATGCTCTCCGTTCGTCTGCCACATGTCCCTAGCATAGTGAACATGCAACCATCCCCCTCCGGTTCGACTGTCCAAAAACGTCAAACACCGCGAATACTTTCCCGGATGTTTGCCCCCTTCGCCAGTAGCACCTACTACTGCGTTAGGTCACCTCTAGCACCGCTTAATGTCATGTTATGCATCGTCATGCATCTGTTTGCATTGTATTCATTGTTTCTTCCCCCTCTTATCTCCGATAGACTTTGAGAATGACGCCACTGCTCCCCCGATCGACTACGATGTTGACGACCCCTCCTTCTCGACCGAGCTTCCAGGCAAGCAAATCCCCCTTGATCACTCTGATATCGCCTACTCTTTCCCTCTACTGCTTGCATTACAGTAGTGTTACAGTTTCATCAGTTTGATCCTATTCTGCTGCATAGCATGTCCTTGTTACTTCTGTTGTTACCTTTACCTGCAATCCTAATGCTTAGTATAGGTTGCTAGTATTACATCAGTGGCCCTACATTCTTGTCCGTCTGCCATGCTATACTATCGGGCTGTGATCACGTCGGGTGTTGATCACGGGTATGTACGTACATACATATTTATACTTGACACATGATGAGACTAAAGTCGGGTCGGCTCGTAGAGTACCCGCGAGTGATTCACGGCCCGGGGGCTGAAGGGATAGGTGGTTCCATCCAGGTTGAGATGGGCCTGGGTTTCCGACGCCCCCCTCCCCGAGTTATTCTTTGTGGCGGAGCGACAGGGCAAGTTGTGACCACCTAGGAGACAGGTGGGCCTGGTCCCTGGTCGGCGTTCGCAGATACTTCAAATAACACGCTTAACGAGATTGTGTATTTGATTTGAGTTGGTATTGACCTATACGCACTAACCACCACATGGGACAAGATATGGGCAACCGGTGTCGTAGTATCAGCCAAAGCTCTTCAGACGTCAGCGATTGAGTGGCGCGCACCGGGTTGGACCGCGTAACGCACCCTCCTTTGTAATGGAGGTTGCTAGGTCTGCTCACCGGCCACGTTTGCAACGTGCAGGAGTGCAAAGGGCGATGGGCCCAAGACCCCTGCGCGCTTAGGATTTAGACCGGCGTGCTGACCTCTTTGTTGGGCCTAGGTAGGGCTGCGACGTGTTGATCTTCCAAGGCCGGACATGACCCGGGAAAGTGTGCCCGGCCAGAGGGATCGAGCGCGTCGGGTAATGTGGTGTACCCCTGCAGGGAAGATTGATCTATTCGAATAGCCGTTTTCACGGTTACAGGACGACTTGAAGTTGTATTCCGACCTCATGACAACTAGAACCAGATACTTAATAAAACACACCCAGATAAGTTCCAGAGATAACCCGGTAATCTCTTTCCCACAGGGTGACGAGGGGAGGATCGTCGGGTAGGATTATGCTATACGTTGTTACTTGGTTAACTTACTAGCTACTCTCTTCTACTGCTTCAAGATGGAGGCTGCCAGAAGCGTAGTCTTTGATAGGACTAGCTATCCCCCTCTTATTCTGGCATTTTGCAGTTCAGCCCACAGATACTACCCATTTCATTGATACCGATGCATATGTACTGTAGATCCTTGCTTGCGAGTACTTTGGATGAGTACTCACAGTTGCTTTGCTACTTTGTTTTCCCCTTTTCCCTGTTATTGCAATCATATGATGGAGCCCAGGAGCTGGAGGATCCCGAGGATGATTCTACGTGGAGTTCGACTTCGAGGAGTAGTTTAGGAAGATCCCAGGCAGGAGGTCTACGCCTCTTTGATCTGTATCCCTGTTTGTGCTAGCCATCTTATGGCACCTTGTTCAACTTATGTCTGTACTCAGATATTGTTGCTTCCGCTGACTCGTTTATGATCGAGCTTATGTATTCGAGCCCTCAAGGCCCCTGGATTGTAATATGAAGCTTGTATGACTTTAATTTGTGTTTAGCGTTGTGTTGTGATATCTTCTCGTGAGTCCTTGATCTTGATCGTACACGTTTGCGTGTATGATTAGTGTACGATTGAATCAGGGGCGTCATAAGTTGGTATCAGAGCTGATTGCCTGTAGGAATCCCCCTTTCCAACTCCTTGGTCGAAGTTGAGTCAAGTCATTGAAAAGCTTTTACTAACATGGCTGTGTGGCTTACGGACCCACGTCGCCATTGGGTGGTATTAGGATCTTTTATTCCTCGTCTATACTCTGGAACTCTGATCTCTCTTCTATTCGGGTTTAAATGAAATTACTAACTCTAACATTAGGGTCTCGTGATCACATCCACCCGGAGAGCCCCTTGTTATAGATGATCGTCTGCTGCACCAGAAGATTCGGAAGATACTCTATGATGTTCTCTCGAGACTTTGTGCCATCGCTTTTGCAATTCCCTTCCATCGATAAACCCCCGATGGATAACCACATACACTTGCCATTCATACAATCATTCCTCGTTGATCTTGTTATTACAAGATACCCCGAAATCCTCTCTATTGTTCCGAGAATACTTTGTGCCTACTGCCTTGCAGTTCTTTGCCACCTGAATACACCTACGGATAATTTCTCGCACTTACCGAGTATCCGCTCATCCCCAATTGATTCATGTATTTCACAAAGGTCTTCGAAATACCATTCGATCTTTCAAAAATCCTCAATAGTTTATTACTCTTGAAATTCTTGCTTGCTTGCATTATGTTTAATCCCATAAGTCTGGTAATCTTATTGGCATCCTTTGTCGTTATCATTTTGAGTCCGTTGATTCGATGTGTTTGTGAATGGTCGCAATCATCAGTAAAACTAGAATTCATCCTTCCGGCTCAGACGTCATTTTGAACATGAGCTGGGTCTCGACCAATCAAATTGCCATCGATTGTACCCCTAAGCCTACTCAATTTATCCATCCTTAATCAGAGTGTTTGCTTCTGACCCCTTGAGTTGGAAATCATAATTCCTTTGCATTTGAGCTTTGAATTAGTCAGTTGTTTCTATAATCCAATGCCTTTGCATTCTTTCTTCTTCTGGTTGAGTACCGATACTCACAATAGATCCTTTGTGATCCGCTAAATCCTTTGATGGATTATTATCAAATAGTATCCTTCACATTCAAAATTCTTGAGGGTTCTTCCCATGATACCTAATGCCTTTGACAATTTGTATCCTCTGTTTTTGTCGATCATGCTCTACTTTCGAGCTGGTGATATTTACTCTTGAAGCTTGTGGTATATGTTCCTAAGATGCCCCAATGGGTTGAACCTAAGCCTTTTCTAATCTATGTGAACCCGAAAACTTCTACGGGTCATACTCTACTAGTCTTATGCCGGATAAAATTTCAACACTAAAGCCTCGTCGAAAGTGAGAAGTGAATGAAGGATTATGCATTGGAGAAGTGGGAGTCGACCTTGAACTTTGTGTTCATGCCCATGGACACGATGTAGATCCTATCATGGAAGCTTCTTGTAATAATAACTATTTCCTTGATATGATATCATCTGGTATTTGTATATTGATCCTTTGCAATCGTGGTTCTGACCACATTTTCTACTTGATTCCATTTCTCAGACAAGTTAAAGCACTGATCTTCTGTTGATCAATACATCTCCGCAACCTCTATTTTGATCTTCCTTCGAGTATTGCCCTCTGGTATCTCGAGAATATCAAAGAACTGTGTTGCTTCCTATGAGTCTTCATCTAGTATTGCTTCTCACCGATTTTAGATTTTCCCCAGGTTCTGAGTTATTAGTCACTCGAGAACACCGATAAGTGAATTGATTCCGAACTCCGATTCAATAACTCTAAGTAATTTTCATTGCTTACGAGCTTAATAGTCCTTCAAGTCATTCCTAGCCTGATCGGCTATATCATTATTGTGCTAAAAATTTAACTGTGCTACCTGGTCCTTCTTCCCGGAGAACAATTTTCGACGATGAGCTAACCTTACATCGATCTTCCTCGTTGTACCATTTCGCCTTGAACAGCAAGCTTGATTTCAAGTTTGTGTCGTACCCTTGGTTCCAATAACCTTTCGGTTCATCATTCCTTTGACTTGATGTCGTCGCCGATCGATTACATCTTCACGAAATCTCTCGACAATTGTGTCGTGATCATTATCAACAATCTAAGCTCTTCTAGGATATTAATCGAATTTCTGATGGGGATTACCGTCCTTGTCCCCCGGTAATTTGTGTTGTCATCGGCTACTTCCTTGCCTTCTTTCCAACACAAACTTGTTCATGTTTTGTGTTATACCTTGAGTTCCTTGCTATCCAGCATTTGTTCTTCTTTACCTTGGAGTATTACCATCTTTTATGTCAAGAATGTCGTGAGAATTTCACCACCTCGTAAGAATTCTTGATACAAGTGATACTTCTTGCCATCTCCATTCATTCCTTGGTCCCAGTGTTGTTTTTAACCGAAAAACCGATAATTGAACTATGACGTGCGAATTCAAAACTTCTAGCAACCCTATTGCTTTGAAGTTAATGGTCGACATTTCATTCTTAGACCATTGGTTATTGAATCACCATTCTAACATTGATCATGCTACCTAAGCCCATATTTTGGGTGCACCTTTCAACCAATGTTTAATTGGGTATGTTTTCCTCGAGTATACCTCATTATATCATTCGATCTGACAAATGTTATCTCCTTGTTCACGTAATTGTGGAAGTCCATCTTTTGGAAATCTTGATGAATTGTTGCTGATTTCATCAGCCACCTCCTCATCCTCTCCTTGGTTTAATGACAAACTCATGATTCAAAACTTGCTTCCATAGTTCATTTCCCGAGAATCTTGCAACACCATCTCGTCAAATTGTGTTGCAGCCCTTCCTTCTCAGGCATCCTGAGTATGAGGTATCCTGACACCAATCAGATCTGAATCTCTATCAGATATGATGGTTGGAACATACTCCCAAGAGTTATAACATTGGTCTTTGACCCGATAAGGTGATGTCATGCCTAGCACACCTGGTCGGAGGACCTATTGTTATAGTTCCTTTTTAGCCAGGTTAACCATTCTTCCATAAGGAAATTGTAAGACTTATTCTATAAGTTGTTCCTGATGAATCCTTTGAGTATCCAAAGTCCGACCTTGCTTGAAGACCATGTCAATGCTATCTCAAAGCATGTCTATGGTACTCCGATCTTCAATAAGAACATTTGAAGCACAATGCTAAATTTTCTTTATCAATTATCCTAACACCGTTGTATGGGTAATATCATGAAATTCCTCTCCCATTACCAAAATAATTTTTTACTTTCTATCCTGTTATGGATATCATGCTCTGCTTGTCCTTGGGAAGGGTATACACCCAAAATATGTGTTTAAACACATTTTCCTTTCCGTTGTTCTATTTAATCTGATGATCACATTTTCCTTTCCATTGTTTTATTTAACCTTTCTTGTGATCTATATGATCTAAGCATTAATATTCTTCTGCTTATGTAAACACATTGGTGTACAACCATGTTAGTAAGACCTTGTTGCTTTTGTTGATAGTATTCCGGTAACCACCGATGGACGAGAACTTTGCCTATTGGTCCGCCTCGTTCAACAAGCAGGAAAATGGTTCTCGTCGTCCCTCGCCCTTGGTACCAACGATTGTTGCCAACATGACTGACAGGCTAGCCTCTGATGTACATTGCTATCCTGACCGTGCAAGAAGTCAGTGCCCTTTCTAATTTTAACCCGCATGGTGGGCCCATAACCCATAGCTCCACAGGATCAAAACCTGACTCTCTTGTACTCCCTTCCTGGTTTCCAAAGTTATACCTCGCGCTGGACTCCGTATGTATTCACGGGTCACCTTCCTAGAGATGATCTATTCTGGTATCAGACACAATACTTATTCCCGTTGCTCTGAACCCCTTTCACGCCCTATTTCAGGCAATGAACGATTGCATATCCGCTCGAAACTTCTTATTGCACCGTCTTACTTGCTCTTGACGTTTTCTTAAGTTCCAATTCGAGAGTTACTTCCCTCCACCTTCCCTGGTTTTATCTACCAGATAAGCAACCTTGTAGAGGACCGTTCTTCCGATGTTACCCCTTGTCCTTTCGTAAGTACAATGAAGACCCCGAAGAGAGGATGACGACTTCATCATGATGGCCTAGAGCAGAGAAATGAAGACATCAACGTAGTGGATCGACCTCTTCGAGAAGAACAACCAAGACCAAGAAGATCCGTTAGAATTTCGTAACAAGAACTTTCCCCCTACTGCCCCTCTTAAATCTCGGGACGAGATTTCTTGTAGTGGAGAAGAATTGTAACGCCCGGAAAATTAAGCTACCGTAACCCTCTACTAATGATGCCACGTCACCACGATTACTGTTCTTAAACCCACGTTGATTCGAAACCGATTCAAATTCAAATTTAAAATCAAGTCAAACAATAAAAGTTTTCAAATATTAAAACTAAAATGTTCTGGATGTGACAAATAATTCATAAGTAATAATGGTGGAGACACCATATTTTTATAAAATGTTTAAATGCTCTAAAATAAATAAAACAGTGGCTATAACAATTTATTAAATACCTTTTATAAATTATAGAGTAAACAACTAATTTATTTAGTGCCAAATTATCTGTGGTAGTAGTATAATTAGTTATACTAATGTAGAAACTATTTTTATATTTTTTTGAATTAAAATAAATTAGAAAACTAATGAACAGAAAAAGAAAAACTAACAGAAAAAGGAAACCAACCCTACCCCTCAACTTGGCCTCGGCCCAGCAGGCCACGAGGCCGCCAGGCCGGCCCAGTCGCGCCCCTGCATAACCCCCCAACCCGCAACCCTAGCCCACTACTCCTCCACTCGCACCCCCCCCCCCCCCCCCCCACGATCCCCTCCGCCCCCATCCCGATCGGGATCGAGATCGGGCAAACGCATGGTCGCCGTCCCCGATCCCCGCGCTCCATCGCGTCCCCGCCTCCTCGTGCGACCCGCACGACCGCTGGCCATGGAGGCCCCCATAGCGGCCCGCAGCTTCTCCACCGGTCGCCGTCATCCTCCACGCGCCACACCGCGCTCGCCACTGCAGCCACCTTGTTCCCTTCCGCTACGACCACCGGAGCGCCCAGCATGAGCCGTCGCCCCCCCCCCCCTGTAACACCCCCAGTGGTTAACTACAGTAATCCCATTTTGATAATGCCATGTCATCATGATTAACAGTGCTTAATCATCATTAGCACCATATCTCATTGCAAATTCAAATTCAAATTTAAATTCAAACTTAAGTGAAACTAAAAGTTGTTCAAATTGGAAAACAAAAATGTGCACCATGTTGCAAATATTCCCATAGCATTTATAAAGATGATTGCAACATTTATTGGAATCGTAAAAGGACACTAACAACAAGAAACAGTACCAAACAGAATTACTTAATACCTTTTCATTTAAATAAATCCAACTGAAACGTATGGACTCCAAAACCATTTTCTATCAGTGTTAAATATTGCACTGTATTTATTGGACAAAGCTACTTATTTTACAAAACTATAATTGAGGCCACATATTTTTACAAAGACAGAAGAAAAGAAAAATAGAAACAGCAAATAGAAAAGAAATACAAAACAGAAACAAAAATAAAAAGAAACCCCCCCCCCCAGGCCAACTGGGCCTAGCCCAGCCGGCGGCCCACCTCGCCCCCTATATGGCCTCCCCGAGGAGACCCCCAAACCCTAACCCTACCCACTTATCTCCCCCTCGATCCACTTTCTCCCTCTCCCTCTCCTCTGGATCGAGGTCCAGGGAGAGGCCCGACGCCTCGCCGGCCGACGCGCCCCGCCGCCCGCCGCTGGACCGCGCCGCCTCCTCGTCTCCTCCCCAAGGGCCCCACCAAGCCTCGCCGCCCCCCTGCTCTTCACCGCGGTGAGCAACACCGCCGCGCATTGCGCGCCCCCTCCCCCTGCTCGCCCACGCGCTCGTTGCGCCTCTCCCGCACGCGCACGTGCGCCCCGCCGCTGCCGCCCGCTCTGCACCGCTGCTGTCGCGCCGTGCGCGCTCTGCCCGCTCGCCTCGTCGCTCGTCGCCGCTCGCCTCCTGCCCGCGCCCAGTCGCGCTCCGCCTCGCCCCCGCGCGCGCGCTGCCCTGCCCCGCCTCAGCCCGCGCCGTGCGCGCACGCACGCGCTCGCCCGCGCGACCCCGCCACCACCGCCACCGCTGCAGCTCGCGCGCGCCGCCGGACGCCTCGCCTCCGCCCCACAGCCCCGCTGCGCCGCTCGGTGCCGCCAGCGGCCACGCCTGCGCGCCCCTGGGCGTGCGCCCGCTCGGCCGGCGCCCACGCGCCCGCGCCCGCTGTGGCCTTTGGGCCACTGACAAAGGGGCCCCGCCCCCCGGTGCCTATGACCTGTGGGGCCCCCAGCCCAGAACGTTTTTTTTTAAGAAAAAGAAAAAAATAAATATAAAAGAAAATAAAAACAAAATTAATCAAATTATTAATTAATTAATTTAATTAATCCTGTTTAAGTTAATCTAATTAATTAGTTAGTTTAATTAAACTGTAATTAGGTTAATTAACCCTAATTAATCTAATCAGAGAATGACAGGTGGGACCCACACGTCAGCTTGACCAAGTCAACGCACTATTGACTACTGACGTCATGCTGACGTCAGCATACACTGTTTCGGATAATTCTAATTTAGTTAATTAAATAATTCCAGATTATTATTAAAACTTCGAAAAATCTTATAAAATAATCCGTAGCTCAGATCGAAAAACTTTGTACATGAAAGTTGCTCAGAACGACGTGACAAATCCGAATACGCAGTCCGTTCGTCCGTCACACGTCCCTAGCATAGCGAACATGCAACCGTTCCCCTCTTTCCGTCTGTCCGAAATGCCGAACACCGGGAATACTTTCCCGGACGTTTTTCCCCTTCGTCGGGATTACCTAGCACTACGATAGAACACCGCTAGCTCTGCTTATTGACATGTCATGCACTTGTTTGCTTAGTATTTACTGTTTCCTTCCCCTCTTCTCTCTCGTTAGACCCCGACGCAGTTCCCGGTACCGCCACCGAGCAACCAGGCAAGCCCCCCCCCCTTTGATCATCCCGATATCGCCCATTCTATTTTCTCATGCTTGCATTAGAATTGCTGCTGCTACTGCTTTACCTATTCTGATGCATAGCTTGTTTATTGTAACCTGATGTTGATAATTACCTGCATATCCTAAACTGTCTAGTATAGGCTAGCTAGAGACCTATCACTGACCCCACTTATCCCGACTGCCTCGCTGGATTATCAGAAGGCCCGATCAACGGGATCGAAGACCAGGCCCCGACACCGCACATCACCCCCCCCCCCCTTAGGTACGACACTACAGCGTTACTATCGAGTGCCGAGGGTGATACCTCGTGTAGCACTTCTGATGTTAACTCTGTAGAGTAGCTATTTGGTCGTGGTCATCGAGGGTGAATCCTCCTTCGCCACTTCCGATAACGATGCCGTCGTACAACACATCAAGTGTGAACCCATCGAGGGTGATGCCTCCGAGTTCACCTTGACGGATACATCGAGTGGGAATTCAACGAGGGTGATACCTCGGATTCCCCTGATGTTATGGACACACGGATACTTGGGCTTTACACCGTTACTTGGATAGGCGGGTCGACCCTGAGGGGTACCCGCGTGTGATGTGAAGACGGGTCGCCTGTATGGTGCCCGAGTGAGGATACGAGGCGTGGCCGGGCATTCTTGGCCCTTGCCGCAAGTCCTCGAGACGGGGCGACGGGGTTACATCTTTCGTGAGTCTCTGCTCGTTACCGCAAGCCCAAGGTACTAACGGTTTGGATATTTGATTCGAGTGGGCCTCTGGCCCGATAGCACTAACCATCACGCGGGAATAAATATGGGTACTCTGCATCGTGGTATCAGCCGAAAGCTTTGTCAGACGTCCAGTTCAGCATTGCGGCTGGGTCGGATCGTGCCGTTGGCGCTGGTATCCACCCTACTCGCAACGACCCGGAGTGCACAGGGCGATGGCCCAAGACCCCTGAGTGCTTAGGATGTAGACCGGCGGGGACCTCTCTGCTGAGCTTTAGGTAGGGTTGTGGTGTATCGTTTGGCCGAGGCCGGGCATGACCCAGGAAAGTGTGTCCGGCCGGAGTTAATCAAGTGTGTTCGGTAAGTTGGTGCACCCCTGCAGGGAAGAACTAATCTATGCATAGCCGGATCCTCGGTAACGGACACTCGGAGTTGTATCCTGATTGATACAATTAGAACTGGATAATTGGATACTATGGCTCTATGATTGCTTCTCGCCGGGAGTCGAGAAGGGATCTCAGGACGAGGTTGATGACTGTATGGCTCTGGGATTGCTTTCTCGCAGGGAGTCGAGAAAGGATCTCTGGGTGAGGTTGATATCATTACTGCTACCTTATATTGTACTGATCTACTCTCTTCTATTGCTGCAAGACCGCTGAAGATGCTAGTCTTCGATAGGACTAGGCCTTCTCTCTATTCTGGCATTTCTGCAGCCCAGTCCACATCTACAGCCTTTCTTTGATAATGTTGCATATGTAGTGTAGATCCTTGCTTGCTGAGTACTTCGGATGAGTACTCACGGTTGCTTTGCTTTCTTTTTCCCCCATACCCCCTTTGATGCAACCAGATGACGGAGCCCCGGATACAGCTGCCCGCGCCGATGATGGCTACTACTACGAGCTGGCTGACGACCAGGAGTAGGATCGGAGGGTCCCAGGCAGGAGGCCTACGCCTTTCGATCGTAGTGTTTTCTTTTGCCCCTCCTTTCTAAAGGCCTTTCTGTTTCTCTTTTAATATCTGTACTCAGATATTTGATGCTTCCGCTGACGCTTGTACGCAAGTTTATGTATTCGAGCCCTCGAGGCCCCTGGCTTGTAATATAAAGCTTGTATGACTTTATTTATGTTTTAGAGTTGTGTTGTGATATCTTCCCGTGAGTCCTTAGGCTTGATCGTGTGCATTTGCGTGTATGATTAGTGCACGATTGAGTCGGGGGCGTCACACCCCCCGCCTGCTTCGACGCCATCCGGCCTCCCCGAGCACGCTGCCTAACCCTACAGCCACGATGTGAGCCCCATCCATCGATTCCCCTGTCTCTCGTTCCTTCCCTGACGCTTTAGGTCGCCGACCTCATCGGACCCGCACTCACAGTGAGCGTGCGCCCATCGCGCCCTGCCGCGCTCACCGCGCGCTCCGTCTGTCCCCCCTGTTGTGCACCCCATGCGCGCGCGTCCACCGCTCGCCCTCCGCTGCTCCCTCGCTGCTGAGCCCGCCCCCGCCTCTCGCTCTCCTCGCCGAGCCCCGCGCTCGTCGCGCGTCCTCGCGCTGCCGCGCCCCCGCTCCCCTGGCCTCGCCCGCTCCGGCCATGCCCGGCCCGCACCCACGCCACGCTCGCCTTTGCCACTCCCTGCCGACCGGCCTCACCGTAGCCGCCCCCCGTTGACCCGTGCTACTCCCCGGCCCGCGCAAGGCCTAGCTTCCCTGCAGCCTTCTAATGCTGATGCTGGCCATGGCCTTGCGGCCATGCGTGTGTGCATAGTATGTGCGTGTGTGCTGTGTGTATGTGTGCGCGTGTGTGTTTGTGTGCTGTTAGGACTAGTTTAGGGGCTAACAGAAATTAATTAAAAGCTAGCCCCCTGCTAATTACCCTATTGTAACAATGACAGATGGGGTCCACTACTAAGTATATATGTTAAATCAGTGTTGAAATTACTAGAGAGGAATGACATGCGGGTCCCAGCTGCACTATTCACACCATTGACTGGGTCAACTGGGTCCCCTAGCCCCATAGGTCATAGGCTGTGGCTGGCCTCTGTGGTGTACACATAGCGTTTTACTTTTTAAATTAGATTAAAAAATTCAGAATAACAATAAAACTTTGAAAAATCATATAAATTAATCCGTATGTCAGATGGAAATACTTTATACATGGAGGTTGCTCAGAAAAACGAGACAAATCCGAATACGCTCTTCGTTCGTCTGCCACATGTCCCTAGCATAGTGAACATGCAACCGTCCCCCTTCGGTTCGATTGTTCGAAAACGTCAAACACCGCGAATACTTTCCCGAATGTTTCCC
Organism: Thinopyrum elongatum; assembly: GCA_011799875.1. Taxonomy (NCBI): domain Eukaryota; kingdom Viridiplantae; phylum Streptophyta; class Magnoliopsida; order Poales; family Poaceae; genus Thinopyrum; species Thinopyrum elongatum. The sequence goes on along the minus strand of CM022303.1, from coordinate 294,091,600 downwards.
CCCTTCGCCAGTAGCACCTACTACTGCGTTAGGTCACCTCTAGCACCGCTTAATGTCATGTCATGCATCGTCATGCATCTGTTTGCACTGTATTCATTGTTTCTTCCCCCTCTTCTCTCTGGTAGACTTTGAGACTGACGCCACTGCTCCCCCGGTCAACTACGGTGTTGACGACCCCTCCTTCTCAACCGAGCTTCTAGGCAAGCAAACCCCCCTTGATCACCCCGATATCGCCTACTCTTTCCCTCTACTGCTTGCATTAGAGTAGTGTTACAATTTCATCGGTTTGATCCTATTCTGCTGCATAGCCTGTCCTTGTTACTTCTGTTGTTACATTTACCTGCAATCCTAATGCTTAGTATAGGTTGCTAGTATTACATCAGTGGCCCTACATTCTTGTCCGTCTGCCATGCTATACTATCGGGCTGTGATCACGTCGGGTGTTGATCATGGGTATATACATACATACATATTTATACTTGACACATGATGTGACTAAAGTCGGGTCGGCTCGTAGAGTACCCGCGAGTGATTCACGGCCTGGGGCCTGAAGGGACAGGTGGTTCCATCCAAGTTGTGATGGGCCTGGGTTCCCGACGGCACTCGGAGTGATTCCTTGTGGCGGAGCGACAGGGCAGGTTGTGACCACCTAGGTGACAGGTGGGCCTGGTCCCTGGTCAACGTCCGCGGATACTTCAAATAACACGCTTAATGAGATTGGGTATTTGATCTGAGTTGGTATTGACCTATACGCACTAACCGCCACGTGGGACAAGATATGGGCAACCGGCATCATAGTATCAGCCGAAGCTCTTGAGATGTCAGCGACTGAGTGGCGCGCGCTGGGTTGGACCGCGTAACGCACCCACCTTTGTAATGGAGGTCGCTAGGTCTGCTCACCGGCCACGTTCGCAACATGCAGGAGTGCAAAGGGCGATGGGCTCAAGACCCATGCGCGCTTAGGATTTAGACCGGCGTGCTGACCACTCTGTTAGGCCTAGGTAGGGCTGTGACGTGTTGATCTTTCGAGGTCGGACATGACCCAGGAAAGTGTGCCCGGCCAGAGGGATCGAGTGTGTCGGGTAATGTGGTGCACCCCTGCAGGGAAGATTGATCTATTCGAATAGCCGTGTCCACGGTAATAGGACGACTTGGAGTTGTATTCCGACCTCATGACAACTAGAACCGGATACTTAATAAAACACACCCAGATAAGTTCCAGAGATAACCCAGTGATCGCTTTCCCATAGGGTGACGAGGGGAGGATCGCCGGGTAGGATTATGCTATACGTTGTTACTTGGTTAACTTACCAGCTACTCTCTTCTACTGCTTCAAGATGGAGGCTGCCAGAAGCGTAGTCTTCGATAGGACTAGCTATCCCCCTCTTATTCTGGCATTCTGCAGTTCAGCCCACAGATACTACCCATTTCATTGATACTGATGCATATGTAGTGTAGATCCTTGCTTGCGAATACTTTGGATGAGTACTAACGGTTGCTTTGCTACTTCTTTTTCCCCTTTTGCCGGTAATTGCGATCATATGATGGAGCCCAGGAGCCAGAGGATCCCGAGGATGAGTCTACGTGGATTTCGACTTCGAGGGGTAGTTTAGGAGGATCCGAGGCAGGAGACCTGCGCCTCTTTGATCTGTATCCCTGTTTGTGCTAGCCATCTTATGGCACCTTGTTTAACTTATGTCTGTACTCAGATATTGTTGCTTCGGCTGACTCGTTTATGATCGAGCTTATGTATTCGAGCCCTCGAGGCCCTTGGCTTGTAATATGAAGCTTGTATGACTTTAAATTGTGTTTAGAGTTATGTTGTGATATCTTCCCGTGAGTCCTTGATCTCGATTGTACACGTTTGCGTGTATGATTAGTGTATGATTGAATCGGGGGCGTCATACATATATATGCATATAGCAGTTGAACACGCAAGGACAAGTTGTCCACAAGCCGAGCGCGTGGAGGTACGCGAGTAGAGCGTGCCACGGCCCCTAACGGCGAGCACAGCGCGCTGCGGCGCCTAACAGCGAGCAGAGCGCACCGAGGGACGGGAGCAGAGGCCAGCACAGTGATACGTGGCAAATAAGACGAACTATGCGAGCGATGGCGAAGACATCAAGCACGAATCGGATTAGAGTTACGTGTGCGATACGTGGCATACAGTTGATCCATCCGAGCTGTTTGTGTGTGTTGTGGGCAAACGCTTGCTGGTATACAACTGTTTGCGATTGATGAATTCATCACCGACGGGTTCCCCTGTGTGGTCCGTGTGTGATGTGATATGCTCTGTCTGCACAACATCTATGCTCTGTGTACAGAAGAACAACATATATATACTTATACCAGGACATGATTGCAAAACCAAATTAAACATCCAATTACGTTATATAACAAATACCATAAATATTGCAAGGTTCAAATTCCAGCATTACAAGGCCCAAATTCAAAGATTATAAGGTTCAAACTATTCAGACACATAAAATTCATCTTCTTCAGAATCTTTTTCATGCATTATTTCTACGAAAGGATCAGCCACCGAGAAGTCATATAGCGGCTCGATAGAGTGACTTCCGAATAATCTGTCATATGAAGTTACAAGTTGAAATACAGCTTGTGCAGAGCCTTTTCCATTCAGCTGTAGACGCCTGCGCTCTTTAGCAATCCATTCACTTCTGCGCAGTAAATATAGGGCAACCCTCATTACCTGGAGCAACCTTGCTTTCTCAACAAAGAACCTGGTGAATTTAATTTCTGGTGTGGTGCCTCGGTACTCGTTAAAAGTAATTTCTGTGAGATGAAGATCAAGGCATTCAATGGAATTGTTATATTCCCCAACATTTTCTACTTTCGGGCCTGTAAGTATCTGCAAACGAAGACAACATATTAGTGCCTAGCTGCAGATTTGAACACTTCGGGCCTCTTTGATTTGCAGGATTTCTAAAATACATGAAAACAGTGAAATGCCACCTTCAATCTTTCATGATAAACTTTTATCACGAAAGCATGTTGGGCGAAGGAATAAAACGCGTACAACACTAGCATCTCAAAAAATATATGTATTGAAATCCTCCAAATTTCCTTTTGAAATCATTCTACACTTGTCATTGTAATCATGGGTAAAAGTAACAAAAAATTGAGCTTCGTTGTGGTTAACAATTAACAGGAAAGGAGCATCATCTCGATGTATAGCTTCTCCGTGCAAGGAAAGCATCTAAGGAATCTAACAACTTCATCCAAATCAGGGCCGACAGATTGTAGTGCCAAGATCTTCACTGTGCACAGAGGCCGGGTCAAGCTTGTGGGAATCATTTTTTGGATGACAGACGAACATATAGATCAACAACAATTAGACAAAATGTGTTGTCCAATAATATATAAGAAATAGAAGAAGAAGACTGTTGTACCTGAACGGACAATGATCCAGTAACAAGTTCGTTGAATTCAGCACACAAATAGCCCAACACTGTCAATTTCGGTGCGTGAATGACCCTGATTCTTGCTGGACCTAATTTATCAAGTACATACAATCTCTCGAGGAAAGGCGCATTCTCAATGACAATATCGTGAAACACTTCAACTGACAGCCTTGGGCGGCGACAGCAATGCACATAAATCGCACGGACATTCGTCGAGGTGATGTGGAGGCTACTGAACCCATCCATCACATGAGGACGAAGGTACTCGAGCATTGTACAGCCGACGAGCAGGCAATCCAAACCCTCCTTCGAGATGCGGATGGCAATGAGCTCGAGGTGCTTAAGTTTAGGGAGATGAAGAGCATGCGCGGCATCGATCCGGGGGAAAATGCACCGCCTGAATGTAGCGCAGCGCAGCGTGCGTGCAAGGCGGAGCACGGACGGCGGCAGCGAGCAAGGACGTCCAGCATGAAATATGAGCTCCTCGAGCCGACCCAGGGCTGGGGATAGGAACCAGTAGTGCAACCTGGGTTCGGTCTTGTTGTGGGGACTAAGCCTGCCGATAGCAAGGCGTCTGACCGGCCCAGGGTGTGTGGCGAGGACGTGGGACAATGCGACCAGGCGTTGCTGCTCCCTGTTGCAGAACTCGTGGTCAATGATGAGGTACAGGGGATGGAGTGCCAGAGGGGGCACCACCGCCGCGAGTGGACAGTGGTCCGCACACCATATTTGATGGGGAGGTGGGATATGATGGTTACCAACATCTCGTCGGGGTGGCTGCTGATGAAGTCTATGTTCGCCGGAGGCTCTTGCGGTTCTGGCTCAACCTGACCCTGCTTGTTGGCCGGTTCATCCTCCATCTCAGAATAGGCGGTGATCCTCGGCGGCGGTGCTTGTAGATGAGAATGGAGGACTGTTCTACGTACCTTCCCGAGGTGGCCGAAACAAAAGTCTAAAACCAGCAATAAATTGCAGCGCTCGCGACGTGCGCGGTGGACTGCTCACAGTCGTCCCGTCTAATCAAACAGCTGCCCGCGGTAGTAAATGGTTAGTTGAACGCCCACGGTTTGACTAATACAACCGTTTGCGATAATAACGTGGTGGCTATTTGTTAAAAATGCCTAGGAAAATCAATGTATAAAAAGGCGAAACGAACCCTGAATAATTTCATATGTTTAGCACAGTTGCATGTTGCCTCTGTAAAATAAATCAAGGCGGGAAGATACAGCGTATGTCGTTTCGCACACAGATCATGTGACCAAGTTCCCTCTCGGAACCATGAGGCTTCTTGATAGAAGCTCCGGTTTGTATGATCTCCCCAAGGATGGCGTTCGGGAGATCGCTGATGCGGTCCGCCCGATATTCTATGGGTTCCTCAGATCCAGGGGGCGTGGCCGCTTCTGCCCGCGCTGCCGGGTGTAGGATCTATAGCCAGCGGCGCTGCTGGCCCAAGCCTCATATGTGTACATAGCAATCTGGAAAAAAAAGGCAGAAACATACATGTAGGACATTCAAAATCAATTCTCAAGATCTGGAAGAAAAAAAAGGGCACAAACATATATGTAGGACATTCAAAATCAATTCTCAAGATCTGGCTACGAATTATTAGCACGCATGTTAACCCTAGTCGGATTATTAGCAAAAAATCATTTGTATAGAACAAACAATTAATCACTAACCATAGATACCATTCAAACAATCAATACACTACACGGATCTAACAAATCTTACTCTGATTTCATGGACTGGGTGAACATAACCAAGGATTTCTGTTCCCAACAAAAGGGGCAGGGGGAGGACTAACCGGTTTACCGTCGAAGTCGGAGTCGTTGCCAGAGTAGCTGTGGACCTCCAGCTCCGGCTGGGGAGGCACGACGACGGCGATGAAGTCAAGGTCGTGCTGCTGCCCGTGCGAGACGAAGTCGGCGGCGACAGCAACCTCTGCGCCCAGCTTCATGCGGCGCGGGTGCTTCACCAGCCCCGGCGTCGCCACTCCCACCGATGGTGCGCTTTGGCAAAATCCAAATACACTCCATGCGGCGGTGACAACTGTGGACGGGGTGTGCGGCTGCCTATTATGACCAGCGGATCGGGCGCGCCATTAATATGGAGCAGTGGGAGCAAGGTGGGCGGCGGTCAAAGGGCTGGCTCGCCTCCCGGTGAGCCTGCGCAGCGGACTGCTGGCATGCCTACCGTCATTTCACACAGCTACTAGCACGCCCCACGGTGAGTGCGTAGCAAACACGCGCATGCCTCGGCCTCCCAGTCTGCCTGCTAGCATGCGTCTCGTCAACTCACGCATGCTCGTACAGCACGCGGGACGCGTGCGCGGTACGTATTATATTGAATTTTTACTTTTTGATGATTAATTTTGCCGCTTTATTGCTTAACCAAAGCACGGCACGTACATTGTTGGTCTAACGCACACGGTTCGAATAAAGAGTCTGTTTGCAATATTGGTTGATAATTATTTATAATTTCCTGTATGTAAGAAGATTATATCAAAACTTGTCTCAAATTTGAAAAAAAAATATCACAGTCTATTGGTGTCCATATGACACCACGATAAGTTTCATGAATTTCAACTTAGTTTTGGATTTACTGGATTTTAAAATCAAGATTCTCGATGTTAGAAATTTCTTGCATGGGGACTAAACATGCACCCAGGGACACGTACACATATGATTTTGCAATCCATTTTCGTGCACTATCACAGGTCTCATGTAGATCAAATTTGATTTTTGCACATTAAATCCCTGGGAAATCAATCAATGTATAAAAACGGACAAATGTTATATATTTTTTGAATTTTTAACACTAAACTCCTTTGGTCGCATGTTCGCTGCAGAAAAAGTTTGACATGCATCTTTGGGCCACATGCACGTGGTAGTCCTAGGACACTCACTCTCGTGGGCCCGCGAGGTCGCCGTCCAGCACTATGACATGCGATGAGAGAGGTTAATTTGACCAACAAGGATGGTAATTTTTTGGTTTTTGTTCCATATGGTAGGAGTATATATATAGTACGCATTGAAGAGGGTGGCCGGGGGCAATACTACGCGTTGTATAGGACAGTCACTCGCGTGCGATGCTTCCATTCGTGGGCCTTTTTGGGTTGTGTTGCGGTAGGAGTATATAGTACACACACGTCATGAATGATCTCGCTCCGTGTGGGGACTTTTCGGTTTCCGAGGCAGGTGCCACAAAGAAGTTGTGCATATTGGGTATTAAAAACATCACCAACACATTGGGCCATGTGCAGACGATGGTTGTCACTCATTCGCCTGCGACTCTTCCCTCCATGGGCCCGCGAGGTCGTCGTCCATCTAATATATGACACAACGAGAAAGGTAATTTTACGAACAAGGAGAATTATTTTCGGGTTGTCTTACGGTACGTAGGAGTATATATTACGCGTCGAAGAGGGGAGGGGGGCAACATATATATACTATGTGTCATGAACCTTGGTTCGTGTAGGGGACTTAAAGGTTTCCGAGGCAGGTGCCACATCAAAGTTCTGCATATATATTAGGTATTCAAACATGACAACCACACATCTCCATACATGTGTTTGGCCCACAAGCAAGCGATGGCGGTTGTCCTCTCTAGCACTCACTCACGGGGTTATCAGCGAGATGCTTCGTCCATCTCTGTGTGCCCGCTTGGTCAATCACTTCGACCAACAGCGATAGAGGTTAATTTGACTTATAATTAGGAGGGGATTAAATTTTGGTTCGTCTTATATGGTACGGTACATGCAACTATACTTCGAGCACATGTGTACGCATGAATCCCTCCCACCGGGTCAAAGTGGGGGGGCGAGCACATGACGCGTCATGAACCAGATCTGTGTGGGGACTGTGCGATTTTCGACGCATGCATGCGCCACATCAAAATGTTGTGCTTTTGGTATTCAAACATATATGCATGCATCACGCATGTCCATACATATGTTTGGGGCACATACATGCAGTGGTTATCTTTGGACACTCTCCCTCGCTTGGTTATCATCGACGGCCTGTATATTCGTGGGCCCGCGTGGACGTCCACATCACTTCGACCAACAACGCGAGAGAGGTTACCAGGGTGGATTCTTCTTCTCTTGGTTCACGTTACCATATAGTCGTACGTCGATCATGGTGAGATTCGAGAGCTAAGTTCGAGGGCTCGCATACACATGAATCCCTATATATATATATATATATATATATATATATATATATATATATATATATATATATATATATATATATAGTATACGCATCATGAACCCTCGCTCCGTGTGGGGACTTTCCGGTCCCAAAAGCACGCTGCCACATCAAAGTTGTGCATTGGGTATATTCAAACACCACATGACATTTTATACATATGTTTGGGCCACATGCACGCAATGGTTGTCTTCAGGCACTCCCTCACGTGGTTATCGGCGACAAGCTAGCCTATTTTGTGGGGCCGTGTGTGGACGTCCATGCATGACTTTGACCCACCAACAAGTGAGGTTATACGACCAAGGTGGTGATTTTTCTTGGTCAGTCTTACAAAATGCCTTGGTGACATGCCCCCTCCCACCGACTCAAAGTGTGTGTGGGGGGGCACAGTACTACTTCGCACTAGATGAACCTCCGTGGGGTCGGGGATGTCCGGTTAATTTGTGATGCACATGTGCGACATCAAATTTGTGATTTGGTTAATTAAATATCACACCACATCATTTTCACACACACACACACACACACAAATATCAGGCCACCCGCAGGTGTGGTTCGTATGTGGTCTCACCCATCTAACGCCAGAAGAACACATCTGTGGGCCCACACACAGTCCACATTTGATCGGAAGCAAAGGGGGGGTGACCATGATGTACTCCTTCCGGTTTTGTGTTACGGTAGGGTGAGATGTCAGACCTAGCTATTTGGGGGCATGCGTCCATAGCTAGGATTCCCCTCCCGGCAACACGAAGTGTGTGTGTGTGTGTGTGTTTGTGGGGGGGGCTAGCAATAATAATGTGCGCTTTGTGCGACAGGTGCCACAACAAAGTTGTGCATTGGGTATTTCAACATCAAACCACCCTTTTCATACATGTATTCGGTCCACATGCAAGTGTGTTCATGTTCTGACCCTTTCCCGCATTTTTTCACCAAATTTATAAACAGCAGACGAGTCGGACACAGCAATCGTCTGCGATCGGGTACGAAACAGACACGGTTCCCTAGGACTACCCGTGTGCCGCGCCCTGCCCCTTTCACCCACATGATCACAGTAGATTGGGCTCCATGAGGCTTCCCTCCCCCTCTCGAAAATATCTACTCCATCGCAATCTCGAAAATATCTACTCGCCTAGATGGTTTTTCTGTTTGATAGAACAAGATTAGTATGTGTGGACCGTGTGCGATGTCTGTTACTCCCGCTCTGCTTCAATCAGTAGATCCAAATTTTCAGTAGCCCTGGCATTTTATTCCCACCTGCATCCCTCGCAATCTCAAAAATATCTGCTCGGCTGGAGTGTTTTTCTATTTGATAGCACACGATTATTATGTTTTAATCGTGTGTGATGTTCGTTACTCCCGCCCCGCTCTACTTCAATCCCTTGATCTAAATTTTCGGTAGCCCCGCCATTTTACTCCTGCCTAGTAAAATTTTCAGTACCCGCGGCATTTCCTCAAACATGACCTTGGACCCCCTATACACACACACCCCAAATCCTTCGCTCACCCCAAATCCCCCGCTCACACACATACACACCACCAATCCCTCGCTCCAAACCTAGCTAGGTCGCCGCCGCCGCGCCGCCTCCATCGTCAACCTCTGCCGGTCTGCCCGTGCAGTTTACCCACCTATATATATACCCTCGCCGCCCTGAGTTTCTTAGATGACGCCTATGAAACACCCTCTTTCCCAAAGATCCCCATCCCCACCCCCTCCCCCACTCCAGAGCGTCACAGCCTAAGCCCGGCTACGTTTCCCGGGGAGCTCGAGGAGCGAATGGCCCAAAAGAGCTTTACCGCAGCCTCTTCACTTGACGTCGGCGAGGTGGCCGTCGAGGAAGCTGACGATGATGACTGGACCTGGATTGAGCCTTTCAATCAATGGGCTAGAGTATTCTGGCATGTCGCGAACATCGGCTACGACATCGAGGTCGTCAACAGCGACGGCTTGACGCGGGCTATGTCACAGATTAAGTTGCCCACCCCCAACCCTTCAGGTTCGACAGCCGTCGATCTCATCGATGGCCCTGCCGGTGATCTCCTGTGGCTCATTATGAAAATTTTGCCATCCTTCATCGCCATGGAGCCCCTTTTATCATTTCCGAAGGACACATTCTGTGACACTGGCTTGGGATCCTCAACTGGCAAGTCAGACCTCATCGACGACCACCACGAGGAGGAGCCAATCTATGACAAGTGAGGAAACCCATGATTTGTTTTCTCGAACCCCTTTTGTAGTGAGAACCTGTCCAATATTTATTGCTATATTTGGTTGTTTGCGTTATGCCTTGTTTATTTCTACGGTTTATGGTTGTTCGGTTGTTTGTAGTTAGCATATGTCCAGTTTCAATTGCCATCTTTGGTTGTTCGTAGTATGCCTTGTTTATTTTAGCTATTCACAGTGTGATGTTCTATATGTGCTAGTATGAACTATGCAGCTCAATTTCATCAATACCAATTTTAACAATAGCTCTATGAATGACTATATTTGGTTGTTGTTCAGCATGTTGTACTCCCTCCGAATCTTTTTAGTTCGCATATAAGATTTGTCTAAAGTCAAGCCTCGTAAAGTTTGACCAACTTTATAGAAAAAAAACCAACATTCACAATATGAAATCAATATCAGTAGATGTGTCATGACTTAAATTTTCATATTGTATAACTTTAGCATGGTAGATGTTGATATTTTTTCATATAAATAAGGTCAAACTTTATGAAGTTTGACTTCAGACAATTCTTATATGCAGAGTAAAAGGACCGGAGGGAGTATTTAACATGCCTTTCCATTTGATTTAACAATGGCACTATTTGGATACTCTAACTTAGCTAGAGGTTAGAGTTAGTTTCTAGCTCATGACAATTAAAAGGGAGAGAGAGATTGGTGGAATAGTTGATTGTATTGCTTGAGCCTCGTGGGCATATATATAGGAGTACATGGTCATCTTGGAGTACAAGTCAAGGTAGAATAAATCCTATGCTATCCTATGTTTCGTAAATAACAATGATACTCAACAATGACTAACCCTAAACTAACTCTAGCCAAAGAGGTGTTTAGATGACAGGGTTAGATTGACAATATATGCACTAGGAGAACTAGTCCCAATTAGCACCTCTTGGGTGGGATAGTTGTTTTGGGTGGGTTAGACACAACTAGCTCAATCTAGCCCTCGTATTTGGATACTTTAGGGCTATTTGAGCCCAAACTAGCTCAAACTAACTCTAACCCATGGATCCAAACAGGGCCAATAACTAGTGTACTTAGACCTGCACAATACAAGTTTGAATGACTATGTTTGCTTGTTTTTAAATATTAGGCATGTTGCAGTTAATAACACACCTTTCCACTTCTTGTTTTTAAATATTAGGTTTTTAACAATTTGGTCTTGCACATGTAGGTCCTGCTGTCAGAGATTTTGCCCCATTGTTTGACCCTTTTTGCATATGGGGAAATGAGTTGTCCATGAATATTAGTCAAGTCAAGAAACTCAGAAAGATTGTTAGGATAAAGAAATTAGCGACAAAAAACAACAAGATCTTTGTCTGCACAATGAAGAAGACATCAGTTCACTACAGCATGGTACTAACTGGTATACCTTGTCTTTTTAATTCCTTTGCACCATTTCAAATCTAGAGAAGATATTTATGCATATCCTTGTTTTCAGGACTTTCCAAAGTAGTGCACTGATGATTACCTCTCAAACCACATGTATGGTCAGGAGGCGAGGAAGGTATTCATACAACACCCACGGTTCAATATTGAAGTCTTCCTGAAGAGGACGAAGGATGGAAGGTCAATCATCCACATGCACTGGCCTAAAGTTGCAAAGACGTTCAACATCAATGAAGGCTCAATATTCGCCTTCCGCTTCAGCAGTTTTCCAGATGATATTCATCTGTCTATGTACTATCTATGATGCTAATTTCCAAAGGTTATAGATGTTGCATGTGAAACTTGGTGCTGGTGCAATTGTGTAATGGGGTAGCTGAGTGCTGAAGCTATATGATGTTGTACTCTGATGTATTTCAATTATGAAATCCTGCTTCCTTAATACTAAAATGAAATATATTATGTGCTTAATATGAAAAGTTAATTAGATTAATAAATGGATTATTAATAATAGGCGAACACTATTGCAGGATGCTGCTAACGCGACACTGCGATCAGAGACCCTTTGATGAAACTGTGTGTGATGCATCAATCGCAAACGGTGATGTAAAAACGGTCAAAAAAGATGCAAAACATTTGCAATGGCGGATACATCAAACACGGTTCAGATTTTAGTTGCGTGTGCGATGCTGGGCATACGGTTGATCCATACGAACTGTTTATGATTAGACAGAACAACAGAAGCGGGCAGCCATATCAATGTGTGTGCGATATACGGCATACAGTTCACTCCGATGAACTATTTGCTCTTAGGGAAAGCAACAGAAATGGTCAGCCAGATCAAGGTGTGTGTGATATACGGCATACAGTTCACTCGAATGAACTATTTTCGATTAGGGAAGAGAACAGAAACGGTTCAACTTAACAAGATGTGTGTGATACGCGGCAAACAGGTCTGTAATCAGAAATGTGTGGGAAGACCGATAACAACACAGACGATTCCTATTAACAAGCCATGTGTGTTGTGAGAAAAATATTGTTGGTATACAATTGTCAGTGATTGATGAAATCATCACCGACGGGTTCCATTGTTTAGTCCGTGTGCGATGTGATTTTCTCTGTCCGCACAACATCTATGCTCTGTCTACAGAGCATCAACTTATATACTTAGAAAGGCAGCATTGCAAAAACAAATTAAGCATACAATTACACAAGTGACTACACACATAACATTTCCACACACCAAAGTAAGCAATTACATGCATACTAAACTAGGAGAAACGAGCATCTAATCATCTACTTCTTGTTGCGACGATGCTTACCATTGCTCTGCTTCCGGCTAGATCCCTGGCCGTTTTGGGGAAGGAGGCACTTCCTCATGTCAATGATCCGCCTGTACATCTCGTAGCCCGTGTACTCCTCCTTGGCTGCGTACACGACATGAGCTTTGTCGAGTTTCTCCATCCAGGCCGAGTGCCAGACACGCTTGTCCTTGTTACAGGAATCCTTCATGTCTCTGTAGTAGGGATCGATGATGGCCTCGGCGAGGTGAACCAGTGAGTCCTTCTCATGCTCGTTGGTGCCCCAGATCTTGTATTGGCCCTAGATGTCGACAAGATTCTTGCAAGCGATGCCTGAATTCTTGAGCACCTTTACATCGTTGGTGATGTCCACCATAGCGAACATGTAGTGGGGGTTGTTGACAAACCTAGTGAAATGCTCGCAAGGCCTTGTGGCCAGGCAGTAGTGGTAGACGAGGACATGATCGCGCATGCACATCTAGGCGACGGCGACCTTGGGACGAGACCCGGCACGAGCATAGGTGTACTCGAGGTCGAACCCGACCACCTTGTACTTCTCCTCAGCAAGCAACAGCTCCATGATGTGGATGGAGTGCTCCACCCAGACCGGGTTATTGGTGTACACCACCTAGAGCTCCGTGAACCTTCTGAGCGCTCGTCGTCGGCAGCCGCTCGGAGCGCCATTGGAGCCGCGCAGGATACCCTCTAAGAATTTGTCATGGTGGGTGTGCTTCTTGCAATGGTGGGGCACGATCAAAAGGTTGAAGAGACACAAGGGTTAAATGGCCGTTGTAATAAATGGGGGCCAGTCGGCCTATAATCGTCATGTCATGTCACCGCATTCATAGCGGAGGATTCCAGTGCACGCTTGACAACACCGCACCGCACACGTTTCGTTTGACCATGCGTGGGCTCGAAGAGGCGCCAAATGTATCGTCGGTGAGCCTGTTCCCGCGCTACCGCACAGTTTACCATGCAAGCTTCCCGCCCGGCTAGTTTGGCCACGCGTCAGCTAGAAGAGGGACAAATCGTGGGCGTTTATTGGCAAAACGCTTTGTAAAAATGAAGTGTGTGGAATGACTTCGGTCATAAGTTTACCCATGGGTGATGAGGTCAAAGTTACACAGAAGGGTGATGATGGACACTCGAGTGCGATAATTAATTCTGCGCTCTACAGGGCACACGATTGAAGAAACCAACTGTGTGCAATAATGTCAAAGATCGCAGTCGAGTTAGCTATACAGATCGTGTGCTATGAGATTGACAAAGGTAAACAGATTCGAGAATGGTTAATAAAATCTAAGTCCATTGCATATTAAGGTCAAAATAGTGCTACCAATATACGAGTCTCATACGATGCCATTTCAACGGTTGTACCACAAAAGCTCAAAATATTACAAGGTTCAAATTCCAGAGTTATATGGCTCAAATTCAAAGATTACAAGGTTCAAACTGATATTAGAAATGAAATTCAGCTCATCAGCTGCAAACGCTCGCGCTAATCTGATGAACATGGATATCAAAGAGGTTCAAACTAATATTACCACTTGTAAGTCTGTTTTCGAAACCTCATAATTTTTGCAAAGGGGTCAGCCACTAAGAAGTCATGTATTGGGTTGACACGATGACTTCCGATTACTCTGCCGTCTGAAGTTCCAAAATGAAATTCAGCATTTTCGGAGCCTATTCCATTCTGCCGTAGCCGCCGGCGCTGATCAACAAACCATTCATTTTTGTGAAATAAATGTAGGGCAAACCTCATTACCTTCAGCACCCTTGCTCTGACAACAAAGAACCTGACGAATATAATCTCCGGTAAGGTCCCTCGGTAGGAGTTCAAAGTAATTTCCGAGAGATGCAGATCTAGGCATTCGATGTGATTGTTATATTGTATCACATTATCCACCACCGGGCCTAATCTTGTCTGCAAAAGAAGAAAACGTGTTAGTGCCTACATGTAGTTTTGAACACTACTACATGCCTATTTGGTTTGCAGGATTTGTAAAATGCAGTAACATGCCATCTTTGATCCGACATGATTAACATGGGCATTTGATTACAATCTAGAAAAATGTAGCCTTCTTCACAAGAGGTTGGAGTGGATGAAAAGTTCCCTAAGAAAACTAGTACAGATGAATCCAAAGGAGAAATGCTTATGGATTGTAACCTTATGGATCAAGCAACCAATATGGGGGGAAAACATGTATGTACTGAAATCCTCCAAAAAATCCTTCAGAAATCATAGTACATTGTCATTGTAAACTTGGAAAAAGGTGTCACAAATTGAACTCCCTTATGGTTAACATTTAACAGGAAAGGAACATCACCTCGATATATAGCTTCTGCAGGCACAGAAAGCATCTCAGGAAACTAACAACTTGCTCCAGGTTGGGGCCGATAGATTCTAATGCCAAGACCTTCACTGTGCGCAGTTTCGGGGTCAAGCTTGTCGGAATCATTTTCTGGATGACAGACAAACATACATCTTCAAAATTAGAAATAATGTTAATATCTAGAAGGAGAGGTAGAAGGCGGCTGTTGTACCTGAACGGGTGTGGATCCAATAACAAGTTCGGAGTATTTGTTAGACGAGTAGCTCACCACTGTCAATTTCGGCGCAGAAATGACATTGCTTCTTGTTGGACCTTCTTGATCAACTACAAGTAATCTCTCAAGTGAAGGTGTGTCCTCAATGACCATACCGTGGTACACATCTTGTGATGTCTTCTTGCAGCACCAGCAACACACATAAATAGTCCGAAGAGTCATGGAGGTGATGTGGAAGCTACTCAACCCATTGATCACCTGAAGACAAAGGTACTCGAGTGCAATACAGCCACGGAGCAGGCGCTCCATGTCACCGTTTGGGAGGCAGACGGCGATGAACACGAGGTGCTTCAGTCGTGGTAGAATAAGAGCGGGCGCGTCATTATGGGGGGGGATGGCAGTTCCTGAACTTGGCGACGCGCAGCATGGGCACGAGGCGGAGCGCGGACGTTGGCAGCAAGCGCATATGCCCATCATCAAAAGTGAGCTCCTCGAGCTGATCTAGGGCGGGGGATCAGAACCAGTCATCAAGCTTGGCTCGATCCTTGCCGTTGGAATAGAACTTGTCCATGCTAAGGTCTCTGGTTGGGCCAGGGTGACTGCTGAGGATCTTGGAGAACGCATCCAAGCTTTCGCGATAGCCATGGCAGAGCTCGTGGGTGTCGATGAAGTCAAGAGGGGTGGAGTTCCATAGGGGCGCCACCACCGGGAAAGGACGGTTATCCGCGCCCCATATTTGATTGGGAGGAGGGAGATGATGATTGTCAACATATCATCGGGGAGGCTGCTCATGAAGTCTAGGCCTACTGGAGTCACTTGCGGTTCTTGCTCGACACGCCTCCGCTTGTTGGCAGCCCCATTCTCCACCTCTGGAGTCTCCTTGTCAGCGGCGCTTTCTGATAGAAGTGGGAGTATAGGGAATATTTAGTTAAAACAGGGTAATAAAAAAGTGTATAGGTAACTACAAGTTAGTAGGTAGGAATAGAGTAAGAAAATGGAATAACAATTGGTTTCTTAAATACTACACAATTCATTTGATATTGTTGGGTAAGTCAACATGCAGATACTTGAAAAGAACACTTACTTCGAACAAAGTCTGGACAGATGATACCATCGGGGAAGTTAGCATATATCTAATGACCAGGCTCTTTTATGTGCTGTGCAATGTTAGTGCCAGCTTTCAGTACATAAAACTTAGAAATTTCTTTCCAAAGGCCAGTGCCAAAATAGGAGTAACCACGTTCATGAAGTCTTACAGTAGCAATGATTGTAAATCCATGGTTTGTGTTCAGTATGACATCCCTGCAGTCTTGATTTATGTAAAGGGAAAGATTGTGTACTACACATTATGTGGCATAGCAAGGGATGCGCTGCAGAAAATGGTAGGATTGTTAAAGAAAATATGGTAACATGCAAATATGGGCCCAAATTGAAAGAATCGTACAATAGTTGAAATCAGAGGACAAAAAACTATAATTAAACAGATAGGGTAAACATGATGTCATGGTAATATGAGAGTAATCGAAAGAGCAATACATCATTAATTTGCCTAATATAGAAAGAAGAGGGAAAAAATCCCCTTTGATGTATATGCTGCATGTGGCACCTTTTATCCAAATGTAGCAATATTTAGTATATGTTCAGGAAAGTAGGCCATGCCAACAGATTTAGGGTGAGATTGAACATACCGCGTGCATCCTTAAGTCATCTGGTATGGTGAGATAGAACTCCATGGATGTCTGGCGGAGGCCGCAAAGTACTGATGTATCCGCGCACTGTACACTCTATGAATGAAAGAAAACCCTCAAATCAGCTCGAATAAAAATGAATTCACGGTGAATTCGGCCGGGTTATTAAAGGAGGCAGATGAACTGGGATAAGAGATGAGATAATATCTCATTAAATTAGTTACCTTGTTGTCCATGAGAAAAAAACCCTCATTACGGCGGATTCTCCAACCGGGCGGAGCTGGGTCGACCGCGAGCAGCGTCGAGAAAGTCGATGGCGATAGGCGGCGGCAAGCGGAAATGGCGAAATGTGGTGGGGTTTGCCGGCAGCCTGGCGGCGGCGGCAGTCAGCGAGCTAAGTGGTTTCCGCGGCAATAGGCGGTGCCATGCATAGACGCGGAGGAGCTTGTGCAGGTGTGAATGTGGACCGGAGGGGGTGGCGGGCGGGGTGAGGGTTTTTGTGATGTGGGGATGGTGAGGGTTTTCTTTTTTCTTTTTTGAATTGGGTGGTGAGGGTTTTCTGTCCAACAAAGAGTTTCGGAGGCAACAGTTTGCTAGAGCCAACCGTGTGTGATTGATGTAACAAGGAAAATGAAAGTCATTGCACACGCTTCCAATTTATGAACCGTGTGTGATTGACGTACTACCTCCGTCCTGGTTTATTGGTCCCCTTTGTAATTTGTACCAAATTTTGACCAAAGATTTAACTAACAAATGTTTATGCATGTCACCAAAAATTATATCATTGAACATTATGTTCAAATACGCATCCAACGATATAATTTTTGCTGACCTGCACTAACATTTTGTCAGTTAAATCTTTGGTCAAAATTTAACACAAATTACAAAGGGGACCATTAAACCAGGACGGAGGTAGATTCCATCAACCGAACTGATTGCATCCATATCCCACATTTAGACATAAGTAAACATAGATTAAACATACTCAGACATAGATAATAAGCGTACACAAGCATAGTTCAACCATAAGTACAAAATTCAACCATCATTAAGCATACTCAAGCGTACATAGTTCGATCCCACATCTCATCTCATCTGTCGGCATGATCCCGAAGCTTCTCCAGGTACTCGGCGTACGCAGCGTGCACCACCCTGCGAGAATACTTCTGCTTGAAGGAGCCAACGGCTCGTCCTCTTGCATGCGCCAGAACACTTTCATACACGTCATGAAGCTTTTAGTTGCGAAATGGGCATCGATAGCCACCATCCCAGGTCCTAATATGCCGGTTATGCATTCCCGCATAAAGCTCCCTCAGGATTTGCCTCTTGTACCTCCTCTGGCCATCTTCATCCTCGCTGTCCACATCGTCAGACAGCACCTATACAAATAGTAAAAAAAATGTGGCGTCAAATTAATGTTTACAAACTAATCTCTAGCGAACATTTGGCAGTTGCCAAAATTTGGCATCAAATCAATGTTTACATGCCGTGAAGTAGGATTAGGAATTTATGGCTATTTTTTATACATATCCAGAGATTATGGTTTGATTTTTAAGCACAATCGTCTATGTACAGACCAATCTTGAAGAAAATAATGGCACAAACATATATGTAGGTCATTCAAAATCAATTGTCAAGTCCTGGCTAGGAATTATTAGCACGAACACTAACCCTAGTCGGATTACTAGCAGAAATCATTTGCATAGATGAAACAACTAATCACTTATCACTTGTACCATTCAAACAATCAATACACTACACGGATCTAACAAAACTTACTCAGATTCCATGGATTGGGAGAACATAACCATAGGATTTCTATTCCAAAAAGGGGGAGACAGGAGTAACCAGAGAAACCCTAGGATCTATTTGACACATAAATGGGTATAGATGACTAACCAGTTATCCGTCATCGTCGGAGTTGTCGCTGGAGTGGTCGTCGGAGTCGTCGCCGGGTTCGTCGCCCGAGCCGTCACTAGAGTCAGTGTGGACCTCCGGCTCCGGCTGTGGAAGCACGACGCCATCGACGATGTCAGAGTGCAGTGATACCTCATCGGCGGTGACGGCAACGTCTGTCTCCATCTCCACACCGTGCTCCGGTGCTTCAGCAGCCCCGGCATCGCCACTCCCTTCGATGGGGCACTTTGGCGGCATCCTCATACACTGACGGCTTTGAGGACTGAGAGCGGCGTCGAGGATGCAAGCGGAAAGACAGGATTGTGTGTGTGTGTGTGGCGAGGATGGGGGGTGCGGCCGCTCGGGCGCACCATTAATATGGAGTAGTGGGAGAGAGGCGTGCGGCGGTCAAACCGCTGGCTCGCCTCCCGGTGAGCCTGCGCACCGGATGCTGGCATGCCTACCGTCGTTTCACACAGCTACTCGCATGCCTCCCGGTGACACTGCGCAGCGAGCACGCCTCCCGTCAATTCACACACTTCCATGCACGCCTCCCGGTCTGCCTGCGCGGCGGACTCCTCGCATGCGTCCCATCAACTCACGCCTGCTCGCACGGCATACGGGTCGCGTGGCGGCACATATATTGTTTTTCTATTTGGATGATTAATGTTGCCGCTTTATTGCTTAACCGAAGCATGGCACGTATCCATTATTGGTCTAACACTCACGATTCGAATAAATAATCCGTTTGCGATATTGGTTCCCAATTATTAATAATCTCCCATTTATAAGAAGATAAAGATTACATCAAAACTGGTCTCAAATTTGACAAAAAAAAGTACAATGCCACTTTGTATTGCTGTCCATATGACAACATGATAAGTTTCATGAATTTCAAATAAGTTTTGGATGTACTAGAATTTAAAAATCAAGATTCTCAATGTTTGAAATTTCTTGCACGGGGAGTAAACATGCACCCAGTGAGACACGTGTGTTTTTGCAATCCATTTAGGTGCACTGTCACATGTGCATGTAGCTTAAATTTGATTTTTGCACATTATACCCCTAGAAAATCAATCAATGTACTAAAACATCTTAATGATATCTGTTTTTTTTCAAAATTAAAATGTCCCTCCTTTGCTAACATATGTTCACCGCGGGATAATTTAACATGCATCGTAGTTGCGGTGGATTCGCGGTGTGTGTGTGGGGGGGGTGGGGGTGGCTGGCAGTACACTACGAGTCGTGAGCCACCGTGTGGGTTGGCCATTTTGTGAGGCAGGTGCCACATCAGAGTCGTGAATTCATTATTTAAAACATTACACAACCCTTTCATACATACATGTTTTGGCCTTATGCAGTCGATGGTTGTCCTACACGACATTCACTCGCGTGTGAGGCTTTCTATGGGCCCGCGCGGTCGTCGTCCATCACATTGACCAACAGCCGGTAGAGAGGTTAATTTGACCAGCAAGGTAGAATATTTTTTGTTTGTGTTATGGTGGGAGTACATAGTACGCGTCGAAGAGGTGGGAGGGGACTAGCATATATACTATATGTACGCGTCCGTGAACAAGTACACCTCACTCAGTGTCGGGACTTTTCGGTTTCCGAGGCACGTGCCACATCAAAGGTGTGAAATTGGCTATTCAAACATCACACGAGACCTCTTTGGGCCACATGCATGCAGGCCATGGTTATCCTAGGACACTCACGTGTGACGCTTCCATCTGTGGGCCCGCGAGGCCATCGTCGATGCATGCATCACTTTGACCTACATCAGGAGAGGTTAATTAATTTCACCATCAAGGAGGATTCTTTTTGGGTTGTATTACGATAGGAGCATATAGTATGCGTCGAAGAGGGGGAAGAGTACCATCATATATAGTACGCTTCATGAACCTCGTTCTGTGTGGGGACTTTACGGTTTTTGAGGCATGTGCCACATCAAAGTTGTGCATTTTGGGTATTCAACATATGTTTTGGCCCACATGCAAAGCGATGGTGGTTGTCCTCTCGCACCCACTTAAGCGGTTATCAGCGATATCGATGCTTTCCATCTGTGGGCCCACTTGGTCCATCACTACTTTGCCTGACAACGAGAGAGGTTAATTTGACTTAGGAGGGGGTTATTTTTTTTGTTTGTAATACGGTATATATATATATATATAGGTCATGCTCTGGGATGACATGATATAGTTTGAGCACACACATGCATGTGTACGCATGAATCCCTCCCATCGAGTCGAAGTGGCTAGTACCACAACACGTCATGAACCGATCTCGCTCTGTGTGGGGACTGTATGATTTTCGACGCACGTGCCACATCAATGTTGTGAAATGGTATTCAAACATGCATGCACGCATCACCTCCATACATATGCATGTAGTGGTTGTCTTCGAACGGTACACTCCCTCGCGTGGTTATTGGCGACAAGCCTATATATTCATGGGCCCGCGTGGACATCCATGATCACCTTGACCTACAACAAGATAGGTTACCATGGCGGATTCTTCCTTCGGTTCATGTTATCATAGTATAGGTCATGGTGAGATTCAGACCTAATTAAGTTTGAGCGCATACTATGCACGCATGCATGCAAGAATCCCTGTCATCGGCTTGAAGTGTGGTGTGACATACATATGCATCGTCAACTAACCCTTGCTCAGTGTGGGGATTTCTGGTTCGAAAGCACGGTGCCACATCAAAGTTGTTCCATTGTGTATTCAAACACACCTCTCCATACATATGTTTGGGCCACACGCAGGCAGTGGTTGTCTTCGGGGACTAGCTACTTGCGTGATTATTGGCGAGCTAGCCCGTCTCCGGGGTCACATGGACGGCCATCACTTTGACCAACAACAAGAGAGAGGTTGTACGACCAAGGTGGATTATTCTTGGTCCGTTTTATGATCCATCTTGGTGAGATGCCCTCTCTGGCCCGCCGACTGAAAGTGTGTGGGGGGGGGACTGCTACTTTGCACTTTGCTAGGTGAACCTCCATGGGGGGCATGCATTCATAGCTTAGGATTCCCCTCCTGCCGACACGAGGGGGGCAAGCAATACCATGCACTTTGCGAGATAGGTGCCACATCAAAGTTGCATTTGGTATTTGCACATCAAACCACCCTTTTCATACATATATTTGGTCCACATGCAAGTGTGTTCGTGTTCTGGCCCTCTCCCGCGTCATTTTTGCCAAATTTATGAACATTAGACAAGTCGGATGACGCAACAGACACGGTTCACTCACACTAACTGTGTGCCACGCCGGTGCCCCTGTCACGCACATCCGCACAGTACATTGGGCTCCACAAGGCTTCCCCTCTCAAAAATATCTACCCGCCTGCAGGTTTTTTCTGTTTGATAACACACGGTTATTATGTTTCGACCATGTGTGATGTTTCTTGTTCCCGCTCCCGCCTGCATCCCTCGAAAATATCTGCCTGCCTCGAGGGTTTTTCTGTTTCATAACACACGGTTGTTATTTCCGGACCGTGTGCGATTCACCATCATCCAAATTTTCAATAGCCCCGGAATTTCACTCCCGCATTTGACTCCCGCGTAGTAAAATTTTTAGTAGCCGCATCATTTCCTCAAACACACCCTCCCCCCTCCACACACACACACCAAAACCTCCTCAGGCGCGCACGCGCACGCGCCCACACACACACCCCCTCCCTCGCTCGAAACCCTAGCAAGGTCGTTGCCGCCGCCGCAAGGCCTCCATTGTCAACATCTGCCGGTTTGCCCGTGCAGCTTACCCACTGATCTCCATACCCAGGCCGCCCTGAGTTTCTTAGATGACGCCTGCCAAACGCCCCCTTTCCCACAGATCCCCATCCCCATCCCCATCCCCCACTCCAGAGCGTCGCTGCCTAAGCCCGGCTACGCTTCCCGTGGAGCTCGAGGAGCGACTGGCCCAAAATAGGTGTATCACGGTCTCTTCGCTCGACGTCGCCGAGGTGGCCACCGAGGAAGCTGACGACCATTACTGGCCGCAGGTACTCAATCAGCGGGCTAGAGTATGCGGGAATGTCACGAACGCCGGCTACGACATCGAGGTCGTCGACAGCGACGGCCTGACGCGGGCTATGTCACAGGTTAAGTGGCCCACACCCAACCCCTTGGGTTCAACCGCCTTCAATCTCATCCATGGCCCCGCCGCTGATCTCCTCTGGCTCGCTGTCAAGAATTTGCCATCCTACATCGCCATCGAGCCCCTTTTGTCATTTCTGAAGGACATGTTCTGCGACACTGGCTTGGGATCCACAGCTTCCAAGCCAGACCTCATCGACGGTGACCATGAGGAGGGCACCCTCTCCGGCTCTTCCAAGGGGAAATAGCCCATCTCCTCTTCCAAGGGGAAAGAGCCCGTCTGCGACATCAGGGAGGGCACCCTACAGCCGTGCTCTTCCAAGCGGAAGGAGCCCATCTGCGACAACATGGAGCGCATCTAGGGTCCATGCTCTTCCCACGGGAATGAGCCCATCTGTGACAAGTGAGGAAATCCATGATTTGTTTTGCTGTGCCTCTTCACAGGGGGGAACCCATGATTTGTTTTGTCGAGTCCCTTTTGTAGTGTAGTGAGAATATGTCCAGTTTTAATTGCTATATTTGGTTATTTGAAGTATGCCTTTTTTATTTCAGTTGTTCACAATGTGATGCTCTATATGTGCAACTATTTACTGTGCAGTACATTTCATCAATCCAGTTTTAAACATACCGATAGGAATGCATATATTTGCTTGCTGTTAAGCCTGTTATAGCTAGCATATGCCTCTTTTAAAGTTTTTTTATTGTTCGGTTGTTTGTAGTTAGCATATGTCAAGTTTCAAATGCTATCTTTGGTTGTTTGTAGTATGCCTTGTTTATTCTAGTTATTCACAACATGATGTTCTATATGTGCAAGTATGAACTGTGCAGTTCAATTTCATCAATACCAGTTTCAACAATACCACTATGAATGACTACATTTGGTTGTTGCATCTTGTAGTTAACACGCCTTTCCATTTTTATTTAACAATAACCAGTGTACTTAGACCGGCACAATACCAGTTTGAATGACTATGTTTGCTTGTTGTTAAATGTTAGGCCTGTTGCAGTTAACACACCTTTCCACTTGTTTTGCTTTACTAGCGTGCTTAAACCTGCACACTAAAGCTATCTTTTGGAGATTATTTTGTCTGCCATGGATATATTTGGTTGATGTTTAGCCTGTTGTGCTTAACATGCCTCTCGATGTACTTACACAGGATAATTTTGGGAACGACTATTGTTTTCCATCGAGGTTAGTTTCATCCCATGGCTTATATATACTCACTGTTCAGGATATCGGTAGCTGGTACCATATAGGTCGGGGGCTGATAAGGGACTAATCGGTGAATCAGACTTTTAACTGAATATATCTGAAGCCCATTTATCGTTAGGTTAACTAGGGCCATATGTAATATATCTGAGGCTACATAGCAACATGCACTGTACTTGATCTCTAAATATGCAATCCTAGGCTACATAGCAACAAGGAAGAGTGTTACCTTAATGTTCTGATGATGTCTAGATATACGTAGAAGAGCAACAGCAACAACAACAACACAGCCCTGTTTGGATACTCAACTTAGCTAGAGGTTAGAGTTAATTTCTAGCTCATGACTAACCCTGAACTAACTCCATCCAAAGAGGTGTTTGGATGATAGGGTTAGATTGACAATAAATGCACTAGGAGAACTAGCTCCAATTAGCACCTCTTGGGTGGGATAGTTTTTTGGGTGGGTTAGATGCAACTAGTTCAAACTAGCCCTCATGTTTGGATATACTTTAGGGCTATTTGAGCCCAAACTAGCTCAAACTAACTCTAACCCATGGATACAGCAGCAGTTAATCAGCCGATAATTTGTAAAAATGCAATAAACTCCCTCCGGCCCATAATATAAGATGTTAATTCATCTAATATGTGAGTATATTGGATGTTATAAGATATTATAAAAGAGTGTTGCACTACATCATTGTGCAATTGTTGTTTAGCTTCTAATATTAACTTGGTGCTTTTAGGTACATATGTCATTGGTAAAGATCTGCGCTTCGACCCTTTCTGCGTATGGGGTAATGAGATATCGATGAACCAGCATCAAGTGAGGAAGCTGATAAAGATTGTTAGTAAAATGGGTCAAAAGATGGCAATTAAACTATTTGTTTACACTTTATCCAAGACAACAGCGAACTGCAGGAAGGTAAGTAAGAACTCTATAGCCTTCTTTTTACTGCCCATAATGAGTTGTGTTAGATAACAATGTCTGAATCTTTTTCCTTTGCAGTGGTTCCCAAAGCAGTTTACTCAAGATTACCTCTCAAACTACATGATTGGTGGGCATGCAAAGGTTAAAGTATTTCTACCAGAATACGATGATTATCTAGATGTTTTCATAAAGACCGTGAAGGATGGGCGGTCGGCCATCACAAGGGGTTGGACTAGAGTCGTGCGTGCCTTCTGCATGGAGGAGGGCACAATATGGGCATTCCGCTTCACCTTGTTCGGCAACCAGAATGTATTTCGCCTCTTTCTTTACCATCTTTAATAGTACAAGTATACAACTGTGGTTCATCATTCTTTATTTGGTTCTTATGTAATTCTTGAACATATGTACCTATGAATCGAATAATGCATTGGTTGTTTGAACCTGATGAATATGAATAAAGCTGTAGCATACATTCAAATTCAAATCCGGTACAATTTGAAATAGCAGCAATTAAATTACGGTGAAATTACGCTCTGTAGGTCGTTATGGCGCACACGGTTGGTAAAACACAAACGTTTGTGATATACACCATAATCCGACACAGTTCAGAGAGAGGAAACATGTGCAAGCATGCACAAAGTTGCCGTTTGCAAAGCGTGTGCGATGTCAGACAGTATCACAAATGGTGTGGGCAAACTAAACCTTTGTGATAGTTGCCTTATCGTACACGATTCGCAACCATGAACTGTTTCTGATGTGGTATGCATCGTAAACGTTGCACCACAGAATAGCATGTGCGATAGTTGTCATGTACGACGATGTTACAATGGTCCGACGTTTCGTAATCCTGTCTGACACTCATACGACGATTAGCTAATCTTCTTAATTAGTTATCGCATACGGTTTGGGGAAAGTGAATGTGTGTGATTGTCTGCTTATCATACACATTCTATAATCATGAACCATTTGTGATGGGCCGCGCATCATAAACGTAGCACCACAGAATACTGACTGTGATGGTAATGCGAGCACAAACGAGTTGCAAGGATGCAGCGTCTGGGTGGCTCCCTATCCCCGATGGTTTCTGGGTCGTGTGGGAAGGACCCCCCCTATCGCACACACTCACTAGGCGACGATTTAAAACTCCATCGCGGAAAGGGGGTAAAAACCGTTTGTATAGCACGTCTCTGCACCAGTGATATGTGCAATTCACTCTATGTCTATGGATATCCTTGTATGTTCCTTGTGGAACTAGCCCATGTAGGTATTGAAAGTGCAAAACTCAAAAGGATTGCTCCCAACTCTTGATGGACTACATCAACATTGTGCATCCACATCTTCACTATCTACATGAAGTGATCATCGACAAAACCCAAGGTTAGTTCATCCCTCTTTAGGGGGATATCACATCTAGGGGGAGCTTTGCTCTAAAAAGTGAGCTAAAGTAACTCTAATGGTGTTAACAGGCTAATGCTTTATGTAAAAGTGGCAACCCCACTTGTGCTTAAATGATGAGTATGACCTATGATCAAATGTTCTCATTTGACTCCTAAGTCAATACACTCATATATAGATGACCTAGTCATCGCCAATTGCTTGATAGATGCTAGAATTGGTTGTGCAAGTTTGACACATATTTCACTTGCTATTTTTATTATGTGAGCATGTTGGTTGCATATTTTCTCCATTCGAGGACATCCATTTGTTGTTTTGATTGTCTTGGTTTTTGTTGGCCAAGTGGATGTACAAGAATGCCTAAGAACCTTCTCTAGCTATCTATGCTTTTCTTTTCTCAAATTATTTTCATGCCATATCACAAAAATTGAACAAGTCTTTTTCGGACCCCCCGGGTGAGGAGCACTCGGAGCCACCGATCCGACAAGGGCTGACCTCCAAAACCTTCTTCATGCATTTTGGTCAGACCAACACACTCAAACTCGGTCGAAATGAAATCATTTAGATTGGTCTAGGTTTTCATCTCGGTGCTACCGATTAGACCATCTTGGCGTCATCGATTTGCTATAACTGCATGCAGTTGCACGTCTCGGTGCCACCGATTTGTTCCACTCGGTGCCACCGACAGCATACGGTTATATATACTCAGCGCGACCGTACGGTGAAAATTTCTTCAAACGCTACGACTTCGCACCTTGTTGTTGCCGCCTCCTTGGTCTCCGGATCATCGCCTTCATCTCCAGCGTGCCTTTGCCCCATGACTCTGTCGCCGTCCATGGAAATCTGCACTGTCGTTATCTCCGTAGAGGATCTCCACCAAGTTAGGGTGAGATTCGACCCCCTCGTGCTTAATTTTATCCGATTCAATTCACAAGGGTTTTTGCCATGTATCTTGCCATGAATGAGATTCTTCTATCCGCCAGATTAGTTCCTTAGAATAGATTCGAGCAAATATTTTAGGTTTAGGTTTCTGCCGAATGCATCTCGGAGCGACCGATTAGGAATTTTCGGTTCCACCGATTTGGCCCTGGCCATTGCACTAGTACATCTCGGTTCCACCAAAACATACTAATCGGTGAGACCAAAAGTAAATTTTAGTGAAACCCTAGCAACTCAGAGTCATTGAACCACATCTCGGTCCAACCGAAATGGAGTGTTTTGGTTCTGTAATTGCTTCGGTATCACCGAAATGACCAAATCAGTAGCTCCGAAATACATTCTATGAAAACCTAGAACCAAGATTTGAACTCAATTTTTTTGAAAAACATCTGCTTTTTGTGATAACTCATCTACTCTGCCCATACCTATCTATTCACAAGGTCTGTTTGCAAGATGTCAAGTGCAACTGATAGTCAGAATGATTTAGAGCAAGATGTTGATCTCAGTGAAGGATCAAGTCCAGCAGAGAGCTACGATGAAGGCAGCAGGAGCACTCCTAGCAATCTGCCTAAGGCTGCCAAAAGGACTAGGAAGAACGAGGGCTCGGACGCAGAGGATGAGGACTTCCGGCCTGAGGAAGTGACTATCGGCGTCCTGGGACCGGGGGTGCCCAGACTTGCCTGCCTGCGGCCCATGGCGTGGCTCCATCGACAGCCTGGTATGGCCCAGCTTCAGCAACAACAACTCAAGACCCTTGCGAGGGCCCAAGCCTCACGAGGCGGACGACACCAAGACCTCCACAAGGGGCGGCCTCCCCAGGCTGGCTCCCGAGGAGCGGAGATATCAATGCAAGCCGCACCTCACGAGGTTCACCTGACGTGAGCCATGACGACCAAGACCAGGCGGGCACCAGCGGGCGCAGTGTACCAGTTTCCTCTTTGGTGCCAAGGAGGCAAGCGCAGGCGCGGAGTCCCGAGGAATCAAGCAAAGGTTTCCATATCGGTGCAACAAGACCAGGACCGCCAGGACGGTAGGACGGAGGTCATCGCGGAGCCCACTACAGCGTCACCGCCAGAGGCTTTTGCAGGCGAAGACTACTTTTGTCAGGATAACTTGTACTAGTTGTCTCCCTTCGAATTTGGCCGTTGTGGGATCCCTTCCCACCTATATTTGGGAAGAGGACCAAGGCCACTATAAATAGGACTTAGCCACCACCATAGGGGGCAGGTTGAGGTTAACCTTAACCAGGACCTTGACCTTAACCTTGAACGGGAGGGGAGCTGGATCAGATCCATTCCACCCTGACCACCTCACCAGCTCATCGAGCTCAAGAACACCTCACCTCCTAAGGTCATTCCACCTCTGTACTAGTTCATCCTCAGCCCTCCGAGGTAATCCACCACAAAGCTGGAGTAGGGTATTACACCGCAAGGTGGCCCGAACCAGGATAAACTGTTTTGTCTCTTGTCCCTTGGGTTCGTCGAGCTAGGCCGTGGAATCGTTGAGCAGGCAGACTGGGGAGGGAGAGTTCTTCGCACGCACCCCAGAGTTTGAACCTCTCAAGGGTCTGCAGAACCCCGAATCCGACATTTGGCGCACCAGGTAGGGGTGCGTCGGAGCCTTTCTCCCATCGGTCGACCCGCCGTTGCTCCACCGCTTCCATGGCTGACGCCCGTCGAGCCCGTGCTGAGCGTCTGACCGCCCTTGCCACACACGTCGCCCAGACGGCGCCCGTCGGCGGGCCTCCCCGCCATTCTCCATCGCCTGCTGCTAACGCCGCCACCGGCCCGGCGGGGCACGAGCAGCAAGCTTCGTCGCTGCACCCCTCCGTGCGGCGTGATGGGCGCACGGCCACTCCGTCGCTGACTCCGGCTGGTTCGTCGTCTCACGGTCATCGCGGGCCGGCGGACACGCAAGCTGCGTTGCTCATGGCGCGCGAGCTCTTGCGCTACCGCCCCGTCGACGACTTCTACGAGGACTAGCTCGAGCGCATCGCCGAGCTTGTCAGCGCCACAGGGGCTCGCCTGCGCCGTCTCTCTCGCTGCCTCGCCTGCCACCTGCCGCGGGCGACGTAGCCCACGGAGTGCCTCCACCACCTCTCCGTTAAGACGTCGCCCTCGCACCAAGGCGCGCGGCCCCATGGCGTGACCCGCCGCGCAGGGCGCCCGCGCGCGAAGAAGCAAGCTGCCAGGAGGTCCAGCCGCCGCAAGAAGATGCTCCTGCACTCCCAGCACCCCCACGCCAAGACCACACGCCGCCTGTGGTGGTGGCGCGTGAGCACCAAGATCAAGCTCCACCTCCACGTCGGGCTCCCGTAACCACCACGGGCTGCCGAGCCTTCACTCCCGAGCTACGCAGCGTCGTCTGGCCGGGGAAGTTCAAGCCCGACCTGCCTCCACGCTACGACGGCACCACCAACCCTGCTGAGTTCCTGCAACTCTATGAGCTGAGCATCGAGGTGGCCAACGGCGATGAGAAGGTCATGGCTAACTGTTTCCCCATGGCTCTCAAGGATGGCGCGCGCTCATGGCTCCTGAACCTGCCCGCAGGATCGATCTCCTCCTGGGGCGAGATGCGCGAGCGTTTCGTCGCCAACTTCCAGGGCACCCGCCTGCCGCAGGCGACCTGCGACGCATCAGGCAGCAGCCAGGGGAAACCCTGCAGAAGTACATCCAGTGCTTCAACAGCGTCCGTCTCAAGATCCCCAAGGTGTCGGACGAGGCCATCATCTCAGCATTCTCGGATGGCGTCCACGATGTCAAGATGAAGGAGGATCTCGCCATACACGAAGACCTGTGCACGGCTCTGGAGATGTTCAACATGGCGACCAAGTGCGCGAGAGCTGAGGAGGGACGCCTCTCCCTCCTTGAGCTCCCAGCGGTCGACCCAGAAGATAAGAAGGCCAAGGCCAAGGACATGAAACGCAACGGGGCGGCCGTGCTTGCGGCTAAACCAGAGATGAAGCGCGGCTGCGACCACCCAGAGTCATCCAAGAGCAGCAGTCCGTTCTGCGTCTTCCACAACGTACACAGTCACAACACCAATGACTGCCATGAGCTCAGGGCCATCCGCGACAGGCGCCTCAGTCGACGCCCCGAGCGCAATGATCGAGGCTACGGCCGCGGAGGAGGCCGAGGCGGAGGACACTGGGACGACCACGGGCCTCGCCAGGAGTGGCGTGACCAGCCTCGTGAGGACCACTGGCAGGGCCAGCCTCGCGAGGGCGCCTGGAGAGATCAGCCTCGTGAGGACTGTCCTCAGGGCAACGCCGGCCTCCCTCTGCTGCCACCGCCACCAAGAAGGAACGACGACCACCACCAGGATGAGGGGGCTGGGGGCTTCCAGGAGCCTCGCGCCATCGCTTGCATCCTGGGCGGTGCTTAGGCCCCAGCCTCCCAGCGCATCTTCAAGCAGTTCGCCCATGAGGTGAACGCGGCTCTTCCCAGGCTTGAGGCCACACGCCCGCTCAGGTGGTCCAAGTGCATCATCACCTTTAGCTCGTCAGACCAGCTCAAGTGCGCGGCAACCGCCGGTGCCCTCCCAATGCTCTGCTCTCCCGTCATCAGCAACGTCCTCGTCACCAAGACCCTCATTGATGGCGGTGCGGGGCTCAATGCCCTTTCCATCGAAATGTTCGATCACCTCCAAGTGCCCTATGATCAGCTGCAGCCCACCAAGCCCTTCTCAGGAGTGACCGACGGCTCCACCACCCCGATAGGGCAGATCCGCCTCCCTGTCACCTTCGGCCAGTGCGATAACTACCGCACCGAGCTCATCGACTTCGACGTCGCCCACATCTGTCTTCTGTACAATGCCATCCTTGGGTACCCAGCCCTGGCCAAGTTCATGGCGGTGACTCATCATGGCTACAATGTCCTCAAGATGCCAGGGAACCGCGACATCATCACGATCGCCTGCGAGGAAAAGGACGCAGTGTGCTCTCTCGAGCGTGCCTACCAGGCCGCGACAGTTGAGGACCCAGACAACGAAGGCACCATCTACCCTCCTGAGGCTATCCCCAAGAAGAAGAAACAGCTGCTCCACCAAGAGCCTCAGGAGAACGGTGTCTCCACCGGCACCACCTTAGGACCAGCGCCCTCGGATGGGGCGCCCCCCTCTCTCGCATAGGAAGGCGTGCCCGGCGCCCCTCTCAGGCTGGGCTCGGGGGCTCTCCTCTGGAGGGCCTCTGAACTAGCCAACATCACGAGGGAGGCGCTCGGGCACCACGTGGAGGCGTGCTTTAGCGCGTGCTTCCGCCAAGAGGGCACAAGGCATG
Source organism: Thinopyrum elongatum (assembly GCA_011799875.1). NCBI lineage: Eukaryota > Viridiplantae > Streptophyta > Magnoliopsida > Poales > Poaceae > Thinopyrum > Thinopyrum elongatum. The sequence continues at coordinate 294,060,087 of CM022303.1, read as the reverse complement.
AGGTGCCTGGTGCTCAGAAGTTCGTCATCAAGGCAACCGAGGAGCTTCAAGAGGTAAGAGCCATGCGCGGCGACCGCCGCCCGCCACCTGGCCCGGCCCCTTGTCCTGGCGAGGATAGTGAGCTGCGCGTTTGCATCGACTACCTCAGGCTCAACAGGGCTGCGTCTCAGGAGCGCTTCTGGCCATCGCGTGTTGGTCGGTGCGAGGGCCCCCCTCACAGCTACATTCGCATGCCATACAGCCTGCCGAACATGGTTGTCACCTTCCAGTGCCACATGCGGCGCGTCCTGGCGGCTCGGGAGACCAGGCACCAGGCGGTCCTGGTGGAGATGGAGACGGTTCTCCGCGAGCCCCCTGAGCCTCCAGAGCCTCTCGAGGTTCAGGACCCAGGCGACTCGTGAGGAGCGACTTCTTCAGCACACATCTTCAGCTACTCCAACATCTCTTCAGCAACGGTAGCAGGTGACATTTTCCAGTTTATTCAGTTGGGGGCGCCCCTCGGGCAGCATTATCCCCAGATCGCGTGGGCCTGTCCCTGCGACATGTATCCTTTTGCATCTTGATTCACTCCGTTGGGGGCGCCCCTCGGGCTGCATCATCCCCAAGCCGCGTGGGTCCTTCCCTGTGGCATGTATCGCTTTGCATTTATCAGAACTAGCCTTATTCTTGCCATCGGTCGCTTTATGATTATCATCTGCCTGTCCGGTACTTCGTTGCCATGAACGTCGTATGCCCTTGCAAGCCCACCCACGACCGCCTCATGATTAAGGGCTGGCACGGCGTCTGTGCTCGGGTCCGTCCCTGCAGCGTCGCTAAACCCAAGAGACTGAGCTCTGGCTCATGGGCCAGCTCCCGTGTACGTCACCTCCCATGGTCCTTGGTGCCTTGTCCTCGCATGAGCTAATCGCGGGCGGATGAGTGAGGGCGCGCGACACGGTGCCTCGTCACCACGGGAGCCGCGCGCCGGTTGTCTTTCTTCAGGACATCCGCATGAGAAGACTGGGCACGGCGTCTGTGCTCGGGTCCGTCCCTGCAGCGTCGATAAACCCAACGGCTGAGCTCTGTCTGGCGGGCCGGCCCCGTTCATGTCACCTCCTGGGGCCGTTGGTGCTTGGCCTTCTCATGTGGTAACCTCAGGAGATTCACCCGGCGCAGGTTGCCTAACCATCTCGCAGGATCAGTACAAGTGCTCTCAATCAAGACCAGGCATAACCCGCCTTGAGGTAGGGCCCCGTGAGTCCCGCGCTGGCTCACGGGTGCCCAGACACACCTCCTCTAGCCCTGCCGGGGGCTCTCCTGAGAGATAGCCCCCTCCCACGTACCAGTGGAAGCACCATGCTCCGTGCTGGTAGTCGACATGGTCGAGGAGCGGCTATGCCCGTGCAAGAATGGTAGCGCCATGCTCTGCGCTGGTGATAAACAACTGAGGGTGGCCTCACGGCCGCAGTAACCTCAGGGAGCCACCAGGCTCGGTGCTTAGCCTCACCGCGCTGCTTTCCCCCGGGAGAGTAGCACGAGGGGGCTGGGCACGGGGGCTACGCTCAGGTCACGCCTGGCGTACGCCACCTCGCCAGGTCCCTTGGACCTAGTCTTCGCGCAAGCCTCCCGAGCGAGAGCCCGGCGAGGACAGGTACGAGGTCTATTTATACGTCAAGGGGGACCCTTGGGCATCGCGACCCAAGGGCCTAACTGGTCATGTAGCCCCTCACCCCTTGGTCTCGTCCTGGCGATCCGGACGACCCAATGGCGGCTGAGGTACGCGCGGGGTCGGGCCCTGCCGACGCAGAACACTAAGGCCTAATCTCGCGTCTCCTTCCCGAGGGTTGTTTCTACGTCAAGGGGGACCCTTGGGCATCGCGACCCAAGGGCCTAACTGGTCACGTAGCCCCTCACCCCTTGGTCTCGTCCTGGCGATCCGGACGACCCAATGGCAGCTGAGGTATGCGCGGGGCCGGGCCCTGCCGACGCAGAACACTAAAGCAAATGGGAAGGAAATCGCAAAATCCTAGCAAATTATTACAAGACATATTGTTTCTCCGAAATACCAAACATGAGTTCTTACGCCTCCGCGATGCACGGTTCATATTGCAGGAAATAAAATGGAGCGAGCGCCACCATCAAGCTTCTCCTTTAGCCTTGGGCGCCACCATCGCCCTCCTGGGGAGTCCCGTCGTCGACGACGTCGCCGTCGCCCGTGCCGCCGGTCGTAGTCGCGGGGTCGACGGCAAGGAACTTCTGCAGTAGGGCCTCCACCTGGTCCTTCACGGCTTCAGCAATGGCGGTGTAGCGATCCGGGTCCACAGGCTCAAGCATGGCACCGAGGTTGAAGTTGGGGTCATGAGGACGGAGGTGGTAGAAGACGCGTGTCACGGCCGAGGTGGAAAGCACGCGGGCCTCCCCTTCCACCATGGGGCCAAATCCAACGACAATGCCCTCGAGCGCTGTGACAAGCTTGGGAAGCAGCTCGGTGGGGCCCTCCTTCGAGGTCACCAGCGGCTCCTTCAACTCGCTCCCGTAGAGGTCCTGCAGTGCCTTGCGGAACCTCTGTTCGAGGGAGTCGAAGGCAGCGCGCCCCACGACGGCTGCCTCCTCAGCCTTGGCAAGGAGCCTCTCCCTGGCCTCCAGCTGGGCCTTCTCCGCCTCCACCTCCTCCTTCAACTTCTCCAGGCGGCCGCGCTCTGTGGCCTGTTCCCGGGCCGCCCACTCCAGCTCGGCATCACGATCAGCAACTGCAGCTTTCTGGGCCTTCAGCTCCTCCTCCTGCACCTTGCGCTGACGGGCCTTGGCGGCTTGCTCGTCACGGAGAGTACTCAGCTCGGCCTCCGCCGCTCGGCAGCGCTCCTCGGCGGCCTTGGCGTCCTTCACCGCCACGTCGCGGGTGGCCGCGGCCAAGCCGGCTGCCTTCTCACCTTCCTCCGAGGCCGTCACGGCTTGGTGTCAGGCCGTCCTGACGGATGCGTCGGCTCGAAGCCACCCAGAGACCAGCTCCAGGCGCCCTGACGCCAGGCGCCGGTCGGCACCTTGAAGGTCGACGCGAAGCTGGTTCAGCGCAGAAAGAGCCTCCTCCAGAGCACCGGGCGCGGCAGAAGAGCCATGGTTCAGTGGCATGATGGATGGGGGAGGAGACGGCGCAGGCACCAAGACCGGCGAAGCAACAGCGGTAGAAGAGGCCGGGGGCTCCGGAGGCTTCGAGGCCTCGACAGGCGAGCTGAGGGCAAGTGCCTCCTGAGCAGGCCTGACTGCAGGGGACGCCTCCTCCTGAGGCTGGGTCTCCGAGCCACCAGGGGACGACCCAGCCGCAGGAGCGCGCAGGCTGGCCCCGTCCTTTTGCGCCGGAGGTGGTGCGGCCACGACGAGCACCTTGGTCGCGGCAATAGCTGCACCCCCCCCTCCTTCTTCTTCTTCGCCGCCGACGTTGGCCTAGCCACAGAAGAGGCAGACGTTAAGATACCAAGACAAGAGCAGGAAGCAAAGGCAAGACGGTGCACTTACTGGTCTGCGGCAACGTAGTCCCTCGTCCTCTTCAGGAGCGCGAGGCCCACAGGCTTCGCGGGAATGGGAGCCGTCGTGCCCTCAGGAGCAGGCGGGTGCACGGTCGGCTTTGCAGCAACGACTGGCGGCGAGGCAGAGGCGCCGCCTCGAGGGATCAGCGCTGACCTGCCCTTCTTCGGGACCCCCGGCTTCAGCTTCTTCGGAGGGGTGCCCTTGGACTGCGTGGTGACGCCTGCAGAGCGCGGCGCCTCCCTGACCGGGTGCTCGCTGGCGTCATCGTCGTCAGAGAGGCCGTGGAGGAGATCGGTCTGGCGCGGAGGGGAGGTCTCCCCCGCACTTTCCCACGTCGCCTTCGAGTCCGTCCCCTCTTCCTCGTAGGGCTCGCCGGAGGACACTGGAACAGGGGAGCTCGGAGGCTGGGAAGGCCCCTGAGGTACGAACCCACGCTCGTTGAAGACAGGCATGGCATCAGCAATCTTCTCCCCGTCAGGGCGGCGGTACAGCAGAAGATGGGAGTCCGGGGGGTAGCCCTGATCCACCCCAAGTAGGGCGCGGATGATTTTGTCCAGCTCCTCCTTGGAGAAGTCGTTCGGGCGCAGCCGGAGACCCTCTTTTGCGCCCTTGAGCTTCCACAGGGGGCGCGAGTGTGCCTGGAGCGGAGCCAGGCGCTGCGTCAGGAATTCCTTGACGATCATGGCCCCCGTCAGCTTCTCCACCTTCGGGTCATCGGTCTTCAGGTCTGCCGCCATCCTCTCCAGCAACAGCTCCGCCCTGGGATCGATGAGCTTCTCGTGAGCCCATCCTTCCAGGGGCGTCGGCTGCGAGGTCGGCAGTTCCAGCCGAGCGTCGGCGTGCTTGGCGTCCAGGAAGATCCACTTGTTCCGGAAGGTATCCACCTTTTTCCCCGTCCGAGAGATCGCATTGCTGCCATTGGCAGCAATGAACCTGGCACACCTCGAGCACTGGCTGCCGTTGATCCGAAGGTAGAAGAAGTGGTGGAGGAGCGCAACAGAGGGCATCACCCCCAAGAACGCCTCGCAGTAAAAGGCGAAGACCGACAGGAGGAGGACAGAGTTGGGATGAAGATGGAGGGCATGGAGCCCGTAATGGCGGAGGACGGCGTAGAAGAATTTGGAGAAAGGGGGAACCAACCCGGCGAGGACGCTGTGCCAGAAGAAGGGGTAGACGGTGCTCCCCAAAGCTTTTGGCTTGGCGGAGCCGACCCAGAGCTTTGTCTCACCCCCCTCGTTGCTACCCTCCGCCATCAGATGGAGCACGGAGCCAAGGTGCTTCTCCTCGGTGATGGTGGATGCGCTCAAGGCCGGCTCATGCCAAGGGATAGAGCGCACGGCCGCAGCTGAAGATCTCGCCTGCTCGGAAGCCATTGGTAGCGAGCTCGAGGGAGATTCACGGATCTGGGAGTTCTCTGGGCAGAAGGAGAAGGGGATCTGGGGCAAGACGAAAGGAAGGCAATAAAGGTTTCACAGCGGGCGCCAGCCCTTTTGTCAGTCAAGAGCAGTTGCTGAGGCAGCATGGGGAAGCGGAGGTGCCCACGTCCCATCAATCGCCACGCGGCAACCAAAGCCGCAGACGGTTAGGGCCCGTGGCGCACCGCACTTGCCCTTTGGCTTCACCTCGAAACCAAGTTCGAGCGCGCCTTGGGCCCGGGGGCTACTGTCGGCGTCCTAGGACTGGGGGTGCCCAGACTTGCCTGCCTGCGGCCCATGGCGTGGCTCCATCGACGGCCTGGTATGGCCCAGCTTCAGCAACAACAACTCAAGACCCTCGCGAGGCGCCAAGCCTCGCGAGGCGGACGACACCAAGACCTCCATGAGGGGCGGCCTCCCCAGGCTAGCTCCCGAGGAGCGGAGATATCAATGCAAGCCGCACCTTGCGAGGTTCACCTGACATGAGCCATGACAACCAAGACCAGGCGGGCGCCAGCGGGTGCAGTGTACCAGTTTCCTCTTTGGTGCCAAGGAGGCAAGCGCAGGCGCGGAGTCCCGAGGAATCAAGAAAAGGCTTCCATGTCGGTGCAACAAGACCAGGACTGCCAGGACGGAGGTCATCGCGGAGCCCACTGCAGCATCACCGCCAGAGGCTTTTGCAGGCGAAGACTACTTTTGTCAGGATAACTTGTACTAGTTGTCTCCCTTCGAATTTGGCCGTTGTGGGATCCCTTCCCGCCTATATTTGGGAAGAGGACCAAGGCCACTATAAATAGGACTTAGCCACCACCATAGGGGGCAGGTTGAGGTTAACCTTAACCTGGACCTTGACCTTAACCTTGAATGGGAGGGGAGCTGGATCAGATCCATTCCACCCTGACCACCTCACCAGCTCATCGAGCTCAAGAACACCTCACCTCCTGAGGTCGTTCCACCTCTGTACTAGTTCATCCTCAGCCCTCCGAGGCAATCCGCCACAAAGCTGGAGTAGGGTATTACACCGCAAGGTGGCCCGAACTAGGATAAACTGCTGTGTCTCTTGTCCCTTGGGTTCGTCAAGCTAGGCCGTGGAATCGTTGAGCAGGCAGACTGGGGAGGGAGAGTTCTTCGCACGCACCCAGAGTTCGAACCTCTCAAGGGTCTGCGGAACCCCGAATCCGACAGTGACCTCAAAGAAGACAGTGGTTGCTAAGGGCTATGGCACAGCAGCCAGCACAAAACCATCTGCCCACACCAAGGAGAGATCTGTGCTACTTCTTGAGCTTGCATTGATTTCTCCCTTGAAGAGGAAAGGGTGATGCAGTGAAGTAGAGATAAGTATTTCCCTCAGTTAAGAACCAATGTATCAATCCAGTAGGAGGCACAAGCAAGTCCCCAATCTATGCTCCTACACAAACTAACAAACACTTGCACACAACACGAAAAAGGGGTTGTTAACCCCTTCACGGTCACGAACAAGAGTGAGATCTAATAGAGACGGGTATAAAAGATAAATAAAAGAGCAAACTAAAGTAAATATAAATAAATTGCAGCAAGGTATTTTTGGGTTTTTTGGTTTATAGATCTAAAAATATATGATGGAAAATAGACCCGAGGGCCATAGGTTTCACTAGACGCTTCTCTCTTGAAAGAAAACATACGGTGGGTAAACAAATTAGTGTTAGGCAATTGATAGAAAAGCGCAAAGTTATGACGATATCTAAGGCAATGATCATGAATATAGGCATCACGCCCATGACAAGTAGACCAAAACGATTCTGTATCTACTACTATTACTCACATCGACCGACTCCTGCCTGCATCTAGAGTATTAAGTTCATAAGAACAGAGCAACGCTTTAAGTAAGATGACATGATGTAGAGGGATAAACTCAAGCAATATGATATAAACCCCATATTTTTATCCTCGATGGCAACAATACAATATGTGCCTCGCTACTCCTTCTGTCACTGGGTGAGGACACCGCAAGATTGAACCCAAAACTAAGCACCTCTCCCATTGCAAGAAAAACCAATCTAGTTGACAAAACCAACCCGATAGTTCGAAGAGAAATACTAAGATATCTTAATCATGCATAAAAGAGTTCGGAGAAGACTCAAATAATATTCATATATAATCTGATCATAAATCCACAATTCATCGGATCTCAACAAACACACCGCAAAATAAGATTACATCGGATAGAACTCCAAGAACATCAAGGAGAACATGGTATTGAAGATCAAAGAGAGAGAAGAAGATATCTAGCTACTAGCTATGGACCCATAGGTCTGTGGTAAACTAATCACGCATCATCGGAAGGGCAGCAAGGTTGATGTAGAGGCCCTCCATGATCGAATCCCCCTCCGGTAGGGTGCCGGAAAAGGCCCCAAGATGGGATCTCACGGGAACAGAGGCTTGCGGCGGCGGAAAAGTATTTTGGTGGACACTTCTGATGTTTGGGGAATATTTCTTAATTTATAGATGTGGAATTAGGGTTGGAGGACACCCGAGGGGCCCACAAGCCCATAGGACGCCCCCTTGGGGCGCGCCCTAGAGGCTTGTGGCCTCCTCGGGACTCTTCTGGCCCTCTCTCCAAGTCACGTAGGTGTCTTCTGGTCCAAGAAAAATCATCATAAAGTTTTATTCCATTTGGACTCCGTTCGATATTCCTTTCCTGCAAAAGTCAAAAACAAGGAAAAAACAAAAACTGGCACTGGGCTCTAGGTTAATAGGTTAGTCCCAAAAATAATATAAAATAGCATATTAATGCATATAAAACATCCAAAACAGATAATATAATAGCATGGAACTATCAAAAATTATAGATACGTTGAAGACGTATTGATGACCCACAAGTATAGGGGATCAATCGTAGTTCTTTCGGTAAGTAAGAGTGTCGAACCCAATGAGGAGCAGAAGGAAATGACAAGTGGTTTTCAGCAAGGTATTCTCTGCAAGCACTGAAATTATAAGTAACGAGTAATTTGATAGCAAGATAATTTGTAACGAGCAAGTAACGGTAAAGACAAATAATATGCAGCAAGGTAGCCCAATCCTTTTGTGGCAAAGGACAGACCAAAATGGTCTCTTATGATAAGCGAAGCGTTCTTGAGGGTACACGGGAATTTCATCTAGTCACTTTCATCATGTTGGTTTTATTCGTGTTCGCTACTTTGATAATTTGATATGTGGGTGGACCGGTGCTTAGGTGTTGTTCTTACTTGAACAAACCTCCTACTTATGATTAATCCCCTCGCAAGCATCCGCAACTACGAGAAAGTATTAAGATAAAATCTAACCATAGCATTAAACTCTTGGATACAAATCAGTCCCTTACGAAGTAGCGCATAAACTAGGGTTTAAGCTTCTGTCACTCTCGCAACCCATCATCTAATAACTACTCCACAATGCATTCCCTTAGGCCCTAATAAGGTGAAGTGCCATGTAGTCGACGTTCACATGACACCACTAAGGGAATCACAACATACATACCATCAAAATATCGAACACATATCAAATTCACATGATTACTTGCAACAAGATTTCTCCCGTGACCTCAAGAACAAAAGTAACTACTCACAAATGATAATCATGCTCAAGATCAGAGGGGTATTAAATAGCATAATGGATCTGAACATATAATCTTCCACCAAATAAACCATATAGTAATCAACTACAAGATGTAATCAACACTACTAGTCACCCACAAGCACCAATCTAAGGTTCCAGTACAAAGATTGAACACAAGAGATGAACTAGGGTTTGAGAGGAGTTGGTGTTGTTGGAGATGTTGATGGAGATTGCCCTCCCCAAGATGGGAGATTTGTTGGTGATGATGATGACGATGATTTCCCCATCCGGGAGGGAAGTTCCCCCGGCGGAATCGCTCCGCCGGAGGGCAAAAGTGCTCCTGCCCAAGTTCCGCCTCGAGACGGTGGCGCTTCGTCCCGAAAGTCCTCCTCTTATTTTTTCTAGGTCAAATGACTTATATACCAGAAGAGGGGCACTGGAGGTGGGCCGAGGATGGCACAACCCACCAGGGCGCGCCTGGGGGCCCTCGCGCGCCCAGGTGGCCCCTCTGGTAGTTATTTGCTCCAATAATTCTTAAATATTCCATAAAAATTCTCCGTGAAGTTTCAGCTCATTTGGAGTTGTGCAGAATAGGTGGCCTGACGTAGCTTTTTCAGGTCCAGAATTCCAGCTGCCGGTATTCTCCCTCTTTGTGTGAACCTTGCATATTATGAGAGAAAAGGCATTATAATTACTCCATAAAGCATTATTATGCATAAAAATATCATAAATAACAGTAGGAAAACATGATGCAAAATGGACGTATCAACTCCCCCAAGCTTAGACCTCGCTTGTCCTCAAGTGAAAACCAAAATCAAAAAACATGTCCACATGCTTAGAGAGAGAGGTGTCGATAAAACAAAATACGGACATAGAAGCATCATGTATATTATTATAATAGCAACAAACTTTATTGTAAAACTTTTATCACATAACTTTTATCATCAACTTCTCATGAACAAGTAACAAATCATCACAAGATCGAAGTATAAAGCATAAAATCTATTGAAAACCAACAAACTATGTTCTCAGTCAACTTTGCAACTACAATTCATCATCTTTTCAGGAAGGGTCACGTATCGGAGCCTTTTGGCAAGTCCACATACTCAACCATCATATAGGCTTCTATGATTGCTAACACTCACTACATACACCTGAGCAAAAAGTTTCAACCGGACATATAGAAAGATAGGGGCCTATAGTTTCGCCTCCCAGTGTATTCACCTCAAGGGTGATGTCAACAATAATAACTCATGTCCACCCATATCCAACTGGATATATGTTCCCAGATCTTTCCTCACCACATGGTGCTTGCCAAAAGAGAAAAATAAAAAGGAGTAGAGGGATACTTAGACTCTTGCATAAAAGTAAATTCATAAAAGTAAAAGATAGGCCCTTCGCAGAGGGAACTAGAGGTTGCCATGCGCTTTTTGGTTGTATGCTCAATCTCTTAGTGCAAAAGAACGTCATGTTATATTGCCCCTTATGATAGCAACCTTTATTATATAGTCTGTCGCCTTTATTATTTTGCCATCACAAGTTCGTACAACGCTCAATTTTCTCTTACACTAAATGATCTAACACATTTAGAAGCAATTTTTATTGCCTTATTGCACCGATGACAACTTACTTGAAGGATCTTACTCAATCCATAGGTAGGTATAGTGGACTCTCAAAACAAGATTTGGGTTGAGGGTTTTGGATGCACAAGTAGTATCTCTACTTAGTGCGGAATTTTTGGCTAGCAAAGATGGGGGCAAGCACCACATGTTAAAGGATCTATGACAATATAACTTCTATGTGAATATGAACAAACATAAATCATTGCGTTGTCTTCCTCGTCCAACGTCAACAATTTTGGCATATAATATTTTGATGGGGGCTCACAATCATAAAAGATGTCCAAGATAGTGTATTTGCATGTGAATCTTCTCTTCCCTTATTAATTTTTTCATGAATTGCATCATTGACCAATGCTATGTTTGTAAATATCCAATAAATTTTTCTACTTATACTCTTCCTTATGTTATGTCATTACTTACCATAAGATTAGCATATGATCTTTTTCATTTATTTCCTTTCTTTTTATTGAACATGAAAGTAAAGAAAACAAAACTCAAACTAAACTTTATTATATATCTCGCACACGATTACAAGGATAGATCACTAAGCAAGCACTTGAAAAGAAAGGATCGAACTAAATTTTTATTCAACTAAAGCAAAAGATAACTAAGGATCGAACTAAAGTAAATAAAGGCAAAAGATAGTGGTGGTGATACGATACTGGGGCACCTCCCCCAAGCTTTTCACAAGCCAAGGGGAGTGCCCATACTCGATACTCAAGTCTCCTTTGGTGATGAAGAAAGTGGTGGTGGTGATGAGGTAGTAGCAATCTTGTCTTTAGGTTTCAATGGCGAAGGCTCACCATCATAAGAGGAGGAGTGAGTCTCACGGGTCCTGCAACTGGCAGCCAAACTCATACCTACCTCATATTCAAAGACTTGGTTTTGGACATCATAGATTTGGCTTTGCAGAAAGTTGATTTGCTCGTTGAAGGTGAAGACGATATCCTTCATGGATTTGCCATCCACCTTGAGATCACAAGTGTAGTTAGCAATCCTGAGGTGATTAGAATTGAGTCCACGCTCCACCATCCCCTTGCACTTGAAGACTTCCTACTCCATAGCTTCGAGCCTGGCATCCACGGTTCCTGGCCCTTTGGGACCCTGGACGTCGCGGATGTGGAGCACACCCTCACACATCTCGATGGCTTGAGGGTGCTGCATCACCTCCTGCAAATATGGGTTGATGACGTTCTCGAAGAACTTGTCCTTGGAGGAGCTTGAAGCGGCCATGGTAATCTAGATCGGTCAGAAAACAACAAGAAAAGAAGACAGAAGATGTAACACCCCCATTGGTTAGCTACAGTAATCACCTTTTTTTAGAATGACATGTCATCATGACCAACAGTGAGTAATCATCATTAGTACCAAAACCCAATTCAAATGGAAATTCAAACTTAAAGTGAAAATAATAGTTGTTCAAATCCAGGAACTAAAATGTTCATCATGTTGCAAATATTCCCAAAACAACTATAAAAATAACAGCAACATTAATTAAAATATTTAAATGACTCTATCGACCAAAAACAGTACCCAACAACATCATTTAATCCATTTAACATAATATAAAAATCTATATGAAGTCCAATTGCCTCAAACCATTTTCTGGCAGTGCTAAATATTGCACTATATTTATTTGACAATGTTACTTATTTTACAAAACTCAATTTGGGGCTAATCTATTTGCAAATCAAAAACTATAAAAGAAAACAAAAAAGGTAAAAGAAGAAAAGGAAAAAGGCCTGCGCTATTGGGCCTGAGTCACCCGCGCGGCCCAGCCCACTCCCCTCGCTCGTCCCCTACCTCCTCTGTTCACCGCACGCGCGTTGTCGCCGCGCCCGCACGCCGCGCCCCCCCCCCCTTCTCCGCTCGACAGCTCGCGCCCGCGCCCGCCGCGGTGGATAAGGGCAGCCAACCCCCCGCAAACCCTAGGCCCCCTCCACTTTCCCATCGCTCGCCTCTCCCTCTCTGTTCACTCGACCGAGCGAGCTCGTCGCCGCACCACCATCGCCGGCGTGTCCACCAGCCTTCCTGTGCCGCCTAGCCGTGTTCAGGAGGACCGCGGCGCTCGTCCACGTCAACCACGACCACCGGACCAAGCCAGGAAGTCGCCACGCCTCGCCATCGGCCGGCTTCATCAACCATGGCCGTCGTCGCCATTGGAGCCGATCCGCTCAGCTCCGGCACCTTTCGGCCTCCCCGAGCCCCTCCTCAACCTCTCTGTGAGCTGCTCCACCATTCCCTCTCTTCCGCATTCGATCCCGCGCCCCTAGCCACCGTGCCACCATCGCGCCTGACGCTCGCCACCGCCTTTTTGTATCGCCACCGCGGACACCAGACGCGTAGCCCGCGTCCGAGCATGTCGTCGTGTTCCTGGGCTCCCCAGGAGCCCAACGTGCGCGTCCTCGCTTGCCCCTGTGCCCCCTAGCCCCGGATCCGAGCCCGCGAGCTTATGGTCGCCGCCTGCCGTCGTTGTAGCGGTCGAATCCGGCCGCCCCCGCGCCATCTGCGACCACCATCAGACGCGGCGCTCGACGCCCGTTCGAACGCGACCAAAATCGCGCCAAACGGAGCATCACAGCGGGATTCCGGCGAACTCTGGCGAGGTTCCGGCTGTCCCCGCCGCGTCTTGCCTCACCGACGGCCGGCGCTGACCGGGCGCCCACGTGGCACCGCGTGGGGCCGCCCCTGTGCCGCTGACGCTGGGTCCCGCGGGGCCAGTTGACCAGTCAACCCCGCTGACTGGGCCACTGACACGCGGACCCCACCCCTAAAATGTCTTTACAAAAATGTTAATTAATCTATTAGTTAATTAGTTAACTAAAGCTGACACTGACAGTGGGTCCCACAAGCTAATTAGGTTAATTAGTTAAATTTAATCCTCTGTTAATTAGTACTGTGAATGACATGTGGGCCCCACCTGTCAGGTTTGACTTCGGTCAGCCCCTGTTGACTGCTGACATCACCAATATGTCATGATGATGTCATCAATCACTGTTCTGGATAATGCTGTTTTAAAATGATTAAATAAATCCAGAAAATCAATAAAACTTTGTAAAATCATAGAAATTAAACCGTAGCTCGGATTGAAAAACTTTGTACATGAAAGTTGATCAGAACGACGAGACGAATTCGACCATGCTATATGTTTTCGTGTTGGGACCCTCTACGGAGGTGAACCCACAACCTTTAGCCTACTTTTGGTAAATGAATAGTGCATACCTACTGGTTAATAATTCCAACTTAAATCCTAAAATAACTAATATGATTTAGACATGTCTTTAGGCAACCCTGCACTGCACGTTCACCTTGACGGTTACATCGAGTGGGCATCCGTCGAGGGTGATACCTCGGATTCCCCTGATGTTATGGACACACGGTTACTGTGACTTAAAAATTATTTACCCCCTAATTAACGCATAACCAACCCCCCCACCCGCCCCCGCCTACCACCCCCCCCCCCCCCCCCCCGAACCATGTTAGATACAGGTTGGCCTCGAGGGGGACCCGAGGGAGTTACTTTTACTATAGGACTGGACGGACAGGCGGTACCACCCAGTAGAGGTGGACCTGCATTCCCGACAGTCTTTTGTGAAACGGGTTGACCTGGATGGTGCCCGAGTGATGAATACGAGGCGTGGCCAGGCATTCTTGGCCCTTGTCGCAAGTCCTCGAGACGGGGCGACAGGGTCACATCGATCATGAGTCTCTGCTCGTTACCGCACTACCAACACACTACGATTTGGATATTTGATTCGAGTGGGTCTCTGGCCCGATAGCACTAACCATCACGCGGGAATAAATATGGGTACTCTACATCGTGGCATCAGCCGAAAGCTCTGTCAGACGTCCAGTTCAGCATCGCGGCTGGGACGGACCGGCGCCCCCATGGTGCCTGGCTTCCCCCTGCACGCAACGACCCAGAGTGCACAGGGCGATGGCCCAAGACCCTTGAGCGCTTAGGATATAGACCGATGGGGACCTCTCTGCTGAGCTCTAGGTAGAGCTGCGGTGTGTCATTTGGCCGAGGTCGGGCATGACCCAGAAAGGTGTGTCCGACCGGAGTTAATCAAGCGTGGTGGGTAAGTTGGTGCACCCCTGCAGGGAAGAAAACATCTATCAATAGCCTATCCGACGGTAACGGACACTCGGAGTTGTATCCCGATCAATACAACTAGAACTGGTTACTTGTGATGAGATATGGACATTAGGGCTCTAGAATCGCTTTCTCGCAGGGAGTCGAGAAAGGATCTCTGGCCGAGGTTGGTACTGATTACTGCTACCACTTTATACTGTGTTAATCTACACTCTTCTAATGCTGCAAGACCACTGAAGATGCTAGTCTTCGATAGGACTAGGCCTTCTCTCTACTCTGGCATTTCTGCAGCCCAGTCCACATATAAAGCCTTCCTTCGATAATGTTGCATATGTAGTGTAGATCCTTGCTTGCTGAGTACTCACGGTTGCTTTGCTTTCTTTTTCCCCCATATCCATTTGATGCAACCAGATGACGGAGCCCCTGAGACAGCTGCCCCACCGACGACTACTACTACCACCTCGAGAGTGGTTACTTCTACGAGCTGGCCGATGACCAGGAGTATGATCGGAGGATCCCAGGTAGGAGGCCTGCGCCTTTCGATCGTAGTGTTTTCTTTTGCCCCGCCTTCTTAAAGGCCCATCTGTGTTTTCTTTTATATCTGTACTCAGATATCTGATGCTTCCGCTGAAGCTTGTATGCGAACTTATGTATTCGAGCCCTCGAGGCCCCTAACTTGTAATATAAAGCTTGTATGACTTTATTTATGTTTTAGAGTTGTGTTGTGATATCTTCCCGTGAGTCCTTAGGCTTGATCGTGTGCATTTGCGTGTATGATTAGTGCACAATTGAGCTGGGGGCGTCACAAGTTGGTATCAGAGCCGACTGCTTGTAGGTTCCCCGATTCCAACTCCTTGGCCGAAGTTGAGTCTAGACGTCAAAAAACTAATTTACTAACTTGGCTGTGTGGCTTATGGGACCACGTCACCAATTGGGTGATATTAGGATATTTTATTCCTCGTCTTTACTCTGGGACTCTGATCTCTCTTCTATTCGGGTTAAAATTGATTTCGTGATCACTTTCACCCGGAGAGTTGGATTGTCTAAAGCTAATTCTTTCCCTTGGAAGGATTAATTTGATAATCATCTTTTCCTTTCCATTGATTTGTTTAGCCTTTTCTTTCCAAGTTATCGTATACTTCCCACACCGTCATTTGACACATTTGGAATCACTCGACAAAATGTGTCATGTTCAACGTCAATATTTCGACTTCTTCCGAGATGTTAATTGAACTCATGATGAGCAATGCCATCCTTGCCCCTCCGCTGATCTGTGTTGTCATCGACAACATCCTTACCTTCCTTTCATCACAAACCTGTTCATGTTATGGATGCACCTCGCTATCCAGCTTGCATTGAGTTCTACCTTGAATTATTACTACCTTTTATGTCAAGTATGTTGTGAGGATTGCTCCACCTCATAAGAATTCTTGGTATAGTGATACTCCTCACCATCACCATTCTTTCTTGGCCCCCGTGTTGATTCTAACCAAGATACCAGTAAGTGAACGGTGCTGCTTGGATTCTGTACTTCTAGCAACCATATTGCTTTGAAGTTAATGATCGACAGTTCATTCTTAGACTATCGGTTATTGAATCACCATTTTAACAATTGATCATTCTACCTAAGCACATATCTCAGGTGCACTTTTCAACCGATGTTTAATTCAGTATGTTTCCCTCGAGCATACATCATTACATCATTTGATCTGACAAATGTCATCTCCTTGTACACATAATTGGGGAAATCCATCTTTTGGAAACCTCGATGAATTGTCACTGAGTCTATCAGTCACCCCCTCATCCTCTCCATGGTTTAATGATGAAATCTCGTTTCGGAACTCGCTTCCATAGTTCATTTATGAGAATCTTGCGATGTCATTTCATCAAATTGTGTTGCACCTTTTTCTTCTCAGGCATCCTGAGTCTGAGGTATCCTGACACCAATCAGATCTGAATCTCGGTCAGATATGATGGTTGGAACATATTTCCAAGAGTCATGCTTAGCACACCTGTCTAGAGGACCTATTGTTATAGTTTTCTTTTTGCAAGGTTAACCATTTTTTTTCATGAGGAAATTGTAAGACTTATTTTATAAGTTGTTTCGATGGATCCTTTGTGTATACAAAGTCTGACCTTTGCTTGAAGACCATGTCGATGCTATTCCGAAGCATGACTGTGGTACCCTAACATCAACAAGGGCATTAAAAGCGCAATGCTAAATGTTTCTTGATCAGTTGTCCAAACACCGTTGTATGGGTGCATATCATGATTCTTCCTACCCCTATTAACTAATTGTCCTTGCCTTTGATCTCCTGACACGTATATCATGCCCTGCTTAACCTTGGGAAGGATAAACTCCTATTATTTGTGTTTAAACAAATTTTTCTTTCCATTGGTTTGATTAACCTTTCTTGTGATCTAATAAAATGAGTGGAAATAAATCCCTACTTATGTAAACACCTCGTTGTACAACTCTGTCAGTAAGACCCTGTTACTATTGTTGATAACATTCTGGTAACCACCGATGGACGAGAACTTTGTCTATTGGTCCGCCTCGTTCAATGAGCAGGAAAATGGTTCTCTTCGTCCCTCGCCCTTGGTACCAACATTGCTGCCAATATGACTGATAGGCTATCCCCTGACATGCCTTGCTATCATGACCGTGCAAGATGTCAACGCCCTTTCTACTTTTAACCCACATGGTGGGCCCATAACCCACAGTTCCACAGGATCGAAACCTGACTCTCCTGTACACCCCTATTTCTAAAGGTTATTTCTCACGCTTGACTGCGTATTTAATTCACGGGCCACCTTTCTAATGATCAAATCTGGTACCAGACACCAATACTTATTCTCGTTGCTCTGGACCCCTTTCACACCTTGTTTAGACATCGAACGATTATCTATCCATTTAAAACTTCTTATCGTACCTTCTTACTTTGCTCTCGAGCTGTTTTATTTGTTCAACTCAAGAGATAATCATGTGCTCATTCATGGGATAACCCCCAGATGATTACCCCTCATAGCATCCTATCGATGTCAAGCTGCCCCTTACCTATTCGTAAGTACGTTGGAATTCCCGAAGAAAGGATGACGACTTCATCATGATGACCTGAAGCAGAGAGATGAAGATATCCATGTAATGGATCGACCTCTTCGAGAAGAGCAACCAAGACTGAAAAGATTTGTTAGAATTTCGCAACCAGATCTTTCCCCCTTACTCCACCCCTTAAATCTCGGGACGAGATTTCTTGTATTGGAGGGGATTTGTAACACCCCCAGTGGTTAGCTACAGTAATCACCTTTTTTATAATGCCATGTCATCATGATTAACAGTGAGTAATCATCATTAGTACCAAAACCCAATTCAAATTCCAATTCAAATGGAAATTCAAACTTAAAGTGAAAATAATAGTTGTTCAAATCCAGGAACTAAAATGTTCATCATGTTGCAAATATTCCCAAAACAATTATAAAAATAACAGCAACATTAATTAAAATATTTAAATGACTCTATCAACCAAAAATAGTACCCAACAACATCATTTAACCCATTTAACATAATATAAAATCTATATGAAGTCCAATTGCCTCCAAACCATTTTTTGGCAGTGCTAAATATTGCACTATATTGATTTGACAAAGTTACTTATTTTACAAAACTCAATTTGGGGCTAATCTATTTGCAAAACAGAAACTATAAAAGAAAACTGAAAAGGTAAAAGAAGAAAAGGAAAAAGGCCCGCGCTACTAGGCCTGAGTCACCCGCGTGGCTCAGCCCACTGTGACGCCCCCGGCTCAATCGTGCACTAATCATACACGCAAATGCACACGATTAAGCCTAAGGACTCACGGGAAGATATCACAACACAACTCTAAAACATAAATAAAGTCATACAACCTTTATATTACAAGCCAGGGGCCTCGAGGGCTCGAATACATAAGTTTGCGTACAAGCGTCAGCGGAAGCATCAGATATCTGAGTACATATATGAAACAGAAACAGAAAGACCTTTGGAAAGGCGGGGCAAAATAAAACACTGCGATCGAAAGGCGTAGGCCTCCTGCCTGGGACCCTCCGATCCTACTCCTGGTCGTCAGTCAACTCATAGTAGTATCCATACTCTGGGTAGTAGTAGTAGTCGATCGACGGGGCATCTGTCTCAGGGGCTCCGTCATCTTGGTCACGTCAAACTGATATGGGGAGAAAAGGAAAACAAAGCAACCATGAGTACTCAGAAGTACTCAGCAAGCAAGGATCTACACTACATATGCAACATTTTCAAAGGGAGGCTGTATATGTGGACTGGGCTGCAGAAATGCCAGAATAGAGAGAAGGCCTAGTCCTATCGAAGACTAGCATCTTCAGAGGTCTTGCAGCAATAGAAGAGAGTAGAACAGTACCATATAATGTAGCAGTATCATTAAGTCTCAACCTCACCCAGAGATCCTTTCTCGGCTCCCTGCGAGAAAGCAATCCCAGAGCCATACAGTCATCAACCTCGTCCGGAGATCCCTTCTCGACTCCCTGCGAGAAGCAATCCCAGAGCCATACAGTCATCAACCACGTTCGGAGATCCCTTCTCGACTCCCTGCGAGAAGCAATCCCAGAGCCATAGTATCCAAGTATCCAGTTCTAAAATTGTATCAATCAGGATACAACTCCAAGTGTCCTTTACCGTAGGACCGGCTATCGATAGATGTGTTCTTCACTGCAGGGGTGCACCAACTTACCCAACACGTTCGATTAACTCCGGCCGGACACACTTTCCTGGGTCATGCCCGGCCTCGGCCAAATGATACACCGCAGCCCTACCTACAGCTCAGCAGAGAGGTCCCCGCCGGTCTACATCCTAAGCACTCAGGGGTCTTGGGCCATCGCCCTGTGCACTCCGGGTCGTTGCGAGCAGGGTGAAGCCAGGCACCAGGAGGGCGCCGGTCCGTCCCGGCCGCAAGGCTGAACTAGACGTCTGACAGAGCTTTCGGCTGATGCTATGATGCAGAACGCCCATACTATGCCCACATGATGGTTAGTGCTATCAGACCAGAGGCCTGCTTGGATCAAATATCCAAATCGTTAGTGGACTAGGGCTTGCGGTAACGAGCAGAGACTCACGAAAGATGTGACCCCGTCACCCCGTCTCAAGGACTTGCTGCAAGGGTTAAGAATGCCCGGCCGCGCCTCGTATTCATCACTCGGGCACCATACAGGCAACCCGTCTTCACAACACTCGCCACTTAGGCGCACGCGGGTACCCCTCAGGGTCAACCCGCCTATCCAAGTAATAGTGTAAAGTCCAAGTATCCGGGTGTCCATAACATCAGAGGAATCCGAGGTATCACCCTCGTTGAATTCCCACTCGATGTATCCGTCAAGGTGAACTCGGAGGAATCACCCTCGATGGGTTCACACTTGATGTGTTGCATGACAGCGTCGTTACCGGAAGTGGTGAAGGAGGAATCACCCTCGATGACCACGACCGAATAGCTACTCTACAGAGTTAACATCAGAAGTGCTACAAGAGGTTTCACCCTCGGCACTCGATAGTAACGCTGCAGTGTCGTTACAACTAAGGGGGGGTGATGTGCGGTGTCGGGGCCTGGTCTTCAATCCCGTTGATCGGGTCTTCTGATAATCCAGCGGGGCGGTATGGACTAGTGGGGTCACTGATAGGTCTCTACCCAGCCTATACTAAGCAGTTTATGATATGCAGGTAATTATCAACAGCAGGATACAATAAACAGGCTATGCATCAAAATGGGTAAAGCGGTAGCAGCAGCAATTCTAATGCAAGCATGAGAAATTAGAATGGGCGATATCGGGATGATCAAAAGGGGGGCTTGCCTGGTTGCTCGGCGGCAAGGGCAAGGTCGTCAATGGTGGCGTCGGGCTCCTGAGTTGCGTCGGTCTCGGGGACGACGTCGGGGTCTAACGAGAGAGAAGAGGGGGAGGAAACAGTAAATACTAAGCAAATAGGTGCAGCACAAAGCATAACATGGCAATACGCGGTGACAGAAGTGATCTAACGCAGTGCCGGGTGATACTGGCGAAGGGGGAATTCATCCGGGAATGTTTTCCTGGTTCCGGACATTTGTAAGACAGATGACCGGAGGGGAACGGTTCCATGTTCGGATAGTTAGGGACGTGTGATGGATGAACGGACCACGCATTCGGATACGTCTCGTCGTTCTGAGCAACTTTCATGTACAAAGTATTTCGATCTGAGTTACGGATTATTTTATATGATTTTCTAAAGATTTAAACAAATTCTGGAATTATTTAACTAATTAAATTAGAATTATCCGAAACAGTGTATGCTGACGTCATCATGACATCAGCAGCCTGTTTAGTTAATTAACAGTAGTTAATTAGGTTAATTAAATCATTAAGTTAATTAAACTTAAATAGTTATTTAAACAGAAATAATTAAGTTAATTAATTAATATTTACTTATTTAATTTTTATTGTTTTTATTCATTTTCTTTTTAAACCCCTTTTTTTTATTAAAACATTCTGGGCGTTGGGCCTGTTCGGTCAGTGGCCCGGGGGGGCCAAACGGGCACAGGCGCGCGGGCGCTGGCCCGACTAGGCACTGGCCCAGGCCAGCCACGGCGATGCCACGGCCACGGCCAGTGGCAGAACCGGGCGGCGGGGCGAGCTGGCGACGAACGGTGGCGAGGCCACGGCGGGAACCGCGGCGGTCGGTGGTGACAGAGGCGGCGCAGCGGCGAGTGAGGGAGGCCAAGGCGGGCGCGGTCGCGGGCGCGCGGCTGTGCGTGCGGGCGAGCGCGGGCGTGCAGCATCGCGCGTGACGGTAATGGCCCGGCGAGCAGGGGAGGCGGGCGACGGCAGCTGCAGCGCAGCAGCGGGGCGCGGCGCGGTGAGCAGCAGCAGCTGGCAAGCAGCCGCAGGGGGGAATGCAGCAGCAGCAGAGCAAAGCGGCAGCACGACGCACGGAGGGTGGCGAGCGGGGCCGCGGGGCTGCGCGAGCGACGGCGGAACGCGAGCGGGACGGCGGCCGGGCGTGCGGGGTCAGAGAGGGGAGGGGGCTTCCTCACCCCACGTTGCAGGGGAACAAGCGGCGAGGCGCGAGGAGGCCGTCGAGGAGGGGACGACGAGGCGGTGGCGATGGCGTCCGGCGTCGGCGGCGATGGCGTCCGGCGTCGGCGGCGGCGGTTCGGCCCGATCCGATCTGGATCGGGAGGAAGGGGAAGAGGGAGTGAGCGAGGGGAGAGTGCGGGGTGGGCTAGGGTTTCGGTGGGGGGGCAGGCCTATATAGGCCAGGGCGAGCGCGGGTGGGCCAGCTGGGCCGGTTGGCCCAGTTGGCCGGGGTTTTCCTTTTTTGTTTTCTTCTTTTCTTTTCTCTTTGTTTCTTTTCTTTTCCGTTTGCAAAATGTTTGAGCACCAAATGAATTTTGTTCAAAGTTTGACCTAGTCCATAATTAGTAGTACAATGTACCCTACCACCAAAAACTAGTTTGGGTAAATCATCATTTCATATTTGACTTAGATTAATTAAAAGGTTATTAAATATTATTCTCAGCCACTGTTAGAGGAGGTTTGGGTTACCTAATTAATTTAATAAATGTTGGTTACAATTTTAGAACTATCTGTGGAATATTTGCCAGTTAATGAACATTTTAGTTACTGATTTGAACAACTTTTATTTTCCACTTTGAATTCATTTGAAGTTTGAATTAGGAGTCTGAAATGCAATATGATGATTAGGCACTGATAATCATGATGGCATGGCATAATAAAAAGGGGATTACTGTAGTTAACCACTGGGGGTGTTACACCCACTCTCCTCGCTCGTCCCCTACCTCCTCTGTTCAGCACGCGCGCGCTGTCGCCGTGCCCGCATGCCGCGCCCCCCCCCCCCCCCCCCCCTTCTCCTCGCTCGACAGCTCGCGCCCGCGCCCGCTCGCGGTGGATAAGGGGCAGCACCCCCCCCCCCCCCGCAAACCCTAGGCCCCCTCCACTTTCCCCTCGCTTGCCTCTCCCTCTCTGTTCGCTCGACCGAGCGAGCTCATCACCGCACCACCGTCGCCGGCGTGTCCACCAGCCTCCCCGCGCCGCCTAGCCGTGTTCAGGAGGACCGCGGCGCTCGTCCATGTCGACCACGACCACCGGACCAAGCAGAGAAGTCGCCACGCCTCGCCATCGGCCGGCTTCATCAACCACGGCCGTCATCGCCATTGGAGCCGATCCGCTCAGCTCCGGCACCTTCCAGCCTCCCCGAGCCCCTCCTCAACCTCTCTGTGAGCTGCTCCACCTTTCCCTCTCTTCCGCATTCGATCCCGCGCCCCTAGCCGCCATGCCACCATCGCGCCTGATGCTCGCCGCCGCCTTTTTGTATCGCCACCGCGGCCACCGGACGTGTAGCTCGTTTCCGAGCACGTCGTCGTGTTCCTGGGCTCCCCAGGAGCCCAATGCGCGCGTCCTCGCTTGCCCCCGTGCCCCCTAGCCCCGGATCCGAGCCCGCAAGCTTACGGTCGCCGCCTGCCATCATTGTGGCGGTCGATTCCGGCAGCCCCCGCGCCATCCGCGACCACCATCGGACACGGCGCTCGACACCCGTTCGAATGCGACCAAAATCACGCCAAATGGAGCATCACAGCGGGATTCCGGCGAACTCCAGCGAGGTTCCGGCCGTCCCCGCCGCGTCTCACCTCACCGGCAGCCGGCGCTGACCGGGCGCCCATGTGGCACCGCGTGGGGCCGCCCCTGTGCCGCTGACGCTGGGTCCCGCGGGCCCAGTTGACCAGTCAACCCCGCTGACTGGGCTGACTGGGCCACTGACACACGGACCCCACCGCTAAAACGTCTTTAAAAAAATGTTAATTAATCTATTAGTTAATTAGTTAACTAAAGCTGACACTAACAGTGGGTCCCACAAGCTAATTAGGTTAATTACTTAAATTTAATCCTGTGTTAATTAGTACTGTGAATGACATGTGGGCCCCACGTGTCAGGTTTGACTCCGGTCAGCCCCTGTTGACTGCTGACATCACCAATATGTCATGATGATGTCATCAATCACTGTTCTGGATAATGTTGTTTTAAAATGATTAAATAAATCCAGAAAATCAATAAAACTTTGTAAAATCATAGAAATTAAACCGTAGCTCGGATTGAAAAACTTTGTACATGAAAGTTGATCAGAACGACGAGACGAATTCGACCGTGCCGTCTGTTTTCATGTCGGGACCATCTACGGAGGTGAACCCGCAACCTTTAGCCTGATTTCAGTAAATGAATAGTGCATACCTACCGGTTAATAATTCCAACTTAAATCCTAAAATAAATAATATGATTTAGACATGTCTTTAGGCAACCCTGCACTGCACGTTAGCATAGCATGCTCTGTGTTGCATATGTTTGCCGTGTATTTATCTGTTTCCTCCCCCTCTTCTCTCTCGGTAGACCCCATTACAGACGCAATTCCCGAGACTGACGCAGGTCAGGAGCCCGACGACACAGTTGACGACCTTGCCTTTGCCGCTAAGCCACCAGGCAAGCACCCCCCCCCCCTTTGAGCATGCCTATATCGCCTATTCTCTTCTTTCTTGTGCTTGCATTAGAATTGCTGCTGCTACTGCTTTACCTATTCTGATGCATAGCCTGTTTATTGTAACCTGCTATTGAAACCTTACCTGTTTATCCTAAACTGTTTAGTATAGGCTGGGTAGAGACCTACCAGAGACCCCACTTTGTCCCTAGTTGCCCTGCAAGATTATCAGATGACTCGATCAACGGGATCAACAGCCAGACCTCGGCACTGCACAACACCCCCCTTAGTTGTATGACACTGTAGCGTCACCATCGAGCCGAGGGTGATACCTCGTATAGCACTCCTGATGTTAACTCTGTAGAGTAGCTATGTGGTCGTGGTCATCGAGGGTGATTTCTCCTTCTCCACTTCCGATACGACCCTGTCGCGCAGCACTTCAAGTGTGAACCTCGAGGGTGATTCCTCCTAAGTTCACCTTGACGGTTACATCGAGTGGGCATCCGTCAAGGGTGATACCTCAGATTCCCCTGATGTTATGGACACACGATTACTGTGACTTTACCCCCCCCCCAAACCATGTTAGATACGGGTCGCCCCGAGGGGGACCCGAGGGAGTTACTTTTACTGCAGGACTGGAGGGACAGGCGGTACCACCCAGTAGAGGTGGACCTGAGTTCCCGACAGCCTTTTGCGAGACAGGTTGACCTGGATGGTGCCCGAGTGATGAATATGGGGCGTGGCCGGGCATTCTTGGCCCTTGCCGCAAGTCCTCGAGACAGGGCAATGGGGTCACATCGATCATGAGTCTCTGCTCGTTACCGCACTACGAACACATTACGATTTGGATATTTGATTCGAGTGGGCCTCTGCCCCAATAGCACTAACCATCACGCGGGAATAAATATGGGTACTCTACATCATGGCATCAGCCGAAAGCTCTGTTAGACGTCCAGTTCAGCATCACGGCCGGGATGGACCGGCGCCCCCCTGGTGCCTGGCTTCCCCCTGCATGCAACGACCCGTAGTGCATAGGGCAATGGCCCAAGACCCTTGAGCGCTTAGGATATAGACCGACGGGGACCTCTCTGCTGAGCTCTAGGTAAGGCTGTGGTGTGTCATTTGGCCGAGGCCGGGCATGACCCAGAAAGGTGTGTCCGGCCGGAGTTAATCGAGCATGGTGGGTAAGTTGGTACACCCCTGCAGGGAAGAAAACATCTATCGATAGCCTGTCCTACGGTAACGGACACTCGGAGTTGTATCCCGATCAATACAACTAGAACTGGTTACTTGTGATGAGATATGGATATTAGGGCTCTGGAATCGCTTTCTCGCAGGGAGTCGAGAAAGGATCTCTGGCCGAGGTTGGTACTGATTACTGCTACCACTTTATACTGTGTTAATCTACACTCTTCTAATGCTGCAAGACTGCTGAAGATGCTAGTCTTCGATAGGACTAGGCCTTCTCTCTACTCTGGCATTTCTGCAGCCCAGTCCACATATACAGCCTTCCTTTGATAATGTTGCATATGTAGTGTAGATCCTTGCTTGCTGAGTACTTCGGATGAGTACTCATGGTTGCTTTGCTTTCTTTTTCCCCCATATCCATTTGATGCAACCAGATGATTGAGCCCCTGAGACAGCTGCCCCGCGGATGACTACTACTACCACCTCGAGAGTGGTTACTTCTACGAGCTGGCCGATGACCAGGAGTAGGATCGGAGGGTCACATGCAGGAGGCCTGCGCCTTTTGATCGTAGTGTTTTCTTTTGCCCCGCCTTCTTAAAGGCCATCTGTGTTTTCTTTTATATCTGTACTCAGATATCTGATGCTTCCGCTGATGCTTGTATGCGAACTTATGTATTCGAGCCCTCGAGGCCCCTGGCTTGTAGTATAAAGCTTGTATGACTTTATTAATGTTTTAGAGTTGTGTTGTGATATCTTCCCGTGAGTCCTTAGGCTTGATCGTGTGCATTTGCGTGTATGATTAGTGCATGATTGAGCCGGGGGCATCATAGAAGATTTATCCACGATACGGTGGTCAATAGGTTCGGGGGGTATATAAAGATTTTTTATCTTGGGAAACAAGCAAATGGGAGAAAAACGGAGTCTGGAAGGTATCCGAGGTGGGCACAACCCACCTGGGCGCGCAGGGTTGCCTTCCTGGTTATTTCTTATTTTCCTGATTTTTGTTATATTCAAAAACTGACAGAAAATATTTTTGCGTATTTTTTGGAGTCCGTTTACTTACTGTATCACGTACCTCCTCTTTTTTCACGATTCTGGAGTGTTCCGTAAGGTTTCTTTTATGTGTTCTTCCGGTGTCATAGTTTGGATAATATTGCTTTCAACATTAATAGGAGTACCTGAGATATATTTTTTATTCTTTGCCAATTGACAACCTTTGGGTTAGTACCTTCGGCATTATTTATTTTGATAGCTCCAGATCGATAAACTTCCTCGATAACATAAGGTCCTTCCCATTTGGAGAGAAGTTTTCCTGCAAAGAATCTGAAACGAGAGTTGTACAAAAGAACATATTCTCCAACTTTGAACTCACGCTTTTGGATTCTTTTATCATGCCATCTTTTAACTTTTTCTTTAAATAATTTGGCATTTTCATAAGCTTGGGTTCTCCATTCATCTAGTGAGCTAATGTCAAATAGCCTCTTTTCTCCGGCAAGTTTGAAATCATAGTTGAGTTCTTTAATTGCCCAATATGCTTTATGTTCTAACTCAAGAGGCAAATGACAAGCCTTTCCATAAACCATTTTATAAGGAGACATACCCATAGGATTTTTATATGCTGTTCTGCAGGGCCAAAGTGCATCATCCAATTTCTTAGACCAATTCTTTCGGGACCTATTAACAGTTTTTTGTAGAATTGATTTTATTTCTCTATTGCTAAGTTCAACTTGACCACTAGACTGAGGATGATAGTGGGATGCAATTCTATGGTTAATATCATACTTAGCAAGCATTTTACGGAAAGCACCATGAATAAAATGTGAACCACCATCAGTCATTAAATATCTAGGGACTCCAAACCTTGGGAAAATAACTTCCTTAAGCATTTTAATAGAGGTGTTGTGATTAGCACTACTAGTTGGAATAGCTTCTACTCACTTAGTAATGTAATCAACAGCAACCAAAATATGTGTATACCCATTAGAGGAAGGAAAAGGTCCCATATAATTGAAACCCCAAACATTAAATGGTTCAATAGCAAGTGAATAATGCATTGACATTTCTTGACGCTTACCAATATTACCTATTCTTTGACATTCATCACAAGATAAAACAAACTTACGGGAATCCTTGAAGAGAGTAGGCCAATAAAAACCAGATTACAATACCTTGTGAGCAGTTCTATCTCCCGCATGATGTCCTCCATAAGCTTCGGAGTGACATTTCCATAGGATTTGTTCCTGTTCATGCTCAGGTACACAACATCTAATAATACCATCTACTCCTTCTTTATATAGGTGTGGGTCATCCCAAAAGTAATGTCTTAAATCATAGAAGAATTTTTTTTCTTTTGTTGGTAAGTGAAGCTAGGTGGTATATATTTAGCAATAATATAATTAGCATAGTTAGCATACCAAGGAGTGTTATGAGAAACATTTATTGCGGCTAGTTGCTCATCAGGAAAACTATCATTAATAGGTTGTGGGTCATCAAGAATATTTTCTAACCTAGACAAGTTATCAGCTACGGGGTTCTCAGCTCCTTTTCTATCAGTGATATGTAAATCAAATTCTTGTAGCAAGAGAACCCACCTAATGAGTCTAGGTTTAGCATCTTTCTTTTCCATAAGATATTTAATAGTAGCATGATCAGTGTGAACAATCACTTTAGAATCAACAATGTAAGATCTGAATTTATCACAAGCAAACACCACTGCTAAAAATTCTTTTTCAGTAGTATCATAATTTCTTTGGGCACTGTCTAGAGTTTTACTAGCATAATGAATAACATTTAATTTCTTATCAACTCTTTGTCCTAAAACAGCACCAACAGCATAATCACTAGCATCACACATAATTTCAAAAGGCAAGTTCCAATCAGGTGGTTGAACAATAGGTGCAGAAATTAAGGCTTTCTTAAGTGTTTCAAAGGCTTCTACACAATCATCATCAAAAAAATGGAACATCCTTTTGTAAAAGATTTGTAAGAGGCCTAGAAATTTTATAGAAGTCTTTAATAAATCTCCTATAGAAACCAGCATGACCGAGAAAACTATGGATACCTTTAATATCTCTGGGACATGGCATTTTCTTAGTTGCATCAACTTTAGCTTTATCCAACTCAATACCTTGTTCAGAAATTTTATGTCCCAAGACAATACCTTCATCGACCATAAAGTGGCACTTCTCCCAATTCAAGACAAGGTTAGTTTGCTTGCATCTCTGCAAAACTTGATCAAGGTTGCTTAAGCAATCATCAAAAGAAGTTCCATAAACGGAAAAAACATCCATGAAAACCTCAACAATCTTTTCACAAAAACCAAAGAATATAGCAGTCATACATCTTTGAAAGGTAGCAGGTGCATTGCATAAACCAAAAGGCATATGTCTATAAGCATAAGTTCCAAAAGGACAAGTAAAGGTGGTTTTCTCTTGATCAGGTTGTGAAACAGGTATTTGGGAAAAACCATAATATCCATCGAGAAAACAAAAGTGTGTGTGTGCTTAGATAATCTTTCTAGCATTTGATCAATGGAAGGCAGAGGGTAATGATCTTTTCTAGTTGCTTTATTTAATTTTCTAAAATCAATTACCATTCTATAGCCAGTGACAATTCTTTGTGGAATAAGTTCATTTTTATCATTAGGAACAACAGTAATACCTCCCTTCTTAGGGACACAATGAATGGGACTTACCAATCTACTATCAGCTATGGGATAGATTATACCTGCTTCCAGAAGCTTCAGTATTTCAGTTCTTACCACTTCTTTCATTTTAGGATTTAAACATCGTTGGTGATCAACAACGGGTTTAGCATCAGGTTCCATGTTAATCTTGTGCTGACATAGAGTGGGACTAATGCCCTTAAGATCATCAAGAGTATATCCAATAGCAGCTCGGTGCTTCTTCAGAACTTTCAATAATCTTTCTTTTTCATGTTCTGAAAGGTTAGCACTAATAATAACAGGATATATCTTTTTCTCATCAAGATAAGCATATTTCAAAGTGTCTGCCAATTGTTTTAATTCAAACACAGGATCACCTTTAGGTGGAGGACCTCCTAGAGTTTCAATAGGCAAATTGTGTTTAAGCAGAGGCCGTTGTTCAAAGAAAATTTTATCTATCTCATTTCTTTCATGCAAATGCATATCATTTTCATGGTCTAGCAAATATTGTTCTAGTGGATCAGTAGGAGGCACGGCAATAGAAACAAGACCAATTATTTCATCCTTACTAGGCAATTATTTCTTATGATGTTTTCTATTAAACTTAGAAAAATTAAACTCATGAGACTCATCACCAAAACTAACACCGACGGTTTGTTTCTCACAGTCTATCTTAGCATTAACGGTGTTTAAGAAAGGTCTACCAAAGATAATGGGACAAAAGTCATCTTGCGGGGAAACAAGAACTAGAAAATTAGTAGGATATTTTATTTTCCCACACAAGACTTCAACATCTCTAACAATCCCAAGTGGTGTGATGGTGTCTCTATTAGCAAGTTTAATAGTAACATCTATGTCTTCTATTTCAGCGGGTGCTATATCATTCATAATTTCTTGATATAAGGTAAAAGGAATAGCACTCACGCTAGCACCTAAATCACATAAACCATGATAACAGTGATCTCCTATTTTGATTGAGACAACAGGCATGCCAACAACAGGTTGATGTTTATCTTTCTCATCGGGTTTAGCAATTCTAGCAGCTTCATTACAGAAGTAAATAACATGCCCATCTATGTTTTATACCAAGAGATCTTTAACCATAGCAATGCTAGGTTCTACTTTGATTTGTTCAGCAGGTTTAGGTGCTCTAATATGACATTTATTTACCACGGTTGACACCTTAGCATGTTCCTTTATCCTAATAGGGAAAGGTGGTTTTCCAATGTAAGCAGTAGGCACAACTGGATCAACATTGTAAATAATAGTTTCATCTTTAACCACAACTGGTTCTTTAATTTCTTCTTTAATAGGTGGGTGATATTTAAACCACTTCTCCTTAGGGATATCAACATGAGTAGCAAATGATTCACAAAAAGAGGCTACTATCTCAGAGTCAAGTCCATATTTAGTGCTAAACTTGTGAAAAGCATCGGTATTCAAAAAGATTTAACACAATCAAACTTAAGCTTAATACCTGACTCTTTACCTTCATCGAGTTCCCAATCTTCAGAGTTGCATTTAATTCTTTCTAAAAGATCCCACCTGAATTCAATAGTCTTCTTCATAAAGGAACCAGTACAAGAAGTATCGAGCATGGATTGATCATCAAGAGAAAGCCGAGCATAAAAATTTTGAATGATAATTTCTCTTGCGAGCTCATGATTGGAGCATGAATATAACATTGACTTAAGCCTTCCCCAGGCTAGAGCGATACTTTCTCCTTCACGAGGCCAAAAATTATATATATAATTCCGATCACGATGAACTAGATGCATATGACAATTTTTTTGGTGAAATTCCAATTTCAATCGATTTCAATTCCAAGATTCAATATCATCGCATAGCCTATACCATGGCAATGCTTTTCCCTTCAAAGATAAAGGGAAAACCTTCTTCTTAGATTCATCTCCGGGCAAACCTGCAAGCTTAAATAGTCCACAAATTTCATCCACATATATCAAGTGCATATCAGGATGTTCGGTTCCATCTCCTGCATAAGAATTAGCTAGCAGTTGTTCTATCATACCCAAAGGAATTTCATAACCAATATTTTCAGTAGGTGCAGTAGGTTGAGGGGCAACTAATTGTGGTTCCAGTTGAGGTGAAGATACCCCGAACAAACCCCTCAAAGGATTGTTCTTCATAGTAACAAGTGACAATAAATTTCGGCACGTAGTAATAATTTTTCCTTACCGATTTCCACTTACCAAGAGCGTTTCACTCCCTGACAACGGTGCCAGAAAAGAGCCTTGATGACCCACAAGTATAGGGGATCAATCATAGTCCTTTCGATAAGTAAGAGTGTCAAACCCAACGAGGAGCAGAAGGAAATGACAAGTGGTTTTCAGCAAGGTATTCTCTGCAAGCACTGAAATTATAAGTAACGAGTAATTTGATAGCAAGATAATTTGTAACAAGCAAGTAACGGTAATGACAAATAATATGCAGCAAGGTAGCCCAATCCTTTTGTGGAAAAGGACAGGCCAAAATGGTCTCTTATGATAAGCGAAGCCTTCTTGAGGGTACACGGGAATTTCATCTAGTCACTTTCATCATGTTGGTTTGATTCGTGTTCGCTACTTTGATAATTTGATATGCGGGTGGACCGGTGCTTAGGTGCTATTCTTACTTGAACAAACCTCCTACTTATGATTAACCCCCTCGCAAGCATCCGCAACTACAAGAAAACTATTAAGATAAAATGTAGGGCCAATTCCATCTTTCCCCCTAACTTTGTCCCGAGCTCATCTTTACCCCTAAATAAAAACAGTGCTCAACTATACCCCTCTTCTATTATATGGCATTATGGAAATACCCCTCCACACCGTTTCCGTCCAGTCAAAGGAGTTTGACTGTCTTTGGGACTTTTTCTGGACAAGTATGCCCCTCCTTTCAAGTGGGACCTGGCCGAACAGTTATCTCTCTCACTCGTCTTCTTCAACCTCCCGATGGCGATAGGAGACAGGAAGACGGTAGAGCACCAGCGATTTGGAGCTCCGGGAGGGAGGCACGACTGGGGCCCGTCCATGTGTACGTCCGCAATGTCGTCTATAAGCTCCTCCGCAGACAGTGAGCTAAGTCAATTTGGATTTTGGGTTGACATTTGGTTTGGGGATTTCTCATCTAGGGTCTCGTGGGATGGGCCGTAATATGCGCCTTTTTGGCTCGTAGGTGGATGGCTGCGGGATTGGGCAGTTCCAATCCGAGTTTTTCATTCCCAATCCAACTTTCTACGGCCTTGAGGAGCGCTCGAAGCACCGTTGCCCGGGGCACGGGCTAATTCCTGCTCGTCGTGTTTCTTGGGGTGGAGCAAGCACGGGAAGAAGGTTTTTGGGTTGTCCACTCGATGTAATTGATCTGACCTCAAAGCATCATTTGGTACTCTGTTATTGTCGATTTGTTGCAAAGTTATGAATTTGACCTAATTATGTGAACTCTGATTTCACAGCTTCCTCATGAGTGTGAATGGGTTGTTTGGATTGACCCCCCTCCCACTGAGCTAGTGGGGCAAGCTTTTGAGGAGCTCCATGGTGGCCTTGAACATAGTTGGATCAAAGCTAGTAGGATGGAGAGGAAGATTATGGATCTGAACAATGAAAACAAGAAAATGCAATTGAAGTTGAAGAAAAGGAATGAGCTGATGGAAACAATGGGTTTTCTCTTTGTTCTTGGCATCAGCATTGTGGCTAGTTTAGTTTCTATTTGGTCTAAGCAAGCTAATTAAGTGGCAGTGTGTGTGCTATGTTTCTGCTAGTGTGTTGTAGATGTAATGCTGTGAACTTGAGTTGATGTAATTCTATCATTTGTGCACTATTGGAGCTACTTTCTCTTGGTAATGCAAAATTTGTGTTAAAATTGTCAACAATGCTTTAATTTGGTATTGCAGAATTTGTGTTCACATTGCCAGCAATGTTGCCTGGTAGTAACAAAACAAGTGTGGTCCAGTGTTCAGCACAGAATGACAGCAAAAGGTGCAATTTTGAGCACCTGGCAAGATATTTAGGGGCAAAAGTGAGCAATCAGAAGATAGCTAGGGGCAAATATGAGCACAAATCAGTAGTTTAGGGACCAAATACATGCAGTTTTAAGAACATAGGGACATTTTGCAGCACATGAAACTGGAGTAGGGGTAGTTCAAGGCAATTCATTACAAAAGAAGCTGGTCTTATCTAGCACACCAGCCATTAAACAGCAGTTTGACAACATTAAGACAGCAGTTCACACTCCAGCATTACAAACCAACATTTATTTGACAACATCTAACATTAAACAGAATAGATTCCATAGCATGATCAATTCAGTTTGCCCATCTTGCTCCTTGTGTTGGCTACAGGATTAGCAGTCTTGCTCCTTGTGCTTACAGTTTTTTGCATGCCACCTTCCGCCTTCTTCTATGGTGAACCCCACTTTGTACCTCTTGTAGCTGGCCTTTTGAAATTCTTCCTTGGGCTGAGAAACATGAACACAATCAAGATCAGTCAGCAAAAAAATAGCTACATAATTAATGCATGTACATGCAGTACAATATATTGCATACCTAGCAAGATCACTATCAACAGCCTTAGAGGTAGTAGCAGCTGGAGGAGAGCTAGGAGCAGCAGGAGAGCTAGTAGCAGTTGGAGGAGAGCTAGGAGCTTCTGTTCCTTCTTCAGGAGCTTCATTTTGGGCAGTTTGTTCTGGAGCTTCATTTTGGGCAGATTCTGGAGCTTCATTTTGAGCAGATTTTGGAGCTTTTGTTCCAGCATTATCAGCACCCCAATGCTCATCTTCTCCAAAAGCAGGATCAATGGACTCTTTGCAGTGGGTCCCATGGTGTCCTAGTCTTCCACAATGAGAGCACATCTTTCTCCTACCTCCTAGGCCTTTTCCTTCAGACTGTGTCCTTATCCTAGTCTTCCTTGGTCTGCCAGGAGGTCTGTGTTGCACAGGTGTAGAGAGTTTAAACCCAGGGTCAACAATATCCCACTGTTGTTTTCCCTCCATTGCAGGCAAATTTTCAGCATAAGTGAGATTGAATCTTTTAACTGAGTAAAATTCATGCACATACTGATCTATCTCACTTACTGGACCTCTCATTGAATTAATGAAATAGAGAGCATGTATGCAAGGCTGTCCAGTAATTTGCCACTTTCTACAACTACATGTCATTGCTTGCAGATCCACAGGATACCTCCACTGCCTCTTCTCTTTGTCAATTGTAGTTACCTCTGCCTGAAATGTACTTCTCTTCACAATGTTCATGTCCAAGCCCTTGGACTTTAGCAGCAGCATTTTCATCACTTTAGGGACTATGATGTGCCCTATATAAGTAGCAGTAGCAATGCTCTACCTCAGGTCAAATTTCTCCATCAAATATTGCCTGATCTTGTCAAACAGGTCTACAATGTGCAATCCTTTCCATTTTCTTATCTTGGAATTAAATGACTTTGTAAGGTTATTGTTCACATAATCTAACTTGCAGAACTCATTGAAAAGTGCCCTGGCCCATATCTTGGTGTGATGCTCATCTAAATACTCTTTCAAATCAGGCTTGCTATACAACTACCTCAGATGGTAGTTATGCTTTTTACTGCTATAAGTTAGGGAACAGGGCCACAAGTTCTCATCAAAAAAATTCCCCTTAAACTTCTTGGAGAAGTTAGCAGCAAGGTGCCTCATGCACTCCCTATGCTCTACTCCTTGGAACACATCATCTACAGCTGATTCAAGTCCTTTACATGCATCAGTGTGTATGACAAGCCCCTCTGGGTGCCCTATGAGGTCCTTCAAGTGCTGGAAAAACCATGTCCAACTCTCTATGCTCTCTACCTCTAGCACACCATAAGCAACTGGAAAGATCCAGTTGTTTGCATCTATAGCACAAGCACTTACAAGTTGTCCTCTATACCTCCCATTCAGAGCAGTGGCATCTACTGCCAGATATGGCCTACACCCATCTAGAAACCCTTTCCAGCAGGCCTTAAATGACACAAAGGCACTCCTAAAACACTCCTTGGACCTTCTCTGACCATTTTTTTCAAACTCCACTGTGTGCTTATCAATGTGAACTACACTACCAGGTGATGCCTTCTCAACCTCAGCTTTGAATGTATAAAGCAAATGAAAACTTTCAGTCCACTTACCATATATGTTGTCAATGGCCATTTGCTTACCATAGAAAACTCTCATGTATGGCAGTTCAACCCCATACTTTTTCTTCAGATCAGTTTGAAGCTATGGCACAGAAATATTTGAATTTTCTCTGACCCAGTTCTTAACTGCATCTGCAACCCATCTGCATTTTGCTGACCTCAACCTTTGCCTTCTTGTCACACTAGGGCATGTGTGAGGATGTCTGTTAACTTTCATCTGCAATTACAATTAACAAGCAAGTCAGACAAACAAATGAGCATAGAAATTCTAGAGTTGTATGTGCTGAAACAACAATTAACCTGCAATTAGTATTATTATTTCCTGCTTGTTAGTACCTGAAATAATTTGCTATTTCTCATTAAGGAAGCATGCATCCTCCACTTACACCTTGGATATGCACAGTGAACTGTCAATCTACCTGGCTCACTTTTGTCAATTTTGAACTCACTTTGTGTCTTGATTGAGAAAGTTGCTAGTGCATTTCTGCATTCTATCACATCAGAGAATACAGTTCCTTCTGCCAGAGAAGGATCATCTCTGTTAAATTGCACTTCTGACCTATCCTCATCAGAACTCTCAGACTAAGCCATGTCATAATCCTCCTCTCTCTCATCTGAATCTGTCTCTTCAAATTGAGGGGGGGGATAGAATCTTGATCTTCTGGAACTGCCTCTTTTCCCTTGGGCACATTCCCAATTACAAACTCTGGATGCAAGATTTCATCCTCATCATCTGTGGGAACATCATCAGGAGCTTCCTCTTCTATGATAGGAGCAGCATCTAATTGTCTGCTACAGCTAGGACCAGCTCCAGTTGGTTCATGTACTGAACTAGCCTCTGAATTTCCTGCATTCCTACCACCAGAACTACCTCTGCCACCAGAACTTCCTCTGCTACCTGCATTTCCTCTCCCACCTGCATTTCTACCCCTCCCTCTTGTCTAGCTGCACCTATCTTGAGAACTATTAGCTTGTGATCTAGTAGTTCTCCTCTCAAGCTCTCCTCTACTTCTTTGTATTACATTAATTTCAATCTCTGCTGACTTACTTTCTGCATATATTCCAAACATGATAGCTAGCTCATCATCACACTGGATAGGCACCCAAGCAGTATTTGCCATGTCCCAATACCTAATTTCAACAGCATCATATAACCCCCATGGATATTTCTCTGAGATAGCACTTCTAAACTTGATAAAAGCTGATGTACAGTCAACAACCAATGGGAAAGAAAACCCTGTGCCAGATCCTTTGGTACCAGAACTGCCTAACACACTTGTTTCCATTCTACAGTTCAGATTAAACGCTCTAGCTGGGTCCATCCTACGGCAAATATTCGGAAGAAAAAGCAAGTTCATGAACAGAGCACAAGCACTATTGACGAAATGGAGCCCTTGACGAGATTAACCTAAACGAGCGCGCATGCAAGCAAATGATGACTGTGCATAGAGACATACCCTCTTGGAACCGCCCTTGTCATCGCCGCCATGGTCTGCGAGCTCTCTGCTCTGCCGCCCCCGCCGCTACCACGAACACCGGCCATTCCGTCTGGTCACCGCCTCTTCTACCACTTCTAAAGACCGACGATGAGCAGCACAATCAGATCCACCGCCTCCGCATCTGGATCCACGAGCTCACCCTCGGCAGCCGCCGCGATAGGGGAAATCGATGAACTAGGGTTAGGGTTTGTCGCGAGAGAGAACAGAAGAGAAGAGAGGGGGGAAATGAGATGGGGTTGGAGAGATGCGTGTAGGCCCCACATGTAAGAAGGAAGGGCAAAGATGTCCAAAATAACTACCTAACATGGTCAAAGCACTTTGACCAGACGGAAAGGGTACGGAGGTGTATTTTCATGAGCGTCATAGACGGAAGAGGGGTATAGTTGAGCATCATTTTATTTTAGGGGTAAAGATGAGGTCGGGGCGAAGTTAGGGGGGAAAATGTAAATGTCCCTAAAATCTAACCATAGCATTAAACTTTTGGATCCAAATCAGTCCCTTACGAAATAGCGCATAAACTAGGGTTTAAGCTTCTGTCACTCCCACAACCCATCATCTAATAACAACTCCACAATGCATTCCCTTAGGCCCTAATAAGGTGAAGTGCCATGTAGTCGACGTTCACATACACCACTAAGGGAATCACAACATACATACCATCAATATATCAAACACATATCAAATTCACATGATTACTTGCAACAAGATTTCTCCCGTGACCTCAAGAACAAAAGTAACTACTCACAAATGATAATCATGCTCAAGATCAGAGGGGTCGTGGCGCCCCGCCTGAATACCACTGTAGCCAGACGGTGGCCACGCATGCCAGCCCAGGAAATCACTCTGGCATGCGCGTTTACAACAAGTATCATGAACACAGGCATTTCTATTAATGAATATATAAGTCTTACATGAGATATTACAACGGTGATGGCAGCGGAAAGGCTCTATCTAAGGCAGCATGGTCCTGGTGCGTCTCCAATCCACAGGGATCTGACTAGGTTACGCTCCTAGCCCGCGAACGCTCCGGCTCCTCATCGACGGACGACGGATCCTTATGTCAACCTGGCCACATTGAAGGCTGCTGAGTACTTTTGAATGTACTTGCAAGCAAACCAACTAACATATACACCAAGCAAAGCAGTCCATGGCATTCAAGCATGCATTTGTTATTAGAGCAACATTAATTATCATGGCATAGCAGGATTATCTAGTAGGTTAATTTCTACAGTAAAATTATAGTAAAGTAAAGTATATCAAGTAAATAATCAATACTCCAAACATTTTCATGATCCAATCCGACGTCGAACCAAATCCAATCCCAATCTTGACCAGATCCAACTTACTCTCTTCCGGGTTGCCTTACAACCCTCAGAACATTCATGATCCACAGAGTATTTCCGATCTTCCGACGAGTTCTTCCATTATTATCATTAGCATTACGGTTGACCACCTAGTGAGGCCTGGACGGACTGTCCAATACCGTGGACGCGGGTATTCGAATAGATTCTACACTCTGCAGAGGTTGCGCACTTTACCCACACCATGGAGCACCTGACCTCGTGATCCCATTCGGGTGGACCAGGGTTGCTCCAATGAAACCACCCTAACCCGTGACTCCTCTACCGTACCACCGACAATCATACCCTCCCAGGGTCATGTCCTGGGTGCCCCCTGTGTCATCTCGTGACACCTGCCACCGTCGTGGCCAAACAAACTGTCCCAAACGGGGACCGCGCGCAAACAAACAACTGGGCTCACAAGGTTATCGTCGCCTACCGGGCCAGGGTAGCGCGCACGCATAACCTTCCCTAGTTGGTGGTACCGATAAAAGAGCATGCGATCAGACCAAGTCAAGGTTGTCCCATACCGGCAAATGTGGTTGCACGGATAAGCCCGGACAGGTGACTCTGATCAACCGACTAGGTTTAGCTTTAGCCATCATTTAGCAGGTATGGTGGTTTATCACAATAACTTGAAATGGCAGCAACTAAGCATTTACATACATTACTTTGAATTATCACATAGCAAACTAATGCAGGTAATGTAAACAGTAAGTGAAATCTAACAGAAGTTTAATTATTTATATCACAGGCATAATCATTAACTAAACATGCAAGAATAACACAGAGCAATGCTTTAGGGCATATATCAGATGGTCGGCTTGCCTGGGGATCGAAGAATACTCCGGGAAGATGTGCGGAGAGTCCGCGGAAAGGATCGCCGGAAACCGTTCTCTTTTGGAGGGGGCTGTTTGAAGGCAAGGGCAAAATGGTCATTTTCAGAATGTGTAAACACTATGAAAGTGACATCATCGGAACGGGCTCGAAGAGATGAAGAAGTGGGCGTTGGATTCACCTCTATCGGAGTTACCAGCAAAAAGTTAGAGGGGTTTAACTGCCAGGGACCCATCTGCAATTAAAATATTTGCAACTAAGTCCTCAGTAGTTTTTTTCTGAGAAAAAGAGAAGGAGCACTGTGCTCTGTGGGCTGCACAGTGCTGAATCCGGCCCACGCCCTAGGCCGCAGCCCAACTGCTGTTGCTACTGTCGCCCTGGGCCGGCCCAACCGCGCTGCCCTCCCCCCACTTAAATGACGTCGCCAGGCGGGACCGGGCTGCGGTTGCCGACACGTGGGCCCCGCGTGGACCTCCTCCCTCCTCCCGCCTCCTTCTTCCTTCTCCTCCTGCTCTCCCCGATGCGGCGACAGAGAGCACGGGCTCCAGTGGCCGGCAGTGCTCCGGCGAGCTTCTCGGGCGGGCGAGGCCACCGATGCGGTCGCCGGAGAGCGCTGCATCCAATACTAGCTTCACGGGCCTTGGGGACGGCCGGAGGCGCGACACCGAGCCAGAGCAGTGGGCGGCGGCTCCGGTCGATTGGGCGGCGGTGGTGGGGAATAGGGATGGGCGACGGGCCAGGGGAGGTCGCCAGCATGTGGCGAGTCCAACGGTAGGTGGCAAGGGACTCGGGGATGGCTGGGGATGCGACGGCAGGCCGAGGCAGTAGGCGGAGAGCTTCGGCCAGTGGATGGGCTCGAGCAGAGGAATTGGCCGGCCGAGAGCTCGGGCGCGACCTCCGACGAGCGGGGCTCCCATCGAGCGGCTTAGGGGAGGCGGGGAGTGGCCGGAGTGGAGGATTGGAGGCAGAGCAGAGCATCGGTGCTCGCCGGAAATTGAGGCACTCCGGCGAGGTATTCGGCCGGGCAGAGTGCAGGAGAGGGGCTGAAGGGAGAGGGAAGGAGGTTGGTGAGGTCGAGGGGCTCGGGAGGAGGCTATATATAGGGGCCCGACGGTGAGCAGATAACCACGACCGCCGTGGCGAGCTTATCGCCGCCCTGGCGCTCGGGGTGGACGTGGCTGGATGGTAGCGGTGTCGAGAGGCTTCGTGGAGGGGTGGAGAGGCCTCGGGCACGCTCCAGAGAGCTCGAGGGGGAAAGGGACAGAGAGGTAGACGACGCCGGCGAGTCACGGGTGGAGCAGTGCTCCGGCGAGGCTTGTCGCGGCGCGTCGAGGAAGAGGACAGAGGGAGAAGAAGCTGGAGAGGGGGCACGCGTGCGGTGGGAAGTTGGTCGGCACGCCTGGACAAGCTTAGGCCACCGGAGTCGTCCTGTCCGACAAGATCCGACTGGCAGAGCTCGGCCATGGCAAGCCATCCACATGGTCACCGCGTGCACTGGCGCACGCGGGCCACGCAGGGCTGGCCATCCTTGTCCTTGGTGTCGACCTAACGTCCAGGATACCATTTACATCTTTAGATTGGTGTCATCTCTCCTGGAATTGAGTTGAGAGCTCTGGAAAGATTTCTGTCAGAAGGTGTTTGTAAGTTTCTGGAGGAGATTGGCTTGGTGGAAGTGGCTGATTTTTGGCATTTGGCTCTGATCTACCAAGGTAAATGCCCTGGTAAAGTTTGAGGCCAAATGGATAAGAACTGGGAACACTTGCTATAGAATGGACTCCACTAGTCAGAAACGCAAAAGAGGGTGCTGGGGAAAATTGGCTATATGAAAACATCTGAAATTTGGTGGAGACCAATTATTTGTTGATATGAAGATACTGGAAAAGTTTCAACTCATTTGGATGCACCAAAAGGGTACTTTCTTCAC
This sequence comes from Thinopyrum elongatum, assembly GCA_011799875.1. Classification (NCBI taxonomy): domain Eukaryota; kingdom Viridiplantae; phylum Streptophyta; class Magnoliopsida; order Poales; family Poaceae; genus Thinopyrum; species Thinopyrum elongatum. The sequence continues at coordinate 294,019,776 of CM022303.1, read as the reverse complement.
AGAGATTCCAAATGAGCAGAAACTTAGGAAAAATGCTGTGGAAGAATGGATGGATGGATTGAGCTGGTTTTTGGTTTCCGTGAGTTATTTATCAATGTTAACCACCATGAAAAATTTCAGCTCAAATAGATCAAGGTTTCAAGCACTTCCTTTGCAATTGGCCCAACTGGACAGAATTTGCAAATGGATGTTGTGCCCAAACTTTAAACTATGGAACTTGGATTTTGATGGAAATGGGGAAGATATGGATAGGAGGAGCTTCATAAATTATTTGGGATTTTCCTGGCTACCAAAATGGTAGTTCCTTTAGAAACTGCCCAAAATGCAATATTGGCTTTAAATAGGAAAAGACAATTTCCCCTATTTAATTATGGCCAATATTTTTATGGGAGCTCAATATGATCACAAAGAACATCTCCACAAGTTTTCATGAACTTTGGAGATGGATAGATATTTTCCTGGATTTAATTCCCTTAACTGGCAGAAAAAGGAATTAATTATAAATGAAAAATATTGCAAATGACTTGGCAATATTTTTGCATATCCAGGGTTTATAGAGATAGGATGATCACTGGGAAAAGTTTGGGAGGCAACAGATCAAAGGGAATTGGGGTCCCTTTGCAACTGGAAGAATTAGGGTTTCCCTTCCGGCAACTCGGAAGGTAGGGTTCCGATGGCAAAGTCTCGAGAGTAGATCTTGGGTGGCAAGGCTGGACTGGAGAGAATCTCTGGTTGGATAGGAAAGGCAAGGCTAAATGACCATCTTCATATTCCCAAGAGCGAGAGAAAATCCAATAACACTGAAAAAAGACGGGAGTCAAATTCCACGAAGGAAAAATCCAGGAGCGAAAACTAGGGTGTTACAGGGGTATTAAATAGCATAATGGATCTGAACATATAATCTTCCACCAAATAAACCATATAGTAATCAACTATAAGATGTAATCAACACTACTAGTCACCCACAAGCACCAATCTAAGGTTCCAGTACAAAGATTGAACACAAGAGATGAACTAGGGTTTGAGAGGAGATGGTGCTGTTGAAGATGTTGATGGAGATTGCCCTCCCCAAGATGGGAGAGTTGTTGGTGATGATGATGACGATGATTTCCCCCTCCGGGAGGGAAGTTCCCCCGGCGGAATTGCTCCACCGGAGGGCAAAAGTGCTCCTGCCCAAGTTCCGCCTTGAGACGGCGGCGCTTCCTTCCGAAAGTCCTCCTCCTCTTATTTTTTTTTCTAGGTCAAAATGACTTATATACAAGAAGAGGGGCACCAGAGGTGGGCCGAGGAGGGCACAACCCACCAGGGCGCGCCTGGGGGCCCTCGTGCGCCTAGGTGGTTTGTGCCCACCTGGTGGGCCCCCTCTGGTAGTTATTTGCTCCAATAGTTCTTAAATATTCCATAAAAATTCTCCGTGAAGTTTTAGCTCATTTGGAGTTGTGCAGAATAGGTGGCCTGACATAGCTTTTTCAGGTCCAGAATTCCAGCTGCCGGTATTCTCCCTCTTTGTGTGAACCTTGCATATTATGAGAGAAAAGGCATTAGAATTACTCCATAAAGCATTATTATGCATAAAAATAGCATAAATAACAGTAGGAAAACATGATGCAAAATGGACGTATCACGTATCAAGCATCCCCAAGTTTAATTCCTGCTCGTCCTCGAGTAGGTAAATGATAAAAACAAAATTTTTGATGTGGAATGCTACCTAACATATTTATCAATGTAATCTTCTTTATTGTGGCAAGAATATTCAGATCCATAAGATTCAAAAAAAAAGTTTAATATTGACATAAAAACAATAATACTTCAAGCATACTAATAAAGAAATCATGTCTTCTCAAAATAACATGGCCAAAGAAAGTTATCCCTACAAAATCATATAGTCTGGCTATGCTCCGTCTTCATCACACAAAGTATTTCATCATGCACAACCCCGATGACAAGCCAAGCAATTGTTTCATACTTTTGGTGTTCTCAAACTTTTTCAACTTTCACGCAATACATGAGCGTGAGCCATGGATATAGCACTATAGGTGGAATAGAATATGGTGGTTGTGGAGAAGACAAAAAGAAGGAGAAAGTCTCACATCAACTAGGAAAATTAATGGGCTATGGAGATGCCCATCAATTGATATTGATGCAAGTGAGTAGGGATTGGCATGCAACGGATGCACTAGAGCTACAAGTGTATGAAAGCTCAAAAAGAAACTAAGTGGGTGTGCATCCAACTTGCTTGCTCACGAAGACCTAGGGCAATTTGAGGAAGCCCACCATTGGAATATACAAGCCAAGTTCTTATAATGAAAAATTCCCACTAGTATATGAAAGTGACAAAATAAGAGGCTCTCTATCATGAAGATCATGGAGACTTATCCCAACTTGTGAGGGAATCATAGCTTCCATCATCCTTTCCTCACATGGGACAATGCCCTAATAATGATGATCATCAAACTTTTGTTTACTTACAACTCAAGAATTACAACTCGATACTAGAACAAAATATGACTATATGAATGCCTCCGATGGTGTACCGGGATGTGCAATGATCAAGAGTGACATGTATAAAAAAAATATGAACAGTGGCCTTGCCACAAATACTATGCCAACTACATGATCATGCAAAGCAATATGACAATGATGTTGCGTGTCATAATAAAACGGAACGGTGGAAGTTGCATCGCAATATATCACGGAATGGCTATGGAAATGGCATAATAGGTAGGTATGGTGGTTGTTTTTAGGAAGGATATATGGTGGGTTTAATGCACCGGTGAAAGTTGCGCGGTACTAGAGAGGCTAGCAATGGTGGAAGGGTGAGAGTGTGTATAATCCATGGACCTCAACATTAATCATAAAGAACTCACATACTTATTGCAAAAATGTATTAGCCATCAAAACAAAGTACTACACACATGCTCCTAGGGGGATAGATTGGTAGGAAAAGACCATCGCTCGTCCCCAACAGCCACTCATAAGGAAGACAATCAAAAAATAAATCATCCTCCGACTTCATAACATAACTGTCCACCATACGTGCATGCTACGGGAATCACAAAATTTAACACAAGTATTTCTACCAATCCACAATTACTCACTAGCATGACTCTAATATCACCATCTTCATATCTCAAAACAAATGCAAGGAATCAAACTTCACACCTTATTCAATGCTCTTTATATGAAAGTTTTTATTATATCCCTCTTGGATGCCCATCATACTAGGACTAAATTCATAACCTAAGCAAATTACCATGCTGTTTAAAGACTCTCAAAATAATATAAGTGAAGCATGAGAGTTTATCAAATTCTATAAAATAAAGCCACCGCCATGCTCTAAAAAGATATAAGTGAAGCACTAGAGCAAACTGCCTAGCTCAAAAGATATAAGTGAAGCACATAGAGTATTCTAATAAATTCATGATTAATGCGTGTCCCTCTCTAAAGGTGTGTATAGCAAGGATGATTGTGGCAAACTAAAAAGCAAAGACTCATATCATACAAGACGCTCCAAGCAAAACACATATCATGTGGTGAATAAAAATATAGCCTCAAGTAAATTTACCAATGGGTTGAAGACAAAACAGGGGATGCCATCCGGGGCATCCCCAATCTTAGATGTTTGGTTGTCCTTGAATATTACCTTGGGGGGCCTTGGGCATCCCCAAGCTTAGGCTCTTGCCACTCCTTATTCCATAGTCCATCAAATCTTTACCCAAAACTTGAAAACTTCACAACACAAAACTCAACAGAAAACTCATAAGATCCATTAGTATAATAAAATAAATCACCACTTTAGGTACGGTTGTGAACTCATTATTAATTTATATTGGTGTTATATCTACTTATTCCAACTTCTCCATGGTTCATACCCCCCGATACTACCCATATATTCATCAAAATAAGCAAACAACACATAGAAAATAGAATCTGTCAAAAATAGAATAGTCTGTAGTAACCAGAATATTAATCATACTTATGTAACTCCAACAATTATGAAAAATTAGGACAATAGAGGAAATTCATATATCAATATTGTGAAAAACTTCAGAATTTTTCCACGCTCCAGTGAATTTAAACAATTCTGTTACTGGACGCAAAAGTTTCTGTTTTTCATCAAAACCAAATCAACGATATACCAAAGCATCCCAAAGGTCTCGCTTGGCTCAAACACTAATTAAAACACAATTACTATAGCCTAAAAATGTGTATTCTCATAAAAAAGAAAATAAAAATATTGGGTTGTCTCCCAACAAGCGCTTTTCTTTAAAGCCTTTTAGCTAGGCGTTGATAATCTTAATGATGCTCACATGAAAGATAGCAATGAAACACGAAGAGAGCATCATGTAGCATGTGAAAAACAAGTTTAAGTCTAACATACTTCCTATGCATAGGCATTTTGTAAGCAAACAAATTATCAAGACAAGCAAAAACTAGCATATGCAAGGAAGAAGAAAGAAACAATAGCAATCTCAACATAACGAGAGATAATTTAGTAACATGAAAATTTCTATAACCATATTTTCCTCTCTCATAATAATTACATGTAGGATCATAATCAAATTCAACAATATAGCTATCACATAAAATTTTCTCTTCATGATCCACATGCATGCAAAGTTCACACTCTTCCAAAATAGTGGGATTAACATAAAATAAAGTCATTACTTCTCCAAGCCCACTTTTATCAAAAATTTCATAAGATTGATAATTCTCCAAAGTAGTGGGATCATTATTACCTAGAGTTGACACTCTTCCAAACCCACTTTCAATATTATTGCAAACATATTTATCATGAGTCTTAAATAAATTCTCAAGATCATAAGAAGAATCACCCCAATCATGATCATTACAATAAGTAGTGGTCATAGCAAAACTAGCATCCCCAAGCTTAGGGTTTTGCATATTGTTAGCACAATTGACATTAATAGAATTTATAATAACACCATTGCAATCATGCTTTTCATTCAAGGAGCTATCATGAATCACTTCATAAATTTCTTCACAATTTTCAGATTCATGAATTTCAAGCAAAACTTCATAAAGATAATCTAGTGCACGCAACTCACTAGTGATTGGTTCATCATAATTGGATCTCTCAAAAAGATTAGCAAGTGGATGAGGATCCATAAACTTTTTGCTTTCTAATTTTCAAAAAATACACAACTATTCCAAGCGAACAAGCAAACAAACCAAGTAAGACATAAAAGGCAAACAAAAAGAAGGCAAATAAAAAGGCAAATATTTTTGTATTTTTTCTGAAAATGTTTTAGAAGTGGGGGGAGGAAAACGAGAGGCAAATGGCAAATAATGTAAGTGCAAGAGATGAGAGTTTATGATGGGTACTTGGTAGGCTTGATGTAGAACCTCCCCAGCAACGGAGCCAGAAATTCTTCCTGCTACTTCTTGAGCTTGTGTTGATTTTTCCCTTGAAGAGGAAAGGGTGATGCAACGAAGTAGAGATAAGTATTTCCCTCAGTTAAGAACCAAGGTATCAATCCAGTAGGAGGCACTGATACGTCTCCATCATATCTACTTTTCCAAACTCTTTTGCCCTTGTTTTGGACTCTAATTTGCATGATTTGAATGGAACTAACCCGGACTGACGCTGTTTTCAGTAGAATTGCCATGGTGTTATTTTTGTGCAGAAATAAAAGTTCTTGGATTGACCTGAAAATTTACGGAGAATATTTTTGGAATATATAAAAAATACTGGCGCAAGAATTATCCAGAGGGGGCCACCCAGAGGCCACAAGCCCGGTGGGCGCGCCCTGCAGGCTTGTGGGCCCCCTGGACCTCCTCCGACCTCAACTCCAACTCTATATAACCCTATTCGAGGAGAAAAAAAATCGGAGAGAAGGATTCATCGCGTTTTACGATACGGAGCCGCCGCCACCTCCTGTTCTTCATCGGGAGGGCAGATCTGGAGTCCGTTCGGGGCTCCGGAGAGGGGGATTCATCGCCATCATCATCACCAACCTTCCTCCATCACCAATTTCATGATGCTCACCGCCGGGAGTGAGTAATTCCATCGTAGGCTTGCTGGACGGTGATGGGTTGGATGAGATTTATCATGTAATCGAGTTAGTTTTGTTAGGGTTTGATCCCTAGTATCCACTATTTTCTGAGGTTGATGTTGCTATGACTTTGCTATGCTTAATGCTTGTCACTAGGGCCCGAGTGCCATGATTTCAGATCTGAACCTATTATGTTTCCATGAATATATTTGTGTTCTTGATCCTATCTTGCAAGTTGTAGACACCTATTACGTGTTATGATCCGCATACCCCAAGGTGACAATAATTGGGATTCTTTCCGGTGATTACCATAGTTTGAGGAGTTCATGTATTCACTAAGTGCTAATGCTTTGTTCCAGTTCTATATTAAAAGGAGGCCTTAATATCCCTTAGTTTCCATTAGAACCCCGCTGCCATGGGAGGGTAGGACAAAAGATGTCATGCAAGTTCTTTTCCATAAGCATGTATGACTATATATGGAATACATGCCTACATTATATTGATGAATTGGAGCTAGTTCTGTGTCGCCCTAGGTTATAATTGTTGCATGATGAATGCCATCCAACATAATTATCCATCATTGATCAGATGCCTACGAGCTTTTCACATATTGATCTTTGCTAAGTTACTTTGTTGTTGCTACTGTTACAATCACTACAAAACTGCTACTGTTACTTTTGTCACCGTTATCGTTATTTCCATACTACTTTGCTACTAAAAACTTTGCTGTAGATATTAAGTCTTTCAGGTGTGGTTGAATTGACAACTCAGCTGCTAATACTCGTGAATATTCTTTGGCTCCCCTTGTGTCGAACCAATAAATTAGGGTTGAATACTCTACCCTCGAAAACTGTTGCGATCCCCGATACTTGTGGGTTATCAAGACCTTTTTCTGGCGCCTTTGCCGGGGATCGAACCCGGGTCACTTGGGATTTATATCTGTTGATCACTATGAGGTATCTGAAAGATACCAGAACCAAGATTTTTCCCTCTACTACGAGGGGAGGTAAGGAACTGCCATCTAGCTCTGCACTTGATTCACCTTCTATTTTGAGCAAGCTTGCGACACCACCACCTGCTATTAATTCTGATATGTCGCAAGTAATTGATGATGCTACTTCTGCTATGTATGATGATACTACTGTTTTGCTTGATAATACTATGCCACTGGGTGAATTTCTTGATGAACAACTTGCTAGAGCTAAAGATATTGAGAATGCTGAAACTGATGATATTTCTGAAACTGATGAAATTATTGAAACTGGATACTTTGAAACACCTGCTAGACCAAGCTCTCCTAGATATGAATTGCCTGATACCTGAGGGTTATGTTATGGATGGAGAGGTAGCTAGGGACTTTCTTGCTTGTAAGGATAGAGATGATCTTAAGAAATTACTATGCAAGTGGAAAGAAAAATCTTTGAATGCTAGAATGCAATTTGATCCTAAGTTTGCTACTTCACCTATATTTGTTACTGATAAGGATTATGAATTCTCTGTCGATCCTGAGTTAATTACTTTGGTTGAATATGATCCTTTCCATGGTTATGAATCTGAAACTGTTGTGGCACATCTTACTAAACTAAATGATATTGCCACCCTATTTGCTCATGAGGAAAAAATTCGCTATTACTATATTCTTAAGTTATTTCCTTTCTCGTTAAAGGGTGATGCTAAGATATGGTTTAATTCTCTTGCTCCTGGTTGTGTGCGTAGTCCCCAGGATATGATATATTACTTCTCTGAAAAATATTTTGCTGCTCATAAGAAACAAGCTGCTTTACAGGAAATATTTAACTTTGTGCAAATTGAAGAAGAGAGTCTCCCACAAGCTTGGGGGAGGCTTCTCCAATTACTTAATGCTTTGCCTGATCATCCTCTCAAGAAAAATAAAATACTTGATATCTTTTATAATGGACTAACCGATGCTTCTAGGGACCACCTAGATAGTTGTGCTGGTTGTGTTTTCAGGGAACGAACTGTTGAACAAGCTGAAGTACTATTGAATAACATATTGAGTAATGATAATGATTGGACTCTTCCTGAACCACCTCCTAAGCCAACTCCGAAGAAAACAGGTATTCTATTTCTCAGTCCTGAAGATATGCAAGAGGCAAAGAAATCTATGAAAGAAAAAGGTATTAAAGCTGAAGATGTTAAGAACCTACCACCTATAGAAGAAATACATGGTCTTAATACTCCGACACAGGTAGTAGAGGTAAATTCTCTCTATAGATTTTATGAGGGTGATATTCCTTATAATAAGTCTCTAGTCAATGCTTGGATGAATTTGATAACTTTATTGTTAAACAAGAAAACTTCAATGCATATGTTAGTAGACAATTGAAACGTAATGCTTATATGCTTGGGTGACTACATGTGTAGAACTGTTAATGATCTCAAAATTATTAATAAACATGCTTCCATGGTAAAAACTCAAGTAGAACAAGTTCTCAAGGCACAAAATGATTTGTTGAATGAAATGAATAATAAGGTGAATGATAATGTTGTTAGAGTTATGACTAGAGGTGGTAAAATGACTCAGGAACCTTTGTATCCTGAGGGCCATCCTAAGAGAATTGAACAAGATTCTCAGAGAATTAATACAGATGCACCTAGTCCTTCAAAGAGGAAAAAGAAAACTGATAGGACTTTGCATGCTTCTAATGAAGCTGTTGTAGACACACCTGAGAATCCAAATGATATTTCTGTTTCTGATGCTGAGACACAATCTAGTGATGAACATGAACCTAGTGATAATGTTAATGATGATGTTCATGTTGATGCTCAACCTAGCAATGATAATGATGTGGAGATAGAACCTGCTGTTGATCTTGATAACCCATGACCTAAGAATAAAAGATATGATAAGAGTGAATTTGTTGCTAGGAAACATGGTAAAGAGAGAGAACCATGGGTCCAAAAACCCATGCCCTTTCCTCCCAAACCATCCAAGAAAAAGGATGATGAGGACTTTGAGCACTTTGTTGAAATGCTTAGACCTGTCTTTTTGCATATGCGTTTGACTGATATTCTGAAAATGTCTCCTTATGCTAAGTATATGAAAGATATTGTTACAAATAAAACAAAGATACCGGAAGCTGAAATTTCCACCATGCTTGCTAATTATACATTTAAGGGTGGAGTACCAAAGAAACTAGGAGATCCTGGAATACCAACTATACCATGCTCCATTAAAAGAAATTATGTTAAAACTGCTTTATGTGATCTTGGAGCCGGTGTTAGTGTTATGCCTTTCTCTTTATATCATAGACTTGATTTGAATAAGTTGACACCAACTGAAATCTCTTTGCAAATGGCTGATAAATCAACTGCAGTACCCATCGGTATTTGTGAGGATGTGCCTGTCGTAGTTGCAAATGTTACTATTTTAACAGACTTTGTTATTCTTGATATACCCGAGGACGATAGGACGATAGTATGTCGATCATCCTTGGCAGACCCTTCTTGAATACTGCAGGGGCTGTCATTGATTGCAACAAGGGCAATGTCACTTTTCATGTTAATGGTAATGAGCATACGGTACACTTTCCAAAGAAACAACCTCAAGTGAATAGTATCAACTCTATTGGAAAAATTTCAACAATTACTATTAGAGGTTTTGAGTTTCCTCTCCCTACTGCCAAAAAGAAATATGATATTCTTATTGTTGGGGACATGCATATCCCCGTTGAGGTAACCTAGTGTTATTCGAAGATTCTCCGGTTTCATGTCACTCGGAAGAAGTTTGTTAATAAGACTTGATCAACCTTGTTAATGGATTCCTTTTGATGGGCATGAGATGGATGAATTTAGTAAACACAACTCTCTGTACCCTCTCTTTACTTTCTGTTATTTAGAATAAATTAAGCAAAAAACACTGTTATTTCTCTGTTTTCTGAATTTTTCGTGCAATAAAAAAATGACCAGAAAATAAAAGTTCTCCAAATGCCCTGAAAATTTAGTATGATTTTTTCCACAATATTTTAGAATTTCTGGCACTAAAAACACATCAGGGGGGGTGCACCAGTGGGCCACAAGCCCACAGGGCGCGCCCACCCCCCTGGGTGCGCCTACAGGGCTTGTGGGTCCCCCTCACTTATTCCAGCACCCATCCACTTCGTCTTCCTCTAGAAAAAAACCCACCATAGCTCAAACCCGTGTTCTAGCTCATTTTGCTACCATTTTTTATCTCCTTGCTCAAAGCTCCATTCGCAAAACTGTTTTGGGGGATTGTTCTTCGGTATGTGACTCCTCCAATGGTCCAATTAGTTTTCGTTCTAGTGCTTTATATATTGCAAATTTTTGCTGCTGTGGTGACCTTGTTCTTGAGCTTGCATGTCAAATTTATATGGTCCAAAGTAGTTTTGTTGCATGTTATAGCCTCTAGACACTTGTGGGAGTAGTTGCTATCAATCTTGTTGAGTTTTGCTCACTTTTATTTTGAGTCACTAAAAATTTCAGAAATTTTTCAGAGGGAGAAAATGTTGAGGAAAGTGTTCCAAGGTGGTTCCTCAAAGAAGAAGGCTCCAAGGCTCGCGATACGTGAGCCAGATCTCAAACCACCGAGGGATGCTCCAGTGCAACCTTGCGAATGGTCATCAGATAATTTCATGAACGGTGTCGGTTTCAAGGATGAGTTCTATGTATATGTGCATAACGCCGAGCTGACAGACTTCGTGTCAGATAAGTGTTTGCAGTATTAGAACCTCACTGATTCCTTTGTGCGAAGATTTAAGTATTCAGTCCATCACAATACTTATTCTGTTTTGTTTGATCTTTGATAAATCATTTACCATGGACCTAGAAGATTTTAATGAAGCATGTAAAATTCCACAATGGGGCAGCTATGCTGAACCTCGTAAATCTGATTGTTCTGAGTTCCTTGATAGCATTACTGTAGGAGAAACCAGAACCATAACACAAGCCACTATAGGGAGCATTCACTTTCCTGCATTACATTACTTTGCTCTCTTCATAGGTAGATGCATTAATGGTAAACATGATCATAGCCACCTTTGCGCCCCCGATCTCATTGTTCTTAAGAGCGCAGTAATGAATGATAAAAGATTTAATTTGGGGGCTATCATTGCACGTTGACTGCATAATAATGCTAAGGATGGAGACTTCTTTGGTGGAATTTATGCTACCCGCTTAGCTAATTATCTTGGGGTACCCATAAGAGAAAATGACATTGAGTTACCACCTGCTTTCCTTGATTATAATGCTATGGTACGCTACCAGTTTCTTGAGAGGAACGATCAGTCCCTCCTGTACCGACTAATCTTTGACAGGGAGTGCATCTTCCGTATTATGCTTCCTGCTCCTGCCTTCTTTGACTTTCAGGTAAAATGAAGATACTTCATAATCAGAGAGGAGGCGGACGAGTACGAGAGAGCAGGGGAGGCCGCTCGCCTCCACGAGGCAGCCCTCCAAGCGGTAGCTGCCGCTTCTCAGTACAACCCCAGCTATGATTTTGGATATCCGCCAGGCCAGCCGTGGCCTAGACCAACTTAGGCCAAAAGCCTAAGCTTGGGGAGTACGTATTTCTCACCGACATTACATTCATGCTCACACACTCATTTCAGTTGTCGGTCTTCATACTTTTTCATTGTATTATCCATGCTAGTTTATTTCTTTTTCTCGCTTTCTTCTTGTGTGTTTGAAAAACTTTGAGAAAATCCAAAAAAATTAGTTCTTGCTTCTTTTTAGCTTTTCTTTCTAGTTTAATTTAGTTGTAGTATTAAAAGAAAACCCAAAAAGATTTCTCGTTCTTATTTTGCTTGTTGGGAGCTCTCCCGTGTAAATAGTTTTTCTCGTTCTTTTTTTACTTTCTTCAGAGAAACAAAAATCCAAAAATATTTCAGTGTGTTTCTTTGAAATTCTTTTCCTTTTCTTTGGGTCATAAGGAGAAGACCACGATGAAAATGTTGAGTGGCTCTCATACGCATTATTGTTGATCTAACAGAGAGCCCATATTACCTTGTCTTCTCCTTTGAATAAATGTTTGTAGATTCCAGCTTAGTCTAATGCACATGCACTCTTATTATTATTCACACCGTTCGGTCATGCAAGTGAAAGGCAATAATGACGATATATGATGAAATGATTGAGATGGAGAAAAGTTGGTACGAACTCGACCTATTTTGTTTTTGTAAATATGAGTAGCTCATCGTTCTTGATTCAGCCCATTATGAATGAAACATGTTTGCAATGACAATTAGAGATTATAGTTACTCATGCCATGCTTAATTAGCTAGGAGTGAATAATGTTTTGTCTTGTGTGCCAACATGCAATTTAAAATGGTTATGATGTAGTATGATAGGATGGTATCCTCCTTTGAATGATTCAAGTGGCTTGACTTGGCACATGTTCATGCATGTAGTTGAATCAAAATCAACATAGCCTCCATGATATTTATGTTCATGGTGATTTATATCCTACTCATGCTTGCACTCAATGTTGGTTAATCTCAATGCATGTTTATGACCGTTGTCGCTCTCTAGTTGGTTGCTCCTAAATCTTTTGCTAGCCTTCACTTGTACTAAGCGGGAATATTGCTTGTGCATCCACTTCCTCAAACCCAAAGTTGTTCCGTATGAGTCCACCATATCTACCTATATGCGGTATTTACCTGCCGTTCCAAGTAAATTTGCATGTGCCAAACTCTAAACCTTCAAATAATAATATGTTTTGTATGCCCGAATCGCTCATGTAGTGACTGGGGGCTATCAGTATCTTCCATGCTAGGCGGGTTATTCTCACGATGAGTGTTTATTCACTTGTCATTCATGAGAAAGTGGCTGATAATCGGGATGCCCAGTTCCATGCTCGAAATCAAATCAAAATATAATCATAAAACAAAACTCCCCCAGGACTGTTGTTGGTATGGACGGTACCCGTGGATTCGGCTAGCCATGGAGTGTGATTGTTGGTGGAGGGGGAGTAAAAACTTTACCATTCTGTTTGGGAACCGCCTATAATGTATCTAGCATGGAAGATAGCGAGATCTCTTGGTTGTTATGTTGACAATGAAAGCATACCGCTCAGAATTATATTCATCTCTGTTTTAAAAGCTCTGAGCTCTCGCACCTCTGCAAATCCCTGCTTCCCTCTGCGAAGGGCCTATCTATTTACTTTTATTGTTGAGTCATCATCCTCTTATAAAAAGCACCAGCTAGAGAGCACCACTGTCATTTGTATGCTTTGTTATTAATTGATATTGAGTATGAGTGTGATTGGATCTCTTTTGCCATGAATTACAATGTCTAGTCAGTCCTTAATCTTCAGGGGTGCTCTGCATTTATGTTTTGCGGTCTCAGAAAGGGCTAGCGAGATACCATTTTGTCATATTGTATCATGATTGTTTTGAAAAAAGTGTAGTCATCCGAGATTTATTATTATTGCTCGCTAGTTGATTATGCTATTGATATGAGTAAATGTTAGACCTAAATGTTATTATGAATATGGTTAGTTCATAATCTTTGCTGAAAACCTGAATGCTGGCTATACATATTTGCAACAACAAGATCAAACAGAGTTTGTAAAAGTATTTTCTTTGTCACTTTTAGTTTGTCAACTGAATTGCTTGAGGACAAGAAATGGGTTAAGCTTGGGGGAGTTGATACGTCTCCATCGTATCTACTTTTCCAAACTCTTTTGCCCTTGTTTTGGACTCTAATTTGCATGATTTGAATGGAACTAACCCGGACTGACGCTGTTTTCAGCAGAATTGCCATGGTGTTATTTTTGTGCAGAAATAAAAGTTCTCGGATTGACCTGAAAATTTATGGAGAATATTTTTGGAATATAAAAAATACTGGCGCAAGAATTATCTAGAGGGGGGCCACCTAGAGGCCACAAGCCCTGGGGGCGCGCCCACCCCCCTGGGGTGCGCCCTGCAGGCTTGTGGGCCCCCTGGACCTCCTCCGACCTCAACTCCAACTCTATATAACCCTATTCGGGGAGAAAAAAATCGGAGAGAAGGATTCATTGCGTTTTACGATATGGAGCCACCGCCACCTCCTGTTCTTCATCGGGAGGGCAGATCTGGAGTCCGTTCGGGGCTCCGGAGAGGGGGATTCATCGCCATCATCATCACCAACCTTCCTCCATCACCAATTTCATGATGCTCACTGCCGGGAGTGAGTAATTCCATCGTAGGCTTGCTGGACGGTGATGGGTTGGATGAGATTTATCATGTAATCGAGTTAGTTTTGTTAGGGTTTGATCCCTAGTATCCACTATGTTCTGAGATTGATGTTGCTATGACTTTGCTATGCTTAATGCTTGTCAATAGGGACCGAGTGCCATGATTTTAGATCTGAACCTATTATGTTTCCATGAATATATTTGTGTTCTTGATCCTATCTTGCAACTTGTAGACACCTATTACGTGTTATGATCCGCATACCCCAAGGTGACAATAATTGGGATTCTTTCCGATGATTACCGTAGTTTGAGGAGTTCATGTATTCACTAAGTGCTAATGCTTTGTTCCGGTTCTCTATTAAAGGAGGCCTTAATATCCCTTAGTTTCCATTAGGACACCGCTGCCATGGGAGGGTAGGACAAAAGATGTCATGCAAGTTCTTTTCCATAAACACGTATGACTATATACGGAATACATGCCTACATTATATTGATGAATTGGAGCTAGTTTTGTGTCACCCTAGGTTATAACTGTTGCGTGATGAATGCCATCCGACATAATTATCCATCACTGATCCGATGCCTACGAGCTTTTCACATATTGATCTTTGCTAAGTTACTTTGTTGTTGCTACTGTTACAATCACTACAAAACTGCTATTGTTACTTTTGTCACCGTTGTCGTTATTTCCATACTACTTTGCTACTAAAAACTTTGTTGCAGATATTAAGTCTTTTAGGTGTGGTTGAATTGACAACTCAGCTGCTAATACTCGTGAATATTCTTTGGCTCCCCTTGTGTCAAATCAATAAATTAGGGTTGAATATTCTACCCTCGAAAACTGTTGCAATCCCCTATACTTGTGGGTTATCAGGTACAAGCAAGTCTCCAATCTATGCACCTGCACAAACTAACAAACACTTGCACACAATGCGAAAAAGGGTTTGTCAATCCCTTCACGGTCACGAACAAGAGTGAGATCTAATAGAGATGGGTATAAAAGATAAATAAAAGAGCAAACTAAAGTAAATATAAATAATTGCAGCAAGGTATTTTTGGGTTTTTGGTTTATAGATCTGAAAATATATGATGGAAAATAGACCCGGGGGCCATAGGTTTCACTAGAGGCTTCTCTCTTGAAACAAAACATATGGTGGGTAAACAAATTACTGTTGAGCAATTGATAGAAAAGCGCAAAGTTATAACGATATCTAAGGCAATGATCATGAATATAGGCATCACGTCCGTGACAAGTAGACCAAAACGATTCTGCATCTACTATTATTACTCCACACATTGACCGACTCCTGCCTGCATCTAGAGTATTAAGTTCATAAGAACAAAGCAATGCTTTAAGTAAGATGACATGATGTAGAGGGATAAACTCAAGCAATATGATATAAACCCCATATTTTTATCCTCGATGGCAACAATACAATACGTGCCTCGCTACCCCTTCTGTCACTGGGTGAGGACACCGCAAGATTGAACCCAAAACTAAGCACCTCTCCCATTGCAAGAAAAACCAATCTAGTTGGCCAAACCAAACCGATAGTTCGAAGAGAAATACAAAGATATCTTAATCATGCATAAAAGAGTTCAGAGAAGACTCAAATAATATTCATAGATAATCTGATCATAAATCCACAATTCATCGGATCTCAACAAACACACCGCAAAATAAGATTACAACGGATAGAACTCCAAGAACATCGAGGAGAACATGGTATTGAAGATCAAAGAGAGAGAAGAAGCCATCTTGCTACTAGCTATGGACCCGTAGGTCTGTGGTAAACTAATCACGCATCATCGGAAGGGCAGCAAGGTTGATGTAGAGGCCCTCCATGATCGAATCCCCCTTTGGTAGGGTGCCGGAAAAAGCCCCAAGATGGGATCTCATAGGAACAGAGGCTTGCGGCGGCAGAAAAGTATTTTGGTGGACGCTTCTGATGTTTGGGGAATATTTCTGAATTTATAGAGGTGGAATTAGGGTTGGAGGACACCCGAGGGGCCCACAAGCCCTCAGGGCCCACCTGGGGCGCGCCCTAGAGGCTTGTGGACTCCTCGGGACTCTTCTAGCCCTCTCTCCAAGTCACGTGGGTGTATTCTGGTCCAAGAAAAATCATCGTAAAGTTTTATTCCGTTTGGACTCCTTTTGATATTCCTTTTCTATAAAAGTCAAAAACAAGGAAAAACCAGAAACTGGCACTGGGCTCTAGGTTAATAGGTTAGTCCCAAAAATAATATAAAATAGCATATTAATGCATATAAAAATTCCAAAACAGATAATATAATAGCATGGAACTATAAAAAATTATAGATACATTGGAGACGTATCAATCTGCTGTAAGGAAAGTCCCTCTGTCAAAGGCAGACAAAGCCTCAGCTCCCAAAGAGACCATGACATTCACACTTGAGGAGCCAAGTGATGCAGAGGCTACCACAGCAAAGAAGAAGAAGAGGGTGAGGAAGACAATTGCTTGAGTTATAGGCAGACCCTCCATGATGATTGATGATGAGGAGGAGGAGGAGGAACCTACTGCAGACGCACCTCCAGCAAAGACTCAAAAGCTCATGTCAGATGCTATGAAGTCTGCTCCTCCCTCCAAGCCCAAGTCCAAGCCCAAAGCACCAGCTCCTAAGAGGTCAACCTGAAACATCTCTGCTGCTGAGAAGAACAAGGCCCCAGTGCCTGAGGTTGAGATGGATGATGGGCCACTAGTGCTCAGGAAGCTAAAGCCCAAGATCCCAGACCATGACAATGCTCATCTAGTAGCCAAGAACATGATGCTCAGGAAAGACAAAGGTCTGCGTGAGTGGAGGAAGATTGATCCATATTCTGTCAGGAGGAGGACCGCTTGTGACTATCGCTTTGACACCACAGAGCAATAGGATTTCTATGAGACTGTACTGCTTGATAAGAAGCCCATAGTCAGTGACATGAAGTGGGTGGACTGGAAATACATTGATGCCAATGAAGACTATTTCCCCCATGTTAATGAGAGTTTCAAGCTTGCAGGAGTGGATTCCTTTGTTGTTCAGAAGCTCACCAAGTGGAATGACGAGATGATCATGCAATTCTACTCCACAGTTCATTTCTATCCAGATGGGAGGATTGCATGGATGACTGAGGGTTCCAAGTACCAGTCAATTATCTCTGAGTGGGCTGAACTTCTTGGTGCTCCCGAGGAAGAAGAAAATGACATTGTTGTGTACGGGAAGCCCAGGATGGACCACAACTCTATGGCGAACATGTACAAGGAAATCCCCTCTAAGGATGTTGAGAGTCATAAGTTTGACTCTGTAAAGCATTTGCTTGCTGGTTTGGCCACCACAAATACTATCTTGAGGCGTGCTCTTTTGCCCAAGTCCAAAGATGAAAAGATGATCCGTGGCCACTCCATCAACTTGCTACATCTGTTTGACACCCCTCGGAAGTTCAAAGTCATGATTTTGATAGTAGAGACAATCAAAAGGACAGCTGCTGATCAGAAGAGATCTTGTGGATATGCTCCACACATTCAGATGCTCATCAACTCCAAGTTTGGAATGAGCACTTATCTACTTGATCCTGAGCACCTTCCACTTCAGCCTGAGTTTGAAGATAATGTGGTGGTGATGGATGCTTCACACCCTACATCTGTTGAGGCTCAAGAGAAGATCTAGGCAGCTGCTGCAGCAAGAGCGGCTCAAGAGGCCATAGCACCCAATGCTCCCATAGCCAACCTCAAGTCCAAGAATGACCAGATGACATATCTGTTAGAGGCAACCCTGAGGATTGAGAAGAGTCTGGCCAAAATTTCCAAGAACCAGGAGAGCCTAGAGCGGATAGTCGAGACTAAGGTTCATGATCTTGATGTAAAGATCACAGACGTTCAGACTATTGTGGAGAAGCTCGGAGATGATGTAGAGGCAGCCAGAGCCGCTGCAGAGGACAGTGGAGATGAGCGACCTGCCACTGAGAGGTTTCAGATAGTGCCTAGGGTACGCAGATCTTTAGCCGTGCCAGTTGCAGATACGAGGACCACTCACTCTGCACTTGCTGCTACTGCTCTAGTGCCACCTCCAGTATCTACTTCACCAGCCCAGCAGACATCAGCTGAAGCATTTGCGGACGCACTCATCTCAACGCCATCTACACACACTGGAGCCACTAGCCAGAAGTCACCTTCAGGAGCTCCCGAGGATCGTGCATAAAGAGACACATCGCTCTATACCTTTTCGAACTTTTTGGTACTTGTTGCCAAAGGGGGAGAAATTGTATAGATCATTAGACTTTGAGAGAGAGTGTCTCGCTTTTGCTCATTGGTTTTTCTTGAGTTCTTGCTACTTTTTCCGTTTGATTTGTGCTACTTTGGTTGTTATGCTTGAGAGATACTACGTTTGTCTTGTGTGATTGATCATACTATGCTTCATGTGTGCTTAATGCTTGTCTCTATCATTATTTGTGTATGATCATTCACTTATGTTTTTGGTGATGCGTGCTTATTACTTCACTCATATCATTTTGTGCGCTCCACCAAGATGTATGTGACATGGAAGAGTGGCCCATGATCCTAATCAATTGTGCATTTGCATTCAAACATAAATTTTTAATAATGCACGAATTTAGGGGGAGCTCTTGCTTATCACATACTTCTCAAAGCGACGATGTATTTCATTCATTTAATCATTTGTCGAAGCTTTGATCTATATGTTGTCATCAATTACCAAAAAGGGGGAGATTGAAAGTGCAACTAATCCCCGGGTGGTTTTGGTAATTCATAACAACATATATCTCATTGAACTAATGTCCATTCAAGATAAATATTTTAGGATGTTCAATGATTGGCGTGGCATGGAATAGAGATGTGGACCCCTCAAAATGATAAGGACAAGCATTACCAAAAGCTCAAGACTCTACATTTTTGTTTAAGTGATCCAAGATCGCATTGAGTCAATAGGAAAGCCAATACTATTAATGTAGGGTAACGCAGCAGAAAACAAAAAATTTCCGCCCTACGCACCAGCCCAGGACCACTATGGAGACTGCATACAAGGTTTGATCATTTTCGTTACCGACTCGTAGCGCAGCGGAAGTAGAGTCGATGACGATCGGCGGTGCAGATCCCCGCAGCTAGGATTTACAACCTCCCAACCGCGAGGATGTATACCCTCATCTTCCCTTCAGACAGCCCTCCGGGAGGCGGTCGAACAGTCCCCCGGACGATGTCGCGGACAGCCCTTCGGGAGGACCTTCGAAACTCGAATGGTCACTCGGACAGCCCTTCGGGAGGACTCACAGAACTCGGACCGTCACTTGGACAGCCCTTCGGGAGGCACTCTCGAACAGCCCCTCGGGCACTAAGATCGAAACTACGACCTCTCTACAGAGTTGCACACATACGGTGTCACCTATCCGGCAGGGCTTCGCCGTCCAGAACTAGTTCCTGCCGGAACCCAGACAGCCTTTCAGCTCTACGAAACTCTTTTCGTGGGAGGGAGAGAGAAGCCAGATAACATCTTGGCATGTGTATGAGAGCAAGGGATGAGTGTGGAGGGCTGCCCCTCCACCTCTATTTATAGGAAAGCCAAGGGGTAGGGTAGTTATCCAATAAAACCCAAAGGCATATGAGGGAAGTCCTTCCACAAGGACCTAAAGGAGAAACCAAGGAACAAGAGGGGCTGCAAGGTGGAGCCCCTAGTGTGGCCGGCCACTCCCCCATGAGGGCCCCCCCAAAGGGGGTTCTCATCCATCCACATCACCTTCTAGAAGCCTTTAGCAAAAGCCCTAAAAGGTGGCTTCCAAAAATTATCCAAAAAGCACTTTCACTATTCACGACGACATTTTTCAGCGTCCGTTCGAACTGAAAATATTTATGTGGGCTTAGAACAATTCCAGTACCCACTAAAATAATTTTCAACGCGTTCTGGAACAATTCCAGATTAGTGATTTTCATCTGCGAAAAGCATCTGAAGCGGTTCCGGCAGCTCCGAAACATTTCCGGTTTTTCTTCCAGAAAATTCCCAGAAGTTTCCAGAATGATTCTGGCACCCTCAAGAATTATCAGGCATGTGCCGAAACCAATTTGACTTAATGGTATCCTCTGAAACAACTTTTCAGTTTCACCGGAACTCATCCGGTGACCTCTCTCTGCGGAACTTTTCCGCTGTCCGAAACTTTTCGGTGTCCGAAACTTTTTCGGTGATTTTCTCTCAGACTCCCTGTCTAGTATTCAGCAGATAGATGACCCTTAAGCGTGTGACCCTATAGGTTCGGTGAAGTATAGACATGACACGGAACCCCTTCCGATCAATGATCAACATCGGAGCCGTGGACACCCATATTGACCCCTATACCCACACGAATGAATATTCGAGTGAACCTCCAGTTGCCGTGTGCTATTCCTGTTGCTTCGCGATATGTTACAAATACCTGGGGTGAGACATGTTGGCATTCCCGTGGATCAACAACTTGTCCACTATGCTAGTTACCTCGTTACCGGTATTGTTCTCTTTTCTCGTTACCGTGTTCCGGCATCCCCGTGATCAAATCACAAAGTGTCTGGCCAGACGATGATGGATACCGTAACACCGAGAGGGCCCAGAGATATCTCTCCATCGTCGGAGGAGCAAATCCCAATCTTGAGCTATCAAGTTACTTGACATACTTTCCCATGAACCCGTAAGCCGCCGTAATAGCCACCCATTTACGGATGACGTTTAACAAACCCCAAAGTTCATGAAGCAAGCATGAAGAAACTCGATACTCTCATGGTCTGAGGAATCATGCAAACGTTAACCATCTCTGTGTTATTAACCATTAACTTGTGACGAATGAATCTCATAGCATAACACCAATCGGGTCGATTCAACACAAATGTTCTTCTAACATTGTGCCCTCAAAGTTGATGGCATAGACATGCCCATGATTGGGAAAACATAATCATCATGCAACACTTGAGCTAGTCTTAGAGGCATGACTAGGAATACATTTTACCGTTTATTATTCCACACGTGCACATGGGTTTTCCCCAGAGCCTTTATGGATATACGGGCTCGGGAACCACAGCAGTTATAGCATGGAACATAAACCTAATTATGAACACAGAGATAAATAATAACATTTATTATTGCCTCTAGGGCACATCTCCTACAATTAAAAGGGGATGAGGTGTTGCTTAAATGACCTACTTTCTCAAAGTGCTTAGTGATATTGCTCCAAAACCCTCACCCACTCTCTCTATCCAAATATGTCCAAAACCTAATTTCCAACTCGGCCCCACCGATATTTTCTATCTAGAGCCACCAAGTTCATCTTGAAATAGCCACTACCAAAACCCTAACAATTCGGTCACACCGATACGGATCTCGGTTCCACCGAGATGGCCTTGCTAACTCTCTGTTGCTTGTTGCAATTATTTTGGTTCCACCGAGATGTTGCAATCGGTCTCACCGAGATGGCTTGACTGGTTCTCTGTTGCCTTATTGCTTCACTTCGGTCCCACCGAGATGATGCAATCGGTGCCACCGAGATGTGGTTTTCCCTAAGCCCTAGCACATCAGTCCCACCAAGTTGTTCCTGTCGATCCCACCGAGATTCCCAACATTCATATTTTTGTACAGATCGGTGCCACCGAGTTTTCTGATCGGTGCCACCGATATGGGTCAAAAGTGTGTAACGATTGGATTTTGTGTGGAGGCTATATATACCCCTCCACCCCTTCTTCCTCATTGAGGAGAGCCATCAGAACGTGCCTACACTTCAACCATTCATTTTCTGAGAGAGAATCACCTACTCATGTGTTGAGATCAAGAGATTCCATTCCTACCATTTGAACCTTGATTTCTAGCCTTTCCCAAGTTGCTTTCCACTCAAATCCTTCTTCCACCAGAGCCAAATCTATGAGAGAGAGTTGAGTGTTGGGGATACTATCATTTGAAGCATAAGAGCAAGGAGTTCATCATCAACACACCATCTATTACCTTTTGGAGAGTGGTGTCTCCTAGATTGGTTAGGTGTCACTTGGGAGCCTCCAACATGATGTGGAGTTGAACCAATAAGTTTGTAAGGGCAAGGAGATCGCCTACTTCATGAAGATCTACCCGAGTGAGGCAAGTCCTTCGTGGGCGATGGCCATGGTGGGATAGACAAGGTTGCTTTTTCGTGGACCCTTCATGGGTGGAGCCCTCCATGGACTCGTGCAGTCGTTACCCTTCGTGGGTTGAAGTCTCCATCAACGTGGACGTACGATAGCACCACCTATCGAAACCACGCCAAAAATATTCGTGTCTCCATTGCATTTGCCTTCTCCAAACCCTTCCCTTTACCTTCATATGCATTGTTTTACATTCCGCCGCTATACTCTTAGAATTGCATGTGTATAGGTTGATTGCTTGACTTGTCATAATTGCTAAAATTTGCCCACAACTAAAATTGGGAAAAGGAAAGTTTTTTATTTGGTTAAGTAGTCTAATCACCCCCCCCCCCTCTAGACATACTTTCGACCCTACAATAGTCATGAGAATGGCCATGCATTCTTACTCATACATTGAAAGCCCTCTGTTCTTCGGCCCCAATGGTTTGCTGATGTATGCAATTGGATGGATGTTATGCTGCAATACAACCCCGATCCCATAGACACATGCATTTGTATCCGTTGCAAGGGCTTGGTAAAATCTGGTAATTGCAACACTGGAGATGAGATCAACTTTTGTTTCACTAGCTCAAAAGCTTCATCAGTTGGTGTGGTCCAAAATGAATGGTTGATTTTCTTATGTAAGTTCAACAACGAGCGAGCCATGATGTTGAAATGATGTACACATTTGCGATAATAGACGGCTAGGCCAAGGAAACTACAAACTTCTTTAGTAGAGGAATGTTTGGGTTAGTTGGCTATAGTGCCCACCTTGCTTGTATCAGTGGCCTCCTCACGACTGTCAACAACGTGACCAAGGTAGGCATCAGTTATGACCAAATGAGCATTTGGACTACTTAAATTGTCAATGATCTTTGCCCAGAAGTTCAAGGGTGATTGTTAGATGCTCTTCATGCTCTAGTAAGGAGGGACTGTACACAAAAATGTCATCGAAGAAGATGATGAAACCTGAGTTGGGGCTGAAGGGTTACATTCATTGCGCCCATAAATGTTGTAAGAGCGGTTGTCAATCCGAACGGTGTGACTTTGTATGCCCAGTGTCCTGAGTGTGTTTTGAATGTTGTTTTGCATCCCTCACCTTCTGCCAATCATATCTGGTGATACCCTGCTCGGAGATCGAGTTTGGAAAACTAGCGAACTCCTGTTAGTTCGCCCAAAAGCTCATCTGTCACTAGGACTAGATATTTACTAAAGATAGACATGGAATTCATATGACGATAGTCGATGCAAAGATGCCTTATGCCATATTTCTTCTTGACTAGAAGTGCTGGTGACAGGGATGGACCTGAGCTTCATTGAATGGTACCAGAATCAAGCAATTCTTGTATCTGACATTCTATTTCGCTCTTCAATTCCAGCTTGTATCGATAAGGCTGGAGGTTAACTGGTTGTGCTCCTTGCATCAACACAATTCTGTGATCACAAGCTCTGCCTGGTGCTAATGTCTTGGGTTTATTAAACACTAACTTGAATTGTTCTAGTATACGCAAGATAGCTGGAGAAATTGGATTTTGTTTAGGTGCATCGTATGTCAGAACTGCAAGGTGAATGATGTGGGCCACAACCCCTTGTCGACAGTCATATAACATCTCCTGGGCAAAATAGAAGAACAATTCAGTTGGCCTAAAACACTATCATGCAAAGATGCACTGCCCGTCTAAGTGGGGATGAGCATGTGTTGTTTTCCCATCCACATTCATTAGGTTGTGTTGGTGAAGCCAATCCATACCAAGGATTGCATCATATGCACCATGAGATAATACATGAATATTGGCGTTGAATTCATGGCCTTACAACACCCTATTGCATGCTGAAATGAATTGTGTACAATGTAAAGACAACTCCATCTGCTATTTTGACTCTACATGCTTTAGGTAGTTTCTGAACTCCTTTTAGTTTATTCTCTAGCCATCGATCGAGAAAAGAAGTGGAACTGTCGGAATCAATCAGAACAAGAACTTCATGTCTTTGAAGGAATGCTTGAAGTTGAATTACACCAATGTAATTAAACGTTGAGCGCATTGGTCTAGAGAAATCCTTAATAACTAAGGTAACCCTGTGCGACGGCAAGGGCCTTGGTTGGACAATAGACCCACGATGTAGGTTGCTGATCAGTCGTGATGTTACTTGGATGCATCTACACATTGAGAACCCATCATAACGGTGTCTACCAAGACCATGTTGGAAATCAAGACAAGATTCTAAGCGCACGTATAAGGTTGTAAGTAAACTCCTCATAATTATTGTCGATCGGTCGTGATGTTATTTGGACACCTTCCGATCAATAATTATTAGCGGTATATGGACACCCATAATAATTCCCGCATACCAGCGAAGATCTTTATTGAGGAAACTTCTGTTATTGTATACCATTCCCTGTGTTTCATGATATGTTACAAAATCCGAGGTGAGACTTTTACGGTATCCCCGTGATCAACACTTTGATCACTATATATACCTAGTTTCCTCATTAGTGGCTTGTACTCTAAACTCATTTATGTATTCCGGTGTCCCCGTGACTAACTCCTTAGTCACTATGTCTGGCGAGACGATGATGAACACTGTAATACCAAGTGGGCCCAGAGTGTATCTCTCCAGAATACCACAACATACTTTTTCGGCATACCCGAAAGCTACTTCCATAATTTCCCAGTTACGGTGTGACATTTGGCATCCCCGAAGCAGTCATCCAATATCTGGGTATATGATACTCTCATAGTCTAAGGACGTAAGTAAACGCTAATACTTTCTATGAAAATACCGACAACATATTGATGAAGTGATCTTGCAGTATTTCATAAGTTGGGTCTATCCAACACCATTGTCACCCTAACAACTTTATTACTGTTGCCAGCATCTTTGTTACACTAACAATGCCCATGGTTAGGAAAACATAATCATCAACAATACATGAGCTAGTCTAGAGGCTGGACTAGGGATCTGTTAGGTGTTTATCTTTCCAATAGGTTTTCCCCTGAATCTCACATTCGGGAACCATTTCAATATATAGAACAAAAATATAAAGTTAATTATGAACATGGAAATAGAATAATAACATCTTTATTATTGTCTCTAGCTCATATTTCCAACATATTTCCCCATTAATGGTCCTCGTCGCGTACCTGGTCGTTCTCGTCTCGTTTCTCACTAGAGTGCATCATGCTGGAGCGCGCCGCTGCACTCACATCTTCCTCTCTGCCACCTATCTTCCTTCACACTCACCTCATCCCCTCCATGTCGCACCCCCTTTCTCTTGAATCTATCACTGAATAGAACGTGATGCCCATCGGTATCACGAGAAGGTGTAGTGGTACTATGAAAAGGTCAATGTTGAAACCTAACTTGAAGTTGAATCAACCATCAAGGACGACCACCTTCCCTCGTCAACCGTTGTGTCACCCGTGTGAAGGACGCCATCTCCCACATACAAGACACACGTTGGTACATAGAACACACTGAAGCCCAAGTTGACGCTGCCAAACCATCCCTTTTAGAAATTTCTCATGTTGTCTCAATGAATTTACTTTTTTGCAGTGTCTATGTGATGTTGAACGCAAGGTCTATTGATGAAAATTGCATTGTTTTGTATGTGATACTGTCGATGAAAATGCAATATTTACATATGAAGAAAGGACATAGAGGCTAACAAGTTGGCCCACGGATATAGAGATTGCAGAATGATGAATCTGAGTTTGTGGAGGGCACTCGTAACCGTTTTAGAGGTTGCGAATATGACTGGTCAGCTAGAGTTGCTCTAAGAGCAATTGGTCGGACGACCCCTCCATTCTCACGGAAGATCTCACCTAGCAAAATTAGGAGTCGGACTAAGAGCATCTTCAACAACATACCAAAAGACGCAGTCGTGACCAAAAAATAGTTTTTTTTAACCTTTCAGTGCAAAAAAAAAGGCTTCAACAACGGCCCTATACCTATATGGTGACCATTTTTTTTGGCGCTGACCAAAAAGTTGCTACAGGTGATGTGTGTTTGGGTCACCACTAGCAGCCGACCAAAAATAAAAACGTCGCGGCGGAAACCCAACTGCCACCCAGTGAACTTTCACAACCGCCGCGCCGCCTCACCCCACCTCTGCGTTGACAAATTCCATCCACCGTCCCCCACCGTCGCCAGTCACACGGCCGCGCCTAGCCCCATTGCTAGGGCCATTGTTGTGACCCCCACGATCATTGTCGCGCTTGCGCTACTGCTACCTAATCCCACCGCGCTTCACACCGCCGCCCGCCCAAAGCTCCCCGTTGTCGTCCCCGAGCACCGCACAAGCGTCCTTGAGCTCCCGCAGCCGACCCCGAGCACCATGTCACCATCCCCAAGCTCTCGCCACCGTCCCTGAGCACCACCTTGCGAGATTCCACCGTCATTGCCACCATCTTCGCCGAGCTCCTCCCAACCGTCGGATCTGCCTCCCGGCCTCCCCACCATCGGATCGCCATGTTTCATGTGGTTCTCAATCTTTTGGTCAACAGTTTTTGTATATGCTGGAAACACACAAAAATTCCTAATGTGCAAAAACCTTCAATGGTAAATTTCGCATCGGCTGTGAACATCTCAAGCAGAAATCACGAACGAGGAATTCGGTAAACTACCAGGCTGAACCGTCCAAACGATACCTTTATAGCTGGAAAAAAACTAATGCAATGCTTCAAGTTTCTTTCTCTACATCTTGCTCAAACTGGTGTAAAGGTGGCTGGTCCTAAGCGAGATTGACATGAAGAAAGGGTGAGGAAAGGCTGGACCAAAGCGCCAATAATGCACCCGATTTAGTACTTGTCTCTCCCAAAAAAATAAGATGAGGGTTTCGTGCTACCTGTCCAACAACACACCCAATGATTCAGCCACGACGGTCACGCCGGTTGCGCCCCTGGCTCCCAATGATTTCATCACGACACACCATTGCCATTGCTCCCGCCCGTCTACGAACCCAATCAGCAGCTCATATGATACACGCTGGTTCTGGTTGGAAGCTGTCGCCAGTGAGCACATGCAGTAGGCGTTGATGGTAACATCACATCGTCACATTGCCCCAAGTGAAAACCGTGAGCGTGAATGAACACACGAGTGTTAGAAGGGATCGAGATTGGTGGAATAGTTTGATGCATTGTTTGAACCTCGTGAACAAGATTTACTTGGAGTACAAGACAAGTCAGAATACTTCCTAGTCTATCTCCTATGACAATCATGATACTCAACATCCCCCCACAGTCACAACGGTAGCGATGCAGATAGTTAGACTGGAGAAGAATCCGAAGGCAAGCCGACGGACCCCCCCCCCAGTCGTAATGGGCGATTTATCACGGAAGTCGTGGCTGGAGTGGAAACCGACGAGGTTGCTCAAGCAAGGCGGTAGCCCTTTGTGTCGTTGTCGAGGTAGCCAAGAGCATGGGTGGTGTAGCCGTGGTCGAGGTAGCCGTGCGAATAACATCGTGGTCGATGTCGAATCGGGGTAGCCGGTGTCGAGGATGTCGCCGTGGAGCCGCGGACGCAAGGAGACGCCGAGTTAGTCATGGGCGCAGTGGTGTCGAAATAGGGTGCGCTGGGTAGAGAACGGTGTTGACGTGGCGTCGCGCCAGGTTTGCCGAACCCGGGGACACGTCGTAGACAAAGGCACGCGTCGGTGTTATCAGCACCGAGCATGCGTAGACGGACGAAGACGAAGTTGACGAAGCGCCGCACCAGGCTTGCCAAGCCCGGGGACACGTCGTGGACGAAGGCACGCATTGGTGTTGCCAGCACCGGGCATGTGTAAATGAGGGACCTGCACGAGCTGTACGCCATGTCGAGGAGTCGGAGGGGCCAGCAGAGAAGGAGACTCGACGACGATTGTGGCGCCAATCGGCGCGGGGCCGATGTCGCCATCGGTGGTCGGAGTAGACGAAGTGGTCGGGGTAGATGACGGCGACGCTGGCGATGCGCTTGTGCTAGATGAAGACGACGGGGGTGGACGGGCGACGGCGGATAGGTTAGGAGCGCGGCGGCAATGCTCGAAGTAGGCGAGGAACCCGGCAGCGTGACGAAGACCGGCGCGGACGGTGGCGTTCCCGCGCGGCGCGGCGCATACCACGGGAAGTCGACGTGCGGGGACGGTGGTGGACCGTGGGCCGCAGCGCCACGGCCCAAAGGGGCAACGCGACGGCAGCAGGCGGGGCGAGGCGACGGCGGGAAGACCTCGGGGCGGCAGCGGGGACCGCGGGCCGCGGCGCGACATGCCGAAAGGGAGGCGCAGCGGCGAAGCGCGGGGACAGCCTCGGGGCGGCGGCGGGGACCACGTATCGCGGCACTACGGCCCGAAGGGGCGACACAGCGGCCACGCGCGAGTCGATGCAGCCGCGAGGAGAACCAAGGGGCGGCGGCGCTGCGGCCCGACGAGGCAACGCAGCGGCAGCCCGTTTTGCTCGATCAGTGGGGGGCGCGCTGAACTCGGGGACGGTCTTCACGGGACCTGCGGAGGCGTGCGCAACCGACGGGCCAACTTGGTCGCGCGGCGTAGATGAGGCGGATCACGATGGCGAGCGGGTGATCAAGCCGACGCCCAACGTAGCAGCGGCGCCCGAGCTCGAGGCAGCCGACGAGCCTGACGCAGACGGGGACGAGGCCGGCGAGGCAGCCTGCAGGGCCGCTGTGCAGACGCGACGGAGGCGGGTGGCGATGGAGAGGTCCCGGTCGGAGCAGGGCGGTGACGGCCGGCGCAGGGCGATGGGCGGGCAGACGCGCGGACGACGGGCGTGAGGGGCTGCCTGTCGCGCGAGGCCGCCGGGTCGGTGAAGGAGTCGGCCAGTTGCGCCAGTGTTGGAGTAGAGACGCACGGGCGTCGGCGGGCGACGCAAACCGATCTTAGGTCGAAAAACCAAAAAATAAACGACGATCAAAACGACCGGCGAGAGAGAAAACCCGGATCAAGAGATCGAGAAAAAGACTCTTTAGGGCAGCCGGTTAACACAACCGGCGGACGCACCCTAGGTACCGGTGGCGCGGCCCTCAGCGGCGGTCATGGAGGCCGACCGCCCCAGGGGCGACGGCTAGGGTTGGATCGGTTAGGCTGATATCATGTTAGAAGAGAGAGAGATTGGTGGAATAGTTTGATGTATTGCTTGAGCCTCGTGGACATATATATAGGAGTACATGATCTACTTGGAGTACAAGACAAGTCAGAATATTTTCTAGTCTATCCTATGTTTTAAATACAATCACGATACTCAACAACAAGAACCAGTGAAACTGAATTCCAATTTATTGAACATTATTTATGAGACGTTGTTCTATTATTTGGTTTGATTTTGTAGTCCAAAGAATTCCATACCATGACATATCAGTCCGCTAGAGTTTAAGTCTTAGACTTACATCGATGCTCGCATTTTTTCTAAGAAAATGTTCCCATTGATTATATAGGCGTATGTGATAACATCATCAATCTTAAGATAATGTGCCGGCTCAGTCACTCAGACGTGTTTATATGAATAGGCATACGTTCATATGCATTGCAACGGGAGAAAACAGCGATTCCTATAAACCTCGTTGCCGAGCCGAGAAACTATATCGTGGGACAACGGTCATTGATGAGAAAAATAAAGTGTTGAATCATTTGAGGACAATAGCAACCAAACCAACCTAGAATAACAAGCAGCATCAGCAAGGAAACCAACCTAGATGGATATTTACTGCAAAAAGCTTCCATAATTTAACATATCTTCTTTATCGAATGCAACTTCACCATGCAAACTTGAAGAATTTCGTAAATAATCAGTCATTGACTTCACATGGAATCAAACTACATATGTAGGTAAATTGTAATTGCGGCAAAAGGATTGGGGATTCTAGATGGAAGTAGCAAAACACGCATTGAAGCAATCAAAGAAAGCATGAGAACAAAGGTGAGAAAAAAATGAGGGTGGATAAAAATAAGCGGCGGAAGACTACCTTTGGTGCGATGGCTTAGCATATTTTATGTATCCTTTGGATCCAGTCATGTATCAATCGAGGAAATTACCATATACATAATCTGTGTAATTGGTGCACCATTAATTAGTCAATCATAATTATATGCACCATGATGTCTCTCGGGAATCCCTTTTAATTTTCCCATTAATTAACTTGCCATCTTAATTTGACGATCATAATTATACACCTCATGCATGTCTCTCATGAAATTGATCCAATTTAGCCACTGTTAATTAATTTGTCTCATGCTTTTCCTTTCCTTATATGCACCATGATATCTCTTGGGAATCCCTTTTAATTTGCCCACCGTTAATTAACTCGTTCTCTTCCTTCCTTATCTCTTTCTCACGCTTCCTTTCCTTATTATCTATGTGCCACTCTGTTTGAAATTCCCAATCCTCAATCTCTCCTTATTGACATCCCAGGAAACTAAAAATATATATATATTAGGGTGGTTGCATATAAAGAAGTGGTGTATTGAAATCAGCCCTCAATCAATCAATCATATAAAAGGAAAATATCGGCCGGTACAACCGTTCGTCAATCTGTTTTTTTATGCCAAGCCCAATAAGGCGATGTGTTGGTTAGTGTGTGTGGCCTGTTTCTCAGTATCCAGGGATCGAGTCCGTTTGAAAGCAATTTATTTTTTGGAGCCAATACAATCGGCCGGTGTGTAAAAAAAGAACGTGACCAAAAACAAAGAACGTGGCGTACGAAGCCTTTAATAAAAAAAAGATGACTTACCAAACGGATTGATGGATCAAAAAAATGGAGAAACAACCCTCCCTTTAATATTGTACTGTGTTTAAAATGAATAGTGTTACTTTTTACGCAAGACAAGAAATGATTTTATCCGCAACCGAAAGGCTGCGCAGGTTACCTTAACTACTACCACCCGGAGCGAGGAAAGAATCCTTCGCTTTACCCCCCACGTGGGGTACCCCCTGCGCTCGTGAAGAATCTTGGCCGGTTTGTTACAGCTTATCCGCATCTCTGGCCGTCGGCTGCGCGACAGACGGCCCAGATCTCTTCCAGGGAAAGCGCCGCAGGCCCCAACCGCTCGTAAACGACCAGAAAGTCTCTTGTCCCTCCGCGCCCGAGGGGCCCCCCGCGCCGCGCGTTTAACGCGCCACCGTTAATTTATCGCTGACGCGTGGACCCGGATGCCGTGGGCCCTGACAGCGCGGGGTGAGTAAGAGCAGAGTAGAGTTAGCGAAAGCAGCACAAGAAGGGAGACCCAGACGCGACCAGTCACGCGACCCACGCTACTGGTTACTCTTCGCCGCCGCCATTGCCGAGCACGGGAGCGACGAGACCCACACTGCTCGCTTCGCCATGGACAGCGGTGGCAACAAGAGCGGCGCTGCCGGTGAGCCCAGGCTCCTCTCGCATTTTGGCGCCCCTTGCTCTCTTTTTCTCTCCTGGCTCGTCGTGTGATGTAACCGCGGCGGTTCCCGTGTGTGTGTGCAGGGGGAGGGGACGGCGCGTCCAGCGGCGGCCACCTGTGCCACCTGTGCGGGTACAAGTACGCGAGCGCCCACCCCAGCGCCAAGCAGCGGCGCGCGCACCGCAAGAACTGCGGCGTTGGCGGCGGCGGCAAGTCGCCGCCCACCGCCGCCGCCAGTGCGGAGGTGGAGGAAGAGCGCCAAGGCAAGAAGTTGGTGCTAGGTACCGCGCGGTTCCTTTCCCGCTCTTTTTCCGGCGCGTTGCCTGCGTCTGCGGTGTTCTTCCGCTGATGCGTTTGCGTGTCCTCGACCTAGGTGAGGATGTCGGAGGAGAGGCAAATGGAGCGCCTGCTTCGGATTCTGGCGGCGTTTTGCCCGGATCTGCGGAGGATGTTGGGAATGCAGTGGATGACGACGACACTGGAGGTTTGTTCCGAATATTCCCCGTTCTTTGTTTTATTTGCCAAAAATCTATGTCAAATGATTTGGATGGGGTTTGTCAGGTGGAAATTGCTACTACTTATTTTCCCCCTCCCATTTATTAGTTTGCCTCTGCAGAGAAGAACTTCCATGATTAAGTGAAATCGTACTGATGTTGCAGGCTGGAATACAGTACAGCGGTTCCTGTCTTCTCGATTAGCGGTGTAATGTTCAGATTGTGTGTACTTCGTTGTCAACTTCGGGGTTAGGATAATATTCTTTGGGATAATGATGATTTGGAAATCCCATACTGTGTGTACATGCCAAAGTTCGGTAGAATAATGCGGCTCGGTAAATTAGTGAGGCCGGCAGCTTGTTGTTCCTTAGTACTAGGGCTCTTGTGAAATTGTCAACATCTTGTGCTGGCAGCATATTAACATCACTGCCAGAAAGTCCAGGGGCCAGGGCTATTTAATTATTCACCGTGCCATATGCGTACACATTCTTCAATGCTCTTCTCACCGCTGTTGTATTTTTGTGATGCGTTACAACTGTAATTAATTTATTCTGTGGATTTCTTTTGCAGTGCACTCTTCTCCTAATACTGCCGGAGTTCACGTCATTATCAATGATGTCACTTCTGAAGGGCCTCTTAAGACTAATGGAACTGACGTTCAAACTGAAGTTGATTTGCGGCTGCCTGAAAGCGCACCGCATTTTCAAGATTTGTATCCGTCTGAATCACATTGTAGTGGCGATCAGCATCAGGATGCCTCGGCTTCCCATTGTCAATCAGAGCCTGAAGATGGTGAAAGATTCAGTCCAGACTTCTCTGCAGATGAAGCAAGCAAGTCAAATGCTGTGTCCCTGGCATCAGATGCTGCTTCAGGTGAATTTTCTGCACAAACAATTGCTACGGTTGGTAGCCCTGATGGTATTGCCATTACTGAAAATGATTGTATGATCAACACCATTGATGAAGACAAAACTAGTGATGGCATATCGGTAAAAGGTAATGAGATTGATTCGTCCTATCTAGAGAAGCTGCAAACCAAAATTGTTGAGGGGGATAGTGCTACTACAGTGGAGGAAGACCTATGTGTGAACAACTTAGGTGTGGTTCCAGAAGAGCAAAACCCCAGTGAATACACTGAATCCAAGGATGAAAGCGGGGTTATCGGACCTAGCCCAGTTGAGCAAGTTTGTACCATCAAGGAGCCTGTCAATGTACTTGGGAATAGGGAGCCTTCTGCTGATAATAATGTCCACACAGATGATACCAGTAGCGATGATTTATCTCAACTTGCTTCTGGTGGTTGTCATTTGGAGGCAGCAGATGTTGTCGAAACACAGCAGCAAATTGATTCTACTTCTGTGGTAGCAGATCAGCTGACAAAATCCAAACAGACGGGCCTTGAAGAAGGGTCAAGCTATCCTGGTGCAGGTGAGACTTTGAGTTTTTGTGCTGATGATCCTGTACTCTGTATTTTGTACTATTTTTGTTGTTCGGTTGCAAAAGTTTTTGCAAGAAGTGGTGAAGTCTGATTTTGGGCTTTTGGTTAGGTTGAGCTGTCAGAATTCATATTTGTGCATTATGCTCATAGTAACCAACATATGATGAAAATGGTCCCTAATTCCTAAATACGGTGACATTGTTTAGTCTATTGGTTGTTCTATCGAAATCACGAAGATAATTTTATCTTATGCTTGAAATTTAATTATACAGCTCAAATAGGAGGCCTCAGAATCCAATCATCTAGCCTATCTACAAGTTAGATAAATTGGAATACCATCATTTTATTTTACAAGTAACAACATGTTCATAAATATCTCCCAACTATTTTATCTCCCTTATGACTATTGTTTATGAACTGACATTCAATGAGCATTCTGCAGATGAGGTTATCCAAGCTGTATCAAGTGCAACAGAGCCTGCTGTGGATAGTCTTGTTGCTGAGGTCATATCAGCTGGTAGTGCTTCTGATGTTACAAAGAAAGATACCTTTGAAGTGACAATAGAAGATGACATACAGAATAATTCAAGCCATACAAGTGATGTCATATCCATGCCATCTCAAATTGACCCAATAGAGCCTAGCTTAGACCCTATTCATGAGATCAGTATGAGTAGCAAGCATGATGTTGACGAGAATAAACAAACTGAGAACGTAAGTGTGGACCTTACCTCCCGTGAGACTAACGATGTATGTAGTACAGATAACATTGAAGAGATTAAGCAGATTGAAGAAATTAGTGCAGAAGATAGTACTCTGAAGGCCAGCATATTACAGAGTGCAAATAGTGTTGAGGAGAAAGAACAGATTGAAGAGGTGATAGCAGATCCTGCTTCTGACAGTATCGATGTGATAAGCAGCAGAGACATAATTGTGCAAAAGGAACAGAGTGCTGTCCATGTGGGAACTGCTCATGAGATAAATGTGGTGGATATCCCAGCTATAGTTGAATTAGAGAAGCACGGTGAAGAAACTACCGCACACCCTACTGCTCAGATGACGAACATTACAGATAAAGTTGAAGAAAAGAAGCAAGATGAAGAAATTACACCAGATCCTGCTCCTCATGCTATCAATGTGATACACGAAGACAAAATGCAGAATGAAGACATGACAGAGGTCCCTAGTTCTCACGAAAATGTAGTTGACGACACAGATATTGTTAAAGAGAAGGGTGAACCAACCTCTCACAACACTGATGCGGTAAGCATTGTTGATGCCGTTGAAGGAAAGGAGGAGAAAGAAGAGGTAACTCCAGAACCTACTCTTGATATTAGCTTGGTTCACGCCATTGACAATATCAAAGGAAAGGAGAGTGAAGAGCCTACTTCGGACCCTACATCCGTCGATGCCGGAGGCAATGCAGGTACTATCCTTGTCGCGGACTCTAGTTCTCACATGAACAGCACACCACAGGGCACAAATGATGCCAAAGAGGACCGGGATGAAAAGGCTGCTGCGGACCATGCTCGGACTGGTGGTGTTGAAGAAAAGAAGCAGAAGGAAGAGACTGCAGCAGAGACCAACACCAAGGATAGCGCAAATGACCATCCGAATGAAGAGATCACAGACAAGGAAATGACAATAGATTCAGATAAGAGCCATGTGTCCCTGAAGTCCCTTCTGTCCGAGAAAGGCATTGAATTTGAAGTTAAAGAAAAGAAGGCGAGCACCAAGGACCGAATGCTGTCGTTCAGGCGCCGATCGTCGAAGGACAACCCTTCGCCTGTCAAGCCAGGTTCTGAGCAGCAAGACTGGAACTCTCCTGCCAGGTTACCCGTGGAGAAGTCGCCGAAAGGGAAGAAGCAGCAGTGGATGCCGTTTATTTGCTGCCATTCCATGAACTGACCGCGCTGAGGGTCTTTCATACTAGTGTATCGGTGTGGTTAGGCTTGTCCAGATTTGTAAATGGTCATTCCGGTTTGTTCTGTCTTGTGTTCGCACTGATGATGTCTCAGACTTCACTTTGTCCCATCATCACTTTTTTGTTTGGAGTTGCTCGGTTATTTGATTCGAGTAGTCCTGTACTTTGTTGATTTCTTCTTTCTTAACACTAAAATTCTACTTGCTCAACGAATTCGAGTCTCAATGGTTCCCCAACAGGCCTCGATTCACAACACAGTCACTGATCCAGTCCCTTGTTCATCATGAACTGTTGTGTCCCTCGTTCAGCTGCCCTGTACTATTTTTGTCGTGATCTCTTGTTAGGTTCAGAACTGGAGCTTGCTTATGTGATGTCGAATCGTGTAATCGTTTGGTTGGCAGCTTAGTGGTGTCCTAACGTCTGAGTAGTTATTCAGCATAGGTGTTCGCTCCGCTTTCCCCACACTACAGTAGAGAGGGGCGAATCCGGAGGCGACTTCTTCTGCCGACCGCGTCCGCCGGCGAAGCCGCGGGTTCCTCCCCTCTCCGGCGGCCACTGCGGCGGCGGGAGGGTGGGGGAACCCCGGAGCTTCGATTCCGGCGTGTACAGGGGTGTGGCCTAGGTGTGCGTGGTGCCGGCGTTCTGGAGGAGGAGGCGGCGGTGCTGTTGGTTTCTTTGCTGCTGCTCTCTCTTCCTCCCGGCGGTGTCCACCAAGATGGCGTCGAAGAGCTTGCGGCTGTAGTTTCCTGCCGTCCTGGAAGGGCGGCGAGGCTAGGGACCCTGGCCTTGGTCAGCGAGGCAGCGGTGGCGACCAAGGCAGGGGATTTTGTGCCGGGGCACGGTCCCTGCTTCGTCGGTGGTGGCTCCGACGCTGACGACGGGCCCTGTGGCTCTCTGTTCTGGGGTTCAGGTACAGGAGTGGAGAGTTGCTGCTCCCAGCCGAAGATGCAGCTTCTTCTTCCCCGGATGTGGTTCCGTTCGTGCTGTCCTTTTCTTTCTTCTCCTTGTGGTGGTCGCGGAGGAGGTGCCTGCGGTGCCCGGGATGATTTCCCAACCGATGCTCCGGAACCGGAATCGAGTTCCCGCCCTCCGGGACGGGCATATATGCGGTACTCAAAGCCTTTGGCGACGGCGTTGGCAGGCTGGTCGACGCTTAGCGTTCGATCTCCTTCTGCAGCTGTAAGGGTGGAGAGGGAGCGCGGCATGGCAGAGCTGAGCCCGAGCTGGAAGAAGGTGCAGTGTGCAATCAGGTCCCCAGATGGACGCCGTTGTAATTTTCTATTTCCTGGGGTTGTTTGTGTAAAAGTGCTGGGACCTGGAGTGTTCCAGAGTGGTGTATGCGTGTTGCTGTTGTGTTGGCTTTGATCTAATGCACGTATACTTCTTAAAAAAAAAAGTCTGAGTAGCTGTACTAGAGTTCTAATTTTAATCCATTCCTTGTAAGCAGAAAGAGGCTCTTGATGCATCCAGCACCGGTCTTACTTGTGCCCTTAATGAGGTAAAAAATCAAGAGTTAGCCAATCGATGTACATTTATCAGAGAAGGAGCACCTGCATGTAAGCCTATCAGGCATCTCTAGAAAAATTCAGTCAACATGTGTCGTTGCCGGACACGCGAACGCACGCTCTAGAAAGTAGCATTCTTATCTGATGACTAATTAAACTGAAGAACCATTGTGTCGTTGCCAGACCCCACATTGTATTTGACATATCTGTCTGTCTGTCTGTCTATCATCTATCTTATCTCAATTGTTGTCTGTAGAATGTCCAACCATGTTGTTCAAAAAAAAAAAGAATGTCCAACCATTCCAGTGAAATTGTAGCAGTACATTTCTTCAGGGGCTGTTTGGTTTTAGGCCTTGCATTGATATATTTTGCCACACATTTTGCCAAGTTTGCCTAAGGTTCAACAAAATGAAAGCCACAAGTTGACAAGCCTAAGAGAATCTTACCATATTTTTTTATGTATGTCATGTGGAGTCCTAATATGATTTTTCTAAGGTGTGGCTTAAACCAAACACTCACCTAAATTGATCAAACTTGACTAACTTTAGATGTGGTAACCTTTGACAATCTTATTCACGAACCAAACAGCCCCTTAGTGTGCTAGCTCAATTTGGTGTGTTGGAGTTCTGCATTCTGCACCTGATTGCTTCTGACCATCCCCGGCTAAATCCTGCGTCATTTATTTGGTAAGCCTGCTCGCTCTTGAGTATTCACTAATCAAACATGTGGCTGTGTTGTACTCCCTCCGTGAAGAAATATAAAAACATTTAGATCACTACTTACTGATTATACAGGCTATTTTGTTGCTTTGCATAATTTAGTTGTACCTTCCTTGCAAATAAAGTTCTGTTTAACTGCTATTTTGCACCTTATCTCAATAGGGAAACCCCTGCCTACCAAACAATTGTTTTTATACTTGTGTGGTAGTGGCGAAATTCTTTGCGTAAGGGGCGAGATATCACATACGCTGCCTTCAGCAGGAGCGTCGACCCACTTCAGATTAACTCTGAAATGAGAGGTTCGAACGAATGAGCAGCTAGCGCGCTAGGAAAGCACACAACACAGATTCTTAAGGCAGGACCATCTATTTCCCGGAAAGCACACACTATAATATGCAAAGGTCTAAACATGCATTGTTCTTGACATGAAAAAATATGGCCTGGCAACCTCAAAACTGAAATTTCTCTAGTTTTTAGCAACTCCAAGCACATGTGTGATCTGACCAGCCCATAGAGCTGAGCAGACAAGCTGGCCCTTCCGTGAGCGCACTCCGGGACTCCTATCCTTCCTTTGGGTACTGCTCCAGTTCAAGCTTTCTATGATTGGGGAAACCAATTAGATCTGCTGCGTGGACACGAAATTAAACAGTGAGAGATGCAGATGTTCTTACGCTTTCTTCGGCTGAAGGCTTGGTCATCTTCGAGAACATATTGCTGTAGAATTTGGCATCCTTCTTGTTGATTTCCTTGATCTTTTCCTTCAGAGTCTTGTATGTCAACTTCACATCCCTGTCAGAAGCAGCGACTTCGTCAAAAATCAAATTGACACGGTGTAACCTGGTCAGTATCAGATTGAGGTTCCCGCAAAAAAAAATGAGGTTTAGATAATAGACCCTTCTGTGGAACTTGCCTGTTTTCAGGATCAATTTCCAATGCCTTCTTAATGTCGACCTCTGCTAACTCTAGGTCCGCAAGCTGAGTGTAAGCTTGGGCCCTTCTGTACAAAGCCTTGACATTTTGGCTGTCCAGTTCCAGAACCTGTCAAGAAAGCGAGATATGTTACCTTGGCTTGTTACGAATACTAAATATACACTATTGCAGGATCAGTGATAAATGTACCTTGGTGCAAAGCTTTTCGGCTTGTTTATAGTCTTTCAGCTTCAGCTTGCAGGCAGCATTGTTTAAGTTGCAGGTGATCTTCAGTTGCTTGGACTGCTTTTTCTCATCCTCACTGAACGAAGTGTCATAGTCAATGAACTTTGCAGCCTGGGAGTAAATGGATTTCAGATGGTCAATCAGGCACCATAGAGAAGCCAAGCAAAGTGAGAACACAGATGATATGTTTACAGATGTAAAACAAAAGGAAGACGTCAGACCTTCTCATAGCGCTTAGAAGCTCTGGCATATTTGCCGGATTTGAACAAGGCATTCCCCTCTTCTTTCTTGGTTCCAGCGGCCTCAATCTTCTCTGAGTTGTTCAAGTCCCATGACTCCTTATCCTATGTATCAAAAAGATGCTCATAATTTTGGCTGTACACAGAATGTTAAATCAGAAGAATGCACAGGAACATTTCAAAGAGAAGCACACCTTTACAAATGATACAAGCTCCACTTCGTAAATCACAGTACTGTTAGGTGGAACTACAGCATCCTGCTTTGACTCCGTTGAGCCATAAGCATATTCAGGGGGAATAGTGACAAGAGCAACCTCGCCCTTCTTCATGTTTAGCACAGCACGATCAAGACCCTCAATGACCGCCTCTGGAAATAGAGTATAAACCAAAAGGAACAAACATATTATTCACACATCACAGTACAACAGTGGAGTTCAATGGATTACTTAATGTGACCAAAACATGCACAAACAAAAGCAAAGAGAAAAGGTACCTTCATCAGTCTTAAATTCAAATGGCTCTTGTTCATCATGCCCCTTCTTCAAGAATACTGTGCCATCTTGAAGTTTTCCAGTTATTTTGACTGTCAATGACAAGATACGATTTAGTTATAACTTATTACAGAACAATTAATTCATACTCAAACAGCGGTGCCGTGTGTAGTTAAAACAATAACCATGACGGTTAAGCTTATATACCTGTAACAACTGCACCCTCATTGGGACGTTCATATCCCTCGCCCTCCTTGAGAACTTTTTTGAGGATCTTCTTATCATCCCCTATTTCTGTGACAGTCTTCCATGAAACCAGCTCAAGGTCAATAACAAGACCAGCATTTGGTGGCACAGCACCTCCCTCGCCAGCTGCTGGTCTACCCATCTCACCAAATCCATCTGCCATTACAAAAGTTCAAAAACCTGCCCGAGAAAAGGGGGGAAATGCAAAGGAAGGTGGCGTCAAATAAGCTTACACTGTGGCTTGACAGTGAGGAGCACCTTCTCTCCTTTTTTCATGGTTTTAACAGCTTTGGCCAGTGCAGGGCAGAGGTGTCCTGAAACCAGATTCAATTTGTTAGCAAGCAGTGCATTGAGCGCAACACTCTCAGCAGGTTGCGCATGTGTAGAGAAGCGCGGAAGAGAGAGAGAGCATCACCATCTTTAACAGTAAATTCAACCCCCTCAGACTTGGACACAATGGTGCCATCCTCGAGCCGAGCCTCATATTTCACTACAACACAAGAAAGGTCAGTTACACAAATAAGAAGGGGAATACATGCGATAGGAAGCTGTTTCAGTTAGCAAAGATTACCAAATACTTCATCAGGATCCTTTGGGTTCTCCCATTTATCTCCCTCCTTCAATATCTTCTTAAATATGCCACCATCTTTGCAAATGTCCCTGACGCTGGTCCAAGAAAGCAGCTCAACATCGAACTGCAGCGTGGCATTGGCCGGAATAGTTGGAGGTGAACCAGATTCACCATAAGCCAATTCAGGAGGAATGGTGAAAAGAGCATTTTCCCCTTTCTTCATGGTCTTGATGCCTTGATCCCATCCCTTTATTACTTGACCTAGACATAAGTTGGCAACAAATTAGCAACTGAGTAACAAACATACACTAGAATGTGCAATCCCAACATCTTGGAGCATATAGAAACAAACTTGCGGCAATTAACTTGTTATAATAAACGATGAGCATGACTAAACTAAAGACAGAACAAGATTACTCCCCGTTGGCGCCGAAATTTGCTGAACTAGCATTTAGACAGTCATCAGCAATTTTTGTCAAGCAACTACAGTCCAGTATTTGTTCATGAATGGTGTTGGCCTTGTGCACATTACAAAAGCTCAAATGCTCACAGGAAGTTGTTTAGCACACAAGCACACTAAAGGCCCAAAACAAACTTGCCTGTCAAATGAAGGATCGTTTAATAATTACCCAGTTTAATCAACTACAAGAAACCCCATAATTCTGTTATGTACCGCACCAGCCAAAGGTAAACATGTGCAGCACACTGTTCACAATCAAATCGTTTACAAGACCTTCGATCCAAAAACGAGAATACATGCATGTATAATAAATATAAAGGGAGGAAGAAATGAACCTTGTCCCAGCTTGAACTTGAATGTGTCATCACGATCACGGCTGGAGTCGAACTTTTTACCATCAAGGAGGGTGCCAGTGTAATGGACTGAAATATCAACGCAATGGTACATCAGCCAAAACTTACTTATCCAAATCCTCAGCCAACAGGATGAAGCAGTTTATACACTCCTGTAAATACATATATATATATATATATAAATATAAATACACTCATATAGAACTCAGTTGGTGATGATATCGGTCCTTTTTGACCATCCGATCTGCATCCAATGCATGCGAGGTAACTTGTGGTAATTTTGAGAAAGACCCCTGCCATTCTGCTCCACATTTGCAGAAAACCCCTCAGTATCTCCAGATCAGCCCCATCCCTCCCCCACCTCGTCCAAAGAAGTAAGAGGAATAGATTTTGGTGAAACCTAACATATTTTTAGTGATATATGCCAAAAATAGTACTCCCTCCGTCCCAAAATAGACTTTAGTACAAAGCTGTATTAAAGTTGAGACACTTATTTTGGGACAGAGTGAGTATGTTTTTTTTTCAAGTTTGTGAACATGTACCAGTCTATTTTGGATCCATCATAACGCACTGGCAATTTGCTAGTATACATAATCTGTTCAGGATGGAACAATAAGAAACACAGCAACAACAGCAACAATAATAAACTCCCCTAATGATCACTTTCATTAAAAAAACTCTCGTTATCTCATTATTAAGCGCCATCCGCTAACAAAAAAGTTAGCCATAAGTACACTTTCCACAGCAGGTCATAACCATGTGGTAGAGCTAGCAACAACGAACAATGCTTGAAGACCTCAAGGATCGAACTAGCATAATGTCACATAAATGATTGGAACTTCAGACAATGTCACAGAATAGATTCAAACTTCACGGATGACAGCATGAGCGAAGCGGTCTGCAATTTACTACTGTGCTTAGTTTCACCACTAACCACGCGTCCCACAGTAAAACATCTTAGTAATTTCCAAAGTTCACAGACCATGTCACAAAAATGATTCGAACTTCACATATAACAGATAAGTCATATGCAATTTTCTCCTAGTTTCACCACTAACTCCGCATCCCACCAAAAAAGCACCTCACTGGTTCCAGAGGAGCGAACTGGCCTTTCACGAATCACACCATCGCAGCAACGATTCAAAATTGACAGACTATACAGCGTGAGACAAGTTGTCTACTCGTACAAATTTCTCCTAATTTGACCACTAGCTCCGCACCTCACAACACTCCATCTGAATCCTAAAGCGGGGCAAGGACATGCCATCTGCGATTTGGGAGGAAAACAGTAGCAGTAGTAGTGCGGATACCTTCGACCTCGTCGCCGACCTCGGGGGTGTCCCACCCTTCGCCCTCCTTGAGCAGCTTCTTCTTAAGCCCCTGCTTCCCGATCTCCTTCTCCTCGCCCACCTTCATCCCCGGCCCTTCGGCGCCGCCGAAGTCACCCATCCCGTCTCCCATCATCATGTCGTCGCCCGCGGGGATGTCGAAGTCGTCGTCCATGGCGTGGGATGGGTGAGATCTGAGGTTTTGTGTCTGGGGGGAGGCGGAAGGGAGCTCGCTAGGGTTTGGACTTTGGAAGGTTCGAGAGCGAGAGAAAGAGAGAGCACGAGGGGGAGATGATGAGGGTAAAGAAGAGAACCAAATTGGGCTTCTAGAGTGTTCCGGGGGAAATTAGAAATGGAAAGTGAACGGCAGCGGCTGCTTCCAGATTTGGTGGGTAGCATCGTAAATTCGTAATCCTCCCTCTTGAGTGTGATCACGTGGTTACATTTCATCAAATTCAAATCCCCATGTACAGGCCATGCGTTTAAAGCTTGTCTTTCGGAGCCTCTCCATATTGTAGGTTTTTTTTTATGAAGTTTGGAGAAAATTGAATTCAAAGGACCTTTTAGAAAGACCTTTGGGTTATAAGATTTACCAAATTCATATAAATACTTTATATGCCCTCTTTCCATAATATGAGCTCAAATCTCTTTTTTTTTAACATAACAAGATTTTTATTCCATTAGCAACATTTTACATAGAGGTGTGTGAATGGACTCACACTTGACATGGAAATAACATCCCTACCAAGGCAAAGACCTGTGTCTGAAGAAAGACACCTAACAGCTAGAGGCCTATTCTGAATTTTGAGAGCTAGCTTTGTCTGATGGCGAGCCTTAATATTATAGTGCCTATTGACATGATTGGTCCTGCTGGAATGGAAAGTTGGGAACGACCGAATGGCTGCAAAGGGTGGGCCTAATGCTCCAATGGCCTGCATCCTTGAAGATGGATGTCGCCTT
Source organism: Thinopyrum elongatum (assembly GCA_011799875.1). NCBI lineage: Eukaryota > Viridiplantae > Streptophyta > Magnoliopsida > Poales > Poaceae > Thinopyrum > Thinopyrum elongatum. The sequence goes on along the minus strand of CM022303.1, from coordinate 293,976,246 downwards.
TGCCGCCGATGCCAAGACAGAGCTATCCGTGTAAAAACATGGTTCCTGTAAATGAAGTGCTTCAGCTAGCATGGCAGCAAGATGCAATCCAAATGCTTCAGCCTGGAGGGGAGTCGATGCTGGTGGAGACAAAGCAAAGACATGCAGTTGTTGGCAATGTTGATTGCCTCCAGTTTGGGTGATGATGCCAATGCCCGCTGGAGATGATTGGACATTTCCTTCATTTTTTCAAGCCGCATCACAGAAGATGACATTACCTGCAAGCAGAAAAACATCCCGTTGTGGCACTAGCTGTTGGTCTACCAAACGAGTGGAGTGATGTTCGTGAGGAGTCAACATATCTTCAAGCTTGAGCCCTGCATGATTGCATTAGCTACAGAGAACACCTGTGATGGTTTGCAAAATTTTCTACCAAATAGAGCATCATTTCTTGCCTTCCAAATAGACCACAAAAAAGTGTTAGCGACCCTCTCATAGGAGGCCCAGCTACAGCCCATGGGAACCACGGCCTGGGCCAACTACCTGCTCAACCTACAAAGGGGACTGAGACAAGCACGAGGAAGGCATCCTGGCTGGGATCACGAACGGCACGGCGGCGGCTGTAACCTGTACCTCTCTTCTTCCTCCTCTGATCTTCTTCCTCCAGCTCTTGTAATTGCTACATCTCTGAGTAATTCCACCACTACACTAGTGATCGAGAGTGTGTTCCTAACACGTGGTATACAGAGCCAGTCCACCACCCTTCCAAAAAAAAAATTCTCATCACTTCCACCCCATGGATCCAGAGCTCCGGCAGTACCTGGACAAGCTCAGCGAGAGCCTCGCCAAATCGTATGAAGAGATGCGCTCCGACCTCAAGGCACTGAAGACGCGGCTTCACGGCCAAACCAGGAAGCTCGACGACCTCTTCAACCCCAAGTCCAGCATGGAGGAGCTCGAGAGCACCGATGGCCTCACACCGGCGGAGGAGGCCACTAACAGTGTACCCGACGTCGCTGTATCGGCTGCGAGCGTCAAGCCTCTCGAAATTGACGCCATGGGCCTCGCTGCACCGACGCCCACAAGATGTTCGACAGATGGCTGCAACCACAACACCGAACGAGACGACCCCATGGTGGCGTGCCGGGCCACTTGGAGTAACATTCCTTCCTTCACCGTGTCTCCGCCAAACCCGTCGAGTCAGCCAACTCTCGGCCTCGCAACCAATTCACTAGCGCACACCAAGTATTCGAGAAAAGGCTCTGAAGTCTATTTCAACTCAATTGTGCTTGTGTCCGTGAGTGGTGTGGCTAGGAGTGATTTGATCACACTCTACACGGCTGCATCTCAAGGGATTATCACAGCAATAGCTCTTACTACTCCCCACACCAATTGCAATGGCCTTGGACAAGAGATCCGACCACTGCCATGGCCATCGTTCGTGCACAGTCAGGAAGAACGACAGCTCAATGATGACCATTCATCAGATTCTTTGTTTGGATTCTTCATTACTGGAGCTTTGGTAAGCAAAATTTTGGGGCTCACACTTGGAGATGATACACATTATGGTGTGAACAGGGCAGAATTCATGTTGGGTGTTCGACTGAACTGCTGTGATCCGATTAGTGGTTTCCTTCATGAGAAGCAATGGGATCCTGAAGGTTTCTATCCTAGTGCTTGGCATTTCCAATGGTGGATGGTATTTGTTACAAGCAAGGGCAGACTAGTGGGGCTGCATTCAGAGGAGCAATGGTCACCACTCCAAGGTATGCATGGAATGCCATATATTGGGAAGTCACGTGAGATTGCTTGCTACTATCATATCTTCTCTGACTTGAATGCAACTGGCTCTAGTGTTGAGCGTTACTCTCCAGCTTTGCCTGAGGCGAGGTCATTTTCATGTGAGATAATTGCGGTTTGGAATCCTGGAAAGTGCGTGCTCTTGTTGCTGGATTTATTCGTTACACTGCCTATGGAGTGTGTGCTCTTGTTGCTGGCCGGAAGTAGCCAAACTGGACCCTGCATCAATGGGTTGTATATGCAGATATGCGGTGCCGATGGACAGCTATTACCTGAACTGAAATTCTTGATTACCAACAGCGACCTCTTCTCAGATGGAACAACTGATTTTCAGCCTTGGCCACCCCCTTCTTGTATGGCATCTATGGTTTGGCCTTGCTTAAGTTTCCAACCACTGGGCATGCGTTTTGCATTTGTTCTCTGGTCGACAAATTTGTTGTACCCAATAATCGAGGAGGTCTGTACAAGATTAACTAGGAAGATGCAACACTTGGTGGTGTTGGTGAAATTGCAGTCTAGTTTGTCCTGGGAGCTTCAATTGTTCATACTTGTGGCCAGCCGTAAAAAGGCAGTGATCTGGCTAGTTTTTCAGTATGCCTCACGTCACATGATCCTACTTCTGCCCTGGGATCCAGGAGCTCCTTTACCTATCAGGTGTATCACTTTTTAGGTTGAGAAGATGCAAAAATGGAAGTTGTCACCAGCAGAGCCGCAGCCTTGGTCTTTTTTGGAGGCATCCTTATTGATTCTTATTCTTATAGTGGTGAGAACTGCATCAGACATTGCTTATTCTGTCCCTGATATCCTGCAAGGTATTGATGACCAATTGGTAGGAATTATGTTTCATGAAATTGAGCTGCAACTTGCAAGACATTGGAAGGACTTGGTTGTCTGTGACACATTTATGGTTGTATGCAACATCAGGAAGCCTGCCATGGTAGGTATCCTTGTTAGTCAGTGGTGTTGGGAGGAAATTTGTGTATGTCAGGTTCACGACTGTTGTGGTGCGCTAGACAAAACAGAAAATTCCAGTTGGTTGCAACCTGTTCCAAAGAGCTTCATGCCACCATCTTGGAAGTTTCAGATGTTTCACAAAAATGCAAAATCATTGAAATTTCTCTGGGTTTGTCAATATTGGGAGCAATTGATTGGTTATTGGTGGCGTTGGCAAATATTGTTCCTACAGAATCCGCCTAGTTGGCAGATTACCGCAAGAAGGTTCTACTACTGGATGTGTACTAGTAACTGTTGGGGAACGTAACATGCAATTTCAAAAAAAATCTACGCTCACGCAAGATCTATCTAGGAGATGCATAGCAACGAGAGGGGGAGAGTATGTCCACGTACCCTCGTAGACCGAAAGCGGAAGCGTTAGCTTAACGCGGTTGATGTAGTCGAACGTCTTCTCGATTCAACCGATCAAGCACCGAACGTACGGCACCTCCGAGTTCTGCACACGTTCAGCTTGATGATGTCCCTCGAACTCTTGATCCAGCAAAGTGTCGAGGGAGAGTTTCGTCAGCACGACGGCGTGGTGATGGTGATGGTGAAGTGATCCGCGCAGGGCTTCGCGTAAGCACTACGACAATATGACCGGAGGAGTAAACGGTGGAGGGGGGCGCCGCACACGGCTAAGAACAATTGGTGTGTCCTTGGAGGCGCCCTCCGCCCCCATATATAAAGGAGGGAGAGGGGAGGAGGCCGTCCTAGGGCGCGCCAAGTGGGAGGAGTCCCACTTGGACTCCTAGTCCAATTCGCCCCCCCCCCCCCCTTTCCTTTTACCGGAAGGGGAAAGGGGGAAGGAGAGGGAGGAGGAGAAGGAAAGGGGGGCCGCGCCCCCTCCCCTAGTCCAATTCGGACTCCCCATGGGGGGGGGCGCCACCCCTTGTGGGCTGCCTTGCCTCCCTCCTATGGCCCATATGGCCCATATCTTTCCCCCGGGGGGTTCCGGTAACCCCCCCGGTACTCCGATACGTACCCGATACATTCCGAAACACTTCCGGTGTCCGAATACTATCGTACAATATATCAATCTTTACCTCTCGACCATTTCAAGAGTCCTCGTCATGTCCGTGATCTCATCCGGGACTCCGAACAATCTTTGGTCACCAAAACACATAACTCATAATACAAATCGTCATCGAACGTTAAGCGTGCGAACCCTACGGGTTCGAGAACTATGTAGACATGAACGAGACACATCTCCGGTCAATAACCAACAGCGGAACCTGGATGCTCATATTGGTTCCTACATATTCTACGAAGGTCTTTATCAGTCAAACCGCAATGACAACATACGTCATTCCCTTTGTCATCGGTATGTTACTTGCCCGAGATTCGATCGTCGGTATCTCCATACCTAGTTCAATCTCGTTACCGTCAAGTCTCTTTACTCGTTCCGTAATGCATTATCCCGTAACTAACTCATTAGTCACATTGCTTGCAAGGCTTATCATGATGTGCATTACCGAGAGGGCCCAGAGATACCTCTCCGATACTCGGAGTGACAAATCCTAATCTCGATCTATGCCAACCCAACAAACACCATCGGAGACACCTGTAGAGCATCTTTATAATCACCCAGTTACGTTGTGACATTTGATAGCACACAAGGTGTTCCTCCGGTATTCGGGAGTTGCATAATCTCATAGTCAAAGGAATATGTATAAGTCATGAAGAAAGCAATAGCAATAAAACTTAACGATCATTATGCTAAGCTAACGGATGGGTCTTGTCCATCACATCATTCTCCTAATGATGTGATCCCGTTCATCAAATGACAACACATGTCTATGGTTAGGAAACTTAACCATCTTTGATCAACGAGCTAGTCTAGTAGAGGCTTACTAGGGACTCGGTGTTTTGTCTATGTATTCACACATGTATCAAGTTTCCGGTTAATACAATTCTAGCATGAATAATAAACATTTATCATGATATAAGGAAATATAAATAACAACTTTAGTATTGCCTCTAGGGCATATTTCCTTCAGTAACAACTCCCAACAAGTATTCATGGTGTTCATTTTGGCTCATTACAAGAATCCTTCCCAGAACGGTAAAGCGAGGCCTCAGGTTGCGACTACAATATTTACCTTGGTGCCCATGGTCTTGGTTGACGAAGCTGCTCAAGAATGGACAGATATTCATGGTGGTTGTATGTCTGAACTATGCAGCTCTGAGAAATTATGGAATGTTGTTCTGCATTGTTCTGAACAATTTCAGTGGCCACAAACAAACCTAGCATCTGCACTTTGGCTCAGGTTTGGGGCATGGGCCATGGATGGCACGGGATCCTTGACTCGCTGCAAACAAGCTTATTTTCAAAGGAGGAGTGCTATACTTCGAGTAGCCTTATCTGGCCGTGTTCATCTCGGTTATGGCTACTACTCTGATAAAGCTCACTACTATGGCATGGTCTGCACTGACCTTAGCCGCTACCTTAAAGACTACTATCACGGCTACCCAGGCAATACCAAGGAACTTCACACTCAACGGGATCTCGGTAAGTCGTCCCTTCGATCTCCTTTGAAGATTCAGCTTGGGAGCAATCCGAGCTTCATGGAGGGAGGAGTGTCAGAAGTTGATCATAGCCAAGAAATGACAATATTTTTCCATGGGCATTGTGGCTGCTTTGACGATGCCTACTATCCTCATGTCCATGTTGGCCACCACTACCTCAACACTCCCCTCGAGCAAGTCCCCAGCGGCTACGACTATGACATCAATGAAGCGGGCTTCTTCGATCTTCTTCAAGTTCACCTCAACCATGACAACTACCATGTCAATTTTCTACCAAATAGAGCATCATTTCTTGCCTTCCAAATAGACCATAAAAAAGTAAAATCTGGATTCCTTCGCCAAGGCAATTGCTCCAGTATTGTCACAAAAGATTTTCATTGGACCCGATGCACTAGGTATTATGCCTAGATCGGATATGAACTCCTTCATCTAGACTCCTTCATTTGCTGCTTCCGAAGCAGCTATATACTCCGCTTCACACGTAGATCCCGCCACGACGCTTTGCTTGGAACTGCACCAACTGACAGCTCCACCATTCAATATAAATATGTATTCGGTTTGTGACTTAGAGTCATCCGGATCAGTGTCAAAGCTAGCATCAACGTAACCATTTACGACGAGCTCTTTGTCACCTCCATAAACGAGAAACATATCCTTAGTCCTTTTCAGGTATTTCAGGATGTTCTTGACCGCTGTCCAGTGATCTACTCCTGGATTACTTTGGTACCTCCCTGTTAGACTTATAGCAAGGCACACATCAGGTCTGGTACACAGCATTGCATACATGATAGAACCTATGGCTGAGGCATAGGGAGTGACTTTCATTTTCTCTCTATCTTCTGCAGTGGTCGGGCATTGAGTCTGACTCAATTTCACACCTTGTAACACAGACAAGAACCCTTTCTTTGACTGATCCATTTTGAACTTCTTCAAAACTTTATCAAGGTATGTGCTTTGTGAAAGTCCAATTAAGCGTCTTGATCTATCTCTATAGATCTTGATGCCCAATATATAAGCAGCTTCACCGAGGTCTTTCATTGAAAAATTCTTATTCAAGTATCCTTCTATGCTATCCAGAAATTCTATATCATTTCCAATCAACAATATGTCATCCACATATAATATTAGAAATGCTACAGAGCTCCCACTCACTTTCTTGTAAATACAGGCTTCTCCAAAAGTCTGTATAAAACCATATGCTTTGATCACACTATCAAAGCGTATATTCCAACTCCGAGATGCTTGCACAAGTCCATAAATGGATCGCTAGAACTTGCACACTTTGTTAGCACCTTTAGGATCGACAAAACCTTCTGGTTGCATCATATACAACTCTTCTTTAAGAAATCCATTAAGGAATGCAGTTTTGACGTCCATTTGCCAGATTTCATAATCATAAAATGCGGCAATTGCTAACATGATTCGGACAGACTTAAGCATCGCTACGGGTGAGAAGGTCTCATCGTAGTCAGCTCCTTGAACTTGTCGAAAACCTTTTGCAACAAGTCGAGCTTTGTAGACAGTAACATTACCACCAGCGTCAGTCTTCTTCTTGAAGATCCATTTATTCTCTATGGCTTGCCGATCATCGGGCAAGTCAACCAAAGTCCACACTTTGTTCTCATACATGGATCCCATCTCAGATTTCATGGCCTCAAGCCATTTCGCGGAATCTGGGCTCATCATCGCTTCCTCATAGTTCGTAGGTTCGTCATGGTCTAGTAACATGACTTCCAGAACAGGATTACCGTACCACTCTGGTGCAGAATGTACTCTGGTTGACCTACGAGGTTCTGTAGAAACTTGATCTGAAGTTTCATGATCATCATCATTAGCTTCCTCACTAATTGGTGTAGGCATCACGGGAACAGATTTCTCTGATGAGCTACTTTCCAAATTGAGAGGAGGTACAATTACCTCATCAATTTCTATTTTCCTCCCACTCACTTCTTTCGAGAGAAACTCCTTCTCTAGAAAGGATCCATTCTTAGCAACAAATATCTTGCCTTCGGATCTGTGATAGAAGGTGTACCCAATAGTCTCTTTTGGGTATCCTATGAAGATGCACTTCTCCGATTTGGGTTCGAGCTTATCAGGCTGAAGCTTTCTCACATAAGCATCGCAACCCCAAACTTTAAGAAACGACAGCTTAGGTTTCTTGCCAAACCACAGTTCATACAGTGTCGTCTCAACGGATTTAGATGGTGCCCTATTTAACGTGAACGCAGCTGTCTCTAATGCATAACCCCAAAACGATAGTGGTAAATCGGTAAGAGACATCATAGATCGCACCATATCTAATAAAGTACGGTTACGACGTTCGGACACACCATTACGCTGTGGTGTTCTAGGTGGCGTGAGTTGTGAAACTATTCCACATTGTTTTAAATGAAGGCCAAACTCGTAACTCAAATATTCGCCTCCGCGATCAGATCATAGAAACTTTATTTTCTTGTTACGATGATTTTCCACTTCACTCTGAAATTCTTTGAACTTTTCAAATGTTTCAGACTTGTGTTTCATTAAGTAGATATACCCATATCTGCTCAAATCATCTGTGAAGGTTAGAAAATAACGATACCCGCCGCGAGCCTCAACACTCATCGGACCGCATACATCGGTATGTATTATTTCCAATAAGTCAGTGGCTCGCTCCATTGTTCCGGAGAACGGAGTCTTAGTCATCTTGCCCATGAGGCATGGTTCGCAAGCATCAAATGATTCATAATCAAGTGATTCCAAAAGTCCATCCGCATGGAGTTTCTTCATGCGCTTTACACCAATATGACCTAAACGGCAGTGCCATAAATATGTTGCACTATCATTATCAACTTTGCATCTTTTGATATCAATATTATGAATATGTGTATCACCACGATCGAGATTCAATAAAAATAGACCACTCTTCAAGGGTGCATGACCATAAAAGATATTACTCATATAAATAGAACAACCATTATTCTCTGATTTAAATGAATAACCGTCTCGCATCAAACAAGATCCAGATATAATGTTCATGCTTAACGCTGGCACCAAATAACAATTATTCAGGTCTAAAACTAATCCCGAAGGTAGATGTAGAGGTAGCGTGCCGACGGCGATCACATCGACCTTGGAGCCATTCCCGACGTGCATCGTCACCTCGTCCTTAGCCAATCTTCGTTTAATCTGTAGCCCCTGTTTCGAGTTGCAAATATGAGCAACAGAACCAGTATCAAATACTCAGGCGCTACTACGAGCATTAGTAAGGTACACATCAATAACATGTATATCAAATATACCTTTGTTCACTTTGCCATCCTTCTTATCCACCAAATACTTGGGGCAGTTCTGCTTCCAGTGACCAGTCCCTTTGCAGTAAAAGCACTCAGTTTCAGGCTTGGGTCCAGACTTGGGCTTCTTCCCGGGAGTGACAACTTTCTTGCCATTCTTCTTGAAGTTCTCCTTCTTTCCCTTGCCCTTTTTCTTGAAACTAGTGGTCTTGTTAACCATCAACACTTGATGCTCTTTCTTGATTTCAACCTCCGCAGCTTTGAGCATAGCGAAGAGCTCGGGAATTGTCTTATTCATCCCTTGCATATTATAGTTCATCACGAAGCCTTTATAGCTTGGTGGCAGTGATTGAAGAACTCTGTCAATAACACTATCATCCGGAAGATTAACTCCCAGCTGAGTCAAGTGGTTATGATACCCAGACATTCTGAGTATGTGTTCACTGACAGAACTATTCTCCTCCATCTTGCAGCTATAGAACTTGTTGGAGACTTCATATCTCTCAACTCGGGCATTTGCTTGAAATATTAACTTCAATTCCTGGAACATCTCATATGCTCCATGACGTTCAAAACGTCTTTGAAGTCCCGATTCTAAGCCGTAGAGCATGGCACACTGAACTATAGAGTAGTCATCAGACCGCGTTTGCCAGACGTTCAAAGCGTCTACATTAGCGGGAGGGGGCTTGTCACCTAGTGGTGCATCAAGGACATAATTCTTCTGTGCAGAAATGAGGATAATCCTCAAGTTACGGACCCAGTCCGTGTAGTTGCTACCATCATCTTTCAACTTAGCTTTCTCTAGGAACGCATTAAAATTCAAAGGAACGGTAGCACGGGCCATTGATCTACAACATAGATATGCAAAAACTATCATGACTAAGTTCATGATAAATTAAGTTCAATTAATCATATTACTTAAGAACTCCCACTTAGATAGACATCCCTCGAGTCATCTAAATGATCACATGATCCATATCAACTAAACCATGTCCGATCATCACGTGAGATGGAGTAGTTTTCAATGGTGAACATCTCTATGTTGATCATATCTACTATATGATTCACGTTCGACCTTTTGGTCTCCAGTGTTCCGAGGCCATGTCTGTACATGCTAGGCTCGTCAAGTTTAACCCGAGTATTCTGCACGTGCAAAACTGTCTTGCACCCGTTGTATGTGAACGTAGAGGTTATCACACCCGATCATCATGTGGTGTCTCGGCATGACGAACTGTCGCAATGGTGCATACTCAAGGAGAACACTTATACCTTGAAATTTTAGTGAGGGATCATCTTATAATGCTACTGCCGTACTAAGCAAAATAAGATGCATAAAAGATAAACATCACATGCAATCAAAATATGTGACATGATATGGCCATCATCATCTTGTGCCTTTGATCTCCATCTCCAAAGCACCGTCATGATCTCCATCATCACTGGCATGACACCTTGATCTTAATCGTAGCGTCGTTGTCGTCTCGCCAACTATTGCTTCTACAACTATCGCTAACGCATAGTGATAAAGTAAAGCAATTACATGGCGATTGCATTTCATACAATAAAGCGGCAACCATAAGGCTCCTGCCCGTTGCCGATAACTTTTACAAAACATGATCATCTCATACAATAACGTATATCACATCATGTCTTGACCATATCACATCACAACATGCCCTGCAAAAACAAGTTAGACGTCCTCTACTTTGTTGTTGCAAGTTTTACGTGGCTGCTACGGGTTTCTAGTAAGAACCGTTCTTACCTACGCATCAAAACCACAACAATGTTTCGTCAAGTTTGCTGTTTTAACCTTCAACAAGGACCGGCCGTAGTCAAATTCGATTCAACTAAAGTTGGAGAAATAGACACCCGCCAGCCACCTTTATGCAAAACAAGTTGCATGTCTGTCGGTGGAACCGGTCTCATGAACGTGGTCATGTAAAGTTGGTCCGGGCCTCTTCACCCAACAATACCGCTGAATCAAAATAAGACGTTGGTGGTAAGCAGTATGACTATCATCGCCCACAACTCTTTGTGTTCTACTCATACATATCATCTACGCATAGACCTGGCTCTGATACCACTGTTGGGGAACGTAGCATGCAATTTCAAAAAAAATCGACGCTCACGCAAGATCTATCTAGGAGATGCATAGCGATGAGAGGGGGAGAGTATGTCCACGTACCCTCATAGACCAAAAGCGGAAGCGTTAGCTTAACGCGGTTGATGTAGTCGAACGTCTTCTCGATTCAACCGATCAAGCACCGAACGTACGGCACCTCCGAGTTCTGCACACGTTCAGCTTGATGACGTCCCTCGAACTCTTGATCCAGCAAAGTGTCGAGGGAGAGTTTCGTCAGCACGACGGCGTGGTGACGGTGATGGTGAAGTGATCCGCGCAGGGCTTCGCGTAAGCACTACGACAATATGACCGGAGGAGTAAACGGTGGAGGGGGGCGCCGCACACGGCTAAGAACAATTGGTGTGTCCTTGGAGGCGCCCCCCACCCCCATATATAAAGGAGGGAGAGGGGAGGAGGCCGGCCTAGGGCGCGCCAAGTGGGAGGAGTCCCACTTGGACTCCTAGTCCAATTCGCCCCCCCCCTTTCCTTTTACCGGAAGGGGAAAGGGGGAAGGAGAGGGAGGAGGAGAAGGAAAGGGGGGCCGCGCCCCCTCCCCTAGTCCAATTCGGACTCCCCATGGGGAGCGGGGGGGCGGCACCCCTTGTGGGCTGCCTTGCCTCCCTCCTATGGCCCATATGGCCCATATCTTTCCCCCGGGGGGTTCCGGTAACCCCCCCGGTACTCCGATACATACCCGATACATTCCGAAACACTTTCGGTGTCCGAATACTATCGTCCAATATATCAATCTTTACCTCTCGACCATTTCGAGAGTCCTCATCATGTCCGTGATCTCATCCGGGACTCCGAACAATCTTCGGTCACCAAAACACATAACTCATAATACAAATCGTCATCGAACGTTAAGCATGCGGACCCTACGGGTTCGAGAACTATGTAGACATGACCGAGACACATCTCCCGTCAATAACCAACAACGGAACCTGGATGCTCATATTGGTTCCTACATATTCTACGAAGATCTTTATCGGTCAAACCGCAATGACAACATACGTCATTCCCTTTGTCATCGGTATGTTACTTGCCCGAGATTCGATCGTCGGTATCTCCATACCTAGTTCAATCTCGTTACCGGCAAGTCTCTTTACTCGTTCCGTAATGCATCATCTCGTAACTAACTCATTAGTCACATTGCTTGCAAGGCTTATCATGATGTGCATTACCGAGAGGGCCCAGAGATACCTCTCCGATACTCGGAGTGACAAATCCTAATCTCGATCTATGCCAACCCAACAAACACCTTCGGAGACACTTGTAGAGCATCTTTATAATCACCCAGTTACGTTGTGACGTTTGATAGCACACAAGGTGTTCCTCCGGTATTCGGGAGTTGCATAATCTCATAGTCAAAGGAATATGTATAAGTCATGAAGAAAGCAATAGCAATAAAACTTAACGATCATTATGCTAAGCTAACGGATGGGTCTTGTCCATCACATCATTCTCCTAATGATGTGATCCCGTTCATAAAATGACAACACATGTCTATGGTTAGGAAACTTAACCATCTTTGATCAATGAGCTAGTCTAGTAGAGGCTTACTAGGGACTCGGTGTTTTGTCTATGTATTCACACATGTATCAAGTTTTCGGTTAATACAATTCTAGCATGAATAATAAACATTTATCATGATATAAGGAAATATAAATAACAACTTTATTATTGCCTCTAGAGCATATTTCCTTCAGTAACAACTCCCAACAAGTATTCATGGTGTTCATTTTGGCTCATTACAAGAATCCTTCCCAGAACGGTAAAGCGAGGCCTCAGGTTGCGACTACAATATTTACCTTGGTGCCCATGGTCTTGGTTGACGAAGCTGCTCAAGAATGGACGGATATTCATGGTGGTTGTATGTCTGAACTATGCAGCTCTGAGAAATTGTGGAATATTGTTCTGCATTGTTCTGAACAATTTCAGTGGCCACAAACAAACCTAGCATCTGCACTTTGGCTCAGGTTTGGGGCATGGGCCATGGATGGCACGGGATCCTTGACTCACTGCAAACAAGCTTATTTTCAAAGGAGGAGTGCTATACTTCGAGTAGCCTTATCTGGCCGTGTTCATCTCGGTTATGGCTACTACTCTGATAAAGCTCACTACTATGGCATGGTATGCACTGACCTTAGCCGCTACCTTAAAGACTACTATCACGGCTACCCAGGCAATACCAAGGAACTTCACACTCAACGGGATCTCGGCAAGTCGTCCCTTCGATCTCCTTTGAAGATTTAGCTTGGGAGCAATCCGAGCTTCATGGAGGGAGGAGTGTCAGAAGTTGATCATAGCCAAGAAATGACAATATTTTTCCATGGGCATTGTGGCTGCTTTGACGATGCCTACTATCCTCATGTCCATGTTGGCCACCACTACCTCAACACTCCCCTCGAGCAAGTCCCCAGCGGCTACGACTATGACATCAACGAAGCGGGCTTCTTCGATCTTCTTCAAGTTCACCTCAACCATGACAACTACCACATCAATTTTCTACCAAATAGAGCATCATTTCTTGCCTTCCAAATAGACCGTAAAAAGGTGTATAAATTAGTGACGTTGATATGGGGATGAGCCGAAGTGAGCAAAGCCTGAATTATTTGAGGAATTGAATGATGATTTGCTGCAATGACCTTTGTTCTGATGAACCAAGGAGAGGAGAACCATGCAGCTTTAGAGAAAGGGCATAGAAAAAACATGCATTTCATCTTCTAAAGTACCACATCTAACACATTCTTCTACAATATGTTTGGAGAAGTTACTTGCTTGTTTACCAGTGGGAAGAGCTCGACGAAGAAGCCTCCAAGAAAAAGTTTGAACTTGTGGCACCATTTGTTTTCCTTGCCATACCTGATTAAGAAGAGCAACAATCTGTTGGGGAACTATTTTTGGTCTCTGTTTGTAAGCACTTTTTGAAGAGCAATCACCTGCAGGAGTTAGTTTCCAAACAAGGACATCCTGCCCCGAAGAATTAATAATTGGAGTTTGCATAATAGCATTGGCAGTATGTGAAGTGAACAAAGAGTTGATTAAATCTATGTTCCAAGTTTTCTCGTTCGGAATCCAAAGGTCCTTAACCATAGCAGGATAAACAAAAGAAGATTGTTGAATAATCAAATTATCATAAATACTTTGCCATTGAGAGAACCAAGGGGAACTCCAAATGGAGCTACTGCCGTCAACAATTTGGTAAAATGAGGACGAAATCAGAAGAGGTCTCACCTTGAGAATTGATGTCCAAAATGCAGATTTTGGTATATTTGGCTTAGCTCTCCAAATGGATGTGTCACTGTGGTACTTCGCCTTGAGGATGAGGGCAAGATGGCTTTGGGGTTCCTTTGCTAACCTCCAAGCCGCCAAAAGGATTAGTCCTTGATTAATAGCCTGCAAATTTCAAACTCCCAAGCCATCAATTTGTTTTTCGATACAAATATCAACCCAAGCTCTAAGACAAAGACTTCTTGGATCTGCCTTCACACATGTCCACCAAAAGTTTCTCATAATGGCCGTGAGTTTCGCTATAAACTTTTTTGAAAAGAGGACATTGGACATATAGTAGACAGGGATAGACGAGAAAACAGATTTGAAAACTGTTAGTCTAGCAGCATGTGAAAGCATGTTGGCTTTGTAAGCACTTAACCTAGATTTGAATTTATCATAAACAAAATTGTAAGCTGCAGATCTGTCTTTTACATGAAGGATGAGAGGATGGCCCAAGTGAATGGTGTTATAGTCAATATCCGAGACTGGGAAGATTCTCTTGATATCTTGCTTGACCTGCATATCAACCTTTTACTAAACATAACACCAGATTTGCTTCCGTTCGGGAGTTGTCCCGAGCCTTGGCAAAATTGATGTAATATTTGAGATATGGCACCTACTTCTTGCATGTTAGCTTTGCCACAAACAAGCAGATCATCGGCAAACATCAAAGAATGAATTGAAGGGCAATTCGGACCAAGAGAGATACCTGACAAGTGATTGGACTGTAGAGCATCCTGAAGCGACAGAGAGAGTTCATTTATTGCAAAGACAAAAAGAGTTAGGGACAAGGGGCATCCCTGCCTAATGCCTCTGCTACATTTAAAGCGAGCAAAAGATTGGCCACTAATGATAATTGAGAAAGTCGGCGAAGAGATACATGCATGGACAAGGTTTATGAAATGGTGATGAAGACCCTTACGAGCAAGAGCCGAAGCAATGAAATGCCACTCAATTCTATCAAAAGCTTTGGCTAAATCGATTTTGAGCATGAAATCCAGGCCATCCTATGAAGCAAGAGAGAACGGGTGAGCAATTTCCTAAGCTACAATGATATTGTTGCTAATGCATCTTCCCTTGATGAATGCTTGTTGGGAAGGATGAATATAAT
This sequence comes from Thinopyrum elongatum, assembly GCA_011799875.1. NCBI lineage: Eukaryota > Viridiplantae > Streptophyta > Magnoliopsida > Poales > Poaceae > Thinopyrum > Thinopyrum elongatum. The sequence continues at coordinate 293,961,164 of CM022303.1, read as the reverse complement.
AACGCAAGTCCTCTTTCAATCTATTAGCTAAGGATTTTGCAATTATTCTATAAATGACATTACAAAGACTGATGGTTCTAAAGTCCGATGGCAAATGGCAAACCAGCTTCTTAAGAATGAGAGCAATATTGGTGTCAGTAAGGCTAGGAGGGAGGATACCTGTGATGTAGAAGTTTTTAACTAGGTTAGTTACATCGTCTCCAATCCAACACCAGGCCGAGGTATAGAACGCTACATTGAACCCATCATGGCCTGGAGATGCATATTTCTTCATAGTCTTGAGGATTGATATCCATTTTGCATCATGTTTTTATGTTGATATTTATTGCATTATGAACTGTTATTTAACTTTATGATACAATTCTTATGCCTTTTCTCTCTTATTTTACAAGATTTACACGAAGAGGGAGAATACTGGCAGCTGGAATTCTAGACCGGAAAGGAGCAAATCTGATATACCTATTCTGCATAACTCCAAATGTCCTGAAACTTTACGGAGAATTGTTTTGGAATATATAAAAAAAATTGGGCGAAGAAAGAACAGAAGGGGACCCACCGGGTGGCCACAAGCCTGTGGGGCGCGCCCTACCCCCAGGGCACGCCTCCCGAGCTTGTGGGCCCCCTGGCCAGCCCCCGGTGTCCATCTTATGCTATATGGAGGGTTTTAGCCTAGAAAAAATCATAAGGAGGCTTTTGGAACGAAGTGCCGTGTCTCGAGGCGGAACCTGGGCAGAAGCAATCTAGGGCTTCGGCGGAGCTATTCTGCCGGGGAAACTTCCCTCCGAGAGGGGGAAATCGAAGCCATCATCATCACCAATGATACTCTCATCATGGGAGGACCAAACTTCATCAACATCTTCACCAGCACCATCTCCTCTCAAACCCTAGTTCATCTCTTGCATTCAATCTTTGCCTCAAAACCTCATATTGGTACCTGTGGGTTGCTAGTAGTGTTGATTACTCCTTGTAGTTGATGCTAGTTGGTTTATTTGGTGGAAGATCATATGTTTAGATCCTTAATGATATTTATCACCCCTCTAATCTTGAACATGAACATGTTTTGTGAGTAGTTACTTTGTTCCTGAGGACATGGGAGAAGTCTTGTTATAAGTAATCATGTGAATTTGGTATTCGTTCAATATTTTGATGAGATGTATGTTGTCTTTCCTCTAGTGGTGTTATGTGAACGTCGACTACATGACACTTCACCATGATTTGGTCCTAGGGGAAGGCACTGGGAAGTAGCAAGTAGATGATGGGTTGCTAGAGTGACAGAAGCTGAAACCCTAGTTTATGCGTTGCTTCGCAAGGGGTTGATTTGAATCCACATGTTTCATGATATGGTTAGATTTATCTTAATTCTTCTTTCGTAGTTGCGGATGCTTGCAAGAGGGGTTAATCATAAGTGGGAGGCTTGTCCAAGTAAGGACAGCACCCAAGCACCGGTCCACCCACATATCAAATTATCAAAGTAACGAACGCGAATCATATGAGCATGATGAAAACTAACTTGACGATAATTCCCATGTGTACTCGGGAGCGCTTTGCTTTATATAAGAGTCCGTCCAGGCTTGTCCTTTGCTATAAAAAGGATTGTGCCACCTTGATGCACCTTTGTTACACTTGTTACTTGTTACCCGTTATGAATTATCTTACTACCAAACTATCTGTTATCGATAATTTCAGTGCCTGCAGAAAATACCTTGCTGAAAACCGCTTGTCATTTCCTTCTACTCCTCGTTGGGTTCGACACTCTTACTTATCGAAAGGACTACATGTAGGATCGAAAGTAGGTCTAGAGGTGGGTGATTAGACTACTTGACCAAATAAAAATCTAGCCTTTTCCCAATTTTAAGTCTTGGCAGATTTTAACAACTTAGCACAAGTCAAGCAATCAACCTACACATGCAATTCTAAGAGTATAGCAGCGGAATGTAAATCATTGCATATGAAGGTAAAGGGAGGGGTTTGGAGAGGCAAACGCAATGTAGACACGGAGATTTTTGGCGTGGTTCCGATAGGTGGTGCTATTGTACATCCACGTTGATGGAGACTTCAACCCACGAAGGGTAACGGTTGCGCGAGTCCACGGAGGGCTCCACCCACGAAGGGTCCATGAAGAAGCAACCTTGTCTATTCCACCATGGCCATCGCCCACGAAGGACTTGCCTCACTCGGGTAGATCTTCACGAAGTAGGTGATCTCCTTGCCCTTACAAACTCTTTGGTTCAACTCCACAATCTTGACGGAGGCTCCCAAGTGACACCTAACCAATCTAGGAGACACCACTCTCCAAAAGGTAATAGATGGTGTGTTGATGATGAACTCCTTGCTCTTGTGCTTCAAATGATAGTCTCCCCAACACTCAACTCTCTCTCACAGATTTGGCTATGGTGGAAAGATGATTTGAGTGGAAAGCAACTTGGGGAAGGCTAGAGATCAAGATTTTTGTGGTTGGATTGGAATGTCTTGGTCTCAACACATGAATAGGTGGTTCTCTCTCAGAAAATGAGTAGTGGAAGTGTAGGCACGTTCTGATGGCTCTCTCTTTGATGGAGAGGAGGGTGGAGGGGTATATATAGCCTCCACACAAAATCTAACCGTTACACACAAATGAGCCAACTCGGTCAGACTGAATAGGTAAACTCGGTGAGACCGATCCAGTGAAAAAAGTGAACGTTAGGCTTTTCGGTGGGACCGACATGATCAACTTGGTGGGACCGATGAGCTAGGGTTAGGGCAAAACTTGATCTTGGTTTGACCAATTACTTCAACTCGGTGAGACCGATTTCAGTAATAAGCAAACAAAGAGTTGGTCAGGCAAACTCAGTGGGACCGATCGCTCCTTTCGGTGAGACCGAAACGTCACGAAAGGGAAACAGAGAGTTTGCATTGCGAACTCGGTGGGACCGATCGCTCATCTCGGTGAGACCGAAATGTTACGAAGGGAAATAGAGAGTTTGCAATCCTATCTCGGTGAGACCGAGATCCCTATCGGTTAGACCGAACTGATTAGGATTTCTGGCTATGGCTATGTCAAGTGAACTCGGTGGCGCTGGATAGATCAAATCGGTGGGGCCGAGTTTGACTTTAGGTTTAGGACATATTTGGATATGAAAAGATGGTTGAGGGCTGTGGAGCATATCACTAAGCATTTTGAGCAAGTAGACCATTAAGAACCACCTCATCCCCTTTTAATAGTATTGGCTTTTCCTATGGACTCAATGTGATCTTGGATCACTAAAATAGAAATGTAGAGTCTTGAGCTTTTGCCAATATTTGTCCTTAGCATTTTGAGGGGTCCACATCTCTAGTCCATGCCATGCCAATCATTGAACTATCTGAAAATAATCAGCTTGAAAAGTTATTAGTTCAATGAGCTATATGTTGTTATGAATTACCAAAACCACCTAGGGATTAGTTGCACTTTCAATCTCCCCCTTTTTGGTAATTGATGACAACATATAGATCAAAGCTTCGACAAATGATAATAAGAATGAAATATATCGTCGCTTGAGAAGTATGTGATAAGCAAGAGCTCCCCCTAAATGTGTGCATTATTTATGATTTGCTTTTGAATGCAAATGCACAATCGATTAGGATCATGGGTTACTCTTCCATGTCACATACATCTTGGTGGAGTGCTCAAAATGATAAAGTATAGATAGCATGCATTTATCACCAAGACAAATATGATTGATCATACACAAATGATAAGATAACATCATTCAAGCACACATATTTAAGCAAAATATGATCAATCACATGATCATAAGAGGTATCTCACACACAAGCACTAATAAGTAGCAAACAAACGACCAAATAAGTAGCAAGAGAGACAAATAAAGCAAAACACTCTCTCTCTCGAAGCCTATGATCTATGCACTTTCTCCCCCTTTGGCAACAAGTTACCAAAAAGCTTGAAAATGCATAGTGCTATACGACACTCTAAGCACGATCTCCAGGAGCTCCGGAGTGCGAAGATGGCATGGAGAGAACTGCATGTGCAAAGACTTCAGCTGATGTCTGAGGAACTGGAGGGGTTGCCACTGGAGAGGCAACTGAGGCTGTGGTTGCAGGTGCAGAAGTTGTGGCCCTGGTGTCAGTGAGTGGCACAGCTGCAGACCTTTGTGCTCTAGGCACCCTCTGATAAGCATCTGTGGTAGATCTTCCTCTCCTCTCCTCTGCTTCTTCCTATAGTTGCTCAACTGCAGTCTGAATCTCTGTGACCTTCAAGTCTATATCATAAAACTTAGTTTCAATGATTCTCTCAAGACTTTCTTGGTTTTGAATCAGGGTGGTTAATCCTTTCTCAATCCTCACTGTGGCTTCAAGCAGATAGCTGAGCTAGTCCTGCTTGGTCTTGAGATTTGCAACTGAGGCATCTGGAATCTTTGAAGCTTTTTCAGCCTTTGCCTTCTCTCTCTTCTCATGTGACTCAACAGAAGTAGGATGTGAAGCATCCATGACAACTGTGTTATCCTCAAAATCTGGCATCAGGGGAAGGTGCTCTTTATCTAGCAGATATGTGCCTGTGCCCACCTTGGAGTTGATGAGCATCTGAATGTGTGGGGCATAGCCACATGATCTCTTTCGGTCAGCTGCAGTTCTCTTGATGGTTTCAACTGTCAAGGACATCACCTTGAATTTCTCTCGCACATCAAACATGTGTAGCAAGTTGATGGAGTGCCCTCTGATCATCCTGTGATCTCCAGACTTGGGCAACAAAGTGTGCCTCGGGATAGTGTTGATTGTTGGTAGCCCTGATGTAACACCCCATGTCATTAGCCACAGTAATCACTTTTGATAATGACAAGTCAGCATGATTAACAGTGCCTAATCATCATTTGCATCATATTGCATTTCAACTCCTAAGTCAAAATTCAAATTAAATTAAAGTGGAAAATAAAAGTTGTTCAAACACAGAAACTAAAATGTTCATTAGGTGACAAATATTCTAGAGACAATGCTAAAATTGTAACCAACATTTAATAAATTAATTAAGTGACTCTAACAGTGCCAAAACAACAATATTTAATCCCATTTAGTTTTATAAAATTGCAAATGAAATGATATGAACTCAAAACCATTTTATGGCATTAGTAGATGTTGCACTGGAGTTTTGTGACTAGTTCACATATTTTACAAAACTAAATATGAGGCCCCACAATTTTGCAAAAACAGAAAAAGAAAAGAAACAGAAAAAGGAAAAATAGAAAACGGCCTAAAGCTACTGTGCACTCTAGCCTGCTTGCTACAGCCAGCGGCCCAGCCCACCCCGCGCCTCCTCCCACCTCTCACTGCTCACCCCTGCCTCGCTGTCGAACACCTCGCGCGCGCGCACCCGGCCCCCCTCGCTCGCCGCTCGACAGCGCGTCGCCGCGCGCGCTGGGGATAAGAGCAGCTCCCCGCACCCCCCTGGCGAACCCTAGCCGCTCCGTTCGCCCTCTCCCTCGCTCCCCCACTTCACCCGACGCCGCCATGGACGGCCGCGGCTGAGCTGCGCGGCCACCGTCACCGCCCCGCCTCGCGAACGTGCCCACCGCGCTCGCCGTCGTCGTCTACTTCGACCACGCCAACGAACCGAAGCCCGGAGCCACCGCAGCACCTCCCCGAGCCCTTCTTCCTCCTCGGATCGCCGCCGCACGCCGTCGTCGATTCGCTCCGGCAAGCCCTCCCCGAGCCCGCTTTCGCACACCTACAGGGCCCGATGAGCAGTCGCCGCTCTCCCTCTCCCTATTCTGCTCGATCTCGTCGCCGTAGCGATCGCATTCGAGATGCCCGAGCCCACCGCCGCGGACCTCATCGCCGGCGACTGTCCGGCGACCATTTGGTCATGTGCTGCTGCCCGTTTGCTTCGCCGCCTCGCGTAGGCCTCGCCACCGATGAGCTCGTGCCGCTCGACTCCGGCCTCCCCAGCACCCCGCACCGCCGCCATTCGACGTGCGACGTCGAGCCGCGTCGAACGCGCCCAACCCCAGCCCCTGAGACCCCCTGTGGATGAAACCCGCGCTCCTCCCGACGCGCGTCGCCGCGTTTGGCTCGCTGGAGCCAGCTCCGGCACCTCTCCGGCCGGCACTGACGTGGCGTCATGGGCCCCGCCACGTGCCACTGACCCCTGGGCCCCAGTTGACCTGTTGACCAGGTCAACTGCTGACTGGGCGCCCCGGTCTCACTGACATGTGGGCCCCGCTCAGTAAACAAATTAAAATAAAACAATAATTAGATAATTAGTTAATTAGATCACTAATTAGCCACTGACTGCTGGGCCCCACCTGCTAATTAGTTTAGTTAAATTAAATTAACCCTGTTTAATTAGCTCTGTCAATGACATGTGGGTCCCACTGGACCCACAGGTTAGGTTTGACCCTGGTCAGCCGGGTTTGACCTGCTGACGTCATGGTGATGTCATGCTGATGTCATCATTACTGTTCTGGATAATGTTGGATTAAATAAATAATTAAATTCTGAAAATCAATTAAAACTTTAGAAAATCATATAAAATAATCCGTAACTCCGATGAAAATAATTTATATATGAAAGTTGCTCAGAATTTCGATACGAACCCGAATACGCCCTCCGTATTCCTGTCAGATGCCCGTAGCTAGATAAACATGGAACTTTTAGACCGATTTCGATAAATGAATAGTGCCCAACTTTAATTAAATAAATCCGGATAAATTCCTAAATTAACTAAATTATTTAGTTAGACTGTAGAACACCTCTGCATAGCATTTAGTCATGTCATGCATATTGTTTGCATCTTTGACGTGAATTTATTGTTTCTTTTCCCCCTCCTTCTTTCTCGATAGACGTCAAGACCAACGACATTGCAGCCGGGTACGACTACGCTACAGACGAGCAGCCCGTTGACGATCCCTCTCTCTTGCCAGAGCAACCAGGCAAGCCCCCCTCCTTGAGCATCCAGATATCGCCCATTCCATTTCTCCTGCTTGCATTAGATTTTGCTACTGTTAATGTTTGCTCCTATTCTGATGCATAGCCTGCTTTCGTAACCTGTTCATTGTTACCTTACCTGCCTATGATAAACTGTTTAGTATAGGTTGGTAGTGAACCATCAGTGACCCCCACCACCTTACCCTTGTTGCCCCTGCTTGATCATCGACGACTCAATCAATGTGATCGTCGACCAGAGACCGACACATCACCTCACCCCCCTAGTTGTATGACTCTGCACAGTTACTATCGAGTGCCGAGGGTGATACCTCGTAACGCACTCCTGATGAATACTCTGTAGTGTAGCTGTTCGGTCGTGGTCATCGAGGGTGATTCCTCCTTCTCCACTTCCAATACGACTCTGTCGTGCAACCCCTCAGTGTGAACCTCGAGGGTGATGCCTCATACGTTCACCCTGATGTTTTCATCGAGTGGAATCCACCGAGGGTGATTCCTCGGGGTTTCCCCCTTGATGTTATGACCACACGGTTACTTTGACCTTTGTTACAGGCGGGTCGACCCTGATGGGTACCCGCTGGGGATCTATGATGTCGGGTGTGCCGGAAGGGCACTCGAGTGTGATATTATGGCGGAGCTTCAGAAACTCTGATTGTCTTCGCGTGTTACTAAATGAGCCTATTGGATTTGGGTGTGTGATCTGAGTGGGTCGACATGCCCTATACGCACTACCACCACGCGGGATAATGGTTTATGGGGCCCTCTGCGATGTACGTTTCTCCCGAAAGCTCATCAGATGTCACAGTTCACCGTGCGGGCTGATCGCCGGGATTGGGCTGGATACTTCACTGACGAGTTCAGTGTTGCGCCTGCACCCCGGCCAACCACGCAACGCGCAGGGTGCCCAGGGCGATGGCCCAAGACCTCTGGGTGCATAGGTTAGTCCAGCGTGCTGACCTCTCTGCTGAGCCTAGGTAGGGCGCTGCTTCGTGTTGATCTCCCGAGGCCGGGCATTACCCAGCAAGTGTGTCCGGCCAGAGGTGATCGAGCGTGTTGGGTAACAGTAGTGCACCCCTGCAGGGATGAATAATCTGTCGATAGCCGGTCCTACGGTAAAGGACGCTCAGTTTGTGTATCCCGATCTACTACTTGAACTGGATACTTGTTACTTAATTTGAAGCTTCGGGATCGCTTTCTCGCAGGGAGTCGAGGAAGGATCTCTAGGCTTTGCTTCAACATGTTTGCTTAATAAAATGCTATTCTACTCTCTTCTATTGCTGCAAGATGATGGCTTCGTGAAGATGTTTGAAGATGCTAGTCTTCGATAGGACTAGGCCTTCTCTCTATTCTGGCATTTCTGCAGCCCAGTCCACATATACAGCCTTTCTCCATTGATAATGTTGCATATGTAGTGTAGATCCTTGCTTGCTGAGTACTTCGGATGAGTACTCATGGTTGCTTTGTTACTTCTTTTTCCCCATACCCCACTTTGATGATACATCAGACGATGGAGCCCCGGAGCCAGATGCCACCTCAGGAGCTTACTACCAGGAGGGTCCAGACAGTACTTACTACTGGATCGAGCCAGCCAACCAGGAGTAGGATCGGAGGCTCCCAGGCAGGAGGCCTACGCCTTTCGATCTAGAGTCGTTGTTTGTGCTAGCCTTCTTAACGCAAAACTTGTCTAACTATGTCTGTACTCAGATAATATTTGTATGACTGACTTATGTATTCAGATCTTCGAATCCCTGGTCTGTAATATTGTGGATCTCCGTTTTTTTGTGTTAGAGTTGTGTTGTGATATCTTCCTGTGAGTCCCTATGCTTGATCGTGCATGCTTGCGTGTATGATTAGTGCACGATTGAGTCGGGGGCGTCACACCTGACAGCAGATAATAAACAGAGCCAAACTTGTGTGTATCCAAGGCTTCATTTGGTATCTCCTTGTACATGTGTGCCATGGAGTTGTGGTCTTTCCTAGGCTTGGCATAGACATCAGTGTCATCCTCAGCCTCTTCATGAGCATGGATCAGCTTGGCCCACTCAGCAATGGTAGACTGGTACCTTGTACCCTCTGTCATCCAGACAATCTTGCCATCTAGGTAGAAATGGGCTATGTAATAGAACTGCATCACCATCTCATCATTCCATTTGGTCAATTTCTGACCCACAAACTTGTCAACTCCATTCATTCTGAAGCTCTCATGAACTCCAGGAAAGTGATCTTCATTGTTGTCATATCACTGACTATGGGCTTCTTGTCCAGGAGGATTGTCTCATAGAAGTCCTACTGTTCCTTAGTGTGGAACCTGTAATCCACAGCAGTCCTTCTCCTTGTTGCATAGGGATCTGATTGCCTCCATAGTCTGAGACCTGGATCCTTCCTTTCTTTCATGTTCTCAGCAACAGGATGGTTGTCATCATGATCAGGTATCTTGGGCTTGCGCTTTCTAAGCACTTGGGGCTCTTCTTCTTCTTCAACTTCAGGCACTTGGGCCTTGTTCTTCTCTGCAGCAGGAATGTTTCTTGTACTTCTCTTAGGTGCAGTCTGCTTTGGAGCTGTCTTGGGAGCAGTCTTGGGCTTGGATGGGGCAGCCCCTGACTTGATTGCATCTCCCATGAGCTTCTGTGCCTTAGGTGGAGGTGCAGCAACCTCCTCCTCTTCATCATCTTCATCAGATTCCTCCATCATAGAAGGCTTTCCAACAACTCTAGCCATGGTCTTCTTGACCCTTTCCTTTCTCTTCTTGCCTCCAGCAGCCTCTTCTTCCTTTCCAGCACCACTTGCTGAAGTGGTAGCAGCTTGAGTTGAGGCTCTGACTTTGGACATTGGAACTCTTCTAGCTAGAGCCTTTACTTTCATACCAGGCTTGATGCCAGCAGCAGCAGCAGCAACTTGCTCTTTCTTGATCAACTTCTTCTTGGAAGTGACCTCCTCATCAGCAATGTAGTCCTCATCTTCAGAGTCTGAGGTTTTCTTCTTCCTCTGCCTAGTAGCAGCCTTAGGCAGATTGCTGGGTGTGCTCCTGCTTCCATCATCATAGCTGCTTGAGGGACTAGTGCCCTCACTGAGATTCTGGTGCTCTTTTGACTTGTTCTGACTGTCACTCTGGTCTGACATAGCTGAAACTGACCCTGTGAACAGATGGATTGAGATAGAGTAGATGAGCATCACAAAGTGCAGCTATTTTGGCAAAAGGAATGACTCAAAAACTTAATTTTAGTTTTCTGCAGAAAGCATTTCGGAGCTACCGATATGACAAACTCGGTGACACCGAAGCAACTTTAGAGTCTAAACATGTGAAATCGGTCAGACCGAGACACAGTTCGGTGACTCCGAGATGCTAGGGTTTCACTGAGAAAGTAAACTCGGTCACACCGATTTGTACACTTCGGTCAGACCGAGTAGTACATGCGCAATGGCCTGGGCCAAATCGGTGAGACCGAATCTTTCAAATCGGTCGGTCCAAGATGAATTCGGCGGAAACCTAACCCTAAGTTTTTGGACCAAAACTAATCTAGAGGAAGTTTTGACTAGATAGAACTATTTCAATCGTGGCAAGAATCATGGCATTGAACTTTGTGCTAAGAATCGGAGTGAGGAAAGCACAAAGGGTCGAGTTCATACCCTAACTTGGTGATGAACCCGCTACGGCGACGACAGCGGTGAGGATTCCCGTTGACGGCGGCGAAGACCAGTGGCAGGAGGTCGCGGGCGATGAGGAGACGATCCGGAGACCACGAGTCGGCAGAGCTGGACAGGCGCGGGCGAAGAGGTTTGGAGGAATTTCAAAATTTTCAACCCGGGTATATATATCCAGACCCTGTTGGTGTGACCGAGTGGAATAACTCGGTGGCACCGAGATGCAGAATCGCAAGCGGTTGCTGCAACTCGGTGTGACCGAATGGTTCAAATCGGTTGCACCGAGATTAAAACCTAGATCAACTTAATGAACTTGGTATGACCGAAAGGGATGGATCAGTCAGACCGAAATGCACTAAGAGGTTTTGGAAGTTTAAGTCTATGACGAATCGGTGGCTCCGAGTGCTCCTCACCCGGAGGGTCCGAATATGACTTGATCAAACTTTGTGATGTAGCATGAATAGAGTTCGAGACGAGAAAAGCATATATAGCTAGAGGGAGTACTTAGGCATTCTTGTCCATCCATTTGGCAAAAGAAAAGCCAATCAATCAAAGCAACAAATGGATGTCCTTGAATGAGAAAAATATGCAACCAACATGCTCACAGAATAAGATAGCAAATGAAATATGTGGCAAAGCATGCACAAACACTCTAGCATCTATCAAGCAATTTTGTGATGACTAGGTCATCTATATATGAGTATATTGACTTAGGAGTCAAATGAGAACATTTGATCATAGGTCATACTCATCGTTTAAGCACAAGTGGGGTTACCACTTTTACATAAAGCATTGTTGTGTTCACACCATTAGAGTTGCTTTAGCTCAATTCTTAGAGTAAAGCTCCCCTAGATGTGATATCCCCCCTATGAGGGATGAACTAACCTTGGGTTTTGTCGATGATGACTTCATGTAGGTGTTGAAGATGTGGATGCTCAATGTCGATGTAGATCATTTGGAGCAATCCTTTGGAGTGAGTTGCACTTTCAATACCTACATGGGTTAGTCCCACAAGGAACATGCAAGAATATCCATAGACATAGAGTGAAGTTCACACATATGATGATGTCCATGAAAGCATTAGGTTACCTTGTCCCTTGTCTTACCAATAAGAGGGTTTGTGACTCCTTGAACTAGTGCAAGATGTGGAAGTTGTTTGCACTTGTTCTTGCCAAAATGAATATGAGTGAAGTATGTTGGCGGGGTCACCCTCAAGAACTCTCTAGTTCTTCTTCTTCGGGATCCACATCATCTTGATGGGAATCCTTGGAGTTGTAGTCATACTTGATGAAGTAGAACTTAATGTAGTCTTGGGAACCCACTTGACCAAGGCCTTAGGAGCTTCTTCAAATGCATCAATCTCCTCTTGAAGCTTGTCCTTGCCTTTTAGCTTGTGGTCTTGTGGTGGAAGATCTTCTTGAGCTTGTGTTCCCTCAAAAGAAGTGGGGTCATACTTCTCTTGTTGAGGAACAAACTTCGTCTTGGGGTATTGATCTTCTTCCCACTCAACTCCATTGGCATTGAACTTGCGTTCAAAACCAACACCTTGATTCTTCCGGTGCCTTCCTTGCTTGCGTACAATTTCCTCAAATTGCTTACTTCCGGCAAGGCTCTTGTAAACACCTTTCTCTATAATTCCCTTTAATAAGCTATTTTCTTGCTCAAGTGTAACTTGGCTAAGAGAATCATTAGTGGAATCAAGAGAACTACTAGAAGCAACAATATTGGATTTAACATGATTATTGTTACTACTAGACGAAGAATCTTTCTTACTCTTGTTGCTAAATTTTACTTGAGGCATGTAAGTAGACAAGAGTAAATGCTTGGCAATGTAAGAAGAACTTTTCTTACGAAGATCATCATTGATTGCTTTTAAGAACTCATGCTCTTGCTATAGATTGAGCTTTTCAAAGCGTAGCTTCTCATGAGTCTTTAAAAGCTCTCGATGATCTTCTAAGGTAGTTTCATGAGCTAACTTAAGAGTGTTTAGTTCTTTAGTTAGACGCTCAATATCCTTCTTAACATTGTCATTCGTTTCATCTTGATTAGCATGATTAAGAGCAATTTCATCATAGTTTTCATCACTAGAATTGTCAACAAGTAAATCCTCATCACCTAGCAAGTCATCCTCATCACTATTGAAATCAACATACTCGGGGTGTGATACCTTGGGGCCTTTAGCCATGAAGCATCTTCCAATCCCTTCATTTGGTGAATCAAATATGTCATAGGAGTTGGATGACACAAGTGCAAGACCGGCAACACCTTCATCTTGAGTATATTCGGAGTCGGAGTGATAACTTCTCTCGGAGTAGTTGTCGGAGTCGGAACCGGATACCCATTCACCAACATGAGCTTGATATCTTCGTCTTGTGTAGCTCTTTGATGACTTGTCCTTCCTTTCTGAATCCTTGCTTCTGCGAGAGGGTCTTCGTTCATAACGATCATCTCTACTCCTTCTCTCTCTCGGAGGTGATTCTTCTCTTTTGCTTCTCCTTTTAGGTGAGTCTTCTCTTCTCTTGTAGGGAGCCGTACATTCACTAGAGTAATGTCCGGGTCTTCCACAATTGTAGCAATTGCGATCACGACTAGAAGATCTTTTGTCATTGTAGGACCTTGACTTGTGACTTCTTTCTTTGCTTCTACTCTTATAGAACTTGTTGAAGTTCTTCACCATTAGGCTCAATTCTTCATTGAAGACTTATTTCTCACTTGATGATGTAGGAGCATCACATGAAGCTTTGTAAGCACCACTAGACTTGTTGTGAAGCTCTTCTTTATCCTTGAGTGACATCTCATGAGCAACAATTCTACCAATGACTTCCGTTGGCTTGAGATCTTTGTAATTGGGCATCATTTGGATCAATGTGCACACGGTATCATACTTTCCATCCAAGGCTCTTAGGATCTTCTTGATGATGAATTTGTCGGTCATCTCTTCACTTCCTAAGCCACCAATCTCATTTGTGATGAGAGCAAGCCTAGAGTACATTTCAGCGACACCTTCGCCATCCTTCATTTTGAACTTGTCAAGTTGACTTTGAAGCACATCCAATTTGGATTCCTTGATGGACTCGGTACCTTCGTGCATATCAATCAAAGTATCCCAAATTTCCTTTGCATTCTCAAGGCGGCTGATTTTGTTGAATTCTTCAGGGCACAATCCGTTGAAGAGGATATCGCAAGCTTGAGCATTGTATTGCAACATCTTCAATTCTTCCGCGGTTGCTTCATGATTCGGTTCTCTTCCATCAAAGAATTCACCTTGCAAACCAACACACACAATAGCCCAAATGAAGGGGTTATGTCCAAGAATATGCATTTTCATCTTATGCTTCCAACTAGCAAAATTAGTACCATCAAAGTAAGGACCTCTACGGTGGTAATTTCCCTCGCTAGACGCCATACTCTCCTAGGTTGTGAAACCAAGGCAATGATCACCAAAGCTATGGAAATCAAGGCAAATGGAGACCAAAGCTCTGATACCACTTGTAGGATCGAAAGTAGGTCTAGAGGGGGGTGATTAGACTACTTGACCAAATAAAAATCTAGCCTTTTCCCAATTTTAAGTCTTGGCAGATTTTAACAACTTAGCACAAGTCAAGCAATCAACCTACACATGCAATTCTAAGAGTATAGCAGCGGAATGTAAATCATTGCATATGAAGGTAAAGGGAGGGGTTTGGAGAGGCAAACGCAATGTAGACACGGAGATTTTTGGCGTGGTTCTGATAGGTGGTGCTATCGTACATCCACGTTGATGGAGACTTCAACCCACGAAGGGTAACGGTTGCGCGAGTCCACGGAGGGCTCCACCCATGAAGGGTCCACGAAGAAGCAACCTTGTCTATCCCACCATGGCCATCGCCCACGAAGGACTTGCCTCACTCGGGTAGATCTTCACAAAGTAGGCGATCTCCTTGCCCTTACAAACTCCTTGGTTCAACTCCACAATCTTGACGGAGGCTCCCAAGTGACACCTAACCAATCTAGGAGACACCACTCTCCAAAAGGTAATAGATGGTGTGTTGATGATGAACTCCTTGCTCTTGTGCTTCAAATGATTGTCTCCCCAACACTCAACTCTCTCTCACAGATTTGGCTATGCTGGAAAGATGATTTGAGTGGAAAGCAACTTGGGGAAGGCTAGAGATCAAGATTCTTGTGGTTGGATAGGAATGTCTTGGTCTCAACACATGAGTAGGTGGTTCTCTCTCAGAAAATGAGTAGTGGAAGTGTAGGCATGTTCTGATGGCTCTCTTTCTGATGGAGAGGAGGGTGGAGGGGTATATATAGCCTCCACACAAAATCTAACCATTACACACAAATGAGCCAACTCGGTCAGACCAAATAGGTAAACTCGGTGAGACCGACCCAGTAAAAAATGTGAACATTAGGCTTTTCGGTGGGACCAACATTATCAACTCGGTGGGACCGATGAGCTAGGGTTAGGGCAAAACTTGATCTTGGTTTGACCGATTACTTCAACTCGGTGAGACCGATTTCAGTAATAAGCAAACAAAGAGTTGGTCAGGCAAACTCGGTGGGACCGATCGCTCCTTTCGGTGAGACCGAAATGTTACGAAAGGGAAATAGAGAGTTTGCATTGCGAACTCGGTGGGACCGATCGCTCATCTCGGTGAGACCGAAACGTTACGAAGGGAAACAAAGAGTTTGCAATCCTATCTCGGTGAGACCGAGATCCCTATCAGTTAGACCGAACTGATTAGGGTTTCTGGCTATGGCTATGTCAAGTGAACTCGGTGGCGCCGGATAGATCAAATCGGTGGGGCCGAGTTTGACTTTAGGTTTAGGACATATTTGGATATGAGAAGATGGTTGAGGGCTGTGGAGCATATCACTAAGCATTTTGAGCAAGTTGACCATTAAGCAACACCTCATCCCCTTTTAATAGTATTGGCTTTTCCTATGGACTCAATGTGATCTTGGATCACTAAAATAGAAATGTAGAGTCTTGAGCTTTTGCCAATATTTGTCCTTAGCATTTTGAGGGGTCCACATCTCTAGTCCATGCCATGCCAATCATTGAACTATTTGAAATAATCAACTTGAAAAGTTATTAGTTCAATGAGCTATATGTTGTTATGAATTACCAAAACCACCCAGGGATTAGTTGCACTTTCACTACGATTGATCCCCTATACTTGTGGGTCATCAAGACTCTTTTCTGGCGCCATTTCCAGGGAGTGAAGCGCCTTTGGAGATGGAATTTGGTAAGAAAACATTTATATTATGTGCTGAAATTTATTGCCACTTGGCACTATGGAAAATAATCCTTTGAGGGGCTTGTTAGGGGTATCTTCACCTCGACCGGAAGCACAAAGAGTTGCTCCTCAATCTACTGCACCTACTGAAAATATTTATTATGAAATTCCTTCAGGTATGATAGAGAAACTGCTAGCTAATCCTTATGCAGGAGATGGAACACTGCATCCTGATATGCACCTAATCTATGTGGATGAAGTTTGTGGATTATTTAAGCTTGTAGGTTTACCCAGAGATGAAGTCAAGAAGAAGGCATTCCCTTTATCTTTGAAGGGAAAGGCATTGACATGGTATATGCTATGTGATGATATTGGAGCTTGGAATTACAACCGATTGAAATTGGAATTTCATCAGAAGTTTTATCCTATGCATCTGGTTCCTCGTGATCAGAATTATATATATAATTTTTGGCCTCGTGAAGGAGAAAGTATCGCTCAAGCTTGGGGGAGGCTTAAGTCAATGTTATATTCATGCCCCAATCATGAGCTCTCAAGAGAAATTATTATTCAGAATTTTTATGCTCGGCTTTCTCGTAATGACCAATCCATGCTCGATACTTTTTGTACTGGTTCTTTTATGAAGAAGACTATTGAATTCAGATGGGATCTTTTGGAAAGAATTAAATGCAACTCTGAAGATTGGGAGCTCGACGAAGGTAAGGAGTCAGGTATAAAGCTTGAATTTGATTGTGTTATAACTTTTATGGATACCGATGCTTTTCATAATTTTAGCACGAAATATGGACTTGACTCTGAGATAGTAGCTTCTTTTTGTGAATCATTTGCTACTCATGTTGATCTCCCTAAGGAGAAGTGGTTTAAATATCATCCTCCCGTTGAAGTAAAAATAGTAGAACAAATTGAAGCTAGAGAAGAAACTACTACTTATAATGTTGATCCAGTTATTCCTACTGCTTACATTGAGAAACCACCTTTTCCTGTCAGGATAAAAGAACATGCTAAAGCTTCAACTGTGGTCCGCAAAAGTTATACAAGAACACCTACACCCTCTGAATAAATTAAAGTTGAACCTAATGTTGCTATGGTTAAAGACCTCTTGGTTGAAAATATTGATGGGCAAGTTATTTATTTCTGTGATGAAGCTACTAGAATTGCTAAACCCGGTGAAAAAGATAAAGATAAACCTGTTGTTGGCATGCATGTTGTCTCTGTTAAAATAGGAGATCATTGTTATCATGGCTTATGTGATTTGGGTGCTAGTGTGAGTGCTATCCCATTTACTTTATATGAAGAAATTAGGAATGAAATTGCACCTACTGAAATAGAAGGCATTGATGTTACTATTAAGCTTGCTAATAGAGATACTATTACACCACTTGGGATTGTTAGAGATGTTGAAGTCTTGTGTGGGAAAATAAAATACCCTACTGATTTTCTAGTTCTTGGTTCTCCACAAGATGATTTTTATCCTATTATATTTAGTAGACCTTTCTTGAATACGGTGAATGCTAAGATTGATTGCAAGAAAGAAACCGTCAGTGTTAATTTTGGTGATGTGTCTCATGAGTTTAATTTCTCCAAATTTCATAGACAACCTTGTGATAAAGAACTACCTAGTAAATATGAAATTATTGGTCTTGCTTCTATTGCCGTACCTCCTACTGATCCGTTAGAACAATATTTGCTAGACCATGAAAATGATATGCATATGAATGAAAGAAACGAAATAGATGAGATATTCTTTAAACATATGCCTGTTTTGAAGCAAAATTTGCCTATTAAAACTATTGGAGATCCTCTTCCACCCAAGAGTGATCCTGTGTTTAAGCTTAAACAATTACCTGATACTTTGAAATATGCTTATCTAGAAGAAAAGAAGATATATCCTGTTATTATTAGTGATAAGCTTTCAGAGCATGAAGAAAAGAGATTATTGAAAACTTCGAGGAAGCACCGTGCCGCTATTGGATATACTCTCGATGATCTTAAGGGCATTAGTCTCACTCTATGTCAGCATACAATTAATATGGAACCTGATGCTAAACCAGTTGTTGATCACCAGCGACAGTTAAATCCTAAGATGAAAGAAGTGGTAAGAAATGAAATATTAAAGCTTCTGGAAGCAGGTATAATCTATCCTATAGCTGATAGTAGATGGGTAAGTCTTGTTCATTGTGTCCCTAAGAAGGGAGGTATTACTATTGTTCCTAATGATAAAAATGAACTTATCCCACAAAGAATTATCACAGGTTATAGAATGGTAATTGATTTTAGAAAATTAAACAAAGCTACTAGGAAAGATCATTATCCTCTAACATTCATTGATCAAATGTTAGAAATATTATTGAAACATACACATTTTTGTTTTCTGGATGGATACTCTGGTTTTTCCCAAATACCTGTGTCACAAGAGGATCAAGAAAAAACTGCTTTTACATGCCCTTTTGGTATTTTTGCTAATAGATGTATGCCTTTTGGTTTATGCAATGCACCTGCTACCTTTAAAAGATGTATGACTACTATATTCTCTGACTTTTGTGAAAAGATTATTGAGGTTTTCATGGATGATTTTTTCATTAAGGAACTTATTTTGAAGATTGCTTAAGCAACCTTGATCGAGTTTTGCACAGATGTGAAGAAACTAATCCTGTCTTGAATTGGGAGAAGTGCCACTTTATGGTTAATGAAGGTATTGTCTTGGGGCATAAAATCTCCGAAAGAGGTATTGAAGTTGATAAAGCTAAAGTTGATGCAATTGAAAAAATGTGGTGTCCTAAAGATATCAAAGGTATAAGAAGTTTCCTTGGTCATGCTGGTTTCTATAGAAGATTTATTAAAGACTTCTCTAAGATTTCTAGGCCTCTTACTAATCTCTTGCAAAAAGATGTTCCATTTGTTTTTTATGATGACTGTGTAGAGGCATTTGAAATACTTAAGAAAGCCTTAATCTCTGCACCTATTGTTCAACCATCTGATTGGAACCTACCCTTTGAAATTATGTGTGATGCTAGTGATTATGCTGTCAGTGTTGTTCTAGGACAAAGAGTCAATAAGAAACTAAATGTTATCCATTATGCTAGTAAGACTCTAGACAGTGCTCAAAGAAATTATGCTACTACTGAAAAAGGAATTCCTAGCAGTTGTGTTTGCTTGTGATAAATTCAGATCTTACATTGTTGACTCCAAAGTAATTGTTCACACCGATCATGCTGCTATTAAATACCTTATGGAAAAGAAAGATGCTCAACCTAGACTCATTAGGTGGGTTCTTTTGCTACAAGAATTTGATTTAAATATCACTAATAGGAAGGGAGATGAGAATCCCGTAGTAGATAACTTGTCTAGGTTACAAAATAATCTTGATGACCCACTACCTATAGATGATAGTTTTCCTGGTGAACAACTAGTTGTCATAAATGCTTCTCATAGTACCCCTTGGTATGCAGACTATGCTAATTACATTGATGCTAAATTTATACCACCTAGTTTCACATACCAACAAAAGAAAAAGTTCTTCTTTGATTTAAGACATTACTTTTGGGATGACCCACACCTATATAAGGAAGGAGTAGATGGTATTATTAGACGTTGTATACCTGAGCATGAACATGAACAAATCCTACGGAAGTGTCACTCCGAGGATTACGGAGGACACCATGCGAGAGACAGAACTGCACACAAGGTATTACAATCTGGTTTTTACTGGCCTACTCTTTTCAAAGATGCTCGTAAGTTTGTCTTGTCTTGTGATGAATGTCAAAGAATTGGTAACATTAGTATATGTCAGGAAATGTTTGTGAATTATTGACTTGTTATTGAACCATTTGATGTTTGGGGATTTGATTATATGGGACCTTTTCCTTCCTCTAATGGGTATACACATATTTTGGTTGTTGTTGATTATGTTACTAAGTGGGTAGAAGCTATTCCAACTAGTAGTGCTGATCACAACACTTCTATCAAAATGCTTAAAGAAGTTATTTTCCCGAGGTTTGGAGTCCCTAGATATTTAATGACAGACGGTGGTTCACACTTCATTCATGGTGCTTTCCGTAAACTTCTTGCTAAATATGATGTTAACCATAGAATTGCATCTCCATATCACCCTCAGTCTAGTGGTCAGGTAGAATTAAGTAATAGGGAAATAAAACTGATCTTGCAAAAGACTGTTAATAGATCTAGGAAGAATTGGTCTAAGAAACTTGATGATGCATTATGGGCTTATAGAACTGCTTATAAAAATCCTATGGGCATGTCTCCATATAAAATGGTCTATGGAAAAGCATGTCACTTACCTCTTGAATTAGAACATAAGGATTATTGAGCAACTAAAGAACTCAACTATGATTTCAAACTTGCCGGTGAAAAGAGATTATTTGACATTAGCTCACTTGATGAATGCAGAACCCAAGCCTATGAAAATGCTAAATTGTTTAAAGAAAAGGTTAAAAGATGGCATGACAAAAGAATACAAAAGCGGGAATTTAATGTAGGTGACCAAGTCTTGCTATACAATTCTCGTTTAAGATTTTTTGCAGGAAAACTTCTCTCTAAATGGGAAGGACCTTACATTATCGAAGAAGTTTACCGTTCCAGTGCTATCAAGATCAACAACGCCGAAGGCAATAACCCGAAGGTGGTAAATGGGCAAAGAATCAAACATTATATCTCAGGTACGCCCATAAATGTTGAAACCAACATTATTCATTCCATAATACCGGAGGAGTACATAAAGGAAACCTTCCAGAATGCTCCAGAACCCTAGAAAGGAATAGGTATGGATACAGTAAGTAAACCGACTCCAAAAGGTCTCCAAAGGCAATATTACTCCGTTTTGGAATATTTAAAAAATTAGGAAAATAAAAAGTAGTCCGAAAAGCGCACAAGCAGGTGACGAGCCTCCGGGGCATGCCCTACCCCCTGGGCGCGCCTCCCGAGCTTGTGGCCACCTCGTATGCCCTCCAGACTCCATTTTCTCCCAGATTACTTGTTTTGCACGGTAAAAATTCATTATATGATCTTTCGAAGGTTTTGACCATCGTATCACGACAATATCCTCTGTTCTTGTTTTGAGCAATTTTTCTGACAAATCTAGATCGCCACAACGTCTCCAAGTGCCCCCAAGGACAAGTTCCACGAAAAGGTCATCAACCCCTACCTTCCAGAGGTGATGAAACACCCTCAAACCATTGAGATGCATGAGGGGGTGCTTCACATCCGGGATGTTCAAGGGCTAAAGAAGACCGAAAGCGTGGAGGCCAGGCTCGAAGCGGTGGAGCAGGAGGTCTTCAGGTGCCGAGGGATGGTGGAACACGGACTCAACACCAACAACTCCATGATCATAGAATTCACCCGTGACCACGAGCTGGACAACAAAAATATTGGAGAGGCCATCTTCAAGCTTCACGAGCGGATTGAGCACCTTCAAGCGCAGATCTACGACTTACAAAACCAAAACTGTGAGTATGAATACAAATTTAAGAGGATGAGTTTGGTTGCAGATTTGAGGATTCCAGAGACTCGTTCATCCTTCTACGATGGGGAGCCTATGCCTTGGAAGACGGAGGACAAGTCTGCTACATCACCAACTTCATCACCACTACCTCTGAAGAAGGAGACTTGACTACACGGGTATGGGCACTCCCCTTGGCTTGTGCCAAGCTTGGGGGAGGTGCCCCGGTATCGTATCACCATCACTTCTTTATCATTATCATTTATCTTAGTTCGATCCTTTTGGTTACATTGTTATCTAGTAGAATAAAAGTTTTAGTATGATCTAGTCTTTAAGTTTTAGTTTTGTGTTCTATCTATGTAATCGAGTGTGAGAGTATATAATAAAGATTAGTTTTGAGTTGAGGGCTTTGCTTTCTTGCTTTGATCTTGGAAAAGAAAAAGAATAAAAGAAATAAAAAGATTATATAATGATCTTATGGAGAGTGATGACTTCACATGTAAGAAGTATAATGCATGAAATTTGTTGAAGGTTGACAAACATAATATTGGTCATTGTTGCAATTAATGAGGAGTAATAAGGAAAGAGAGGTTTCACATATAAATATACTATCTTGGACATCTTTTATGATTGTGAGCACTCATTAAAATATTATATGCTAATAAGTTGATGTTAGACAAGGAAGATTCCCTTATATCCGAATAGAAGTTATATTGTCATGGATCTTCCAACTTGTTGAGCTTGCTTCTCATCCTATGCCAGCCAAAAATTCCGCACTAAGTAGAGATACTACTTGTGCATCCAAAACCATCAACCTAGTTTCATGCCATGAGAGTCCACTATATCAACCTATGGATTGAGTAAGTTGTCATCGGTGCAAGCAATAAAAAATTGCTCTCTAAATATGTATGATCTTTTAGTGTGAGGAACATAAGATTTATAGGAACTTGTCACTGGTACAGCGAGGTGCTATACAAACGGTTTTTAACCCCTTTCTGTGACGGCATTTTAAACCGTTGCCTAGTGAGTGTGGGCGATAGGGGGGTCCTTCCCACACGACCCAGAAACTGTCGGGGATAGGCCCTCCGGCCACACACGCTTGGCAAAATGAGATCGTGTGCGACGTGCGAGCAATCAAATACAATTATTCAGGCCCAGTCGGTTCCGGTCGCAAGTACATCCCACACAGTCAGTCCCAGACAAACGTTTCCATTCGTATGTACATTCCAAATAGTAATCCAAGGAATATGTTTCCGTTCGTATGTACATCCCACACAGTCAATCCAAGAAGCACGTTTTCGTTCGTATGTACATCCCACACAGTCAATCCAGGGGAAACGTTTCTGTTCGCACGTACATCACACACAATTTTCCCCATTAAATCATTTGTGATAGCATTGCCATTGCAGACGATATTAACAATTTTATCATTTGCGTTATTGAATGCATCACACACGGTGCGTAGAAGAAACTGTATGGCATAGGTTGTCCATCACACACACTTTTCATGTGGTAAACGTTTGCGCAAGGTGGCCTAACGCAAATAGTTTTCAAGAGGAAGTCATGTGTGATTGTTCATTGATCCAACATGTTTTATTCCTAGAAACTGTGTGCATTGTCTGAGATCATCACCCACGGTGTTTTCTCAATAACCGTTTGGAATAGAAAACCCCAATTAGCCTAATTGGCCTATTATTAATAATCCATTTATTAATCTAATTGACATTTCATATTAAGCACACAATATATTTCATTTTCGTATTAAGGAAGCATGATTTCATAATTGGAATACATCAGAGTACAACATCATATAGCTTTAGCACTCAGCTAGCCCATTACACAACTGCACCAGCACCAAGTTTCACATGCAACATCTATAACCTTTCGAAATTAGCATCATAGACAGTACATAGACAGATGAATCTCATCTGGAAAACTGCTGAAGCGGAAGGCGAATATTGAGCCTTCATTGATGTTGAAGGTCTTTGCAACTTTAGGCCAGTGCCTGTGGATGATTGGTCGTCCATCCTTCGTCCTCTTCAGGAAGACTTCAATATTGAACCGTGGGTGTTATATGAATACCTTCCTCACCTCCTGACCGTACAGGTGGTTTGAGAGGTAATCATCAGTGAACTGCTTTGGAAAGGCATGAAAACAAGGATATGCATAAATATCTTCTCTAGATTTGAAATGGGGCAAAGGAATAAAAAGGACAAGGTATAATAGTTAGTACCATCCTGTAGTGAACTGATGTCTTCTTCATTATGCAGACAAAGATCTTGTTATTTTTTGTCGCTAATTTCTTTATCCTAACAATCTTTCCGAGTTTCTTGACTTGACTGATATTCATGGACAACTCATTTCCCCATATGCAAAAAGGGTCGAACAGTGGGTCAAAACCTCTGACAGCAGGACCTACATGTGCAAGACCAAATTGTTAAAAATCTAAATATTAGAATGGTTCCTGCAATTGCACAATAATGTGCTATTAGACAAAGGACCATGCATGTGCAAAGCTCGATTGTAAACCTCAGTGCTTCCCATTGTTTCCCTGCAACACATATAAGGTAGTTAGTGATCAGGTTAAGTGAGGGTTGGCATGCTATCAGTAAAATATGTTGATGGAAAATAAACACATTGCAGATTCGTCAGATTAATTTGAGCCACATGGAAACCCATTTATCCAAACCAAGCATGATTAAGAACTAGGAAATATAGCAATTGTACATGTTTCTCATGTATTAAGTGCGGCCAAAGTCAATTTATTCCTCACATGCATAACAATACAAAATTCTACCCACAACAATTGGACATCGCATTGCAGAATTGAACCAAGCAGTTAACTAAACACCACAACAAATGAACCAAACATTAACTGAGCACCACATTGCATAATATAACATACTCCTAATAGAAGATCAGACAGTTAACCAAGCCAAGCATGCTTAACAACTTGGAAATATAGCAATTGTATTTGTTTCTCATGTATTTAGTACAACCAAATTCGATTTATTTCTCACATGGTAGACAATAACAAAATGCACCCACAACAATTGAACATCGCATTGCAGAATTGAACCAAACAGTTAACTAAACACCACAACAAATGAACCAAACATGAACTGAGCACCACATTGCACAATATATAACATACTAGAAGATCAGACAGTTAACCAAACCAAGCATGCTTGACAACTTGGAAATATAGCAATTTTATTTGTTTCTCATGTATTTTGTACAGATAAATTCGATTTATTTCTCACATGGAAGACAATACAAAATTGCACCCTGAAGAATTGAACATCACATTGGAGAATTGAACCATACAGTTAACTAAACATGACAACAAATTAACCAAACAGTTAATAAGTGAGCATCACATTGCACGACATATAGAACATATACACTACAACAACAGATTGCATGGTAAAAGTAGATAGGACAATTCACTAGAATTTGTTAAGGAAAGGCAGGAGCAGCAGATGCAACGGGTAAACCGAGCATGCTTAACCGGCGTAGCTAGCTAACTGAACATAGGTCCTTATAGTGAGCTAATAAGACAAGCTACTCCTCATCGTCGGAGATATCGATGATGATTGGCTCCTTGGACATGGAAGAGGGCGAGGCCTCCACATCGTGGGTGCCCTCCTTGTAGTGGTGAGTTGCCTAAGCCGCTCCGAGCACCAACCCGCTGGCTCTCGAGTTGAGGTAAGCACGGGCACGCTGAGAGAACACCTAGTAGTCTTCGTCGAAGGCACCGACGATGGCCTCGAGAAAATGCCACAAACTATCATTTAAAGCAGCCAACCGCGTCGCGTCGTCAACGGTGGCCTCGACGGCGAGGTGCTCCTCCAAGATCTGGGGGTCGGCACGAATGGCAGCAATCACGACCTCATCCGCGCATGCGGCCGCAATTTGCTTCTCTGCTGCCAAATGCTCCTTGAGCTCCTGGCAATACTATGTGCACCATGGCTTAGGGCGGTGCTTATTTAGGGGAGGGGTCGGAGATTTGGGTGGAAGGTGTCGCACCGGCAGTCGGGGCATGTGGGATGTAGAACGAGGAGGAGGATGGGGGTCGGGTGTGGATTACCTGCCTGGATCGACGAGGCCGAGCAGCATGAAGGAGGGTCACCGACGAGGAGGCGGCGCTGCAAGCAAGGAGTGAAGGTTTGAACTTGGAAAGGAAGGTGGAAACAGGGAAAATGTGGCTGTTGGTAAGGGGGAGGGGGCGGAGAGGTAGATATTTCCGGGGAAGCCGAAAATTTTGGATTGGTGCAGCGAAAAAACAGGCGCGCAAAATGTCATCAGACACGGTCCCTTATTCAGCACTGTGTATGATATGTGAACATCACAAACGATTCATATACCTTACCCCGTGTGTGATGAGTTTGAACTTGCAAATTTTGGTCCAAATATCCCTGGTTACAGTGGTCATCCACGTCATTGCATAATTTGGGTACACGAAGGAGCCTACAACACACCCACACTTCTTAATCGAGCAAGTTTAGCAGTTAAATAGAGCTAGCTGACCTAAACATGATTACTGGCGATGATTGAACAATGAAATGATATTTGGGGAGCGAGCTAGTGTCCTTGACGCGCCGGTTATGGACTGTAGCAGACGCACCTTCACGCGTAAGCCATATACGTACTACTCCGACGGTGCTCCAAGATATTTTATACTGCATCTCACACAGTTGGTGATAATAAACTGTGTGCGGTCTACTTGATTTTTCGTCTTGACTTGAAATGCATAATTGTGTCACAACGGCTAAGGAAGGTGTTTGAATTGCTAGAACTTTTATCTGCAGTGAACATGCAACTATAAGTGTGTCGTCAAAAAAATTGGAATTATTCAGGGTTCGTTTGGACATTTTTATACATTAACTTGGTTTTCTAGGCATTTCAGGTGCACAATTCAAAATTAAACTA
The DNA here is from genome assembly GCA_011799875.1 of Thinopyrum elongatum. Lineage (NCBI taxonomy): Eukaryota > Viridiplantae > Streptophyta > Magnoliopsida > Poales > Poaceae > Thinopyrum > Thinopyrum elongatum. Next base: position 293,934,977 of record CM022303.1, on the reverse strand, counting down.
CATGCACATGCTCCGGTGCACCAAAATGGGTTGTAAAATCATATATGTGTCCATGGGTTGATGCTTATGTCCCATGCAAGAAATGGTGATGAATTTCAAACACCTCGGCACTATGGCTCGCCGGCAAACATTGAGATACTTGGTTTTGAAATTCTAGTAAATCCAAAACTCGTCTGAAATTCGTGAACCTTGGCATGCTATCATGGAATGGCATCAGCATGCTGTGGTAAAAAATTTATCTCATTTGGGGCAGGTTTTGGTGTAAGCTTCTCACAAACCAGAGCTTCTCACAACAAGCCTCATAGTTACGGTAGGGAACGTGTCACCTTTGTGGACGAAACGATATCCGTTACCTCTTCTTGCTTTCAATTTTTTTTTGGTGTCAACATAGAACAACAAGAGTGTCGTGTTAAATTATGGAATTTTTTGGGGTTCATTTGGACATTTTTATACATTAACTGAGTTTTCTAGGCATTTTATGTGCATAATTCAAATTTGAACTACAGGCACATGCTCCAGTGCATAAAAATGGGTTGAAAAATCAAATGTGTGTCCTTGGTTGCATGCTTAGGTCCCATGCAAGAAATAGGAATGAATGTCAAACACCTCGGCACTGTCGCTTGGTCGCAAACATTGAGATACATGGTTTAAAAGTTCTAGTAAATCCAAAACTTGTCTGAAATTCATGAAACTTGGCATGCTATCATGGAATGGCATCAACATGCTATGGTAAAAATTTTTTGTCCCATTTGGGGCAGGTTTTGGTATAAGCTTCTTACAAACCAGAGCATCTCACAACAAGCGTCATGGTTCTGGTAGGGAGCGTGTCACCTTTGTGGACGAAACGATATTCATTGCCTCTTCTTGCTTTCAATCTTTTTCTGGTGTCAACATAGAACAACAGGAGAGTCATGTTAAATTTTGGAATTTTTCGGGGTTCGTTTGGACATTTTTATACACTAACTGAGTTTTCTATGCATTTATGTGCATAATTCAAATTTGAACTACAGGCACATGCTCCAGTGCATAAAAATGGGTTGAAAAATCAAATGTGTGTCCTTGGTTGCATGCTTAGGTCCCATGCAAGAAATGGAAATGAATGTAAAACACCTCGGCACCGTCGCTTGGCCGCAAACATTGAGATACATGGTTTTAAAATTCTAGTAAATCCAAAACTCGTCTGAAACCCTAAAAAGATTATGCAAAGGCTCAGATTGGTTCGGATATGATGAACTAACCCTAATTTTTTTGTGGCTTTTTCATGGACTGTAGGTATGAAGAACAGACTCAATCTAAACTATGAAAAACAGGAAAATCTCACCGAGCAACCTGGAAATCTGATACCACTTGATAAAGGCAAAGGTGTCCCGACTTTCGATGAGATGGCGGCTATCATTTTTGGTGGAGTAGACTTTGACGATCCGACTACGAACGTGCGAGGACGTCGCTCCTTAGCAATTGCTAAACCAACTCTGAGAGGTTATTGACCACGCCGGAGCACGATCAACCTGACCACGAAGGTCTATTTCCTGCAAGCAAACAAAGAACAAGCAAGAAACTGAAATTGCCATTTGGATATTGCGAATAAAAGAGGAAATCTTTATTGATCAAGTGGGGTTCTGTGACGTCTTGGTCTAGTCATTGAACACAAACGAAGTACGCGAAGTTACAGCTATGGTGAACTTTTAATCTAAACAAAACCCAAAGTCTAAACGACGCCCTAAGGGCTGTATATATGGAGGAGTAGGGGGAATTTTGTGACCCCTTGTAGGAGGGGTCCGAAACCAACCCTAACTTTGTTTCCCCACACATAGGGACTCTAAAAACAACCTATACTTAAGTATTTCGAAATTACATGGGCCTGGCCCAAAAATAAGGTGGTGCAACACCTAAAATAAGCTATGGACGAAATTTATGAAGGGGCATCTTGTATATCTTGTCCATGTCCTTGTAGGTCATCACAGAGGCTTCAAAGTGCTGAAATATGCACTAGAAACGCCATTCTGGATCCCTTCGCGTGCCTTCATCTCCATGCTTGATCCTACTCCAGTGTTCATCCCTCTTATCCATGCTAGGCCCTTCATTAGTAATCAACACAAATGTATCCAATTTAGGCAGCATCATATTCTCATGAACATTAGAATTGTCACCAAGAAACAAAAGTACCTGGTAATTCAATTGGCGTGCGCGAGCTCTAGTAATTGGTCCAGTATGTATAACAGCAGGGGCTGTGGGTGTAACAATGGTATTGATGTCCTCATCATATGCTGGTCCCCTTCCTCCTCTTCGACGCATACTATATGCTCCTACCGTAATACAAACCAAAAAGAATCCTCCTTGATGGTGAAATTAATTAACCTCTCCCGATGTAGGTCAAAGTGATGCATGCATGGACGACGACCTCGCGGGCCCATAGATGGAAGCGTCACACATGAGTGTCCTAGGATAACCACCGCCTGCATGCATGTGGCCCAAAGAGGTGTTGTGTGATGTTTGAATAGCCAATGCACAACTTTGATGTGGCACGTGCCTCGGAAACTGAAAAGTCCCGACACTGAGTGAGGTGTACGTGTTCACGGACATGTACGTAGTATATATATATATGTTGGTCCCCTCCCACCTCTTCGACGCGTACTATATATACTCCCACCGTAACACAAACAAAAAAGAATCAACCTTGCTGGTCAAATTAACCTCTCTGCCTGCTGTTGGTCGAAGTGATGGACGACGACCTTGCGGGCCCACAGAAAGCGTCACACGCGAGTGAGTGTCGTGTAGGACAATCACTGACTGCATGTGGCCCAAACATGTATGTATGAAAGAGTTGTGTAATGTTTTAAATAACGAATTCACGACTTTGATGTGGCACCTGCCCTCACAACACGGCCAACCCGCATTGTGGCTCACGACTCGTAGTGTACTGCCAGCCCCCCACCCCAGATGCATACATACACACACCGTGCATCCACCGCAACTACGAGGCATGTTAAATTTTTCCGCGGTGAACATATGTTACCAAAGGAGGGACGTTTTAATTTTGACCAAAAAAACCCAGAGATCATTAAGACATTTTAGTACATTGATTGGTTTTCTAGGGGTAAAATGTGTAAAAATCAAATTTGAGCTACATGCACATGTGACAGTGCACCTAAATGGATTGGAAAAACATATGTGTCTCACTGGGTGCATGTTTACTCCCCGTGCAAGAAATTTCAAACATTGAGAATCTTGATTTTTAAAATCTAGTACATCCAAAACTTATTTGAAATTCATGAAACTTATCGTGTTGTCATATGGACACCAATACACAGTGGTATTGTATTTTTTTGTCAATTTTGAGACAAGTTTTGATGTAATTTTTATCTTCTTACAAACGAGAGATTATTAATAATTGGGAACCAATATCGCAAACAGATAATTTATTCGAACCGCGGGCGTTAGAGCAACAATGGATACATGTCATGCTTCGGTTAAGCAATAAAGCGGCAGCATTAATCATCAAAATAGAAAAACAATATACGTGCCGCCACGCGACCCCTGTGCCGTGCGAGCAGGCGTGAGTTGACGGGATGCATGCGACCAGTCCGCCGCGCAGGCAGACCGGGAGGCATGCGTGTAGGTGTGTGAGTTGACGAGAGGCGTGCTCGGTGCATAGTGTTATCGGGAGGCGTGCATGTAGCTATGTGAAATGACGGTAGGCATGCCAGCAGTCCGGTGCACTGGCTCACCGGGAGGCGAGCCGGCGGTTTGACCGCCGCCCGCCTCTCTCTCACTACTCCATATTAATCGCACGCCCGAGCGGCCGCACCCCCCATCTTCACCGCACACACAATCATCTCTCTCCGCCTGCATCCTCGACACCGCTCTTAGTCCTCACCGCCGTCTGTGTATGAGGATGCCGCCGAAGCGCCCCATCGGAGGGAGTGCCGACGCCGACGCTGCGGAAGCACCAGAGCACGCCGTGAAGATGGAGATAGAGGTTGCTGTCGCCGCCGCTGAGGTCTCGCTGCACCTTGATGTCATCGACGGCGTCATGCTTCCACAGCCAGAGCCGGAGGTCCACACCGACTCTGGCGACGACCCCGATGACGAACCCGGCGACCACTCAGGCGACAACTCCGACGACAACGGACAACCGGTTAGTCATCTATACCCACTTATGTGTCAAATATATCCTAGGGTTTCTCTGGTTACTCCTGCCTCCCCCTTTTTGAAATAGAAATCCTATGGTTATGTTCTCTCAATCCATGAAATCTGAGTAAGTTTCGTTAGATCCGTGTAGTGTATTGATTGTTTGAATGGTAGAAATGATAAGTGATTAGTTGTTTCATCTGTACAAATGATTTCTGCTAATAATCCAACTAGGGTTAGTGTTTCGTGCTAATAATTCCTAGCCAGGGCTTGACAATTGATTTTTGAATGACCTAAATATATGTTTGTGCCATTTTTTTCAAGATTGGTGTGTACATAGACGATTGTGCTTAAAAATCGGACCATAATCTTTGGATATGTCTAAAAAATAGCCATAAATTCCTAATCCTACTTTACGGCATGTAAAAATTGATTTGATGCCAAATTTTGGCAACCGCCACATGTTCGCTAGAGATTAGTTTGTATTCCAAATTTGACGCCACATTTTTTTAAAATATGTATAGGTGCTATCTAACGATGTCGACAGTGAGGATGAAGATGTCCAGAGGAGGTACAAGAGGCAAATCCTCAGGGAGCTTTATGTGGGAATTCATAACATGCATATTAGGACCTGGGGCTGGGGCTTTCGATGCCCATTTTGCAACCAAAAGCTTCATGACGCGTATTAAAGTGTCCTGGCGCATGCAAGAGGACGGGCCGTTGGCTCCTTCAGGCAGAAGTATTCTCGCAGGGTGGCGCACGACGCGTACGTGGAGTACCTGGAGAAGCTTCACGATCGTGCCAACAGATGAGATTGAACTATGTATGGCTATGTAGTGTCTTAATTATAAATGTGCTTGAGTATGCTTAGTGACGGTTGAACTATATATGGTTGAACTATGCTTGTGTACGTTTATTATCTATGCCCGAGTATGTTTAATCTATGTTTACTTATGTCTAAATGTGGCATATGGATGCAATCAGTTCGGTTGATGGAATCTACCTCCATCCTGGTTTATTGGTCCCCTTTGTAATTTGTGTTAAATTTTGACCAAAGATTTAACTGACAAAATGTTAGTGCATGTCAGGATGGAGGTAGTACGTTAATCACACACGGTTTCCAAATTGGAACCGTGTGCAATGACTTTGATTTTTCCCAGTTACGTCAATCGCACATGGTTGGCTCTAGCATACCGTTGCCTCCGAAACTCTTTGTGGGACAGAAAACCCTCACCACCCAAAAAAGAAAAAAGAAAACCCTCACCATTCTCACGTCACAAAAACCCTCACCCCGCCCGCCACCCCCTCCGGTCCCCATTCACACCTGCACAAGCTCCTCCGCGACTCTGCATGGCACCGCCTATTGCCGTGGCAACCACTTAGGTCGAGGCCTGTTGCCGCTGCCAGGCTGCCGGCAAACCCCACCGCATCTCGCCACTTCCGCTTGCCGCTGCCTATCGCCAACGACTTTCTCGACGCTGCTCGCGGTTGACCCAGCTCCGCCCGATTGGGAAATCCACGGTATTGAGGGTTTTTTCTCATGGACAACAAGGTAACTAATTTACTGAGATATTCTCTCATTTCTTATCCCAGTTCATCTGCCTCCTTTAATCACCCGGCCGAAATCACCGTGAATTCATTTTTATTAGAGCTGATTTGAGGGTTTTCTTTCATTCATAGAGTGTACAGTGCGCGGACACATCAGGACTTTGCGGCCTTGGCCAGACATCTGTGGAGTTCCATCTCATTGTACCAGTTGACTTCAGGATGCGCACGGTATGTTCAATCTCACCCTACATCGGTTGGCATGGCCTACTTTCCTGAACATATACTATATATTGCTACATTTGGATAAAAGGTGCCACATGCAGCATATACGTCAAAGGGGATTTTTTCCTCTTCTTTCTATATTAGTCAAATTAATGATGTATTGTTCTTTCGATTACTCTCATATTTCCATGACATTATGGTTACACTTTCTGTTTAATTATATATTTTTATCCTTTGATTTCAACTGATGTACTACTGTTCTTTTCATTTCGCCCATATTTGCTTGTTACCATATTTTCTTTAACAATCCTACCATTTTCTGCAGCACATCCCTTGCTATGCAATAGCATCAGTAGTACACAATCTTGCCCTTTACATAAATCAAGACTGCAGGGATGTCATATTGAACACAAACCATGGATTTACAATCGTTGCTTCTGTAAGACTTGATGAACGTGGTCACTCCTATTTTGGCACTGGCCTTTGGCCATAAATTTCTAAGTTTTATGTACTGAAAGCTGGCACTAAAATTGCACTGCACATAAAAGAGCCTGGTCATGAGATATATGCTAACTTCCCCGACGATATCATTCGTCCAGACTTTGTTCGAAGTAAGTGTTCTTTTCAATTATCTGCATGTTGACTTACCCAGCAATTTCAAAGGAATTGTGTAGTATTTAAGCAACCAATTGTTATTCCATTTTCTTACTCTATTCCTACCTACTAACTTCTAGTTACCAATGCACTTTTCTTTTGCCCTGTTTTAACTAAATATTCCCTGTACTCGCACTTCAATCAGAAAGCGCCGCTGACGAGGAGACTCCGGAGGTGGAGAAGGAGGCTGCCAACAAGCGGAGGCGGGTTGAGGAAGAACAGTAAGCGACTCCAGCAGGCCTAGGCTTCATCAACAACCTCCCTGATGATATGTTGATAGTCATCATTTCCCTCCTCCTAATCAAATATGGGGTGCGGATAACCGTCCTTTCCCGGTGTTGGCGCCCACTCTGGCACTCCACCCCTCTCGACCTCATCGACGCCCACGAGCTCTGCCATGGCTATCGCAAAAGCTTGGATGCGTTGTCCCAGATCCTCGGCAGTTGATACGTCTGCATCGTATCTACTTTTCCAAACTCTTTTGCCCTTGTTTTGGACTCTAATTTGCATGATTTGAATGGAACTAACCCGGACTGACGCTGTTTTTAGCAGAATTGCCATGGTGTTATTTTTGTGCAGAAATAAAAGTTCTCGAATTGACCTGAAAATTTACAGAGAATATTTTTGGAATATATAAAAAATATTGGTGCAAGAATCAACCAGAGGGGGCCACCCAGAGACCACAAGCCCCGGGGGCGCGCCCACCCCCCTGGGGCACACCCTGGAGGCTTGTGGCCCCCCTGGAGCTCCTCTGACCCTAATTCCAACTCTATAAGTACCTATTCACGAAGAAAAAAATCAGAGAGAAGGATTCATCGCGTTTTACGATACGGAGCCGCCGCCACATCCTGTTCTTCATCGGGAGGGCTGATCTGGAGTCCGTTCGAGGCTCTGGAGAGGGGGATTCGTCGCCATCATCATCACCAACCATCCTCCATCACCAATTTCATGATGCTCACCGCCGTGCGTGAGTAATTCCATTGTAGGCTTGCTGGACAGTGATGGGTTGGATGAGATTTATCATGTAATCGAGTTAGTTTTGTTAGGGTTTGATCCCTAGTATCTACTATGTTCTGAGATTGATGTTGCTATGACTTTGCTATGCTTAATGCTTGTCACTAGGGCCCGAGTGCCATGATTTCAGGTCTGAACCTATTATGTTTTCATGAATATATTTGTGTTCTCGATCCTATCTTGCAAGTTGTATACACCTATTATGAGTTATGATCCGCATACCCCAAGGTGACAATAATTGGGATTCTTTCCGGTGATTACCGTAGTTTGAGGAGTTCATGTATTCACTAAGTGCTAATGCTTTGGTCCGGTTCTCTATTAAAAGGAGGCCTTAATATCCCTTAGTTTCCATTAGGACCCCACTGCCACGGGAGGGTAGGACAAAAGATTCATGCAAGTTCTTTTCCATAAGCACGTATGACTATATACGGAATACATGCCTACATTATATTGATGAATTGGAGCTAGTTCTGTGTCACCCTAGGTTATAACTGTTGCATGATGAATGCCATCCGACATAATTATCCATCACTGATCCGTTGCCTACGAGGTTTTCACACATTGATCTTTGCTAAGTTACTTTGCCGTTGCTACTGTTACAATCACTACAAAACTGCTACTATTACTTTTGTCACCGTTACCGTTACTTCCATACTACTTTGCTACTAAAAACTTTGCTGCAGATATTAAGTCTTTCAGGTGTGGTTAAATTGACAACTCAGCTGCTATTACTCGTGAATATTCTTTGGCTCCCCTTGTGTAGAATCAATAAATTTGGGTTGAATACTCTACCCTCGAAAACTGTTGCGATCCCCTATACTTGTGGGTTATCAAGACCTTTTTCTGGCGCCGTTGCCAGGGAGCATAGCTCTATTCTCTGAGTCACTTGGGATTTATATATGTTGATCACTATGAGGAATTTGAAAGATAACCAAACCAAGATTTTTCCTCTACTACGAGGGGAGGTAAGGAATTGCCATCTAGCTCTGCACTTGATTCACCTTCTGTTTTGAGTAAGCTTGCGACACCTACACCTGCTATTAATTCTGATATGTCGAAGTAATTGATGATGCTACTTCTGCTATGCATGATGCTTATCAGTATACTTTGCTTGATAATACTGTGCCACTGGGTGAATTTCTTGATGTACAACTTGCTAGAGCTAAAGATATAGAGAATGCTGAAACTGATGATATTTCTGAAACTGATGAAATTATTGAAACTGGACACTTTGAAACACCTGCTAGACCTAGCTCTCCTAGATATGAATTACTTGATATATCTGAGGGTTATGTTATGGATGGAGAGGTAGCTAGGGACTTTCTTGCTTGTAAGGATAGAGATGATCTTAAGAAATTACTATGCAAGTGGAAAGAAAATTCTTTGAATGCTAGAATGCAATATGATCCTAAGTTTGCTACTTCATCTATCTTTGTTACTTATAAGGATTATGAATTCTCTGTCGATCCTAAGTTAATTACTTTGGTTGAATCTGATCCTTTCCATGGTTATGAATCTGAAACTGTTGTGGCACATCTTACTAAATTAAATGATATAGCCACCCTGTTTGCTCATGATGAGGAAATTCATTATTATTATATTCTTAAGTTGTTTCCTTTCTCGTTAAAGGGTGATGCTAAGATATGGTTTAATTCTCTTGCTCCTGGTTGTGTGCGTAGTCCCCAGGATATGATATATTACTTCTCTGAAAAACATTTCCCTGCTCATAAGAAACAAGCTGCTTTACAGGAAATATTTAACTTTGTGCAAATTGAAGAAGAGAGTCTCCCACAAGCTTGGGGGAGGCTTGTCCAATTACTTAATGCTTTGCTTGATCATCCTCTCAAGAAAAATGAAATACTTGATATCTTTTATAATGGACTAACCGATGCTTCTAGGGACCACCTAGATAGTTGTGCTGGTTGTGTTTTCAGGGAACGAACTATTGAGCAAGCTGAAGTGCTATTGAATAATATATTGATAATGATTGGACTCTTCCCGAACCACCTCCTAAGCCAACTCCGAAGAAAAGAGGTATTCAATTTCTCAGTCCTGAAGATATGCAAGAGGCAAAGAAATCTATGAAATAAAAAGGTATTAAAGCTGAAGATGTTAAGAATTTACCACCTATTGAAGAAATACATGGTCTTGATAACCCGACACAGGAAGTAGAGGTAAATTCTCTCTATAGATTTGATGAAGGTGATATTCCTCATAATAAGTCTGCTAGTCAATGCTTGGATGAATTTGATAACTTTATTGTTAAACAAGAAAATTTCAATGCATATGTTAGTAGACAATTGAAACGTAATGCTTATATGCTTGACTGCTTGGGTGACTACATGTGTAGAACTGTTAATGATCTCAAAATTATTAGTAAACATGCTTCCATGGTAAAAACTCAAGTAGAACAAGTTCTCATGGCACAAAATGATTTGTTGAATGAGATGAATAATAAGAACAATGATCATGCTGTTAGAGTTATGACTAGAGGTGGTAAAATGACTCAGGAACCTTTGTATCCCGAGGGCCATCCTAAGAGAATTGAACAAGATTCTCAGAGAATTAATACTGATGCACCTAGTCCTTCAAAGAGGAAAAAGAAAACTGATAGGACTTTGCATGCTTCTAATGAACCTGTTGTAGACACACCTGAGAATCCAAATAATATTTCTATTTCTGATGCTGAGACACAATCTGGTGATGAACATGAACCTAGTGACAATGTTAATGATGATGTTCATGTTGATGCTCAACCTAGCAATGATAATGATGTGGAGATAGAACCTGCTGTTGATCTTGATAACCCACAACCTAAGAATAAAAGGTATGATAAGAGAGACTTCATTGCTAGGAAACATAGTAAAGAAAGAGAACCATGGGTTCAGAAACCCATGCCCTTTCCTCCTAAACCATCCAAGAAAAAAGATGATGAGGATTTTGAGCGCTTTGTTGAAATGCTTAGACCTGTCTTTTTGCGTATGCATTTGACTGATATTATGAAAATGTCTCCTTATGCTAAGTATATGAAAGATATTGTTACAAATAAAAGAAAGATACCAGAAGCTGAAATTTCCACTATGCTTGCTAATTACACTTTTAAGGGTGGAATACCAAAGAAACTAGGAGATCCAAGAATACCAACTATACCATGCTCCATTAAAAGAAATTATGTTAAAACTGTTTTATGTGATCTTGGAGCCGGTGTTAGTGTTATGCCTTTCTCTTTATATCGTAGACTTGATTTGAATAAGTTGACACCAACTGAAATCTCTTTGCAAATGGCTGATAAATCAACTGCTATACCCATCGGTATTTGTGAGGATGTGCCTGTCGTAGTTGCAAATGTTACTATTTTAACGGACTTTGTTATTCTTGATTTACCCGAGGATGACAATATGTCGATCATCCTTGGTAGACCCTTTTTGAATACTGCAGGGGCTGTTATTGATTGCAACAAGGGCAATGTCACTTTTCATGTTAATGGTAATGAGCATACGGTGCACTTTCCGAAGAAAAAACCTCAAGTTAATAGCATCAATTCTACTGGAAAAATTTCAACTATTGCTATTGGAGGTTTTGAATTCCCTATTCCTACTGTAAAAAAGAAATATGATATTCTTATTGTTGGGGACATGCATATCCCCGTTGAGGTAACTTAGTGTTAGACGAAGATTCTCCGGTTTCATGTCATTCGGAAGAAGTTTGTTAATAAGACTTGATCAACCTTGTTAATGGATTCCTTTGATGGGCATGAGATGGATGAATTTAGTAAACACAACTTTCTGTACCCACTTTTTACTTTCTGTTATTTAGAATAAATAAAGAAAAAATACTATTATTTGTCTGTTTTCTGAATTATCCGTGCAACAAAAAATGTCCCGAATATAAAAGTTCTCCAAATGCCCTGAAAATTTAGTATGATTTTTTATGGAATATTTAAGAATTTCTGGCACTGAAAACACACCAGGGGGCAGCACCAGTGGGCCACAAGCCCACAGGGCACGCCTAGGTGGCTTGTGGGCCCCATGTGGGTCCCCCTCACTTATTCCAGCACCCATCCACTTCGTCTTCCTCCAGAAAAAATCTCACCATTGCTCAAACCCGTGTTCTAGCTCATTTTGCTGCCATTTTCGATCTCCTTGCTCAAAGCTCCATTCGCAAAACTGTTTTGGGGGATTGTTCTTCGGTATGTGACTCCTCCAATGGTCCAATTAGTTTTTGTTCTAGTGCTTTATATATTGCAATTTTTTGCTGCTGTGGTGACCTTGCTCTTGAGCTTGCATGACAAATTTATATGGTCCAAAGTAGTTTTGATGCATGATATAGCCTCTAGGCACTTGTGGGAGTAGTTGCTATCAATCTTGTTGAGTTTTGTTCACTTTTATTTTGAGTCACTAAAAATTTCAGAAATTTTTCAGAGGAAGAAAAATGTTTAGGAAGATATACCAAGGGGGTTCCTCGACGAAGAAGGCCCCAAGACTTGCAATACGTGAGCCCGGCCTTGAACCACCGAGGGAAGCTCTAGTGCAGCCTTGTGAATGGTCGTCGGATAATTTCATGGTTCATGCTGGTTTTAAGGAGGAATTTGACGCATACGTGCAAAATGCTGGCCTTGAAGGCTTCGTGTCAGATAAGTGTCGGCAGTACTATCACCTCACTGATTCATTTGTGCGAAGATTTCAGTTTACATCCCAGCGCAATACTCATTCTGTTTTATTTGATCTTTATGCTAAATCATTTACCATGGACCTTGAAGATTTTAATGATGCATGCAAAATTCCACAATGGGGCATTCATAGTGAGCCTCGTAAAATTGATTGTTCTGAGTTCCTTGCTAGCATCACCAAGGGAGAAACTAGAAATGTAACACAAGCTACTATAGGGAGCATTCACTTTCCTGCTATACATTATTTCGCTCTCTTTATAGGTATATGCATTAATGGTAAACATGATCATAGCCACCTTTGTGCATCAGATCTTAGTGTCCTCAAGTGTGCGGTAATGGGTGATAAACGATTTAATTTGGGGGCCATTGTTGCAAGGCGGTTACATAATAATGCTAAAGATGGAGATTTCTTTGGTGGGATTTGTGCCACCCGGTTAGCTAATTATCTCGGGGTACCCATGAGAGAAAATGATGTTGAGTTACCACCCACTTACCTTGATAATGATGCTATGGTTCGTTATCAGTTTCTTGAGAGAAGCGAATAGGCCCTCTTGTACCGACTAATCTTTGACAGGGAGCGCGTCTTCTATATTACGCTTCCCGCTCCTGCCTTCTTTAACTTTCAGGTAAAACGGAGATACTTCATAACCAGAGAGGAGGCAGACGAGTATGAGAGAGAGGCGGGGGGGGGGGGGGGTGGGGGGGGGGGGGGGGGGGGGGGGGGGGGGCGCTCGCCTCCACGCTGCAGCCCTTCAGGCAGTGGCATCTGCAGCTCGGTACAACCCCAACTATGATTTTGGATACTATCCAGGCCAGCCGTGGCCCTAGACCAACATAGGCCAAAAGCCTAAGCTTGGGAGAGTAAGTATTTCTCACCGACATTACATTCATGCTCACACACTCATTTCAATTGTCGGTGTTCATACTTTTCCATTGTATTATCCATGCTAGTTTATTTTTCTCGCTTTCTTCTTGTGTGTTTGAAAAACTTTGAGAAAATCCAAAAAAATTAGTTCTTGCTTCTTTTTAGTTTTTCTTTCTAGTTTAATTTAGTAGTAGTATTAAAAGAAAACCCAATAAGATTTCTTGTACTTCTTTTGCTTGTTGGGAGCTTTCTCGTGTAAATAGTTTTTCTCGTTCTTGTTTTACTTTCTTTAGAAAAACAAAAACTCCAAAAATATTTCAGTGCATTTCTTTGAAATTCTTTTCTTTGGGTTGAAAGGAGAAGTCCACGATGAAAATGTTGAATGGCTCTCATATGCATTATTGTTGATCTAACAGAGAGCCCATATTACCTTGTCTTCTCCTTTGAATAAATGTTTGCAGATTCCAGCTTAGTCCAATGCACATGCACTCTTATTATTATTCACACCGTTCAGTCATGCAAGTGAAAGGCAATAATGACGATATATGGTGAAATGATTGAGATGGAGAAAAGCTGGTACGAACTCGACCTATTTTGTTTTTGTAAATATGATTAGCTCATCGTTCTTGATTTAGCCCATTATGAATGAAACATGTTTGCAATGACAATTAGAGATTATAGTTACTCATGCCATGCTTAATTAGCTAGGAGTGTATAATGGTTTGTCTTGTGTGCCAACATGCAAATTAAAATGGTTATGATGTAGTATGATAGGATGGTATCCTCCTTTGAATGATTCGAGTGGCCTGACTTGGCACATGTTTACGCATGTAGTTGTAACAAAAACAACATAGCCTCCACGATATTTATGTTCATGGTGATTTATATCCTACTCATGCTTGCACTCAATGTTGGTTAATCTCAATGCATGTTTATGACCGTTGTCGCTCTCTAGTTGGTCACTCCTCAATCTTTTGCTAGCCTTCACTTGTACTAAGCGGGAATACTGCTTGTGCATCCACTTCCTTAAACCCAAAGCTGTTCCATATGAGTCCACCATACCTACCTATATGCGGTATCTACTTGTCGTTCCAAGTAAATTTGCATGTGCCAAACTCTAAACCTTCAAATAATAATCTATTTTGTATGCCCGAATCACTCATGTAGTGACTGGGAGTTGTCAGTATCTTCCATGCTAGGTGGGTTATTCTCATGATGAGTGTTTATTCACTTGTCATTCACGAGAAAGTGGCTGGTAATCGGGATGCCCAGTTCCATGCTCGAAATCAAATCAAAATATAATTATCAAACAAAACTCCCCCAGGACTGTTGTTGGTATGGACGGTACCCGTGGATTCGGCTAGCCGTGGAGTGTGATTGTTGGTGGAGGGGGAGTAAAAACTTTACCATTCTGTTTGGGAACCGTCTATAATGTATCTAGCATGGAAGATACCGAGATCTCTTGGTTGTTATGTTGACAATGAAAGCATACCGCTCAAAATTATATTCATCTCTGTTTTAAAAGCTCGAGCTCTGTCACCTCTGCAAATCCCTGCTTCCCTTTGCGAAGGGCCTATCTATTTACTTTTATTGCCGAGTCATCATCCTCTTATAAAAAGCACAAGTTAGAGAGCACCACTGTCATTTGTATGTTTTGTATTTAATTGATATTGAGTATGAGTGTGACTGGATCTCTTTTGCCATGAATTATAATGTCTAGTCAGTCCTTGATCTTCAGGGGTGCTCTGCATTTACGTTTTGCGGTCTCAGAAAGGGCTAGCGAGATACCATTTTGTCATATCATATCATGATTGTTTTGAAAAAGTGTTGTCATCCGAGATTTATTATTATTGCTCGCTAGTTGATTATGCCATTGATATGAGTGAATGTGAGACCTAAATGTCATTGTGAATATGGTTAGTTCATAATCTTTGCTGAAAACCTGAATATTGGCTAGACATATTTGCAACAACATGATCAAACAGAGTTTGTAAAAGTTTTTCTTTGTCACTTTCAGTTTGTCAACTGAATTGCTTAAGGACAAGCAATGGGTTAAGCTTGGGGGAGTTGATAGGTCTCCATCGTATCTACTTTTCCAAACTCTTTTGCCCTTGTTTTCGACTCTAATTTGTATTATTTGAATGGAACTAACCCGGACTGACGCTGTTTTCAGCAGAATTGCCATGGTGTTATTTTTGTGCAGAAATAAAAGTTCCCAGATTGACCTGAAAATTTACGGAGAATATTTTTGGAATATATAAAAAATATTGGCGCAAGAATCAACCAGAGGGGGGCCACCCAGAGGCCACAAGCCCTGGGGGGGGGGGGGGGCGGCCACCCCCTGGGGCATGCCCTGCAGGCTTGTGGGCCCCTTGGAGCTCCTCCGACCCTAATTCCAACTCTATAAGTGCCTATTCACGGAGTAAAAAACAGAGAGAAGGATTCATCGCGTTTTACGATACGGAGCCATCGCCACCTCCTGTTCTTCATCGGGAGGGCTGATCTGGAGTCCGTTCGGGGCTCCGAAGAAGGGGATTCGTCACCATCATCATCACCAACCTTCCTCCATCACCAATTTCATGATGCTCACCGTCGTGTGTGAGTAATTCCATCGTAGGCTTGCTGGACGGTGATGGGTTGGATGAGATTTATCATGTAATCGAGTTAGTTTTGTTAGGGTTTGATCCCTAGTATCCACTATGTTCTGAGATTGATGTTGCTATGACTTTGTTATGCTTAATGCTTGTCACTAGGGCCCGAGTGCCATGATTTCATATCTGAACCTATTATGTTTTCATGAATATATTTGTGTTCTCGATCCTATCTTGCAAGTTGTAGACACCTATTATGAGTTATGATCCGCATACCCCAAGGTGAAAATAATTGGGATTCTTTCCGGTGATTACCGTAGTTTGAGGAGTTCATGTATTCACTAAGTGCTAATGCTTTGGTCCGGTTCTCTATTAAAAGGAGCCCTTAATATCCCTTAGTTTCCATTAGGACCCCGCTGCCACGGGAGGGTAGGACAAAAGATGTCATGCAAGTTCTTTTCCATAAGCACGTATGTCTATATACGGAATACATGCCTACATTATATTGATGAATTGGAGCTAGTTCTGTGTCACCCTAGGTTATAACTGTTGCATGATGAATGCCATCCAACATAATTATCCATCACTAATCCATTGCCTACGAGCTTTTCACATATTGATCTTTGCTAAGTTACTTTGCCGTTGCTACTGTTACAATCACTACAAAACTGCTACTGTTACTTTTGTCACCGTTACCGTTACTTCCATACTACTTTGCTACTAAAAACTTTGCTGCAGATATTAAGTCTTTTAGGTGTGGTTGAATTGACAACTCAGCTGCTAATACTCGTGAATATTCTTTGGCTCCCCTTGTGTCGAATCAATAAATTTGAGTTGAATACTCTACCCTCGAAAACTGTTGTGATCCCCTATACTTGTGGGTTATCAGCAGTCACCATGGACCAATCAGAGGCCTTAGCATGGTCAAGTTCCGTTCCGATGGCAAGGATCGAGCCAAGCTTGATGAGTGGTTCCGATCCCCCCACTACAAAAAAATACACATCCGTGACATTATGGGCCGAATGAATTTTTTTCTGTCATGCTTATGACACTTCTATGACGATAATTGTGACAAAAGCACGTATCATCATAGATGTGATGGGCTCCTACTTCTATGACAAAAAATCATGACAGAAAATGGGCTTTTCGTCTTGGGCAGGCCGGGGACGCACCTGCATGACATTCTTTGGGTCGTCCATGACGGAAAAAATCATGGTAGAAGCAAGGGCGAGGAAAATATCGGGAGTTCCTGGTTACGATGGGTTGTCGGGGCCGAGCGATGCATGGAGGTTTGTGCGTTTCTCTCGTACACGTACGCGCGTGTGTGCGAGGTGTTGGGCTCTAACTGAACCCGAGTGAGGCATTCGCTTACTGAACCCGAGCGATTACACTAGCTACGTTACTGAACCCGAGCGATCGATCCCTTGGCTGTTAACTGAATCTGAGCGATTCCTTCGCTACTCCTGCTAACTGAAGCCGACCGAGCCTGCCTATTGATGAACAGTGACCGTTGTTGGGGGTTGGATGAACAGTTCCTGGTGGGGGTTGGATGAACAGGACCCCGTGGTAGTAGAGGCAGTTGCCGTTGCCGCTGAATGAATAGGACCCCGATCGAGGAGGCCGCCAAGCCGGTTGGGGGTGGATGAACAGAACCCCGTGGAGGACTGGTTGAACAGTAGCCGGTGGAGGCCAGATGAATAGTAGCCCATGGATGAACAGTATCTGGTGGAGGCAGGAGGAAGGTCGCGGTGGATGAACGGTAGCAGGTGGAGGCTGGAGAAAGTCGACGGTGGATGAATAGTACCCCGTGGAGGCTGGAGGAAGTCGATGGTGGATGAACAGTAGCCCGTGGAGGCTGGAGCGAGGCAGTAGACGGTGGATGAACAGTAGCCCGTGGAGTCCCGTTTTGCGGTACGCCACACCCCTCCCGATGAACAGGACCCCGTTTCGACCGTAGGCGCTCCAACACAAGTCTGTTTCCTCCGTTTTGCGGTACGCCACACCCCTCCCGATCAACAAGACCTCGTTTCGACCGTAGGAGCTCGAACACAAGTCCGTTTCCTCCGTTTTGCGGTACGCCAAACCCCTCCCGATGAACAGGATCCCGTTTTAACCGTAGCAGGTCGAACAAAAGGCCGTTTCCTCCGTACTGCGGTACGCCATACCCCGTTTCGATCGTTCCATCCAAGCCGGTTGGCTCCCGATGAACACGACGCATTCCGACCCAGTCTGTTGCCTCCTGATGAACAGGACGCTGTTTCTCCGTTCTGACCCAGCCGGTTGGCTGCCGATGAATAGGACGTCGTCGCTGTATGCGTTCGAGACCCCGCCCGTATGTACGTACGTAGGCGTATTTACTTTCTTGCAGCGTGGTTGTACGTACGTGTACACGATATAGACAGGACTGCCTGAACAGCTACCACTCCTTACTGGGCACGGTTCATCATGGCAGAAAGACCGATGGACCAGTATGTACGTACACGTTTGCGACCAGAATGACAACGCTGCGTACGCTTCGACCGGGTGGGTCTCGGCTATCAGGGAGGATAAGGAGGCACTTCCTTGCGTGCGAAGATATTGATGGTGGTCTGAGCTGACAGGGGGAGGATTCTTTTTTTTGCGCGTAATAAGGAGGCACTTCCTTGCGTGCGAAGATGTAGCTGGTGGGTCCATCTGTCAGCCTCACCAAGTACAGTCCTCTTCCGATGGCTGTCGTTTGTTGACCATGTTGACCGCGCCGCGCGGACAACACCCAGGCGGTGGACGACGGTGCGGCAGGGAACAACGCGGAGCCTGGGAACACGCGGAGGGTAGTGATGTTGGCTTGAACTACGTCGGTATTTCCCTAAAGAGGAAGGCATGATGCAGCACAGCAACGGTAGGTATTTCCCTCAGTGATGAGACCAAGGTTATCGAACCTGTAGGAGAACCAAGCAACACTACGTAAACAACACCTGCACACAAAGAACAAATACTTGCAACCCGACGTGCTAAAGGGGTTGTCAATCCCTTTCGGGTAACGGTGCCAGAAATTGGCAAACGGACGTGAGATAAATTGTAGTAGATTGGATAAATAGATCGCGAATAAAATAAAGTGCAGCAAAATATTTTTGGGTTTTTAGAAATATAGATCTGAAAATAAAAGTGGCAAATAAATAAAAAGGCAAATAGCAAAATAGATCTGAAAATATATGATGAGAAAATAGACCCGGGGGCCGTAGATTTCACTAGTGGCTTCTCTCGAGAAAAACAGCATACGGTGGGTAAACAAATTACTGTTGGGCAATTGATAGAACTTCAAATAATTATGAAGATATCCAGGCAATGATCATTATATACGCATCACGTCCAAGATTAGTAGACCGACTCCTGCTTGCATCTACTACTATTACTCCACACATCGACCGCTATCCAGCATGCATCTAGTGTATTAAGTTCATGAAAAAACGGAGTAATGCAATAAGAAAGATGACATGATGTAGACAAGATCTATTTATGTAGAAATAGACCCCATCTTGTTATCCTTAATAGCAACGATACATACGTGTCGGTTCCCCTTCTGTCACTGGGATCAAGCATCGTAAGATCGAACCCATCACAAAGCACCTCTTCCCATGGCAAGAAAAATCGATCTAGTTGGCCTAACTAAACCAAAGATTCGAAGAAGAAATACGAGGCTATAAGTAATCATGCATATAAGAGATCAAAAGAATAAAATAACTTTCATGGATAAAAACATAGATCTGATGATAAACTCAAAGTTCATCGGATACCAACAAACACACCGCAAAAAGAGTTACATCAAATAGATCTCCAAGAGACCATTGGATTGAGAATCAAAAGAGAGAGAGGAAGCCATCTAGCGACTGCTTACGGACCCGTAGCTCTACAATGGACTACTCACGCATCATCAGAGAGGCACCAATGAGGATGATGAACCCCTCCGTGATGGTGTCTAGATTGGATCTTTGGTTTCTGGAACTTGCGGTGGCTAGAATTGATTTTTGTTGACTCCCCTAGGGTTTCTGGAATATTGGGGTATTTATAGAGCAAAGAGGCGGTGCGGGAGGTGGCCGAGGTGGGCACAACCCACCTGGGCGTGCCTGGGCCCCCAGGCACGCCCTGGTGGGTTGTGCTCCCCTCGGAGCCCCCCTCAGGTACTTTCTTGGCCCAACTTGTGTCTTCTGGTCCAGAAAAAATCACCAAAAAGTTTCGCTGCGTTTGGACTCCGTTTGGTATTGATTTCCTGCCAAGTAAAAAAACAAGCAAAAAACAGCAACTGGCACTGGGCACTATGTCAATAGGTTAGTCCCAAAAAATGATATAAAGTTGCTATAAAATGATTGTAAAACATCCAAGAATGATAATATAACAGCATGGAACAATAAAAAATTATAGATACGTTGGAGACGTATCAACATCCCCAAGATTAATTCCTGCTCGTCCTCGAGTAGGTAAATGATAAAAACAGAATTTTTGATGTGGAATGCTGCCTAACATGTTCATCACATATTATTTTCTTTGTAGCATGGACATTTGGACTTTTATATGATTCAAAGCAATAGTCTAGTTTTGACATGAAGATTTCAATACTCAAGCATATCAACAAGCAACCATGTCTTTCAAAATATCAACACTAAAGCAAGTTATCCCTAGCCCATTATGCTCAATCATTGATCCATTCATGAAACACACTCGCATATTAGCTACACCCAATGCTCAAGTACGATCATAGTGCCCCTTAGTTGGTGCTTTATAAGAGAAGATGGAGACTCAAAATAAAAATTGCATAAAGTAAAAGAAAGGCCCTTCGTAGAGGGAAGTAGGGATTTGTAGAGGTGCGAGAGCTCAAAGCGAAAAAAGTAGAGATAAAACATTTTGGGTGGCATGCTTTTCCTGTCAACGAAAACAATCGAGTAGTTCCCAATACTTTCCATGCTAGATATATCATAGGCGGTTCCCAAACAGAAAATAAAGTTTATTCCTTTTTCCACCATACTTTCACATTCCACGGCTAGCCGAATCCACGGGTGCCGTCCATACCAACACTTTCCAAGGAATTTATTATTTGACAACATAAAGTAAATTTATTTTTTCATTTCGGGACTAGGCATCCCTAATACCTTTACCGTACTCTCGTGCAATGACAAGTGAATAAACACTCATCTTGAGAATAACACATCTAGCATGGAAATATATCAGCCACCCCCTACCGTTTCATGAGCGGTACGAGCACACAAAAGAGAAATTTATTTTGAAATTAGAGATTGCACATACAAATTTGCTTAGAACGGCACGAAAATACCGCATATAGGTAGGTATAGTGGACTCATATGACAAAACTGGTTTAAGGATTTTAGATGCACAAGTAGTGATCATACTTAGTGCAAATGAAGGCTAGCAAAAGATTGAGAAGCATCCAACCAAGAAACAAAAAATCTCATAAGCGAGCATTAAGCATAACTAACACCGAATAATGCACCACAAGTAGGATGTAATTTCATTGCATAACTATTGGCTTTCATGCTTGCATAGGGAATCACAAACCTTAACACCAATATTCTTACTAAAGCATAATTACTCATCAACATGACTCACATATTATATCAACATATCGCAAAACTATTACAAGGAATCAAGTTTATTTTGTCCAATGATCTTCATGAAAGTTTTTATTATATCCCTCTTGAATATCTATCGCTTTGGGACTAATTTCATTTGTTGCTTTTGATAGCTCAAACAAATCTAAGTGAAGAACATGAGCATAAAATTTTCTTCTCTCAAAATAATTTAAGTGAAGCAAGAGAGAATTTATAAAAATTTACTAACTCTCAAATAAATCTAAGTGAAGCATGAGAGCATTTCTTCAAAATTACTAAAGCACACCGTGCTAAAAAAGATATAAGTGAAGCAATAGAGCAATTCCATAGCTCATAAAGATTGAAGTGAAGCATAGAGAGCAATTCTAACAAGGCATAGCATAATTTTGGCTCCCTCAAATAGGTGTGTCCAGCAAGGATGCATGACTTAAAATAAAAAGCAAAACAAGCAAAGAGTCATATCATACAAGGCTCTCCAAGCAAAACTCATGATATGTGACAAATAAAAATATAGCTCCGAGTAAAATACCGATGGTCGTTAGAAGAAAGAGGGGATGCCACTCGGGCATCCCCAAGCTTAGTTGCTTGATTATCTTTGGATAATGGCTTGGGCCGCCATGGGGCATCCCCAAGCTTAGGCTCTTCTTACTCCTTATTCCTTCATCCATCGTAATCTCACCCAAAACTTGAAAACTTCAATCACACAAAACTCAACAAAACCTTCGTGAGATCCGTTAGTATAAGAAAACCAATATTTACTTTAAGTACTATAGAAAACTCATTCAAATTTTGTTCTTGCATTATGTATACTGTATTCTAACTTTACCATGGCTTATAACCTTCAATACAAACCATAGATTCATCAAAATAAGCACACAATGCAAAGAAAACAGAATCTATCAAAAACAGAACAGTCTACAAAGATACGAATTTTTCTCATACTTATGTATATAAAAGAATTCTGAAAACTTAGGACAACCGAGGAAATTTATACATAAATCTTGTGTAAAAAATTCAGAATTTTTTGTCGCTTCTGTGAATTTTCAAAATTATTTTACTGGACGCAAAAGTTTCTGTTTTCCAACAAGATCAAATCAACTATCACCAAAGCTATCCCAAAGGCTTTGCTTGGCACAAACACTAATTAAAACATAAAGAACACAATCATAATAGTAGCATAATTGTGCAAGCACTCAAGAACAGAAAGAAAAAGATGAAAATAAATTTTATTCATTGGGTTGCCTCCCAACAAGCGCTATCGTTTTACGCCCCTAGCTAGGCATAAGATTTTATTGATGCTCACATGAAAGATAATAATGAAAACACAAAGAGAGCATCATAAAACATGTGACAAACATATTTAAGTCTAACATATTTCCGATGCATAGGAATTTTATAGGAAAACAAATTAGCAAGACAAGCAAGATCTAGCATATGCATGGAAGAAAACAATAGCAATCTCAACATGAATAGAAGTAATTTAGTAACATGAAAATTTCTACAACCATATTTCCCTCTCTCATAATAATTACATGTGGGATCATATTCAAACTCAATAATATAGCTATCACATAACATACTCTCTACATGATCCACATGCATGCAAAGTTGACACTCTTCCAAAATAGTGGGATTATCATCAAATAAAGTCATGACCTCTCCAAGCCCACTTTTATCAAAAATTTCATAAGATTGAACACTCTCCAAATACGTGGGATTATTTTTACCTAAATTTGACACTCTTTCAAACCCACTTTTAATATTATCGCACACATATTCATCATGAGGTTTAAATAAATTTTCAAGATCGTAAGAATCATTATCACCCCAATCATGATCATTGCAATAAGTAGTGGACCTAGCAATATTAGCATCCCCAAGCTTGGGGTTTTGCATATTATTAGCACAATTTACATTAACAAAATTTATAAAAACATCATTGCAATCATGCTTTTCATTCAAGGAGCTATCATGAATCACTTTGTAAATTCCATCGTTTAGCACTTCATCACAATTTTTAGATTCATAAATCTCAAGAAAAACTTCATAAAGATAATCTAGTGAACTTAATTCACTAGCAATTGGTTCATCATAATTGGATCTTTTGAAAAGATTAGCAAGTGGACGAGGATCCATATCAATAAATTTTTAGCAAGCAAATAGAAGGCACATGGCAACACAAGCAAACATGAGATCTGACGAGAAAACGGTGAACGAAAAAGAGGGCGAATAAAACCGACAAATGTTTGTGAAGTGGGGGAGATGAAAAGGAGAGGCAAATGGCAAATAATGTAAATTGCAAGGAGATGAGATTTGTGATTAGGAACCTAGTAGGTGTTGATGATGTCTCCCCGGCAACGGCGCCAGAAATTCCTTTTGATGTTGGCCTGAACTACGTCGGTATTTCCCCAAAGAGGAAGGGATGATGCAGCACAGCAACGGTAGGTATTTCCCTCAGTGATGAGACCAAGGTTATCGAAACAGTAGGAGAACCAAGCAACTCTACGTAAACAACACCTGCAAACAAAGAACAAATACTTGCAACCCGATGTGTTAAAGGGGTTGTCAATCCCTTTCGGGTAATGGTGCCGGAAATTGGCAAACGGACGTGAGATAAATTGTAGTAGATTGGATAAATAGATCACGAATAAAATAAAGTGCAGCAAAATATTTTTGGGGTTTTAGAAATAAAGATCTGAAAATAAAAGTGGCAAATAAATAAAAAGGCAAATAGCAAAATAGATCTGAAAATATATGATGAGAAAATAGACCCGGGGGCCGTAGATTTTGTTGGGGAACGCAGTATTTCAAAAATTTACCTACGATCACGCAAGATCTATCTATGTGATGCATAGCAATGAGTGGGAGGGTGTGTCCACGTACCCTCGTAGACCGAAAGCGGAAGTGTTTAGCAACGCGGTTGATGTAGTCGAACGTCTTCGCGATCCAACCGATCCAAGTACCGAATGTACGGCACCTCCGCGATCTGCACACGTTCAGCTCGGTGACGTCCCTCGAACTCTTGATCCAGTTGAGGCCGAAGGAGAGTTTTGTCAGCACGACGGTGTGGTGACGGTGATGATGAAGTGATTCCGGCAGGGCTTCGCCTAAGCTTTCCGAAAATATGACCGAGGTGGAAATCTGTGGAGGGGGGCACCGCACACGGCTAAAAACAATCAACTTGTGTGTCCTAAGGTGCCCCCCTCCCCACGTATATAAAGGAGGGAGGAGGGGAGGGCCGGCCAGCCCCTAGGGCGCGCCCAAGAGGGGAGTCCTACTAGGACTCCAAGTCCTAGTAGGATTCCACCAAAAGGGAGAGGGGGAAAGGAAGGGAGAGGGGGGCCGCGCCCCCAACCCTTTGTCCAATTCGGACTGGGCTTGGGGGGGGGGGGCGCCACCTCCTGGCTGCTGCCTCCTCTTTCCCGTATGGCCCAATAAGGCCCATTACTTCTCCCGGTGAATTCCCGTAACTCCCCGGTACTCCGAAAAATACCCGAATCACTCGGAACCTTTCCGATGTCCGAATATAGCCTTCCAATATTTGAATCTTTACCTCTCGACCATTTAGAGACTCCTCGTCATATCCTCGATCTCATCCGGGACTCCGAACAAACTTCAGTCATCAAATCACATAACTCATAATACAAATCGTCATCGAACATTAAGCGTGCGGACCCTACAGGTTCGAGAACTATGTAGACATGACCGAGACACTTCTCCGGTCAATAACCAATAGTGGAACCTAGATGCTCATATTGGCTCCTACATATTCTACGAAGATCTTTATCGGTCAAACCGCATAACAACATACGTTATTCCCTTTGTCATCGGTATGTTACTTGCCCGAGATTCGATCGTCGGTATCATCATACGCAGTTCAATCTCGTTACTGGCAAGTCTCTTTACTCGTTCCGTAATGCATCATCCCGTAACTAACTCATTAGTCACATTGCTTGCAAGGCTTATAGTGATGTGCATTACCGAGAGGGCCCAGAGATACCTCTCCGATACACGGAGTGACAAATCCTAATCTCGATCTATGCCAACCCAACAAACACCATCAGAGACACCTGTAGAGCATCTTTATAATCACCCAGTTACGTTGTGACGTTTGATAGCACACAAGGTGTTCCTCCGGTATTCGGGAGTTGCATAATCTCATTGTCAGAGGAACATGTATAAGTCATGAAGAAAGCAATAGCAATAAACTTAACGATCATTATGCTAAGCTAACGGATGGGTCGTGTCCATCACATCATTCTCCTAATGATGCGATCCCGTTCATCAAATGACAACACATGTCTATGGTCAGGAAACTTAACCATCTTTGATTAACGAGCTAGTCAAGTAGAGGCATACTAGGGACACTTTGTTTTGTCTATGTATTCTCACATGTATCAAGTTTCCGGTTAATACAATTCTAGCATGAATAATAAACATTTATCATGACATAAGGAAATAAATAATAACTTTATTATTGCCTCTAGGGCATATTTCCTTCAGTCTCCCACTTGCACTAGAGTCAATAATCTAGTTCACATCGCCATGTGATTTAACACCAATAGTTCACATCACCATGTGATTAACACCCATAGTTCACATCGCTATGTGACCAACACTCAAAGGGTTTACTAGAGTCAATAATCTAGTTCACATCGCCATGTGATTAACACCCAAAGAGTACTAAGGTGTGATCAAGTTTTGCTTGTGAGAGAAGTTTAGTCAACGGGTCTGCCACATTCAGATCCGTATGTATTTTGCAAATTTCTATGTCTACAATGCTCTGCACGGAGCTACTCTAGCAAATTGCTCCCAATTTCAATATGTATCCAGATTGAGACTCTGAGTCATCTGGATCGGTGTAAAAGCTTGCATCGACGTAACCTTTTACGACGAACTCTTTTATCACCTCCATAACCGAGAAATATTTCCTTAGTCCTCTTAGGTAACTAAGGATAACTTTGACCGCTATCCAGTGATCTATCCCTGGATCACTATCGTACCTCCTTGCTAAACTCATAGCAAGGCACACAACTGGTCTGGTACATAGCATGGCATACTTTATAGAACCTATGACTGAGGCATAGGGAATGACTTTCATTCTCTTTCTATCTTCTGCCAGGGTCGGGTTTTGAGTCTTACTCAATTTTATACCTTGTAACATAGGCAAGAACTCCTTCTTTGACTGATCCATTTTGAACTTCTTCAAAATCTTGTCAAGGTATGTGCTTTGTGAAAGTCCTATTAAGCGTCTCGATCTATCCCTATAGATCTTGATGCTCAATACTTAAGCAGCTTCACCGAGGTCCTTTTTTATTGAAAAATTCTTATTCAAGTATCCTTTTATGCTATCCAGAAATTCTATATCATTTCCAATCAACAATATGTCATCCACATATAATATCAGAAATGCTACAGAGCTCCCACTCACTTTCTTGTAAATACAGGCTTCACCGTAAGTCTGTATAAAACCATATGCTTTGATCACTTCATCAAAGCGTATATTCCAACTCCGAGATGCTTGCACCAGTCCATAGATGGATCATTGGAGCTTGCACATTTTGTTAGCACCTTTAGGATTGACAAAACCTTCTGGTTGCATCATATACAACTTCTTCTTTAAAAAATCCATTAAAGAAATGTAGTTTTGACATCCATTTGCCAGATTTCATAAAATGCGGCAATTGCTAACATGATTCGAACAGACTAAAGCATCGATACGAGTGAGAAAATCTCATCGTAGTCAACACCTTGAACTTGTCGAAAACCTAATGCGACAATTCGAGCTTTGTAGATAGAAACACTACTATCAGCGTCTGTCTTCCTCTTGAAGATCCATTTATTCTCAATGACTTGCCGATCATCGGGCAAGTCAACCAAAGTCCATACTTTGTTCTCATACATGGATCCCATCTCAGATTTCATGGCCTCAAGCCATTTCGCGGAATCTGGGCTCATCATCGCTTCCTCATAGTTCGTAGGTTCGTCATGGTCTAGTAACATGACTTCCAGAACAGGATTACTGTACCGCTCTGGTGCGGAACGTACTCTGGTTGACCTACGAGGTTCTGTAGTAACTTGATCTGAAGTTTCATGATCATCATCATTAGCTTCCTCATTAATTGGTGTAGGCATCACTGGAACTGATTTCTGTGATGAACTACTTTCCAATTCAAGAGAAGGTACCGCTACCTCATCAAGTTCTACTTTCCTCCCACTCACTTCTTTCGAGAGAAACTCCTTCTCTAGAAAGGATCCATTCTTAGCAACAAATATCTTGCCTTCGGATCTGTGATAGAAGGTGTACCCAACAGTTTCTTTTGGGTATCCTATGAAGACGCACTTCTCCGATTTGGGTTCGAGCTTATCAGGCTGAAGCTTTTTCACATAAGCATCGCAACCCCAAACTTTAAGAAACGACAGCTTAGGTTTCTGCCAAACCACAGTTCATACGGTGTCGTCTCAACGGATTTAGATGGTGCCCTATTAAACGTGAATGTAGCTGTCTCTAATGCATAACCCCAAAACGATAGTGGTAAATCGGTAAGAGACATCATAGATCGCACCATATCTAATAAAGTACGGTTATGACGTTCGGACACACCATTACGCTGTGGTGTTCCAGGTGGCATGAGTTGCGAAACTATTCCACATTTTTAAATGAAGACCAAACTCGTAACTCAAATATTCACCTCCGCAATCAGATCGTAGAAATTTTATTTTCTTGTTACGATGACTTTTCACTTCACTCTGAATTTCTTTTGAACTTTTCAAATGTTTCAGACTTATGTTTCATCAAGTAGATATACCCATATCTGCTCAAATCATCTGTGAAGGTCAGAAAATAACGATACCCGCCGTGAGCCTCAACACTCATCGGACCGCATACATCGATATGTATTATTTCCAATAAGTCATTAGCTCGCTCCATTGTTCCGGAGAATGGAGTCATAGTCATCTTGCCCATGAGGCATGGTTCGCAAGCATCAAATGATTCATAATCAAGTGATTCCAAAAGTCCATCCGAATGGAGTTTCTTCATGCGCTTTACACCAATATGACCTAAACGGCAGTGCCACAAAATATGTTGCATTATCATTATCAACTTTGCATCTTTTGGCATCAATATTATGAATATGTGTATCACTACGATCGAGATTCAATAAACCATTTATATTGAGTGTATGACCATAGAAGGTTTTATTCATGTAAACAGAACAACAATTATTCTCTGACTTAAATGAATAACCGTATCGCAATAAACATGATCCAATCATATTCATGCTCAACACAAATACCAAATAACATTTATTTAGGTCCAACACTAATCCCGAAGGTAGAGGGAGTGTGCGATGGTGATCTTATCAACCTTGGAATCACTTTCAACACACATCGTCACCTCGTCATTAACTAGTCTCTGTTCATTTTGCAACTCCTGTTTCGAGTTAATAATGTTAGCAATTGAACCAGTATCAAATACCCAGGGGCTACTATGAACACTAGTAAAATACACATCAATAACATGTATATCAAATATACCTTTGTTCATTTTGCCATCCTTCTTATCCGCCAAATACTTGGGGCAGTTCCGCTTCCAGTGACCAGTCCCTTTGCAGTAGAAGCACTCAGTTTCAGGCTTAGGTCCAGACTTGGGCTTCTTCCCGGGAGTAGCAACTTGCTTGCTATTCTTCTTGAAGTTCCCCTTCTTCCCTTTGCCCTTTTTCTTGAAACTAGTGGTCTTGTTAACCATCAACACTTGATGCTCTTTCTTGATTTCTACCTTCGTTGATTTCAGCATCACGAAGAGCTCGGGAATCGTTTTTGTCATCCCTTGCATATTATAGTTCATCACGAAGTTCCAGTAACTTGGTGATAGTGACTAGAGAATTCTGTCAATTACTATCTTATCCAGAAGATTAACTCCCACTTGATTCAAGCAACTGTAGTACTCAGACATTCTGACACATGCTCACTGGTTGAGCTATTCTCCTCCATCTTGTAGGCGAAGTACTTGTCAGAGGTCTCATACCTCTCGAAACGAGCATGAGTCTGAAATACCAATTTCAGCTCTTGGAACATCTCATATGCTCCATGTCGTTCAAAATGTTTTTGAAGTCCCGGTTCTAAGCCGTAAAGCATGGTGCACTAAACTATCAAGTAGTCATCATACCGAGCTTGTCAAACGTTCATAACGTCTGCATCTGCTCCTGCAATAGTTCTGTCACCTAGCGGTGCATCAAGGACATAATTCTTCTGTGCATCAATGAGGATAATCCTCAGATCACGGAACCAGTCCGCATCATTGCTACTATCATCTTTCAACTTAGTTTTCTCCAGGAACATATCAAAAATAAAACAGGAGAGCTATACGCGAGCTATTGATCTACAACATAATTTGCAAATACTACCAGGACTAAGTTCATGATAAATTAAAGTTCAATTAATCATATTACTTAAGAACTCCCACTTAGATAGACATCCCTCTAGTCATCTAAATGATCACGTGATCCATATCAACTAAACCATGTCCGATCATCACGTGAGATGGAGTAGTTTTCAATGGTGAACATCTCTATGTTGATCATATTTACTATATGATTCACATTCGACCTTTCGGTCTCATTGTTCCGAGGCCATATCTGCATATGCTAGGCTCGTCAAGTTTAACCCGAGTATTCCGCATGTGCAAAACTGTCTTGCACCCGTTGTATGTGAACGTAGAGCCTATCACACCCGATCATCACGTGGTGTCTCAGCACGAAGAACTTTCGCAACGGTGCATACTCAGGGAGAACACTTATACCTTGAAATTTTAGTGAGGGATCATCTTATAATGCTACCGCCGTACTAAGCAAAATAAGATGTATAAAAGATAAACATCACATGCAATCAAAATAAGTGATATGATATGGCCATCATCATCTTGTGCCTTTGATTTCCATCTCCAAAGCACCGTCATGATCACCATCGTCACCGGCGCGACACCTTGATCTCCATCGTAGCATCGTTGTCGTCTCGCCAACTATTGCTTCTACGACTATCGCTACCGCTTAGTGATAAAGTAAAAACAATTACATGGCGATTGCATTGCATACAATAAAGCGACAACCATATGGCTCCTGCCAGTTGCCGATAACTCTGTTACAAAACATGATCATCTCATACAATAAAATATAGCATCATGTCTTGACCATATCACATCACAACATGCCCTGCAAAAACAAGTTAGACGTCCTCTACTTTGTTGTTGCAAGTTTTACGTGGCTGCTACGGGCTGAGCAAGAACCGTTCTTACCTACGCATCAAAACCACAATGATTTTTCGTCAAGTGTGCTGTTTTAACCTTCAACAAGGACCGGGCGTAGTCACACTTGATTCAACTAAAGTTGGAGAAACTGACACCCACTAGCCACCTGTGTGCGAAGCACGTCGATAGAACCAGTCTCGCGTAAGCGTACGCGTAATGTCGGTCTGAGCCGCTTCATCCAACAATACCTCTGAATCAAAGTATGACATGCTAGTAAGTAGTATGACTATTATCGCCCACAACTCTTTGTGTTCTACTCGTGCATATAACATCTACGCATAGACCTGGCTCGGATGCCACTGTTGGGGAACGCAGTATTTCAAAAATTTACCTACGATCACGCAAGATCTATCTATGTGATGCATAGCAACGAGCGGGAGAGTGTGTCCACGTACCCTCATAGACCAAAAGCGGAAGCGTTTAGCAACGCGGTTGATGTAGTCGAACGTCTTCGCGATCCAACCGATCCAAGTACCGAACGTACGGCACCTCCGCGATCTGCACACGTTCAGCTCGGTGACGTCCCTCAAACTCTTGATCCAGTTGAGGCCGAAGGAGAGTTTCGTCAGCACGACGGCGTGGTGACGGTGATGATGAAGTGATTCCAGCAGGGCTTCGCCTAAGCTCTCCGAAAATATGACCGAGGTGGAAATCTGTGGAGGGAGGCACCGCACACGGCTAAAAACAATCAACTTGTGTGTCCTAAGGTGCCCCCCTCCCCACGTATATAAAGGAGGGAGGAGGGGAGGGCCGGCCGGCCCCTAGGGCGCGCCCAAGAGGGGAGTCCTACTACGACTCCAAGTCCTAGTAGGATTCCACCAAAAGGGAGAGGGGGAAAGGAAGGGAGAGGGGGGGCGCGCCCCCAACCCTTTGTCCAATTCGGACTGGGCTTGGGGGGGCGCCACCTCCTGGCTGCTGCCTCCTCTTTCCCGTATGGCCCAATAAGGCCCATTACTTCTCCCGGTGAATTCCCGTAACTCCCCGGTACTCCGAAAAATAGCCGAATCACTCGGAACCTTTCCGATGTCCGAATATAGCCTTCCAATATATGAATCTTTACCTCTCGACCATTTCGAGACTCCTCGTCATGTCCCCGATCTCATCCGAGACTCCGAACAAACTTCGTTCATCAAATCACATAACTCATAATACAAATCATCATCGAACGTTAAGCGTGCGGACCCTACGGGTTCGAGAACTATGTAGACATGACCGAGACACTTTTCCGGTCAATAACCAATAGCGGAACCTGGATGCTCATATTGGCTCCTACATATTCTACGAAGATCTTTATCGGTCAAACCGCATAACAACATACGTTATTCCCTTTGTCATCGGTATGTTACTTGCCCGAGATTCGATCGTCGGTATCATCATACCTAGTTCAATCTCGTTACTGGCAAGTCTCTTTACTCGTTCCGTAATGCATCATCCCGTAACTAACTCATTAGTCACATTGCTTGCAAGGCTTAGAGTGATGTGCATTACCGAGAGGGCCCAGAGATACCTCTCCGATACATGGAGTGACAAATCCTAATCTCGATCTATGCCAACCCAACAAACACCATCGGAGACACCTGTAGAGCACCTTTATAATCACCCAGTTACGTTGTGATGTTTGATAGCACACAAGGTGTTCCTCCGGTATTCGGGAGTTGCATAATCTCATAAACAGTGGAACATGTATAAGTCATGAAGAAAGCAATAGCAATAAACTTAACGATCATTATGCTAAGCTAACGGATGGGTCATGTCCATCACATCATTCTCCTAATGATGTGATCCCGTTCATCAAATGACAACACATGTCTATGGTCAGGAAACTTAAACATCTTTGATTAACGAGCTAGTCAAGTAGAGGCATACTAGGGACACTTTGTTTTGTCTATGTATTCACACATGTATCAAGTTTCCGGTTAATACAATTCTAGCATGAATAATAAACATTTATCATGACATAAGGAAATAAAATAATAACTTTATTATTGCCTCTAGGGCATATTTCCTTCAGATTTCACTAGTGGCTTCTCTCGAGAAAAATAGCATACGGTGGGTAAACAAATTACTGTTGGGCAATTGATAGAACTTCAAATAATTATGACGATATCCAGGCAATGATCATTATATAGGCATCATGTCCAAGATTAGTAGACCGACTCCTGCCTGCATCTACTACTATTACTCCACACATCGACCGCTATCCAGCATGCATCTAGTGTATTAAGTTCATGGAAAAACGGAGTAATGCAATAAGAACGATGACATGATGTAGACAAGATCTATTTATGTAGAAATAGACCCCATCTTGTTATCCTTAATAGCAACGATAAATACGTGTCGGCTCCCCTTCTGTCACTGGGATCAAGCACCGTAAGATCGAACCCATCACAAAGCACCTCTTCCCATGGCAAGAAAAATCGATCTAGTTGGCCTAACTAAACCAAAGATTCGAAGAAGAAATACGAGGCTATAAGTAATCATGCATATAAGAGATCAAAAGAATCAAATAACTTTCATGGATAAAAACATAGATCTGATCATAAACTCAAAGTTCATCGGATCCCAACAAACACACCGCAAAAAGAGTTACATCAAATAGATGTCCAAGAGACCATTGTATTGAGAATCAAAAGAAAGAGAGGAAGCCATCTAGCTACCGCCTACGGACCCATAGGTCTACAATGGACTACTCACGCATCATCGGAGAGGCACCAATGAGGATGATGAGCCCCTCTATGATGGTGTCTAGATTGGATCTGTGGTTTCTGGAACTTGCGGCGGCTGGAATTGATTTTCGTCAACTCCCCTAGGGTTTCTGGAATATTGGGGTATTTATAGAGCAAAGAGGCGGTGCGGGAGGTGGACGAGGTGGGCACAACCCACCCGGGCGCTCCTGGGCCCCCAGGCGCGCCCTGGTGGGTTGTGCTCCCCTCGGAGCCCCCCTCGGGTACTTTCTTGGCCCAACTTGTGTCTTCTGGTCCAGAAAAAATCACCAAAAAGTTTTGCTGCGTTTGGACTCCGTTTGGTAATGATTTCCTGCAAAGTAAAAAAACAAGCAAAAAACAGCAACTGGCACTGGGCACTATGTCAATAGGTTAGTCCCAAAAAATGATATATAGTTGCTATAAAATGATTGTAAAACATCCGAGAATGATAATATAACAGCATGGAACAATCAAAAATTATAGATACGTTGGAGACGTATCAACATCCCCAAGCTTAATTCCTGCTCGTCCTCGAGTAGGTAAATGGTAAAAACAGAATTTTTAATGTGGAATGCTGCCTAACATGTTCATCACATATTCTTTTCTTTGTAGCATGGACATTTGGACTTTTATATGATTCAAAGCAATAGTCTAGTTTTGACATGAAGATTTCAATACTCAAGCATATCAACAAGCAACCATGTCTTTCAAAATATCAACAGTAAAGCAAGTTATCCCTAGCCCATTATGCTCAATCATTGATCCATTCATGAAACACACTCACATATTAGCTACACCCAATGCTCAAGTACGATCATAGTGCCCCTTAGTTGGTGCTTTATAAGAGAAGATGGAGACTCAAAATAAAAATTGCATAAAGTAAAAGAAAGGCCCTTCGCAGAGGGAAGTAGGGATTTGTGAGGTGCCAGAGCTCAAAGCGAAAAAAGTAGAGATAAAACATTTTGGGTGGCATGCTTTTCCTGTCAACGAAAATGATTGAGTAGTTCCCAATACTTTCCATGCTAGATATATCATAGGCGGTTCCCAAAGAGAAAATAAAGTCTATTCCTTTTTCCACCATACTTTCACATTCCATGGCTAGCCGAATCCACGGGTGCCGTCCATACCAACACTTTCCAAGGAATTTATTATTTGACAACATAAAGTAAATTCATTTTTTCATTTCGGGACTGGGCATCCCTAATACCTTTGTCATACTCTCGTGCAATGACAAGTGAATAAACACTCATCTTGAGAATAACACATCTAGCATGGAAATATATCAGCCACCCCCTACCGTTTCATGAGCGGTACGAGCACACAAAAGAGAAATTTATTTTGAAATTAGAGATGGCACATACAAATTTGCTTAGAACGGCATGAAAATACCGCATATGGGTAGGTATAGTGGACTCATATGGCAAAAACTGGTTTAAGGATTTTGGATGCACAAGTAGTGATCATACTCAGTGCAAATGAAGGCTAGCAAAAGATTGAGAAGCATCCAACCAAGAAACGAAAAATCTCATAAGCGAGCATTAAGCATAACTAACACCGAATAATGCACCACAAGTAGGATGTAATTTCATTGCATAACTATTGACTTTCATGCTTGCATAGGGAATCACAAACCTTAACACCAATATTCTTACTAAAGCATAATAACTTTTCAACATGACTCACATATTATATCAACATATCGCAAAACTATTACAAGGAATCAAGTTTATTTTGTCCAATGATCTGCATGAAAGTTTTATTATATCCCTCTTGAATATCTATCACTTTGGGACTAATTTCATTTGTTGCTTTTGATAGCTCAAACAAATCTAAGTGAAGAACATGAGCATAAAATTTTCTTCTCTCAAAATAATTTAAGTGAAGCAAGAGAGAATTTATAAAAATTTACTAACTCTCAAATAAATCTAAGTGAAGCATGAGAGCATTTCTTCAAAATTACTAAAGCACACCGTGCTAAAAAAGATATTAGTGAAGCACTAGAGCAATTCCATAGCTCATAAAGATTTAAGTGAAGCATAGAGAGCAATTCTAACAAGTCATAGCATAATTTTGGCTCCCTCAAATAGGTGTGTCCAGCAAGGATTAATGACTTAAAATAAAAAGCAAAACAAGCAAAGACTCATACCATACAAGGCGCTCCAAGCAAAACTCATGATGTGTGACGAATAAAAATATAGCTTCGAGTAAAATACCGATGGTCGTTAGAAGAAAGAGGGGATGCCACTCGGGCATCCCCAAGCTTAGTTGCTTGCTTCTCTTTGGATAATGGCTTGGGGTGCCATGGGGCATCCCCAAGCTTAGGCTCTTCTTACTCCTTATTCCTTCATCCATCGTAATCTCACCCAAAACTTGAAAACTTCAATCACACAAAACTCAACAAAACCTTCGTGAGATCCGTTAGTATAAGAAAACCAATCTTTACTTTAAGTACTATAGAAAACTCATTCAAATTTTGTTCTTGCATTATATCTACTATATTCTAACTTTACCATGGCTTATAACCTCCAATACAAACCATAGATTCATCAAAATAAGCACACAATGCAAAGAAAACAGAATCTGTCAAAAACAGAACAGTCTGCAAAGATACAAATTGTTCTCATACTTCTGTAACTCCAAAAATTCTGAAATATTAGGAAAATAGAGGAAATTTGTATATAAATCTTGTGTAAAAATTCAGAATTTTTCGTCGCTTCTGTGAATTTTCAAAATTATTTTACTGGACGCAAAAGTTTCTGTTTTCCAACAAGATCAAATCAACTATCACCAAAGCTATCCCAAAGGCTTTGCTTGGCACAAACACTAATTAAAACATAAAGAACACAATCATAACAGTAGCATAATTATGCAAACACTCAAGAACAGAAAGAAAAAGATGAAAATAAATTTTATTCATTGGGTTGCCTCCCAACAAGCGCTATCGTTTTACGCCCTAGCTAGGCATAAGATTTTATTGATGCTCACATGAAAGATAATAATGAAAACACAAAGAGAGCATCATAAAACATGTGACAAACATATTTAAGTCTAACATATTTCCGATGCATAGGAATTTTATAGGAAAACAAATTAGCAAGACAAGCAAGATCTAGCATATGCATGGAAGAAAACAATAGCAATCTCAACATGAAGAGAGGTAATTTAGTAACATGAAAATTTCTACAACCATATTTCCCTCTCTCATAATAATTACATGTGGGATCATATTCAAACTCAACAATATAGCTATCACATAACATACTCTCTACATGATCCACATGCATGCAAAGTTGACATTCTTCCAAAATAGTGGGATTATCATCAAATAAAGTCATGACCTCTCCAAGCCCACTTTTATCAAAAATTTCATAAGATTGAACACTCTCCAAATATGTGGGATTATTTTTACCTAAAGTTGACACTCTTCCAAACCCACTTTTAATATTATCGCACACATATTCATCATGAGGTTTAAATAAATTTTCAAGATCATAAGAATCATTATCACCCCAATCATGATCATTGCAATAAGTAGTGGACCTAGCAATATTAGCATCCCCAAGCTTGGGGTTTTGCATATTATTAGCACAATTGACATTAACAAAATTTATAAAAACATAATTGCAATCATGCTTTTCATTCAAGGAGCTATCATGAATGTCGGGGACGAATCCGCGATCACCTATGGGACCCAGGGAAGGACCCCTTTACGTTCGGCAGGGAGAGACGGTCGCACGAAGAGCAAATCTAGCGAAGAACACGACAGTGCACGAGAGAGATTTACCCAGGTTCAGGCCGCACGGATGCGTAAAACCCTACTCCTGCTTTTTGGTTTATTATCTGTATGATTGTTCTAGCTCCAGGAGCGCTACAGTACAGAGTAGCTGCGTACAATACTGGAGTTCTCCATCTCCCAGTTCCTCCCTTCCCCCCTCCATGTTGCCTATGGGCCTCCTTTTATATGCACAAAGGGGTCACCAATAGGTGGCAAACAGTAAAGGTAGAGGTGGAAAGTTGCTACAGTAAGACCATTATTACCAGGATGACATGTCCTACCTACCACTGACGGCAGGGGACAAGGGCATTAAATGTCCATGCCTTAGCTGTCCAGATACATGTACCCGGACGTCTTGGACGTGGGAAAAGCCTATCCCACCTGCTCCTGCACCGCTAGCTACAGTGTACCGCCATCTACACAGTGCCCTGCCATACATGCTTGGAAGGACCCAGAGCGCCACGCTGGCAGAGGCACCGGAGCAGCATAGTAGCACAGTGGTACAGTAACGCTTGCCGCGGCAAGACCTTGCCGCACCTGACAGCTTGCCGCAACCCATAGCTTGCCGCGCAAGGTAACTTGCCGGGGCAAGTACCTTGCCGCAGCTGCTATCTTGCTGCAGCCAATACCTTGCCGCAGCCAATGACTTGCCGAGGCAAGTACCTTGCCGCGGCAAGTACTCTGCTACAGCAAACCTCAGGCTGGGCCTCAGCTGTCCCTCCCGGCAAGCTCCTCTTGCCGGGGCCTTAACTCTTACTTTGTATACTTTGTTCTTGAATGGCTTAATAACCTTGAGCTTCTCTCTGGCTGTCCTCCCGCAAGCCTGGCCGCGGGATGCTACTACTGCCCGTGCACAAGTACGGGGTACTAGGGTACCCCTATTCTAGTACACCGACAGGAGCCCCCGGGCCTGGGCCACACACGGTGCCGGGCGTTGTTGGGCCAGGCCCAAACAGTGCACGGGCACGCGTGGCTGGGATAAGCCGAAACGTCTCTATGCTGTTTAATTACACGCTCTCCCACGCGTCGCGCGTTGAATGCGGAGCGTGGGAAGCGTGCGCAGTTATCTCGAATGACGAAGGGGCGGATGGTTCCGCATCTTTCCCCATAAAAGGAGGGACCTGCAGAAGCACTCACACACCCCTCTCACCATTCTCGATCTCCAAATCTCCGCCTTCTTCTTCCTCCGCTCCAAAACAAAGCGGTTTCCCAATCCTCCGCCACCGCGCACGTCCGCATCTCCCTCGGTCCTCAGCTCCGCCTTCGCCATGCCTCCCAAAGGAGAAAAGGGGAAGACGGGGAAGTCCTCAAGGACGGAGACCCAGGCGCAGTTGAAGAGGCAGAAGTACGCGCTCTTCGCTCCGACGCTCACGGGGGCGGATCTGAAGGCCAAGTTCCAAGGCATGTGGGCCGTGAGGACCAAGGCGCATCCGGCCACCCGCGTTCGCCCAGCCACCGACGAGAGCAAAGTGAGCAAGTACCCCTTCTTCGCTTGCTACTTTTGGTGCGGGCTCTGCCCACCGTACTCGGATTTCTTCAGCGACGTCATGTACACCTTCAATCTCCGTCTGCTGGATCTCACACCGAATGCCGTATCCACCATGGCAATATTTGCGCATCTGTGCGAGAACTTCGTCGGCGTCGCACCCAACACCGCGCTGTTCAGGCATTACTTCACTCCCCGTGCTGAAAAGGGGGAGCCTCTCACTGTTGGCATCTCGTTCGTTTCAAGATTGGGCGCCAAGGAGCATTATCTGAAGGGGGATCTCCGCCCAAGATGGGGAGAAATCCGGTCTGAATGGTGTTGGATCATTGACGACGAGCCGCCACCATACTGTGAGCTTCGCAAGACCCCAGCAGCGCGTGGCACGGACTGGAGCGATCTGGATCCCCAGGACAAAAAGCTGGAGATTGCAGCTACCAGGATCATACGGCTCAGGGAGGCCGGGCTCACCATAGGGATGGTTGGCGCAGACTTCCTCCGCCGCCGTATTGCTCCTCTGCAGCAGAGAGGAAGGCCAGCCTCTGATTGGAAGAACCCAGCCGATATCATGCGGCTGCGCCCTGGACTGATCAACAACTTCACAGTTCTACAGCACGACTTCTTCATGCGAGAACTGTTCAAGCAAGAGACAGATCCAGAGAAGCGCGACAAGGCGTTCACGCTGCCGAAGCACATCGTGCCCCTTTGCAACAACTCTGCATTGAGTGCAATCATCGCTATGATGCCGCTCTACAATGCGCACAGCGTTGAAGCAACTTGGGACGTGCCGCTCGAAGAAGACGTGCGGCGATTCTTTGACTCCACGGTCGAAAAGCAGGTCCGGGTGGAGGAGTGGCTCGTCCGCAACACCACTGAGCAAGAAATAGAATTCATTGCTCGAAGAGTGGAGGAGGACAAGCTCGCCAGGGAAGCTGGCGATTTTGGTTATACTTTGGCGTAGCTCGATGAGGCACAAAAGGAGAGCCTTGCCGAGCAGGGGATGCTTGCCAGGAAGGGTGAGCTCGCCGCACCCGGCAAGGATGTCGGGCCAAGCCAGCCTGCCGACGAGTTAGGCAGCTCGGAGGATGAGGGCTCCTCTTCCGAGGAGGGCACCGAAAGCCCACCGCAGTCAGAGTCCCCAGCCCCTCTGAGGAGGAAACGCCTTCGCAGGCTTGGCAAAGTGGCTGAGCGGCAAGAAGTTCAACAACCGCCGGAGCGCCGTTCGACGCGCTCGACCGCGGCAAGGGCTGGTGCTGCGGGAGCGTCTCACGCGGCCCCGGCAACTGGAGCAGGGTCATCAAAGACCGCTGCTACTACCCCCGCCAAGCGGCCAAGGAGCCCAGCTCCCCCTCCTCCCCCTCCTCACACGGAGGCGGACTTTGATTTTTCCGCTCTCAGCGAAGAAGACGACGAGGAAGAGTAAGTTCCCTTGCCGCGACCCTCAATTTTTGTAAGATTTTGTTTCTGTCCTCACTTGTCGCGCTCCGGCCTTGCTTCCGCAGGGAGGAAACCTTGGCGGAGAGGATAAGGAAGAGAGCTAAGGTCTCGACGAGCAAGACCGTGGTGGTCGTCGAAGATGAGCCCACGGCAACCACCGGGGGAGTGTCTGAGACCATCCCGACCAGCTCGGAGCCCAGCCCTCGTCGCAGCCCCCAGCGCAGCCCCCAGCGTAAGTATTTCAACTACCTTTCGCTGGTGGTCGCTGAGGAACAAGCATTTGTCACTGACATCTTTGGGCGTGTAGGAGAGGAGCAGCAAGTGGAGCCATCTGAAGGTGCTCCAGAATTACCACCCCCCTCGACCACACCGCCAAGGAGAAGATCTCCGGTAAGGGCTCCCACTAGCGAGCCGAGCCACGAAGAGGAGCCGGCAAGCGCCGAAGCACCAAGCACCAGCGCTGGCGACCCCACCCCAATGACAAACGTTGACGGGGGAGGGGAGCCCACCGCTCCTGAGCTCAACACGGGTAAACCCACTTGCCGCAAAACTCTTTCTGCTTTCTTTCTTTTGTCTTCTTGAATTTCTTCCTGAAGCTCTTTTTGCTTTACTTCTCGGGTTGGCAGAGCCCTCCTCGGTGGAGCCAATGAACATTGACTCTTCTGCCGAGGAGGACACCGCAGGGGCCGTCGACGACGAGGCCGCCAAGGCCGCCACTGCCAAGGCCGACAAGCTGGCAGCCGACAAGCTTGCCGACGAAGAAGCTGCCAGGGCTGCCGAAGAGGCCGGCAAGGCCGCCGAGGATAATACCGCCAAGGCGCCCACCGATGAAGCCGCCAAGACTGCTGAAGCTGAGGCCGCCCAGAAGGCTGCTGAGGAGGCCGGCGAGGGAGCCGGTGGTCTTACTGACGGCCCTGAGGCCACAGGAGCGCCAGGCGCTACTCCGACCACGGGTCCCTCAACCACTGACGAGGCGGCAGCGCCCAACTCGCCTCCGCCAAGCAAATACATCCGGGTCGGCGAGAACGTCTACGTCAGCCTCCCCTGGACGGTGGGCTCCAGAGCGCCAACCGAGGAGGATGTTGTGGACGAGGAGATCCTTGCCGCTGCCGGGCTCCAGCTTGTGGATGCGCCAGGCGCCAGCAGCAGCAGCACGTCTGAAGAGGAGCAACTGCTCCAAAAGCTGCTGAATCTTCATCGCGCCCGACGGGAGAAGCTAGCTTCCAGGGAGGCGCTCATCGAGAAGGCCGAAGCTGACATGTTGAGGCGCGCAGAGATCTTGGCGGACGTCCGCGCGCGATCTCTTAATGCGTTAGAGGTCAAGCGGGCACAGTTGGCCGAAGAACGGCAGGCCCTCCTCCTGATGAAGCAAGATATTGAACAAAAACAGGAGGAGACCGCCAAGGAGTTGTCTGCTCAGGCCGGTGATCTGAACCAGCGGAAAGTGGACCTTGATGCCCACGAAGAGGAACTTGCCGAGCGCAAGAAGAAACTTGCCGAAACCCTCCAGCAGAAAGACGAGGAGGTGGCAAGACTTGTCGCAGAGCGGACCCAGGGGCAGGCACAAAAACACCAGAAGGAAATCGAAGCCTTGGCCCAAGAGTACGCCAGCAAGTTGGTGGAGGCCACCAACGCTGTCGCTGCTGCAGAAGTGAACAGGAAGGAAACAGAGGAGAAAGTGGCAAGACTAGAGGCCGCCCTCAAGGCAAACGGTGACAAGCTCTCAACGCTTGAAAGTGAGAGGGCAAAGGTGACCCACACTTTGGCGGAGATGCAAGTTACCATAGCCAAGAAGAACAATCTGCTTGCCGCCGCCAACAACTCCAGAGCAGACCTGAAGCTGAAGCTGACCACGCTGAAGGAGACGCTCGACACCACCAGAAAGCGCGAAGGGCTTCTAATGACAGAGCTCCAGAAGGAAAAGGGTCTGCTCCAAGACGCTATTGCAACCCACAAGAAGTTCAGGGATAACGTGGGGATCTTCACAGACAGGCTTGCCAGCGCCGCCGAGGACATCGACAAGGAGCTGACTGCCCTGAAGGTGCCGGACTTCGGGTACTCCACCGACAAGAACACGCAAACTAGCGTCAAGCTAGCCGAGTTCTTCGACGGAGTAGTAGAAGCACTCCAACAGCTCCAAGTCAATCACAAGGCTCAACTGGCCGACGAGTCACGCAGGCTTTGCCGGGGAGTTCTCCAGAGGTTGTTGGTGAAGATAGCATACAGAAACTCGGGCGTCGACTTCAGCAACATCTTCAAAAGCTTGCCGAAGGGATACGACCCCGCGCCACTAGAGGCCCTTGTCGCGCCCATCGTGGAGAGGGTGGACCATATCCAGAGAGCCGAAGGCAAGCACCGCAATTAGAGAGCCCATTCTTTTCCCTCCTTGCCGCCGCTAGACATGTTAAAGAACAATCTGTTTAAGCCGTGGCAACTTATCTTGTAATATAACTTGCAATATTTTGGAGTTAATGCATGTCATCTCCCTTGAGCAATTTCTTTCTTTGTGTGTACTTGCCCTACGCTTATAGGGAACTTGCCGGTGCGCGCACCATTGCCGCGAGCGCTGGGTGCGGGACTTCAGCAGCCTGCTGGCGGTGCCGCTGTCGGCAAGCAACCTTGTCGCGCTCAGTGCAGCCACTTAGGTTGTTGAGCGGACTCGAAACAAGGTAAGGGCGCGACCAATTACGCTTAGGTTCCGTCGCGCACAGGTTTTCCATACAAAGAGTAGTATCGTTCAAGGAAAATAACCTTGAAAATAAAAAAGAATTTGATTGTTCAAACTTTGGCACTTAGCTTTGTCGCTGATCTCTCCGCGGCAAGGTCTTGTCACTGCTTGCCGCTGCCTTCTTCCCGGCAAGGCAAAGTTTCTTTGAACGACGCCTGGTCCATATCCTTATCCCATCCCCCCCGGCAAACTTGTGCGCGAGGGAAGCTTCTGTTTCTTTGAGAAAAAGAAAGAAGAGAAAATAAAGATATAGGAGCTTGGCGGCTCGTTAATGCTTACCGGGGAGGCTGTACTGCACAGTATGTCAGATAATCATGCAAAATAAAAGTAAACATGAAATCGTCAAAAACTGCGAAATACAAAAGCTTTATTTATGCACAGGGTCTGCGCCTGGCTTTGTACAAAGGATTACATGCCACAGCGGCAAGACTTGTACAAAAGGTGGTTGCCGGGGAAGGGCCCGGCAACCGCGCCTTATGGAAAAAACTTACGAAGATGCTCAATGTTCCAGGAATTGATCACTGGAATGCCATCCCCGGTCTCCAGGCGGACAGCGCCGGGCCTGGTGACTCGTTTCACCCGATAAGGGCCTTCCCACTTCGGCGTCAACTTGTTTGAATTCTTGGCCGACTGAAGGTGCCAAAGAATAAGGTCGCCTTCCTCGAGACTTCTGGCATTAACTCTGCGGCTATGGTAGCGACGCAAAGCTTGCTGGTAGCGAGCAGCTCTCACAGCAGCCTGAAGACGATCCTCCTCGAGGAGCACAGCGTCATCTTGCCGCAGTTGCTCTTGCTCAAGCTCATCGTAAGCGAGCACTCGAGGTGACCCGTATACGAGTTCCGTGGGGAGAACTGCCTCTGCTCCATAAACTAGAGCAAAAGGCGTGTGGCCAGTAGCTCGATTTGGCGTCGTCCTGATCGACCAAAGAACCACTGGCAGCTCCTCGATCCAGTTCTTGCCGCACTTGCGCAGCCTGTCGAAAGTTCTCGTCTTGAGCCCACGCAGCACTTCAGCATTTGCCCTTTCAGCTTGACCGTTGCTTCGCGGGTGAGCAACAGAAGCGAAGCAGACCTTGGCGCCAAGGTCTTCGACATACTGCATGAAGGCGTGGCTCGTGAACTGGGTACCGTTGTCGGTGATGATCCTGTTAGGAACACCAAAGCGACAAACAATTCCCTTGAAGAACTTGATGGCTGATTGTGCTGTTACCTTCCTCACTGCTTCCACTTCCGGCCACTTCGTAAACTTGTCGATGGCCACATACAAGTACTCGAAGCCCCCGGTGGCACGGGGAAAGGGGCCGAGGATGTTGAGCCCCCAGACCGAAAATGGCCAGGAGAGAGGGATTGTCTGGAGAGCTTGAGCTGGCTGATGAATCTGCTTGGAATGAAACTGGCACGCTCACACTTGGTTACTAGTGCAGTTGCATCCTGGAGGGCGGTGGGCCAAAAGAAACCTTGCCGGAAAGCCTTTCCAGCAAGGGCTCTTGACCCTATGTGGTGACCACATATGCCTCCATGAATCTCCGCCAACAGCTCCTGTCCTTCTTCCCGGGGAATACACTTCAATTTCACACCGTTTGGTCTTTTTCTGCACAGCATGTCATCGACAAATTGATACATATTGGACCGTCGGGCTACTTTCTCCGCTTCTTCCTGCTCTTCGGGAAGTTCTCCTGTCTGAAGGAAACGGACGATCTGCTGCGCCCACGCTGGAGCCTGTGGCTCGACAACGAGGACTAAAGGCATTTCTTCCGCTGCGGGAACATCAGGCCCTACGGCAAGAGCTTGTCGCTCTACCAGAGCCGGCCGTTCCCCGACGAGCTTGGCGGGAACAGCCGCTTCAACGACAAGAGCCTGGGGCCCTGCTGGAGCGTGCTGTCCTTCAACAAGCTCGTCGGGA
The DNA here is from genome assembly GCA_011799875.1 of Thinopyrum elongatum. NCBI lineage: Eukaryota > Viridiplantae > Streptophyta > Magnoliopsida > Poales > Poaceae > Thinopyrum > Thinopyrum elongatum. The sequence continues at coordinate 293,890,346 of CM022303.1, read as the reverse complement.
GCAATTGCTTCAACGACGGAAGCCCAAGGCCTCGTCGGAGCATCTTGCTCCTCAGCGCTTCGATCAGGAGCGCCTGCTTCAACGACAAGGACTCGAAGTCTTGTCGGAGCAAGTTGCCCCTTTGCCTCTTGCCTAGGAGCACCCGCTTCAACGACAAGAGCGTGAGGGCTTGTCGGAGCAAGTTGCCCCTCTGCATCTTTGGCGCTGGCTTTGGCAGCCTTCTTGCCGGCGGCTTCGGGGAGCTCTGCCGGGAAGTAGTCGCCAGAAGCCAACTTCCTCTTCCTGCCTTGCCCTACTGATGGCGTCACGGATGGCTGAGTTAGTTGGAGCACAAAAGTGCCTGGTTCCACAGGCAATTTGAGTGCGGCGCGCTTTGACAAACCATCGGCAATGTCATTCTCAGCACGTGGGACGTGCTCCATTTGTAGGCCGTCAAAGCGTCCCTCCAACTTCCTCACCTCATCTACATAAGCTTCCATCAATGGGCATTGGTAGTTCTTGTTCACTTGCCTGACGACAAGCTGCGAATCTCCCCTGACAATAAGCTTCTTAATCCCAAGGTCTGCCGCGATCCTGAGACCGGCAAGCAACCCCTCATATTCTGCAGTATTGTTCGTCGCATGTTCCTTGGGAAAGTGCATTTGGACCACGTACTTGAGGTGCTCTCCGGTGGGTGCGACAAGCAGTACACCAGCACCGGCGCCTTGTAGCGAAAAGGCACCATCAAAGTACATGAGCCACTCTTTGCTTGTCTCCTTGCCGGGGAGAGTCGTCTCTGGGATTTCTTCGCCTGGCGTTGGTGTCCATTCTGCGACAAACTCTGCCAAAACTCGGCTCTATATGGTTGATGTACTCTCAAACTTGAGACCAAAGCTCGACAACTCCAACGCCCACTCGACAATCCTGCCTGTCGCTTCTGGATTTTGCAAAATCCTTTTCAGTGGGAAGCGAGTGACGATGGTAACTTCATGTGCTTGAAAATAATGGCGCAGCTTTCTCGAGGCCATGAGAAGGCCGAAAAGCAGCTTCTGCACACCAGAATACCTTGACCTAGCTCCCTGCAGAAGAGAGCTCACAAAGTAGACCGGGCGCTGCACCATTTTCTTCTTTTGTATCACTTCGCCTGACTGCGCAGACGAATCCTTGTCGGCAACAAAACTTGTCGGGGGAGCCCCCAGCTTGTCGCTGGACGTGCTTGTCGCAGTTACTGCCTCCTCAACCACCTCTCTCTCCGCTACTAGCGCAGCACTAACCACTTGATTGGTTGCCGCTAGATACAGCAACAACTTCTCTTGTGGTTTAGGTGCGACAAGTATTGGAGGAGAGGAGAGGTATCTCTTCAAGTCTTGCAGCGCTGCCTCCGCCTCCGGAGTCCATTTCAATGGACCTGCCTTTTTAAGATTTTGAAAAATGGCAGGGCGCGCTCAGCTGACTTGGAGATAAACCTACTGAGAGCAGCAACACAGCCGGCAAGTCGTCATACATCCTTGACGCGCTTCGGTGCTTCAATTTGCTTAATGGCTTTGATCTTGTCAGGATTGGCTTCAATTCCACGTTGAGACACAAAGAACCCGAGAAGCTTGCCGGAGGGAACTCCAAACACGCACTTCTCGGGGTTGAGCTTCAGGTTGATCTTGCGCAGATTTACAAAAGTTTCTTCTAGATCTTGAACCAAAGTAGCCCTGTCTTTGCTTTTGACCACTATATCATCCATATAGGCTTCCACATTTCTATGCAGCTGAGGCTCAAAAGCAATCTGGACGGCTCTTGCAAATGTCGAACCAGCATTTTTCAAACCAAATGGCATACGTACGAAACAGTATGTGCCACAGGGTGTGATAAATGCGGTCTTTTCCTCATCTTCCTCAGCCATGAAGATTTGATGATACCCTGAATATGCGTCAAGAAATGAAAGCAAATCACATCCTGCCGTGGAGTCAACAATCTGGTCTATGCGGGGCAAAGGAAATGGGTTTTGGGACAAGCTTTATTGACATCAGTGAAATCAATACAAAGCCTCCATTTTCCATTCGCTTTGCGCACGACAACAGGATTGGCCAACCACGTAGGATGGAGCACTCCTCTGACGAGGCCTGCTGCTTCCAACTTCTTGATTTCTTCCGCAATAAACTCTTGCCGCTCCACAGCTTGCTTTCTGGCTTTCTGCTTGACGGGCCTCGCGTGAGGACAAACGGCAAGGTGGTGCTCAATTACTTTCCTGGGAACACCGGGGATGTCGGACGGTTGCCATGCAAACACGTCGACATTCGCCCGCAGGAAAACAACGAGCGCGCTTTCCTATTTGTTGTCAAGTGTGGCACTGATGGTGAAGGAACCACCAGTGCCGTCCTCCTTGGCGGGCACCTTCTTTGTCGCCGGCGGAGCTGCTTTGTTCTTCTTGCACTTGCCGGTGGAGCTCTCTGGTGCGTCCTTGACGGTAGCGCAGCACTCCGAAGAGGTGCGCTTGCCGGAGTGGGCACAGGAGCTCTTGCCGGACTTCCTCTTGTTCTCCCCCCCGAGAGCTTCAGCGGCAAGTGCCTTGGCGGCAGTTGCGGCAGCTGCTTCCCGGTAGATCTTGTCGGTGCAAATAGGCGCATCCTTCTTGTCGCAGGGAACTGTGATAACACTTACTGGGCCTGGCATCTTCAACACGTTGTAGGCAAAATGAGAGGCTGCCATGAACTTGGCGAGTGCTGGATGGCCAAGTATCCCATTATAAGGCAATGGAATATCGGCAACGTCAAAGGTGACCTTCTCGGTCCGGTAGTTCAGCTCGCCGCCAAATGTCACTGGCAGCGTGATCTTCCCTTTCGGCTTGCTCCTTCCTGGATTGACTCCTTGGAAAGTACCAGTTTCCTCAAGCTCGCCGTCAGGGATTTGAAGTTTCCGGAGCACAGCGGGCGAAATCAGATTCAAGCCGGCCCCACCGTCAACTAACATCTTCGTGACCTTGAGGTTGCGGATCGTTGGTGAAACCAACATCGGCAAGCACCCGACCGCCGTTGTGCGGTCAGGGTGGTCCTCAATGTGAAAGACGATAGGCGTGTCGGACCACTTCAGAAGCTTTCTGGCGTCAACAGATGGTTCGGCCGCATTGATCTCTCGCGCCGACTGTTTAAGTTGGCGGTGAGAAGAATGCAACGAAGCACCACCGTCAACACACAAGACTTCTGCGGCTTTCTGAAATTCGTGCTCACTGGATTCTTCATCATCTAGATCATCATCATCATCATCTTTGTCGCGGCCACGAGGAGGCCTGTCTCTCTGCTCCTGCTTGGCCTTGCCGCGACGCCCTCCTCGGGCAGTGCGCTTCTTGCCGGACCCGCCAGCACCTTCTGGGGCCTTCTCCTTGTCGCGCCTCTCATACTCAGCTTTCTGCTGTTCGACAAGCTGCTCGACTCGTCGGCAGTTCTGGAGATCGTGTCCCTTGGTGCGGTGGATCTTGCAATATTGCTTGTCAGAGCCGTCCTGCTTGTCGGCAGCCGCCAAGGCCTGACAGTTGGCGCACGCGGCAATCTCCTTGCCGGAGCCCTCGACTTTGGCCTTGTCGGCGCTGCCGTTGCCGCTGGACTGCTCGACGGCAAGCACAGCTTTGCCCTTTTTCTTCCTGTTGTTCCGCCGCCGGCCCTTCTTTGCCGGGGCGGTACCTTCGCTGTCAGAGCTCCCCCCTGCGCCAACACCTTCACCGGGAAGTTTCCTTCCCTCTTCAGCGCACGCACACTTGTCGGCGAGAGCATATAGCTGGCCAATGTCTCTGACCTTGGTCATCGCCATTTCCTCCCGCATCTTGCGGTTACGCACGTTCTGATGGAACGCGCTAATAACCGCAGCGGGGTGAACATCTGGGATGTTGTACTGTACGCGGCTGAACCTTTGAATGTATTTGCGCAGGGGCTCTCCTTCCTTCTGGGGGATGAGATGAAGATCACTCTCCTGGCCATGAGGTTGATGACCGCCAGTAAAGGCACCAACAAACTGATGGCACAGGTCCGCCCATGAAGAAATGGAGTTCTCCGGCAAGTGCATGAGCCATGAGACGACGTTGCGCTTTAACACGAGCGGGAAGTAGTTAGCAAGAATCTTGTCGTCTCGTCCCCCGGCAGCTTGCACCGCAATGGTGTAAATGCTGAGGAACTCCGACGGGTGTGTCTTGCCATCATACTTCTCCGGCACGTCAGGCTTGAAAGCCTTGCGATTGGGCCACTGGACCTGCCGCAGCTCACGGGTGAACGCTGGACAACTTACCGCGTACGGCAAGTCGCCAGGATCCCCTGGCGCATGCATGTCAACAGCGGGTCCTGCGCGTCTGTCGGACTGACGATGCGCTTCTCTCCTTCGCTCGATAGTGGTACGAGCGTCTTCTCCTCTGCGTTCCTGAAGAACGAGGCGCTGATCACAATGAGCTCGCGGGTCAGACGACGCCGTGGAACCATCGCCACGGGCGTCGTTTCGACGTGTCGGCGACCGAGGCCGTCTGGGCGGTGAGTGTACGGTTGTTGCCCCCTCGCCGTTCTTGTTGGTGACAGCATTGTCACCAGTTCTCTTGTCGGCCGCGCGCGCCGGGTCGGCATCAGCGAAGCTGAGAAGGCTCTGAATGGTTGCCCTCCACTCGTCAAGCTTATCTGCTGGTGGAGGGAAGTTCAGGAGCAGCTGCGCACGCGCCAACGCTTCTGCTGGTGAGGGAGGTATCGAGTGGCGTGAGGACTGTGGGATGCTCTTACTCCTAACAGTGTTAGAAGGAGCATCTCCACGCCCAGGCGACTGTACCTCGACCCCGCCAACGTGTTGTTGCGTATGGTGACCCCGCGCATCTCGAGATCGATGCGCAAGTTCATTATCCAGGGAGCGCCTGGCACCTGGGGCGTCAGGACGCTGCCTGTCACGGGCTTCTTGCGAAGGCCGCGGCGTCTGAACCGGCGCAGGCGTTCCAGAATGCGCAGCACCGTTTCTGGAGCTTGTAGGGCCAGCAGCAGCGAGCAGCGCTGCGTTCCCAGACCCAGCAGCGCCAAGATTGGCGTTGCTGGCCCGGTTTTGGACAGGTGGAGGTAACAGGAGCTCTCGCTCTCTAGTCCCCCCAGCAGCCGCAATCACGTCGGCACCCTCCTGCATGGGAGCAGGCGGGTTGGACGTAGACGCACCGATGGCCGAAGTCTTCTTTTTTGGAGCCATAAGGCGGAGGATGGCCCAAAAACTAACGCGCAAATCGCTAGATTAGGTTCACACAACCTCCTTTCCCCTACCTGGCGCGCCAAAGATGTCGGGGACGAATCTGCGATCACCTATGGGACCCAGGGAAGGACCCCTTTATGTTCGACAGGGAGAGACGGTCGCACGAAGAGCAAATCTAGCGAAGAACACGACAGTGCACGAGAGAGATTTACCCAGGTTCGGGCCGCACGGATGCGTAAAACCCTACTCCTGCTTTTTGGTTTATTATCTGTATGATTGTTCTAGCTCCAGGAGCGCTACAGTACAGAGTAGCTGCGTACAATACTGGAGTTCTCCATCTCCCAGTTCCTCCCTTCCCCCCTCCACGTTGCCTATGGGCCTCCTTTTATATGCACAAAGGGGTCACCAACAGGTGGCAAACAGTAAAGGTAGAGGTGGAAAGTTGCTACAGTAAGGCCATTATTACCAGGATGACATGTCCTACCTACCACTGACGGCAGGGGACAAGGGCATTAAATGCCCATGCCTTAGCTGTCCAGATACATGTACCCGGACGTCTTGGACGTGGGAAAAGCCTATCCCACCTGCTCCTGCACCGCTAGCTACAGTGTACCGCCGTCTACACAGTGCCCTGCCATACACGCTTGGAAGGGCCCAGAGCGCCACGCTGGCAGAGGCACCGGAGCAGCACAGTAGCACAGTGGTACAGTAACGCTTGCCGCGGCAAGACCTTGCCGCACCTGACAGCTTGCCGCAACCCATAGCTTGCCGCGCAAGGTAACTTGCCGGGGCAAGTACCTTGCCGCAGCTGCTATCTTGCCGCAGCCAATACCTTGCCGCAGCCAATGACTTGCCGGGGCAAGTACCTTGCCGCGGCAAGTACTCTGCTATAGCAAACCCCAGGCTGGGCCTCAGCTGTCCCTCCCGGCAAGCTCCTCTTGCCGGGGCCTTAACTCTTACTTTGTATACTTTGTTCTTGAATGGCTTAATAACCTTGAGCTTCTCTCTGGCTGTCCTCCCGCAAGCCTGGCCGCGTGATGCTACTACTGCCCGTGCACAAGTACGGGGTACTAGGGTACCCCTATTCTAGTACACCGACAATGAATCACTTTGTAAATTCCATCGTTTAGCACTTCATCATAATTTTCAGATTCAAAAATCTCAAGAAAAACTTCATAAAGATAATCTAGTGAACTCAATTCACTAGCAATTGGTTCAACATAATTGGATCTTTTGAAAAGATTAGCAAGTGGATGAGGATCCATATCAATAAATTTTTAGCAAGCAAAGATGCAAGCAAATAGAAGGCACATGGCAACACAAGCAAACATGAGATCTGACGAGAAAACGGCGAATGAAAAAGGGGGCGAATAAAACCGGCAAATGTTTGTGAAGTGGGGGAGATGAAAATGAGAGGCAAATGGCAAATAATGTAAATTGCAAGGAGATGAGATTTGTGATTAGGAACCTGGTAGATGTTGATGATGTCTCCCCGGCAACAGTGCCAGAAATTCCTTTTGATGTTGGCTTGAACTACGTTGGTATTTCCCCAAAGAGGAAGGGATGATGCAGCACAGCAACAGTAGGTATTTCCCTCAGTGATGAGACCAAGGTTATCGAACCAGTAGGAGAACCAAGCAACACTGCGTAAACAACACCTGCACACAAAGAACAAATACTTGCAACCCGTCGTGTTAAAGGGGTTGTCAATCCCTTTCGGGTAACGGTGCCAGATATTGGCAAACGGACGTGAGATAAATTGTAGTAGATTGGATAAATAGATTGCGAATAAAATAAAGTGCAGCAAAATATTTTTGGGTTTTTAGAAATATAGATCTGAAAATAAAAGTGGCAAATAAATAAAAAGGCAAATAACAAAATAGATCTGAAAATATATGATGAGAAAATATACCCGGGGGCCGTAGATTTCACTAGTGGCTTCTCTCGAGAGAAATAGCATACGGTGGGTAAACAAATTACTGTTGGGCAATTGATAGAACTTCAAATAATTATGACGATATCGAGGAAATGATCATTATATAGGCATCACGCCCAAGATTAGTAGACCGACTCCTGCCTGCATCTACTACTATTACTCCACACATCGACCGCTATCCAGCATGCATCTAGTGTATTAAGTTCATGTAAAAACGGAGTAATGCAATAAGAACGATGACATGATGTAGACAAGATCTATTTATGTAGAAATAGACCCCATCTTGTTATCCTTAATAGCAACGATACATATGTGTCGGTTCCCCTTCTGTCACTGGGATCAAGCACCGTAAGATCGAACCCATCACAAAGCACCTCTTCCCATGGCAAGAAAAATCGATCTAGTTGGCCTAACTAAACCAAAGATTCGAAGAAGAAATACGAGGCTATAAGTAATCATGCATATAAGAGATCAAAAGACTCAAATAACTTTCATGGATAAAAACATAGATCTGATCATAAACTCAAAGTTCATCGGATCCCAACAAACACACCGCAAAAAGAGTTACATCAAATAGATGTCCAAGAGACCATTGTATTGAGAATCAAAAGAGAGAGAGAGGAAGCCATCTAGCTACTTCCTACGGACCCGTAGGTCTACAATGGACTACTCATGCATCATCGGAGAGGCACCAATGAGGATGATGAACCCCTCCGTGATGGTGTCTAGATTGGATCTATGGTTTCTGGAACTTGCGGCGGCTGGAATTGATTTTCGTCAAATCCCCTAGGGTTTCTGGAATATTGGGGTATTTATAGAGCAAAGAGGCGGTGCGGGAGGTGGCCGAGGTGGGCACAACCCACCTGGGCGCACCTGGGCCCCCAGGCGCGCCCTGGTGGGTTGTGCTCCCCTCGGAGCCCCCCTCAGTTACTTTCTTGGCCCAACTTGTGTCTTCTGGTCCAGAAAAAATCACCAAAAAGTTTTGCTGCATTTGGACTCCATTTGGTATTGATTTCCTGCGAAGTAAAAAAAAGCAAAAAACAACAACTGGCACTAGGTACTATGTCAATAGGTTAGTCCCAAAAAATGATATAAAGTTGCTATAAAATGATTGTAAAACATCCAAGAATGATAATATAGCAACATGGAACAATAAAAAATTATAGATACGTTGGAGACGTATCAGGTAGTACAAGGGTTAACTGGTTCGGCTGCGGTGTGAGGCTGCCGTCGCCGCAGAATAACAAGGTGTGTGGGTGAGTAGAGTGATGGCCTGGCCAGCGGTGGGAGTAGTAGGTGGCAGTGAGGCCTGCGCGGCAGCACAGCCGGCCACAGGAGGCAGGAGCAGGCGGTGGTTTGGACGGTTGGAGCAAGAAAATCAGAGGTTGAAGAAGCAGGATGACCGTTGGATGTTAACAATCCAATGGTCACTGGTAATAGAATCGTTTGTTGACTAAGTTGACAAGGCCCTGCATACGCGTGAACTTAGTAGGGCCACAAGTCAGCCTCCAAATCTGGTGGGCCCCAGCTATCATGGGGAGCAATCGTTATTTTTGCTTAATAAGGAGGCACTTCCTTTCGTGCCAAGATATAGCTGGTGGGTCCCAGCTGTCATGGGGAGGATTCATTTTTTGGGCGTAATAAGGAGGTACTTGCTTGCGTGCGGCCATGAACCATGTGGGTCCCAACTGTCAGCCTCTCCACGTACATCCCTCTTCTGATGTTGTCGTTTGTTGACAACATTGACCACGCCGTGCCGAGAACACCAACGCGATGGACGACGACAAGACCCAGGAAGGGAATGACCCGGAGGCGGTGAAGCCATAACAGTGGAGGGATGTGGGTGAGTAGAGGTATGGCCTGGTCAGCGGTGGGAGTAGTAGGGGGCGGTGAGGCCTGTGGGGCAGCATAGCCGCCCACGGGAGGCGGGAGCAGGCGGTCCCGCCGGCGCTGGATTTGGCGGCTGGAGCAAGAAGATCAAAGATTGAAGAAGCATGACGGCCGTTGGATTGACATCCAACGGTCACTTCTGCTAGAATCGTTTGTTGACGTATATAATAAGTAAAAAAATCTTGCATACGCGTCAACTTAATAGGCCCACAAGTCAGCCCATTCCCTATTTTTTTAATAATTTACATCTCATTTGCAACTTCTTATGCAATTTATTGCAGTCCGTTTTCTTTTTGTTGGCCAGGGCCAGGGTTAAAAATTTAAATGAAATTTCGCATATTTCGGTGGGGTCCAAACTATTTTTAATACCGAAATGTCGAGCCAGATTTAATGTACTTTGAACATATATTTAAATTAGGTTAAAGCCTAGTGAAATTGGAATCTGAAAATGTGAAAAAATTCAGAAATATAATGTTAAAAAAATATAATCTAAACAATCCTAAACAGAGCTTCACAATTTTATCTAAGGTCGAGGGGTTACCCCCCGAAAATCTACATAGCTCCACCTATGCAAGAGGTGTAGTGCGAGCGTCTATGTGTGAGAGAGACGACGCGAAAAAGCGAGGTCAATCAAGTCATTTATAGAGGGAGAGATCGAGTGAGTGTGGCCTAGCGTACACTCGAATGTTAAAGACGATACACCGAGATATCGTGCGGCAAAGCTGTAGTGAGGGCTGGAGGGAGATAGTTACCGAGAGAGTGGCTGATGTCGCTTGAACTACGTCGGTATTTCCCCAAAGAGGAAGGGATGGTGCATCACAACTACGGTAGGTATTTCCCTCAGTTATGAATCCAAGGTATCAATCCAGTAGGAGAACCAAGCAACACTATGTAAATGGTACCTGCAGACAAAGAACAAATACTTGCAACCGGACGCTTATGAGGGGTTGTCAATCCCTCTTCGGGTAACGGCGTCAAAAATTGTCAAGTTGACGGGATACAATTTGTGTAGATTGGATAAATAGATCTGGATAAAACACGAAATAAAATAAGTAATAAAAAGTGCAGCAAGTTTTTTTTGGGTTTTTGGAATAATAGATCTGAAAATAAAAGCGAATAAAAATAGATCTCAAAGCAAATATGATAAAGAATAGACCCGGGGGCCGTAGATTTTAGTAGTGGCTTCTCTCAAGAAAATAGCACACGGTGGGTAAACAAATTACTGTTGGGCAATAGAAAATCGAATAATTATGATGATATCCAAGGCAATGATCAATATATAGGCATCATGTCCAAGATTAGTAGACCGACTCCTGCCTGCATCTACTACTATTACTCCACACAACGACCGCTATCCAGCATGCATCTAGTGTATTAAGTTCATGGAGAAACGCAGTAATGCAATAAGAATGATGACATGATGTAGACGAGATCTATTCATGTAGGAATAGCCCCCATCTTGTTATCCTTAATAGCAATGATGCGTGCGTGTCTTGCTGCCCCTTCTGTCACTGGGAAAGAACACAGCAAGATCGAACCCATCACAAAGCACCTCTTCCCATGGCAAGAAAAAATGATCTAGTTGGCCTAACTAAACCAAAGATTCAAAGAAGAAATATGAGGTTATAAATAATCATGCATATAAGAGATCAAAAGAAGACTCAAATAATATTCATGGATATAGATCTGATCATAAACTCAAAGTTCATCGGATCCCAACAAACACACCGCAAAAAAAGAGTTACATGAAATAGATCTCCAAGAGACCATTGTATTGAGAATCAAAAGAGAGAGAGGAAGCCATCTAGCTACTGCCTACGGACCCGTAGGTCTATGATGAACTACTCACGCATCATCGGAGAGGCACCAATGAGGATGATGAACCCCTCTGTGATGGTGTCTAGATTGGATCTCGTGGTTCTGGAACTTGCGGTGGCTGGAATTGTGTTTCGTCGACTCTCCTAGGGTTTCTGGAATATTTGGCAATTTATAGGGCAAAGAGGCGGTGCTGGAGGTCATCGAGGGGGGCACAACCCCCTGTGCGCGCCTGGGCCTCCTGGCGCGCCCTGGTGGGTTGTGCCCACCTCGAGCCTCCCCTCTGGTACTTCTTTGGCCCGCTGGGTGTCTTCTGGTCCAGAAAAAATCTCCAAAAAGTTTCGCTGCGTTTGGACTTCGTTTGGTACTGATATTCTGCGAAGTAAAAAACAAGCAAAAAACAGCAACTGGCACTGGGCACTATGTCAATAGGTTAGCCCCAAAAAATGATATAAAGTTGCTATAAAATGATTGTAAAACATCCAAGAATGATAATATAATAGCATGGAACAAACAAAAAATATATATACGTTGGAGATGTATCACTGGCCTAGATAGACTTTGTGTGTGCGCGCACAGTGAAGGTGTTTTACAAAGGCAACACATGTGGCTTGAGAGAGAGAGGGAGCGTTTGTCATGGAGGGCATGACGAGGTTGTGTGTGAGAAATATATTTGTTGAGAGTGTGAGGGCGGGAATGACTTAAATGGAGATTGAAACATGAAGAGAAATAATGAGCGTGCGTGTGTCGGATACCAATAGCTCTATTAACAAAGAAATGAACATCAATCGATACATGAAGTATGTGTGGTGGGGGGGGGGGGTCGATCGAGAGACCTAAACACAATATTTGCATGTATGTAGTACTAGACTTAATATTCATGTTTCAGTTTACTGTGCATTTTAAATATTGAATTGAGGACCATGCATGGCTTACATTTTACTCCCTCTGTTCCTAAATATTTGTCTTTTTAGAGATTTCAAATGGACTGCCACATACAGATGTATATAGACATATTTTAGAGTGTAGATTCACTCATTTTGCTCCGTATGTAGTCAATTGTTGAAATCTCTAAAAGACAAATATTTAGGAACAGAGGGAGTATTTTTGAATTCGTGTCATACATGCATGGTCTGGAAAAATAGATGCACTATACTTATTGGATTGTTGTTGTATTCGTGTGTGTGTGTGGTCATATGCTTGAATACATACAAAGTTTTCTCACCACCATACCGTTCATCTTTTAAATTTGAATTTGCAATGAAAAACTTACTGGGGATACCATGAAATGTGAAATCCACGTTGAGATCACTATATCACAAACTCACTCTAATTCAAGAACTCATCATAAATCAATTACTGTGCCTTTTGGAATGACCAGTTATTTGCAAGGAAAATACGGGCATTGTAATACATATAGATTCGTTCGGCAATTTAAAAGATTCCTTTCCTATTCTCGAATGGTAGCACCCGACGGCGTACCAGGCAGACCCGGGCTCGTGTTGATCCTAAAAAAAAGACCCGGGCTCGTGTCCTACTGGTGGCGTGCGTGGTACGCACATTAGCCAACCCCAACCACTCGAGCCTTCGCGTTTCGAGTCGAAATATCTGGCGGCCAGAATTCCAGCCCTAGGAAATTCCCCTCATGTCCCCGGTCCATAATGACTACCGATGAACAATGGAGGGATGCTTTAGTAACTAGACCACGTTACCTACCGTGCCGAGCACGGTTTAATTCCCTCGGTCGCCGCTACCCAAGGTCACCCGTCAACTCCATTGCCTAGTACTTAATAGTTCTACACCGGGATGAGCACATAATTGAGGTCCGTTTGTTCATGCCTAGTACTAGAGTTACCATATCAGGCAATGCACTGGTACGGAGGGATTATCCTTTTACTCTGCATATATAACTTGTCTGAAGTCTAACTAAGCAAAATGTTTGACCAAATCCTTTCTTAAGAAATATTAACATCTACAACAGTAAAGATGTATCGCTTGAAAATTTATTTCATGATGCATGTTATGATATTGTTTCGAATCCTGGATTTTAAATTTCAGAAAATCCAAAAGTGACCTGAAATTCATGAAACTGAGCATGGTCTCGTGATATGGCATAAATAGGCTGTCGTAATTTTTTGTTCAATTTGAGACAAGCTGCTTATGAAAAGTTGCACAAATGAAGAGCCAAGGTATTTTGGAACAAAGACCTGTCACGTTAATGTGAACGGTTTCACTATTCAAACCATGGGCGTTTACGTGCCGCCACGAGTCCCGCTTCTCATCGGTAGGTGCCGTCCGAGCAAGTGTGTGAGTCGACGGGAGGCGTGCGAGCAGACCACTGCGCCGGCTGACCGGGAGGCGTGCGAGCAGGCCACTGCGCAGGCTCGCCTCGACCTTTGACCAGGCTCCGCCGCCCACCTTCGTCCCAACTACCCCTACTTTTAATGGCGCCGGCGCCATGGTTTAAAATCACCCCCGCACTACCCGGTATCGCTACAATCTTCTCTCTTCCTCTCTGATTCTCCTGTCGTCTACCTCCAACCAGCCTGACCTAACCATACGCCATGCCGCATTACGATGGGCTGCCCTTATTCTTCCAGTTTCCTGAGGAAGACACCCAGCCGGAGTCTCAAGAACATAAGGTGCTTTGGGACGAGCTTGAACTGGCCTTGCGGGAAGACACCGCGCCTGTCCCCGCTCCCGTCGCCCCGACTGCGCCAGCGCCCATCCCCATGGCATTGATGGGCTGGGAGCCGCACATTGTTGCCGAGCTTGATGCCACGGGGTTCCACGAGGTCCCCGCCGACTTTCACGCGCCCGTGCACCCGCCAGCGCATGTGCCTGCGCGTGCACTAACGCTCGCGCCCGTGCCGGTGCCCATGCACACGAATGTCTCTGCCGCGCCATTGCCAGTGCCTGTCCCCGCGCCGGTGCCAATGCCCCCCTCTGCGGCATGGATCACCGCCGTCGACCGCTTCCTTGCACCAATGCTAGTCGCCTCCTCCCGCCAGTTGACTGGCTCCTGGAGACCGAAGTCCAGAACACTCTGGTCTTCCTTGAAGCTATGTCCAACGTCCAAGAGTACGCCAACAATGGTGCAAGACGCCGCTGTCACCGTCGGTCAGTGGCCCGACGACACACAGAGCACGACAGAGGAGCCGCTTCCCACTGCAAGACGCCCCCGCTGCCGCCGCGTAATCTAAATTTGCCATGAAAAACGTTCGGATTGCCATGCTTAAAATCCGAACGTTTGGGATTTATCATTTCCGTTTATTTTAGTTTGATTGTCATATGAATGTAAAGTCGGAGTCAGACTGAATGAAATCTATGGTTTGATCGATTGAATGTTCTGCTAGAGCCGTATCAAATTAAATATAAAACGTCATCAAGCCACATGTATTCCTTCTCATCGCAAATATTTCATATTAAATACCACGTCAATTCCAAATATTTTTTAGGGAAGTCAATTCCAAATACTTGTAGGGCGCGACCAGTCCCCTTGTTCGAGCACTAGGCGATACATCTATTTATCCACGCATTTAATTATTACGGAGTAGTAGATAAATAGTACTACAACTAGCCTAACTTGTCCGTCACGGTCACTTTTGTTCCTAAACTTGTTACATGTATAATAGAGTTATTTACCCAAAACCACCACACTTGGGGCTAGGGTAACAACTTGGTACCCCATTTGAACCAGGGCACAAAAACTCACCGAAAATGCGCCTAATCTGTAACGCGGAGCACTGATAGTCTGATAAGCTTGCGAAAATAGCGAAACTGACAAGTTGGGCCCGCATGTCGGGCTGACGTGGCGACGAATAAAAGCTTTGACCAGCTGATGTGGCAAATGAGATGTGGGCCCCACCTGTCAATGACTAGACGGTCATCTTCTTCCCATAACTCTTTCTTTGAGGCATTCCATCGAACAGCTTTTGAGCGTAAATCATTTTCCTCTCGCCGGAGAGAGTGAGCAGCGCTAGCTCATCCGCCTCTCCATGGAGCACTGGCGGGGTAGACGTTCTCACGTCGGGACAGAAGGAGGCCCGCGGACTTTACCGATGATGGCGACGACGGTGCGAGGTCGCCCGTGGCCAGAGCGAGCTCGCCGTCGACCAACATGAGCACGAAGTACCCCATCGGCGGCTCCGGCCAGTGCGCGCGAGATGTGTGCGCGAGAGGTCCCATGACAACATGATGGAGTGGCTGGACACGCTGGGTCATGGCACCCTGACAACGGCTCTGGTGGCCGGGCGTGCAGCAAGGCCGACATGAGCAGCTGCAGCCGACTGAGGCGGCCATCCATGGGCTGCGGTGGTCGCGTCCTAGCTGGCTACTCCCCTCGAAGCAGGCAAAGAGCAGCGCCACCGCCGCCTGCCCAGGACGGCTCGCCGGCCAACGAGCAGCGCCCCGCCCCGCCACGCGCCCAGGTCCACGAGCAGTACAGGACCTGGTCACGTTCTGGCTGACTACTCCCCTCGAAGCAGGCGAAGAGCAGCGCCGCCGTCGCGTGCCCAGGCCGACTTGCCGGCCAATGAGCAGTGCCGCCGCCACGTGCCCAGGTCGGCACGCCGGCCAACGAGCAGTGCCCCGCCCCACCCCATGCCCAGGCCTGCTCGCCGGCCAACAAGCAGCGCCCCGCCCCGCCCCCGCGCCCGCAGTTCGCATGAGTGCACGCCTGTAATCCCTTGTGACCATGGCGAGGAGGGGTGCGACAGCACGGATGGAGGCTCGTGGTCAACACCATGGCAGCGGCACTCTGCCTGCGGGGTGCCCACAAAATATTTGCTGAAATGCCCATGAAAAAGGAGGAAGAAGTAAAAAAGAAAAAAAGAAATACTTGAGTCATTGACAGGTGGGACCTATGTCCAACTCAGCATATTGTCCACATAAGCACGCCATGTCAGCCCGACATGCAGGCCCAACTTGTCAGTTTCACTGTTTTTGTGGCAAATTCCAGCATCAGTGCTCCGTGTTACAGATTAGGCGCATTTTCGGTGGGTTTTTGTGCCTTGGTTCAAATGTGGTACCAAGTTGTTACCCTAGTCCCAAGTGTGGTGGTTTTGGGTAAATAACTCTGTATAATACTACTAGTACGTGAAACTAGTGCCGTAACTTGTGAACGCATCCAGATATGGTCAACGGCAACACCGCCCGCGCGTTCTTCGTGTTTGTCCGTGCGTCTAAACTTAGAAGGGCAGGAGAGAGAGAGAGAGGGAGAGAGAGAGAGAGAGAGAGAGCAGACATGGAACCCACCAGTAAATGAAGGTGAATAGTACGTGCTAACGAGCCGGTTCCACTAATGTACTAAAATTAATATTAAAACATGTTATCCATCAAATAGGCTGTGGTAATATAAAAATATTATATGAACAAAGGGGAGTACAACAAACGTTGCTACTATGTTGCCTATTGACGTGCGGCTTGAAGGCCCTCGTCACATGTTCGATCCTCGTCCTTTTTCATTTTTAATTTATATATGGGTCCAAATTTGTTCCATGACAGGTGGGCCCCTCGGTGTGTAGTTTGTAGCACTTTAATTTCTGGGTCGAAATTTGTTCCATTACAGGTGGACTATCGGTGTGTAGTTTGTAGCTTATTTGTAATAATTAAAGAGAACAACATAGTTTTTTGCAAAAATACCATGGTGCGACGTGGAAGGTGAGAAAGGGCGTGCGAGAGAGCGGTGACCAAGCCAGAGGGAAATCAATTGGGGGAGGTGCGGGGGTTGCAACGGTGTTTGGAGTAGTTGTGGGCCGAATGCTACAAAAATATAATCTAAACCCACCAGAATAAATTCCTTCACAAATTAATCCAAGGTTGGAGTCCCCCTCGCAATGTAAATAGGTCCGGCTCTGCGAGGGATGGAGAGGTAGCTTCAATGTGTGGAAGATACGGCGTGAGAAAGCGAGGTCAATCGAGACATAGATAGATAGAGAGACAAAGTGAGTGTGGTCTGGCATTCGTTGAAAAGATATATATGCTCTGGAGAGATATTGTCCAATTGAGCTTTTGGGAAGGGTGAGGGCTGTAAGAGAGAGCTTGAGAGATGATCCAGTCACAGACATGTAGATATATTTTGTGCGTGGGAGGAAGCAAGGTCAATCGATACATATATAAAGGGAGAGAGATTGAGCGAGTGTGGGTCATCATGTGATCGAAAGAGTGAGACGGGTTGGAGAGAGTGACCTAGATAGACAATGTGCGTGAGAGTATATACAATATGAATATGTCGAATTGAGCCCAAACATGGAGATATATCGTTTGTGTGTGAGAAAGAGCAAGGTCAATCGAGACAGAGAGAGAGAGAGAGAGATTGAGCGAGTGTGGGCCGCCATGAGGTCGAAAGAGTGGGGGCGGCTTGGATGGACTGACCTAGATAGACAATTTGCATGAGAGAGTATAGAGTGTGTCAATCGAGGCCCGGACAGGGAGATATATCATTTGTGTGTGAGAGAAAGCGAGGTTAATCGAGACTTAGATAAAGAGAGAGAGAGAGATTGAGCGAGTGTGGTCCGCCGTGTGGAAGAAAGAGTGAGACAGTCTCGAGAGAGTGATCTAGATAGACAATGTGCATGCGTGCGCACAAGAGGGGGGTCTAGATAGGCAATGCATGTATCTAGCGAGAGAGGGTAGGAGGGAGAGAGAGGTAGAGAGCTCGGCATGGAGTGCAATGGCGGGTGTGTGAGAGAGATACATTTGTTAACAGAGTGGAAAAAGGGGGTTGTGTAGTTGAGAGAGCTAGAGATCGAAACATGGAGAGAAAGAATGAACGTGTATCAGAAACCAATAGCTTTGTAAGGTCGTTAGGAGAGGAAGATTCGATATAGGAAGTTTGTAGCGTGTGTGCCGAGGGGGGGGGGGGTGGGGCTAAAAACAACTTTTGAATGTAGATAGTACTAGACTTAATATTGACGTTTCAATTTAGTGTACATTGTAAGATTTGAATTGAGGACCATGCATATGGCTTCCGTAATTATTTCGAATTCGTGCCATACCAGGTTTGTAAAAGTTGACATTGACTCGATTGTTGTGGTATTTTGTATGTGTTTGGTCATATGTTTGAATCCATCCAAAGTTTTATCACTACCATGGTGTTCATCTTATACATATGAATTTGTATTAGAAAGTAGCGTGGATACCGTGAAATGCGGAATCCACATTAGAATTGGAGATCGCTATGTGACACACACTCTAATTCAAAGAACTTCTCATTAATTAATTTATAGTATCTCGTTTTGAAGGACTAATTATTTGCAAGGAAAACACGGGCATGGTAATACATATAGATTCGTTTGCAAATGAAAGAAGATTTGTTTGCATTCCCAAATGTAGGCGCACCAGGCAAACCAGGGTCGGGTCGTGGTGGTCGCGTGTGTTGTACGGACGCTAGCACCCAACCACTCACCCCCCTCCCTCCCTCCCCCACCCCCCAAAAAAGAACGACGACAAAAAAAGTTCATGCTTCCACATTTCGGATTGAAATATCTGGCGGCCCCAATTCCAGCCCTGCAAAATCTCCCTTCTCCACCGTCCCCTTCCGCGCCCAGAGCGCTCAAATCCCTAATTCGCCGCCAACCCAAGCAAAGTTCGAATCGCCCCTCGTCTCGTCTCTTTCCCCACCTCTGTGCCGGACGACGATGACGAAGACGACGGACACACTTCACCACCGCACCAGAGCTACCTCATCTACGCCCTCGTCCACCGCACCGGGTGGTCCACCGACAACGTCGGCCGCCGCAGCCGACGTGCCTCATAGACACCACTTCCACCGCATCAGGTGTGCTTCACCGACGCCGTCTCCCACCTCACCGAGGCTACTTCACCGAGCACATCATCGCACCTCCACCCCCCAAGGCCGTTGGGGCTTCACCAATGGCTTCGTCCACCGCATCGTAGCGCTCCCTGCCGCTCAAGATCTGCATCCGTACGCGGCCAGCCAACGCCAGTTCATCACCCTCAACGGCTCTAAAGTGACCCGCACTCTAGCTAGGCGAGCATGCCCAAACGCCGGCCCGAACTAGGTATCCACATATCACTCCCTTGTGCACTATTCCGACGATGTTTGGATATCCTTTTACTGCTCTCTTAGCTTACACGCCTATGCAACTCTGACTTGAACTCTTATTTCTTCTGGAGATATCATCTGAAACAAGCAAAACCATTTTTTAGCGAAGCATGATGGTGCTACAGGATCTGGTACACATCCTGCACGCCGGTATAACCTTGTAAGTACTTGTCCTCCGGTACAACAGCAAGGTCGATTCCTCTCATTTGATAAACCATTCGCTGTGTCAAAAATGCAGAGGGGGATGCAAGGAGCACAAGGCCTGCACATCCAAGCAAGTGGTAACATGGACTTGTACATGGAACATCCCAAGCGCAAGCAGAGCTGCAGTGAGCCTGTACAATGAGCTAGCGTAAGTCCCTGCATTTCATTTAATTCATACTGGCCTGCGTGTATGATTTGTGTGCAGTGGTGGATCCACGAATTCAAGTTACCTGGGGCGAAAATTTAACTTAAAAAATACGAAGGCACTTGCACTCCGGAAATCAACATAACTTGAGAAATATGAAGCTACATGCACTTTGAAAACCAGCTAATGATCGAAAGTAGTTCTAGATTATAAAACACTAAATGATGTAAGCACCACAAAACACAAAATGCAACATGGTGTACAAGGACTACTAACATGGACTGTACCTACTTGAATTATTCGTTCTCTGGCCGAAAATATCCAAGTGTAATTGCACCTATAACCAATGCGCAAACTGCATATCAATATATCTATCCTGCACAAGTATGCCAATAGTTTCAAACAACAGATTAGAAAAGTATTTATGCTAGGTTGTCATGATATGGGGACTTTCTGGTAGATGGCCTCGACGTTTCCTCAAGCCATGAAAATGTACTATAATTTGCCTGTCATCAATTCCTGCAAATCTCTATCTCTCTCTCAACATAGCAGATCATCATTAGACACTAAATCCTTCAATGGGAGCTTGCAAAATGCTTGCATTAGATCCCTCATTAGACACTATATGTTCATCACCAGGAGCATGTAAAATGTTTGCATCAAATCCTTCATTAGCAGTCTGTTCATTAGACACTTCAGGCTCAAGAACAACATGAGCTTGTATGTTTGCACCGGAGACTTGATTAGACACATCAGGTTCAGTCAGTTCAGTATTGATTGGGGGAGTTATAAAATAAGCAGAAATTGCTTTCATTTTCTTATAGATTCCCTACATACAAGCAGTTTTACAACACCGCCAGGTTTAACTATTGGCCAGAAATTGAACAGTTGAATTAGATATAATCAGGGATGTGATGTACTTGCTCGTTGCGCATGCTGCTCTTGCAAGCTGCGACTGTCCGTTTGCGCAAGCTCGATGCCATGCCCATGCTGCCGCCGCTGCCTCCCACACAGGCTACACCCAGGGTTGGATCTTCATCTTATTGTCCTTCCATTCGCTTGAAGCCCGGCGACCGGCATCCAACGACGGCGCGAGGAAGTGTTGTGTCGGTCTGTCCACCGGTGGCTAGGTTAGGAGCAAACCAGACTGGAGGCTGGAGCGAGCGAATTGGGGATTTTTCCTGCTGTCGATCGATATGGGAGGTGCTCGTTTGGGCCACGAGCCTGCTATAGGGCCTGCCTTGCACTTACGTTATTGGCCCATCCGAATTGAAACATTTTTCTTCATTTTTTACATTGCCTGCTCGTGCGCTGGGACGAACAAAACTAGCCTAGGCCAACCTGGACGACTCAAACTAGGTGCGCACTTTCCAGCCACCCGAGGCGGCCGCCCATATCAGCCCCTACAGTGGCGTCGCCTCTTTTTGTGTGTATGATTGGGGTAGTGAAAAATATTCCAGTGGCGCTTTTGATTTACCCACAGAATGGTTGAATTGCTTGTTTCTATGAACTGAGTTCGCCAATAAAGTGAAGGATGCCAGTTTTTTCATCCTACTGTAGATTTCTTAGATCTTGATATGCCAAATGTAATCGCATGAAATATACAGTAAAAGCCAGTGTGATGTGTGTTGCTACAACTAGTCTGACAACCCGTCCTCATATAACATATCAAGGACGCACCATCTTATCATATTAACCATTCGACTTACCAATGCAGTGTGGGAAGAAAGAAGTATTGGGATTGCGTATCCAAGCAATTGATGCCATGGACTCCTTCGTAGAACCTTGTAAGCGAAAAAGAAGTTGCAGTGTGCCTGTACAAAGAGCTAGCATAAGTTCAGTTACCTGCTTCTTGGAATTTTAGTTAGCCACTGATTGCAAAATTGTTCAATTATGTTGTTTGGCTTAATTTAGTTTGCTACTGAATACATAATGCCATAGCCTGTTAATCCTATTATAGACTGCGCCTATCTATGTGTTTGATACTTACTGTTAAGAATTACCTGTTTGCCTGAACTTAAATAGCTAATTAAGCACGTAGATAGCTGGTCATATGTACTTATAGGGTGCAGCAAAATTCATGTGTAATTTACGTTCTGATACCCTGTTTGTTTAAATGTTTGCTGTTATCACTTGTAGCACTAGTAATGTTTGCATGTTCATAGACAGACAACTGTCAGGTTTATATGAGGGACAACATCTTTTTAACTTTTTTATATATATATATATATATATGTGTGTGTGTGTGTGTGTGTGTCGGAATCATTTTGCTTACATCAAAGAAATTTACAGATGTCTGTGTTGCTGGTAAACGGTACCGACTCGTTACTTTAATACGTTGCTAAGAACTTGTTAGTTTTACTAGTTCATTTGTAATTAAATACGTTGCCAAAACTGGTTAGTTTTACTAGTTTGATGCTAGTTTCTTATGGCTCTTGCAACACTTTACTTATGATTGTTAACATTCAAGTTTGCAGGATCCAACTGAAACTCTGTTGGCACAACAGGTATGTTTTCAAAAACTACCTTGTTTACCTGGTTTGCTGCTGTAACTTGTTGTTGTAATCATCTTACCAACTTCAAGTTTTGAGGATCCAATTGAAAGTCCAATTGCACAGCAGGTACATTTTCAAAAATATATTTGTGTAACAGGTTTGCTGTTGTAACTTGTTGCTCTAATCAAGTTACTGACTACTCAACTTTTCAGGATCCAAGAGAAACTCCAATGCCACAACAGGTACCTTTTGCAAAACTTGTTTGTTTAACTGCTTTACTGTTGCAACCGGTTGCTCTAATCATGTTACTGGCTACTCAACTTTTGAGGATCCAAGAGAAACTCCAATGCCATAACAGGTACCTTTTGCAAAACTTGTTTGTTTAACTGCTCTGCTGCTGCAACCGGTTACAATGATGTTAATAACTACTTTCCAGCATCCAATCGAAACTCTTTAATTCCTTGTTTGTTTAACTGGTTTGTTGTTCTAACTCCCAGTTGAGATGTTTTGCTAACTTCAAGTTTTCGGAATCCAATCGGAACTTTAATGGCAAAACAGGTTAGCCCAAGATCAAAGAGTGAGGTCCCCATGGACGTTGTATCATCCCACAGCAGTGGCACCGGCCCAATCATGCATCATGAATTGCCAACTGTTGATACTCTAGAGGCTAAACTATTGGTAGAAAGATATTCTGCTTCTGCACTTAGAGATGAAGTTGACATGTTGAGGAAGCAAACAACACAATCACAAGCAGTACTCAAGACAACCATTAAATATTTGGTGGATTTCAAAACGAAGCAAGCTTAGACTGACCGCATTGTTAAGGTCCTGAAGGAAAAAAGGAAATTAAATTCCTGTAACACCCCCAGTGGTTAGCTACAGTAATCCCCTTTTTATAATGCCATGTCATCATGATCAACAGTGCTTAAACATCATTTGGATACTATCTCTTTTCAAATTCAAATTCAAATGGAAATTCAAACTAAAAGTGAAAATAAAAGTTGTTCAAATTTGAAAAACTAAAATGTTCATAATATGGTAAATAATCCAGAGACAATTCTAAAATTATAACCAACTTTTACTAAATTAATTATGTGCCTCAAACAGCAACAAAACAGAGATATTTAGTCCAATTTCATTTAATTAAAATCCAAATAAAATTCATTTGCCTCCCAAACCAATTTCTAACAGTGAATAAAATAGCACTATAAATATGTGGCTAGTTCACCTATTTTACAAAAGTCATTTGGTTTAAAAAGAAAAGAGAAAATAGAAATAAGAAAAGAAAACAGAAAAGAAAAGAAAAAAGGCCACAGCGCCTGGGCCTAAGTGGCACAGTGCGACCCAGCCCACCGCCTGTCGCCTCCCACCTCCCGCTGTTCATCCCAGCGCGCTGTCGTCGCCCGCGCGCACCCCGCAGCCGCCCCCCTCCTCCTCGCGCGACAACGGCCGCTACAGGCGCCCGCGTCAGCCACTTGACCTCGCCCCGCCCCCCTGGCCTCTCCCTCGCCACTCTCTCCCTCTCCCTGCCTCGTCCCCTCCTCTGCCGAGCGCCTCCGCCGCCGCACCGCTGCTCCGCCATGGCCACCGGCGTTCCCGACCCTGGCGACCGTGTCCGGGAGACGCGTCTGCCTCGACTACCTCATCTGCGCTGCCTCGTTTGAGTCGGGCGTCACCGTAGCCCGCGGATCGAGCAGCCTCCTACTTCGGCATCTCCGGCGATCACCGGCGACTATGGCCTCCCCCTGCGCTACTAATCCATCAAGGGCCTCCCGTGGCTGCTTGGTGAGCTCCAGCTCCCCCTCTGACCCCTTCGTTTGCTCGCGCGCACACTAGATCGACGGCGCCGCTCGGACCCGTAGCTCGCTACCGCCATTGCCGGCGATTCCCTCGCTCCCGTGCCGTTTTGCTCAAATGCATAGCTCCGACGAGTTCCCGGGGTCCCGTAGAGCTCACCTGCGTAGATAGTTTGCCCGAACACGCCGCGTAGCCGCGTTTCCACGAAGGCCCGAACTCCGGCCGCCGCTTCGAGCTCGTTTCCGGCGAGCTCCGACCACCTCCGCCCGCGAGGTTGCCACCGTTGGGTGCGGCGCTCTTTGCTCTTTCGAACGCGACCGGGATCGCCTGATTTGGTGCACTGGGGCGAAAATCTGACGCTCGTCGGTGTTCGGCCGTGCGCGCGAGCTCGCCGGAGCAGCTCCGGCGGCTCCGCTGAGCTGGCACCGGCGGGGCCCGCCCCTGTGACACTGCCCGTGGACCCCACGGGTCCACCAGTCAGGGTTGATTGGGTCAACTTTGCTGACTGTACACCATGGGCCACTGACATGTGGGCCCCGAGCTGTTTAACTGAATTATAAACAAATAAAATGGTTAATTAATCTGTTGATTAATTAGATAGCTAATTAGTCACTGACAGTAGGCCCCACCAGTAGATTAACTAGCTTAACTAAATTGTTAGTCTCTGAGACACTGACAGGTGGGTCCCACCTGTCAGTTTGACTAGTCAGCTGGTCAGCTGACTGCTGACGCAGGCATGTCATCATGCTGACATCATCATCATTTTTCTGTTAATTTAAATAATTCCTGAAAATCATTTAAACTTTAGAAATTCATATAAAATAATCCGTAGCTCGGCTAAAAAACTTTGTACATGAAAGTTGCTCAGAATTTCGAGACGAATCCAAATACTCTTTCCGTTCGTCCGTCACACGTCCCTAACTATCCGAACATGGAACCGTTCCCCTCCGGTCATCTGTCTGACAAATGTCCGGAACCGGGAAAACATTCCCGGATGGATTCCCCCTTCCTCGGTGACGTGCAACCATACGTTAGGACACACACGACACTGCATATTGTCATGTCGTACATTGTATTGCTCATGTTTGCTGTGTATTTATATTGTTTCCTCCCCCTCTTCTCTCTCGTTAGACCCCGACGTCGTCCCCGAGACCGACGCAGCTCCAGAGACCGACGACACCATTGACGACCTTGCCCTTGCCGCCAAGCAACCAGGCAAGCACCCCCCCATTGAGCATGCCTATATCGCCTATTCTGTTCTCTCTTGTGCTTGCATTAGAATTGCTGCTGCTACTGCTTTACCTATTCTGATGCATAGCTTGTTTATTGTAACCTGCTATTGAAACCTTACCTGCTTATCCTAAACTGTTTAGTATAGGCTAGGTAGAGACCTACCAGAGACCCCACTGTGTCCCCAGTTGCCCCGCTGGATTATCAGATGACTCGATCAACGGGATCGACAGCTAGACCCCGGCACTACACAACACCCCCCCTTAGTTGTACGACACTGCAGCGTCACCATCGAGTGCCGAGGGTGATACCTCGTATGGCATTACTGATGTTAACTCTGTAGCGTAGCTATTTGGTCGTGGTCATCGAGGGTGATTCCTCCTTCTCCACTTCCGATACGACCATGTCACGCAACACTTCAAGTGTGAACCTCGAGGGTGATTCCTCCTAAGTTCACCTTGACGGTTACATCGAGTGGGCATCCGTCGAGGGTGATACCTCGGATTCCCTTGATGTTATGGACACACGATTACTGTGACTTTACCCCTGAACCTTGTTAGAAACGGGTCGGCCCCGAGGGGGACCCGAGGGAGTTACTTTTACTGCAGGACTGGAGGGACAGGCGGTACCGCCCAGTAGAGGTGGACCTGAGTTCCCGACAGTCTTTTGCGAGACGGGTTGACCTGGATGGTGCCCGAGTGATGAATACGAGGCGTGGCTGGGCATTCTTGGCCCTTGCCGCAAGTCCTCGAGACGGGGCGATGGGGTCACATCGATCGTGAGTCTCTGCTCGTTACCGCACTACCAACACACTACGATTTGGATATTTGATTCGAGTGGGCCTTTGGCCCGATAGCACTAACCATCACGCGGGAAAAGTTATGGGCACTCCGCATCATGGCATCAGCCGAAAGTTCTATCAGATGTCCAGTTCAGCACTGTGGCACGGTCGGATCGTACCGACCATCCGAGGCGGTGCTGGTATCCACCCTGCACACAACGACCCGGAGTGCATAGGGCGATGGCCCAAGACCCCTGAGCGCTTAGGTTGTAGACCGGCGGGGACCTCTCTGCCGAGCTCTAGGTAGGGTTGCGGTGTGTCGTTTGGCCGAGGCCGGGCATGACCTAGAAAGCGCGTCCGGCCAGAGTTAAGCGAGTGTGGTGGGTAAGTTGGTGCACCCCTGCAGGGAAGAACTAATCTATGCATAGCCGGATCCTCGGTAACGGACACTCGGAGTTGTATCCCGATCGATACAACTAGAATTGGATACTATGGCTCTGGGATTTCTTCTCGCAGGGAGTCGAGAAGGGATCTCTGGACGAGGTTGATGACTGTATGGCTCTGGGATTGCTTTCTCGCAGGGAGACGAGAAAGGATCTCTGGGTGAGGATGAGACTTAATGATACTACTACTCTATACTGTACTAACCTACACTCTTCTAATGCTGCAAGACCTCTGAAGATGCTAGTCTTCGATAGGACTAGGCCTTCTCTCTATTCTGGCATTTCTGCAGCCCAGTCCACATATACAGCCGTTCTTTGATAATGTTGCATATGTAGTGTAGATCCTTGCTTGCTGAGTACTTCGGATGAGTACTCACAGTTGCTTTGCTTTATTTTTTCCCCCATATCCTTTTGATGCAATCAGATGACGGAGCCCCTGAGACAGCTGCCCCGCCGACGATCGCTACTACTACTACCCCGAGGGTGGATACTGCTACGAGTTGGCCGACGACCAGGAGTAGGTTCGGAGGGTCCCAGGCAGGAGGCCTGCGCCTTTCGATAGTAGTGTTTTCCTTTGCCCCGCCTTCTAAGGGCCTTTCTGTGTTTTCTTTTATATCTGTACTCAGATATCTGATGCTTCTGCTGACGCTTGTACGCAAGCTTATGTATTCGAGCCCTCGAGGCCCCTGGCTTGTAATATAAAGCTTGTATGACTTTATTTATGTTTTAGAGTTGTGTTGTGATATCTTCCCGTGAGTCCTTAGGCTTGATCGTGTGCATTTGCGTGTATGATTAGTGCACGATTGAGCCGGGGGCGTCACAATTCCCACTTGGTAAATCATAGGTGAATTTTTCTTTCCATCGTTGAATAACCTTTGTGTTGTTTGTTCATGTAATCGATCAAACCATTTGTTTTATAGATCATGTAATAATTGTTTTTGTTTTTTGGTTTGTAATTTTTTTTAGCACGAGTCTGTATTAATGGATAAGACTCTGAGACATTTCATTTTGATTGCTATGCCAGACCTACAAATATGCCAATCGGGCTGAATGTGCATTCAGCAATAATAGTACTATAGATGGTCCTTAAGGGCCAAGATGTTGTACTAGCTTTGCTAAAAAAATGATGCTCTTCTAGCAAAAAAAGTACAGCGGCCTAGCTTATGTATGTTAGTTGATATTATTGATCCATATACTCTATAAGTGCTTATATGTCTGTTAGTTTTGTACATTATTGGTTGATTGACTCAGTATTTTGAATCTTGAGACATCGCTTGTGTACATATCTAAATGGGAGTACACTACATGCTGCGTGTGTCCTACATGTTACACTTGAGTTGGACATAAAGTGGTTTCAAATATTCGAATTCACCTTAAACTGGATTCTACCTTCTGAATTCGAGTATCGGCATTTGTAAATCATATTCATATATGATAGTGGAATACATCTTTGTTGTGCTTTTAAAGATATATAAAAAAACATAGAATGATTTATAAAGATTCGAATAAGAATACAAAATGGATTCGAATTTAGTTGCCACGGTAAAAGTGAATGCTTATTGTCCCAAAATTTGAAAGAAGCGGCAAAATATCCACTCCCACGTCGGCTGCCCGAAGCCAGTGTTTGCGAGATGGAAATTACTGTCTACCCCTTACACGGACAATCCATGGGCCCGATTTCCACTGCTCTCAATAGGGGTAGGTTAGTAACTTCAATTAGACGTGACACGACCGCCTCTGAGCCCATTCAGACAAGGTGGGCCCCAAACCTGGGCGGCAAAACATATTTGATTCAAGCTCATCAGAAAGACCTCTGTCTCTCCCCCCATTTCCCCATTCATACATGGTGGGCGGCAAAACAAACTCGACTCGGCCGAAATCGATGTAGGCAAATATTTTTAATAGGGGCAGGTTTGTAACTTCACTCAGACATGACACAACCGCCCTACCTGTCAGCCCCGTTCATACACCGTGGGCGCCAACCGTGGGCGCCAAAACACCCTCTCCTCGCCCGAAATCGCTCTGGGCAAATATTGGGGAGATGCGAGATTACCGTCCTATCCCCAACCGACGAGACGTCCAAATTTTAAACGGGGGCTAAGTTCATAACTTTCCCATATTTTAGACAGGAGCGTTCCAAAAACATGGTTCCTCGTACCTCTTCCTCCATTTTCCCATTCATACACCGTTCGCGCTAGAACACCATCCCCACACCAGCCTCCTCCGTCCGCCACCCCATCCATCGCCGCCGTCCTCCACCCCATCAATCGCCGCCGTCGTCCACCATGTCGGAGCGCCTACCAAGACAGCGTTGTCCACTGCTAGAGTTGGACGTTTCTCATCCACGGCGACGGACAAGGAGCCTTGCATTGCATCCTCTCGCTTCATCGGCGCTGTCGTCCTTCTTGTCGGGGCCGCTCCCATGACCTTCTCGTCCACCGCAACGGGACTTATCCCCCAATGCACCCGTCTACCGTCGCAGATCTACTTCAACACCACCGACAGCCATCGCACCCCCAATGCCTACACGACGCGACAAGAGAGGTGGTACTACTTCATATCTGCTCAACTTTTTGATCTCAAGCAGAAAATAGATCGTAACTTGGTTATTGTACTTTCTTTTCAGCTCTTAGAATTTAGTTCTTAGTTCGAAGCAAACAATGGTTGCTAAATAACATTTCTGCGGTTTGCAGCTTCAAATCTGCCATGGCAAAGTCATAATAGGGTTTAATTGATCATGCTTAGGGTTTCCCCCCTTTTATGATCACTATACGATCAGCCTACGTGCTTCGTGTCATAATAGCACTGCTCCACCCATCAAGGTAAACAAGCTTAGTTGTTCAAATACGAACCTGATATTATTAAAACAGAGTCGTTTAATTGGTCAGCTAAATGTTCCTAATTTAGTTTCAAAAATGCATGTACGTCGCTGGGGTGTGGATCTACAGGGTGCCCACGGTGGGCCGCGGCCCACCCTGGGATTTTGGGTCGGCCCAGACCCGGATTCCCCTCTGTTCTGCTGCGCTTCCGATCTCTACTCGCCCCCAGCTGCCTGCCTCGCCGGCGACTTACTGTCCCCGGACGACATGACTTTAGGAGGAGATGCCGGACTAATAGGAGGTTAGGAGCCGCTCGCCCAACAGCGTTACCGCTGCCCGGGCGCGCCGCCATGCCTACCTTCCCAGTCCGTTCAGGGCTCAGGCGTGCAAATACCCACTAAGCCAACCCGATTTATCCTGAGATACATCCTCAACACTCAGCAGCCACTCCTCATCATCTATTTTCTAATTGATTCATTACTCATTAGGCAGGACTGTCATTAGGGTTTGTTGTGTACTGAGTGCTACCTACACTTAATGGTTCAGATATTTCAGTAATCTTTAGTACGTGTAAAGTTCACAGGGTTTCAAAATTTCGGCCCTAGGAACAGATACTAGTCATGTCGGATTGTTGGTCATAGTGACATTGACCCAGATTACTACTGCAGGCCAGGTTTGTTGACAATTTTACTTGTCTTTCTTACTCATTCGATATGATATCCAATTATTCACGTCGATTAGTTGCAAACAATAAGTGCTAGACCAACTTCTTGATTCAGATTTTGGACGGTCTCTTACTGCAGTTACAATTCTGCATACCTGTCCTAGTAAGCTCACAAGTAATGATTGATTCACTACCTCTATGCTTGCCTTGTCATATTTGTTGTCAATATTCTTTTAGGGTGGACCACCCTGTTCCAAAATACAGGAACCGCATACATGAGTGAATAGTATTTCTCTCTGTGATCTCTTCCATCATGTGTGGGCAACGAACACTGCATTGTATAGAAAGAAAGTGTCATATCCACCTTTTACATAGACTGCGATCTTTTACATGGAATACAATCTGCCTACTTGCTTTGTGTCGCACTACCAGCACTCCACCCTTGAAGCTAAACATTATGCCACTCATAATTCCTTAGTTTATTTGTTCAAATACGAATTTGATATGATTCTAATGTTCCTACTTCAGTTTTGAAATGTGTGTCCGCCTGTTATAGAGACATAAGAGGTTTGTATTTCTGTGTGTGGTCTGGTCAGCACAGTTGGGGGATGAACTTTGTATACGCAGGGGTTTGTAGGGAGACACTCTTTGAGTTGAATCTGCAATGCATTCCATAGATAATCTGACTACTTTTTATGTTTTCATGAATCTCATATACTGAACAGCATCATAATGATTATGAGCTTACGCGCATGAAAAGAATAAAGCAGAACAATGCCATGGCTGTCAAACTTGGCATTAAGGGACTGAAATCAAGTCTGGATGCAATGCAATGCAAACGCTCTCCACCTACAGATTCGTGCTCAGAATATGATCCTAACAATGATTCTGAGCTAGAGGGAGACCTAAGTCAATGTAGCTCCCTAGTGGAGGAGTCAGAGGCAGATGTCCTATCTTATTCACCCATCAAGGTGCTTGCTCTAACTTTCCAAGGTTATATTGGTTGCACATATCTTGCAACTGATGCTTGATGTTGGCTTGAACTACGTCGGTATTTCACCAAAGAGGAAGGGATGATGCAGCACAGCAACGGTAGGTATTTCCCTCGGTGGTGAGACCAAGGTTATCGAACCAGTAGGAGAACCAAGCAACACTACGTAAACAACACCTGCACACAAAGAACAAATACTTGCAACCCGACGTGTCAAAGGGGTTGTCAATCCCTTTCGGGTAATGGCGCCAGAAATTGGCAACGGACGTGAGATAAATTGTAGTAGATTGGATAAATAGATCATGAATAAAATAAAGTGCAGCAAAATATTTTTGGGTTTTTAGAAATATAGATCTGAAAATAAAAGTGGCAAATAAATAAAAAGACAAATAGCAAAATAGATCTAAAAATATATGATGAGAAAATAGACCCGGGGGCCGTAGATTTCACTAGTGGCTTCTCTCGAGAAAAATAGCATCCGATGGGTAAACAAATTACTGTTGGGCAATTAATAGAACTTCAAA
Source organism: Thinopyrum elongatum (assembly GCA_011799875.1). NCBI lineage: Eukaryota > Viridiplantae > Streptophyta > Magnoliopsida > Poales > Poaceae > Thinopyrum > Thinopyrum elongatum. Next base: position 293,859,375 of record CM022303.1, on the reverse strand, counting down.
TAATTATGATGATATCTAGGCAATGATCATTATATAGGCATCACGTCCAAGATTAGTAGACCGACTCCTGCCTGCATCTACTAATATTACTCCACACATCGACCGCTATCCAGCATGCATCTAGTGTATTAAGTTCATGGAGAAACGGAGTAATGCAATAAGAACGATGACATGATGTAGACAAGATCTATTTATGTAGAAATAGACCCCATCTTGTTATCCTTAATAGCAACGATACATACGTGTCGGTTCCCCTTCTGTCACTGGGATCAAGCACCGTAAGATCGAACCCATCACAAAGCACCTCTTCCCATGGCAAGAAAAATCGATCTAGTTGGCCTAACTAAACCAAAGATTCAAAGAAGAAATACGAGGCTATAAGTAATCATGCATATAAGAGATCAAAAGACTCAAATTACTTTCATGGATAAAGACATAGATCTGATCATAAACTCAAAGTTCATCGGATCCCAACAAACACACCGCAAAAAGAGTTACATCAAATAGATCTCCAAGAGACCATTGCATTGAGAATCCAAAGAGAGAGAGGAAGCCATCTAGCTACTGCCTACGGACCCGTAGGTCTACAATGGACTACTCACGAATCATCAGAGAGGCACCAATGAGGATGATGAACCCCTCCGTGATGGTGTCTAGATTGGATCTGTGGTTTGTGGAACTTGCGGTGGTTGGAATTGATTTTCGTTGACTCCCCTAGGGTTTCTGGAATATTGGGGTCTTTATAGAGCAAAGAGGTGGTGCGGGAGGTGGACGAGGTGGGCACAACCCACCTGGGTGCGCCTGGGCCCCCAGGCATGCCCTGGTGGGTTGTGCTCCCCTCGGAGCCCCCCTCAGGTACTTTCTTGGCCCAACTTGTGTCTTCTGGTCCAGAAAAAATCACCAAAAAGTTTCGCTGTGTTTGGACTCCGTTTGGTATTGATTTCCTGCGAAGTAAAAAAAAAGCAAAAAACAGCAACTGGCACTGGGCACTATGTCAATAGGTTAGTCCCAAAAAATGATATAAAGTTGCTATAAAATGATTGTAAAACATCCAAGAATGATAACATAACAGCATGGAACAATAAAAAATTATAGATATGTTGTAGACGTATCAGCATCCCCAAGCTTAATTCCTGCTTGTCCTCGAGTAGGTAAATGATAAAAACAGAATTTTTGATGAGGAATGCTGCCTAACATGTTCATCACATATTCTTTTCTTTGTAGCATGGACATTTGAACTTTTATATGATTCAAAGCAATAGTCTAGTTTTGACATGAAGATTTCAATACTCAAGCATATCAACAAGCAACCATGTCTTTCAAAATATCAACACTAAAGCAAGTTATCCCTAGCCCATTATGCTCAATCATTGATCCATTCATGAAACACACTCGCATATTAGCTACACCCAATGCTCAAGTACGATCATAGTGCCCCTTAGTTGGTGCTTTATAAGAGAAGATGGAGACTCAAAATAAAAATTGCATAAAGTAAAAGAAAGGCCCTTCGCAGAGGGAAGTAGGGATTTGTAGAGGTGCCAGAGCTCAAAGCGAAAAAAGTAGAGATAAAACATTTTGGGTGGCATGCCTTTCCTGTCAACAAAAATGATCGAGTAGTTCCCAATACTTGCCATGCTAGATATATCATAGGCGGTTCCCAAACAGAAAATAAAGTTTATTCCTTTTCCCACCATACTTTCACATTCCACGGCTAGCCGAATCCACGGGTGCCGTCCATACCAACACTTTCCAAGGAATTTATTATTTGACAACATAAAGTAAATTCATTTTTTCATTTCGGGACTGGGCATCCCTAATACCTTTGCCATACTCTCGTGTAATGACAAGTGAATAAACACTCATCTTGAGAATAACACATCTAGCATGGAAATATATCAGCCACCCCCTACCGTTTCATGAGCGGTAGGAGCACACAAAAGAGAAATTTATTTTGAAATTAGAGATGGCACATACAAATTTGCTTAGAACGGCACAAAAATACCGCATTTAGGTAGGTATAGTGGACTCATATGGCAAAACTGGTTTAAGGATTTTGGATGCACAACTAGTGATCATACTTAGTGCAAATGAAGGCTAGCAAAAGATTGAGAAGCATCCAACCAAGAAATGAAAAATCTCATAAGCGAGCATTAAGCATAACTAACACCGAATAATGCACCACAAGTAGGATGTAATTTCATTGCATAACTATTGACTTTCGTGCTTGCATAGGGAATCACAAACCTTAACACCAATATTCTTACTAAAGCATAATTACTCATCAACATGACTCGCATATTATATCAACATATCGCAAAACTATTACAAGGAATCAAGTTTATTTTGTCCAATGATCTTCATGAAAGTTTTTACTATATCCCTCTTGAATATCTATCACTTTGGGACTAATTTTATATGTTGCTTTTGATAGCTCAAACAAATCTAGGTGAAGAACATGAGCATAAAATTTTCTCCTCTCAAAATAATTTAAGTGAAGCAAGAGAGAATTTCTAAAAAAAATTACTAACTCTCAAATAAGTCTAAGTGAAGCATGAGAGCATTTCTTAAAAAATACTAAAGCACACCGTGCTCAAAAAGATATAAGTGAAGCACTAGAGCAATTCCATAGCTCATAAAGATTTAAGTGAAGCATAGAGAGCAATTCTAACAAGTCATAGCATAATTTTGGCTCCCTCAAATAGGTGTGTGCAGCAAGGATTCATGACTTAAAATAAAAAGAAAAACAAGCAAAGACTCATATCATATAAGACGCTCCAAGCAAAACTCATGATATGTGACGAATAAAAATATAGCTCCGAGTAAAATACCGATGGTCGTTAGAAGAAAGAGGGGATGCCACTCGGGCATCCCCAAGCTTAGTTGCTTGCTTCTATTTGGATAATGGCTTGGGGTGCCATGGGGCATCCCCATGCTTAGGCTCTTCTTACTCCTTATTCCTTCATCCATCATAATCTCACCCAAAACTTGGAAACTTCAATCACACAAAACTCAACAAAACCTTCGTGAGATCCGTTAGTATAAGAAAACCAATCTTTACTTTAAGTACTGTAGAAAACCCATTCAAATTTTGTTCTTCCATTATATCTACTGTATTCTAACTTTACCATGGCTTATAACCTCCAATACAAACCATATATTCATCAAAATAAGCACACAATGCAAAGAAAACAGAATCTGTCAAAAACAGAAGAGTCTGCAAAGATACGAATTGTTCTTATACTTCTGTAACTCAAAAAATTCTTAAAAATTAGGAAAACATAAAAAATTTGTATATAAATCTTGTGTAAAATATTTAGAATTTTTCGTCGCTTATGTAAATTCTCAAAATTGTTTTACTGGACGCCAAAGTTTCTGTTTTCCAACAAGATCAAATCAACTATCACCAAATCTATCCCAAAGGCTTTGCTTGGCACAAACACTAATTAAAATATAAAGAACACAATCATAACAGTAGCATAACTGTGCAAACACTCAAGAATAGAATGAAAAAGGCAAACATAAATTTTATTCATTGGGTTGCCTCCCAACAAGCGCTATCGTTTTACGCCCTTAGCTAGGCATAATGCAAAGATCTAAGTATTGTCATCTTTAGTTCTAGATCCATAAGATGCCCTCATGATTGATTCATATGGTGGCTTAATTCTTGTTCTAGGGAAGTGCTCCATACCCTTTCTCAAAGGAAATTGGAATTTGATGTTCCCTTCTTTCATATCAATCACGGCACCTATAGTGCACAAAAATGGTCTACCAAGAATAATTGGACAAGACGGATTGCAATCAATATCAAGAACAATAAAATCTATGGGCACATAATTCTTATTTGCAAGAATAAGAACATCATTAATTCTTCCCATAGGCTTTTTAATAGTGGAGTCCACCAAGTGCAAATTTAAAAGACATTCTTCAATATCGGTAAGACCAAGCACATCACATAAAGATTTCGGAATTGTAGAAACACTAGCACCCAAATCACATAAAGCAAAATACTCATAATTTTTAATCTTGACTTTGATAGTAGGTTCCCATTCATCATGTAATTTTCTAGGAATTGAGATCTCTAATTCCAACTTTTCTTCCAAAGCTTTCATCATAGCATCAACAATATGTTTAGTAAAAGCTTTATTTTGTTCATAGGCATGGGGTGAATTTATCATGGATTGCAACAAAGAAATACAATCAATCAAAGAGCAATTATCATAATTAAATTCTTTGTAATCCAAAAGAGTGGGCACATCACTAGTTAAAGTTTTGACCTCTCCAAACCCACTTTTATCAATTTTCTCAACAAGATTTTCACTCTCCAAATTATCGGGACGCCTTCTAGCTAAAGTTGGCTCTTCTTCAGTACCTTCTTCATCAATCTTAATTTTACTAAACAAGGAATCAATAGAAGAAACACCAATCACTTTAAGATCTTCACCATTTTTGTGAAAGCAATCACTGGAAAACGGTTTTTCTAAAAATTCTCTTCTAGCTCTAAGCATAGCGGTTCTTTTCTTACTTTCATCCATAGAAACATATAAAGCTTTAATTGATTCTTCAACCTTAGGCACAAAAATTTTCATCTTGAGGTTTTCTACATCATGAGAAATTCTATCAACGCTTCTAGACAAATCATCAATCTTACTCAATTTTTCTTCCATCATAGTGTTAAAATTCTTTTGAGCATTGATAAATTCTTTAATATTATTCTCAAAATCAAAGGTGTTCCTATTATTATTATAAGAAGGATTACCATAGGGATTACCATAATTATTAGAGGAATTACTAGAAAAAGGCCTAGGATTGAAATTACCTCTATAAGCATTGTTATTGGCATTGTTTCGAGAGATAAAATTCACATCAACGGCATCACTATTTTGCTCAATCAAGGTAGACAAAGGCACATCATTAAAATCAATAGGAGCACTTTTATTAGCAACCAATTTCATAAGAGCATCAACTTTTTCACTCAAAGAAGAAATTTCTTCAACCGAATTAACCTTTTTACTAGTAGGAGCTCTTTCGGTATGCCATTATGAATAATTTGCCATAATATTGTCTAGCAATTTAGTAGCTTCACCCAAAGTAATTTCCATAAAAGTACCACCCGCGGCGGAATCTAAAAGATTTCTAGAAACAAAATTCAATCCTGCATAAAAAATTTGTATGATCATCCAAAGATTTAAACCATGAGTAGGACAATTTCTTAGAATCAATTTCATTCTTTCCGAAGATTGCGCAACATGTTCATGCTCAAGTTGCTTAAAATTCATGATTTGCGTCCTAAGGGAAATAATTTTTGCGGGCGGAAAATACTTAGTAATAAAAGCATCTTTGCACTTATCCCAAGAATTGATACTATTGCGAGGCAAAGAAGAAAACCAAATTTTTGCACGATCTCGCAAAGAAAATGGGAATAATTTCAACTTCACAATATCATTGTCCACATCTTTTTTCTTTTGCATATCACATAATTCCACGAATGTGTTAAGATGGGACGCGGCATCCTCACTAGGAGTATCGGAAAATTGATCTTTCATAACAAGATTCAACAAAGCGACATTAATATCACAAGACTCCGCACTAGTGGCAGGAGGAGCAATCGGAGTGCTAATAAAATCATTGTTGTTGGTATTGGAGAAATCACACAACTTGGTGTTCTCTTGAGTCATCGTGACTACGCAACAAGATTGCACTCACAAACAGATCTGACGAGAAAACGACGAACAAAAAAGAGGGCAAATAAAATGGCAATTTTTTCTGAATTGGGGGAGAGGAAAACGATAGGCAAATGGCAAATAATGTAAATTGCAAGGAGATGAGATTTGTGATTAGGAACCTGATAGATGTTGATGATGTCTCGCCAGCAACGGCGCCAGAAATTGTCACGTGGCCAGGAGACTATCTTGACTTGATCCTCCCCGGCAACGGCGCCAGAAATTCCTTTTGATGTTGGCTTGAACTATGTCAGTATTTCCCCAAAGAGTAAGGGATGATGCAGCACAACAACGGTAGGTATTTCCCTCAGTGATGAGACCAAGGTTATCGAACCAGTAGGAGAACCAAGGAACACTACGTAAACAACACCTGCACACAAAGAACAAATACTTGCAACCCAACGTGTTAAAGGGGTTGTCAATCCCTTTCGGGTAACGGCGCCAGAAATTGGCAAACGGACGTGAGATAAATTGTAGTAGATTGGATAAATAGATCGTGAATAAAATAAAGTGCAGCAAAATATTTTTGGGGTTTTAGAAATATAGATCTGAAAATAAAAGTGGCAAATAAATAAAAAGGCAAATAGCAAAATAGATCTGAAAATATATGATGAGAAAATAGACCCGGGGGCCGTAGATTTCACTAGTGGCTTCTCTCGAGAAAAATAGCATACGTTGGGTAAACAAATTACTGTTGGGCAATTGATAGAACTTCAAATAATTATGATGATATCCAGACAATGATCATTATATGGGCATCACGCCCAAGATTAGTAGACCGACACCTGCCTGCATCTACTACTATTACTCCACACATCGACCGCTATCCAGCATGCATCTAGTGTATTAAGTTCATGGAAAAACGGAGTAATGCAATAAGAACGATGACATGATGTAGACAAGATCTATTTATGTAGAAATAGACCCCATCTTGTTATCCTTAATAGCAACGATACATACGTGTCGGTTCCCCTTCTGTCACTGGGATCAAGCACCGTAAGATCGAACCCATCACAAAGCACCTCTTCCCATGGCAAGAAAAATCGATCTAGTTGGCCTAACTAAACCAAAGATTCGAAGAAGAAATACGAGGCTATAAGTAATCATGCATATAAGAGATCAAAAGACTCAAATTACTTTCATGGATAAAGACATAGATCTGATCATAAACTCAAAGTTCATCGGATCCCAACAAACACACCGCAAAAAGAGTTACATCAAATAGATCTCCAAGAGACCATTGCATTGAGAATCAAAAGAGAGAGAGGAAGCCATCCAGCTACTACCTACGGACCCATAGGTCTACAATGGACTACTCACGCATCATCGGAGAGGCACCAATGAGGATGATGAAACCCTCCATGATGGTGTCTAGATTGGATCTGTGGTTTCTGGAACTTGCGGTGGCTGGAATTGATTTTCGTCGACTCCCCTAGGGTTTCTGGAATATTGGGGTATTTATAGAGCAAAGAGGTGGTGCGGAAGGTGGCCGAGCGCGCCTGGGCCCCCAGGCGTGCCCTGGTGGGTTGTGCTCCCCTCGGAGCCCCCCTCAGGTACTTTCTTGGCCCAACTTGTGTCTTCTGGTCCAGAAAAAATCACCAAAAAGTTTCGCTGCGTTTGGACTCCGTTTGGTATTGATTTCCTGGGAAGTAAAAAACAAGGAAAAAACAACAACTGGCACTGGGCACTATGTCAATAGGTTAGTTCCAAAAAATGATATAAAGTTGCTATAAAATGATTGTAAAACATCCAAGAATGATAATATAACAGCATGGAACAATCAAAAATTATAGATACGTTGGAGACGTATCAATGCTTTGCATTGCTTCTACTTTGTTGTACTGCCATTAGCTTAGTTTACACATCGTGTATGTGAATACGCCCTGCCTATCCATTTTTAGTACATATTCCATCTGTCATCATACCATATTTATCCATTCAAATGATGTTCTTGTGTATCAGACGTTCAAAAGGAAGAGGGCGATTGCTGATCGCGGAGGAGCACGAACAAAGTATTTGGAAAAGGTAGTGACACCTGATAAATCAAATAGACCATTAGGTGTAGTTGCAATATCACCAGACCCAGAAAACACGGCCACAACTCTAGCAGACTCTTGCCCTACTACACTGGTGATGTCTACTACGCAACCTTCTTCTTGTAGACTCGTGTTGGGCCTCCAAGCGTAGAGTTTCGTAGGACAGTAGCAAATTTCCCTCAAGTGGATGACCTAAGGTTTATCAATCCGTGGGAGGCGTAGGATGAAGATGGTCTCTCTCAAACAACCCTGCAACAAAATAACAAAGAGTCTCTTGTGTCCCCAACACACCCAATACAATGGTAAATTGTATAGGTGCACTAGTTCGGCGAAGAGATGGTGATACAAGTGTAATATGGATGGTAGATATAGGTTTTGTAATCTGAAAATATAAAAACAGCAAGGTAACTAGTGACAAAAGTGAGCAAAAACGGTATTGCAATGCTTGAAAACAAGGCCTAGGGTTCATACTTTCACTAGTGCAAGTTCTCTGAACAATGATAACATAATCGGATCATATAACAATCCCTCAACGTGCAACAAAGAATCACTCCAAAGTTCCTATCGGAGAACGTAGGACGAAAACATGCATCAACCCCTATGCATAGATTACCCAAATGTCACCTCAGGAATCCACGAGTTGAGTGGCAAAACATACATCAAGTGAATCAATAGAACATCCCATTGTCACCACAGATATCCCATCGCAAGACATACATCAAGTGTTATCAAATCCAATACTCAATCCAACATAACGAAACCTCAAAGAGCAAGACTCAAATCATCACAACTAGAGATAGAGAGGGAAGAAATACCATATGATCCAACTATAATAACAAAGCTCGCGGTACATCAAGATTGTGCCAAATCAAGAACATGAGAGAGAGAGATCAAACACATAGCTACTGGTACATACTCTCAGCCCCGAGGGTGAACTACTCCCTCCTCGTCATGGAGACCGTCGGGATGATGAAGATGGCCACCGGTGATGGTTTCCCCCTCCGGCAGGGTGCCGGAACAGGGTCCCGATTGGTTTTTCATGGCTACAGAGGCTTGCGGCGACGGAACTTCCGATCTAGGGTTCTTTTCGGAGGTTTGGGTATTTATAAGAATTTTTGGCGTCGGTCTCATGTCAAGGGGGTGCCCGAGGGGCCCATAAGCCCGGAGCTAGCGCCCTGGGGGGTAGGGCGCGGCTAGGGGGCTTGTGGACTCCTCGTCCACTTCCTGGCCCAGCTCTGGTGCTTCGGGGGTCTCTTTTGGTCCATAAAAAATCACCGTAAATTTTCAGCCCAATCCGAGAACTTTTATTTCTGCACAAAAAACGACACCACGATAGTTCTGCTGAAAACAGCGTCAGTCCGGTTAGTTCTAATCAAATCATACCAAAACCATATAAAATTGTTGCAAACATGGCATGAATACTTCATAAATTATAGATATGTTGGAGATGTGACCATAAACTTTCTTGAAAATTAACAAACTATGTTCTTAGTCATCAAATAATTGCAATTCATCTTATTTCAGGAAGGGTCTATGTAAGAGTTTTGATTTAGCAAATTCCACATACTCAACTATCATATAGTCTTCCATGACTGCTACCACTCAAAGCATATTTTTAGAACAAATAGCATCCATCGAATACAGAGAAAGATAGGGGCTTAGTGTTTCGCCTCCCAACTTATTTATCATATAGATAATTGTCAACAATAATAATTCATGATCAAATATATTTGAATGGCCATATATGCTTAGATCTTTCCCCATCACATGATGCTTGCCAACTAAAGAATAGGTTGGAATGAGAAGGAATACTACTGACTCTTGCATAAAAGTAAAAGGTAGGCCCTTCACAGAGGGAAGCAGGGATTTGCAGAGGTGCTAGAGCTCGAAGCTTTTAAAACAGAGATGAATACATTGTTGAAGAAGAAAGGTGGGATGCCAACCGGGGCATCCCCAAGCTTAGATGCTTGAGACTTCTTCAAATATTATATTGGGATGCCTTGGGCATCCCCAAGCTTGAGATTTTGTGTCTCCTTAATTCCTTTTATATCACGGTTTCCCTAAATCTTAAAAACTTCATCCACACAAAACTCAACAAGAACTCGTGAGAAAAGTTGGTATAAATCAAATGCAAAACTTTATCATTCTCTACTGTAAAAAATCACTAAAATTATAATTTAACATTGCATACTAAATGTCTCTGCATATTTAATACTCCTATCCTCAAATAGAATCATTAAACAAGCAAACATATGCAAACATAACAACAATCTGTCTAAACAGGACAGTCTGTAAAGAGTGCAATATTAGTCATACTTTGCTAACTCCAAAAATTCTAAAAAATTACCACCCTGTATTAAATTTGTTATATCTCAACGTGTAAAACTTTCAAGTTTTTATCACATTATGACTTTCCATAAGAATTCAGACAATGATAGAAAACTTTATGTTTTCAAACAGCAACATATAGACTTGTAAAATAAGCATGGTAAAGGCTATACTTGACCTTTTTATTGAACTAAAAGATGCAAAACATTACTATAAATAACAGCAAGCAAATACTAATAAAATAAAATGATGCTCCAAGCAAAACACATATCATGTGACGAATAAAAATATAGCTCCAAGTAAGGTTACCGATAATGTTGAAGATGAAAGAGGGGATGCCTTCCGGGGCATCCCCAAGCTTAGTTGCTTGGATCTTCCTTGAATATTACCTTGGGGTGCCTTGGGCATCCCCAATCTTAGGCTCTTGTCACTCCTTATTCTCCTCATAGCGATATCTCAACCAAAACTTGAAAACTTCAATCACACAAAACTTAACAAAATCTTCGTGAGATCCGTTAGTATAATAAAACAAATCATTCACTTGGGTACTGTCAAATACAAGATTCATAATTGTTCTCACACAATTCCTACTGTAACTTATCATTTCCACAATTTATATTAAACAATATAAGCCATTGAAACCATAAAACAAGCAAACTATGAATTGCAAACAGAATCTGTCAAAAATAGAACAGTACATAAAGATCTGAATTAAGGTCATACTTATGTAACTCCAAAAATTCTGAAAAATTAGGAAACGTATAAAATTTCTATACCATCATCTGCAAAAAATTCAGAATTTTTCCATGTTCTAGTAAAATATAGGAATTTCTGTACTGGACGCAAAAGTTTCTGTTTTTGCACAGAATCAAGTCAACTATCATCCACACTATCCCAAAGGCTTTACTTGGCACTTTATTCAAACAAAGATATAAAACATGATTACTACAGTATCTTAATCATGTGAACACACAAAAAAAGTAGGGGTAAATATTGGGTTGTCTCCCAATAAGCGCTTTTCTTTAGTGCCTTTTTAGCTAGGCATGATGATTTCAATGATGCTCGCATAAAAGATAAGAATTGAAACATAAAGAGAGCATCATGAAGCATATGACTAGCAAATTTAAGCCTAACCCACTTCCTATGCATAGGGATTTTGTGAGCAAACAACTTATGGGAACAAGAATCAACTAGCATAGGAAGGTAAAACAAGCAAAACTTCAAGATTTTCACCACATAGAGAGGAAACTTGATATCATTGCAATATGTAAAAGCATATGTTCCTCTCTCATAATAATTTTCAGTAGCATCATGAATGAATTCAACAATACAACCATCACATAAAGCATTCTTTTCATGATCCACAAGCATAGAAATTTTACTACTCTCCATATAAGCAAATTTATTCTCATGAATAGTAGTGGGATTAAACTCAACAAAATAACTATCATGTGATACTTGATTGGGATAATCCAATTGAAAATTAAAATCATGATGACAAGTTTCATGGTTATCATTATTCTTTATAGCATACATGTCATCACAATAATCATCATAGATAGCAACTTTGTTCTCATAATCAATTGAAACCTCTTCCAAAATAGTGGAATCATCACTAAATAAAGTCATGACCTCTCCAAATCCACTTTCATGAATATTGTGAAAAGATTCAACACCCTCCAAAATAGTGGGATCAATACTACCTAGAGTTGACACTATTCCAAACCCACTTTCATCAATATAATCATCATAAATAGGAGGCATGCTATCATCATAATAAATTTGCTCATCAAAACTTGGGAGACTAAAAATATCATCTTCATCAAACATAGCATCCCCAAGCTTATGGCTTTGCATATCATTAGCATCACGGATATTCAAAGAATTCACACTAACAACATTGCAATCATGCTCATCATTCAAAGATTTTATGCCAAACATTTTATTGACTTCTTCTAACACTTTGGCACAATTTTCCAATCCATCCTTTTCAAGAAAGACATTATAAAGATGAATAATATGAGGCAACCTCAATTCCATTTTTTTGTAGTTTTCTTTTATAAACCAAACTAGTGATAAAACAAGAAACTAAATGATTCACTTGCAAGATCTAAAGATATACCTTCAAGCGCTCACCTCCCCGGCAACGGCGCCAGAAAAGAGCTTGATGTCTACTACGCAACCTTCTTCTTGTAGACTCGTGTTGGGCCTCCAAGCGCAGAGTTTCGTAGGACAGTAACAAATTTCCCTCAAGTGGATGACCTAAGGTTTATCAATCCATGGGAGGTGTAGGATGAAGATGGTCTCTCTCAAACAACCCTGCAACAAAATAACAAAGAGTCTCTTGTGTCACCAACACACCCAATACAATGGTAAATTGTATAGGTGCACTAGTTCGGCGAAGAGATGGTGATACAAGTGTAATATGGATGGTAGATATAGGTTTTTGTAATCTGAAAATATAAAAACAACAAGGTAACTAGTGACAAAAGTGAGCAAAAACAGTATTGCAATGCTTGAAAACAAGGCCTAGGGTTCATACTTTCACTAGTGCAAGTTCTCTCAACAATGATAACATAATCGGATCATATAACAATCCCTCAACATGCAACAAAGAATCACTCCAAAGTTCCTATTGGAGAACATAGGACGAAAACATGCATCAACCCCTATGCATAGATTACCCCAATGTCACCTCGGGAATCCGCGAGTTGAGTGCCAAAACATACATCAAGTGAATCAATAGAAAATCCCATTGTCACCACAGATATCCCATCGCAAGACATACATCAAGTGTTCTCAAATCCAATACTCAATCCAACATAATGAAACCTCAAAGAGCAAGACTCAATTCATCATAACAAGAGATAGAGAGGGAAGAAACACCATATGATCCAACTATAATAACAAAGCTCGCGGTACATCAAGATCGTGCCAAATCAAGAACACGAGAGAGAGAGAGATCAAACACAGAGCTACTGGTACATACCCTCAGCCCTGAGAGTGGACTACTCCCTCCTCGTCATGGAGACCGCCGGGATGATGAAGATGGCCACCGGTGATGGTTTCCCCCTCCGGCAGGGTGCCGAAACAGGGTCCCGATTGGTTTTTCATGGCTACAGAGGCTTGCGGCGGCGGAACTTCCGATCTAGGGTTCTTTTCGGAGGTTTGGGTATTTATAAGAATTTTTGGCGTCGGTCTCACGTCAAGGGCTTGCCCGAGGGGCTCACAAGCCCGGAGCTAGCGCCCTGGGGGGTAGGGCGCGACTAGGGAGCTTGTGGACTCCTCGTCCACTTCCTGGCCCAGCTCTGGTGCTTCGGGGGTCTCTCTTGGTCCATAAAAAATCACCGTAAATTTTTAGCCCATTCCGAGAACTTTTATTTTTGCACAAAAAATGACACCACGGTAGTTCTGCTGAAAACAGCGTCAGTCCGGTTAGTTCTAATCAAATCATACCAAAACCATATAAAATTGTTGCAAACATGGCAAGAATACTTCATAAATTATAGATACGTTGGAGACGTGACCATAAACTTTCTTGAAAACTAACAAACTATGTTCTCAGTCATCAAATAATTGCAATTCATCTTATTTCAGGAAGGGTCTATGTAAGAGCTTTGATTTAGCAAATTCCACATACTCAACTATCATATAGTCTTCCATGACTGCTACCACTCAAAGCATATTTTTAGAACAAATAGCATCCATCGAACACAGAGAAAGATAGGGGCTTAGTGTTTCGCCTCCCAACTTATTTATCATATAGATAATTGTCAAAAATAATAATTCATGATCAAATATATTTGAATGGCCATATATGCTTAGATCTTTCCCATAAACATGATGCTTTCCAACTAAAGAATAGGTTGGAATGAGAAGGAATACTACTAACTCTTGCATAAAAGTAAAAGATAGGCCCTTCACAGAGGGAAGCAGGGATTTGCAGAGGTGCCAGAGCTCGAAGCTTTTAAAACAGAGAAGCTTATATTGTTGTCAGGAACTTTGTGTGCATCTTTCCTTCATGGAAAGATTATACCACAGACAAAGAACAATTTCCAATCTTCCTTTGCAACTTACGCTTAAGTAGTGTACTAATGTTATTCATGGTAATTACTGCATATGTTTCTGCTGACAGAAGACACAAGATTTCATTCTTTTAAATAGGCGAGGACCAAACTGGATAGTCAAGACAAGAAAGGGTTGGTTGCTCTTTTCAAGCACTCGTTGATGAAGTATCGTTCCTACCTGAGGCAAGCGCACTTCGATGGCAAGCCTCTAAACGAAATTTCTGTAAAGTCTCCGGTGCTACATTTATTAGACGGTGACTGGAATAATCTTGTTACACATTGGTCTCGTCTGCAGCGTAAGGTACTGTCTATGATATCACATCACAATTTGAACTACATTTCTACATGTGCCTTACCGTCTCACTTGTGCGAAAACTGTTTGCAGAAGAATATTCATTCTCAAGGGACCACAGAATCTCGCAACTATACTGCACACTGCATTGCTCTTGTGAGTACCTCTTGCCCTGTATGACCATACTTACTTTCATAGCTGGTTGATTATGTAGCATCACTGCACATGTTAGCCTCGTTATCCTCCATTTGGTGGACATTATAAGATCTGTATTGACTCTTACATAAATTTAGAATCAACCCAATGCTTTTGAGGAGGTTTAGCTCTGCAGTCCTCTTGTAAGGACTAAATGTCGTCTATCACTGTACTTACATTAACAACTACTCCCTCCGTCCCATAATATAAGAGTGTTTTGTACAGTACACCAGTGTACAAAACACTCTTATATTATGGGAAGGAGGGATTGGTTCATTGTGTAGCATTCTGCATCTTATCTCCCTCGCCCACCATTTACTAAAAAATATCAGATCTATATTTAATCTTACTAAAGTTGAATACACAGACAATGCCAGTGCAGAAGTGTAGCCCATTGCTCTTGTCAGTACATTTTGTCCTGTAACGCTTGTACTTACAAGGATTGGTAGTTGATTATGTAGCATCAATCTGCATCTTATCTTCATTACCCTCTATCCCTTCCAGTATTATCATATCTATAATTACTCTCTATAAAATGTAGAGTACAGGCAATGCTTATGAAGAAGATTCTGTGCTGAAATTCTTGAGTTATCCTTCCCTTGACATGGAGAAGGGCATTATAAAGCCGGTGTTAACTGTTAATGTAAGTCAGTCCTTCCAAAGTCTTTATCCTCAACTGCTAATTTGCTCATACTCCCTATCATCAACTGCTGTTTAGTTTGTTGTTTCTATCAAAATGCATGTTCACAACAACTGTAAGTTCCAAGTTTTAGTTGTAAAACCAAATTCCTTATTCATACCATGCACATTACTCAATACTCCCTATATGTATGCTTGTTTTTGTGGACCTATAATCCAGTGTGTGGTGAAGCAGCCCACGTTTGCACCTTGTCATCTCCTGGTTTATCTTACTGATGTGGTTGATGATATGAACAACATGCCATGCACATTAACCAAAATAGATACAATGATTGTCTTTGCCCTTCATCTATGCTTGTTTTGTTGACATGGTAATCCAGTAGTGTGGTGAAGCTCCCCGCATTATGAACAATGCCAAGTTATGCTATTGATATTTTGAACTGACTCTTTATTTTCTAATTTGAAATTGGATGGAATTGACAGCACAGTTACCATCTTTGTTTATACACGTGCAAAACCTGTCATCTCTTTGCTTGTTTCAGGGTGATATGCCTGATGGCATGCACAAGTCCGCTGAAGGCTGTGAGACATACCCAACATATATTGCAGCAAAGAAGGCAAAACATCTTGAAGATAGCGAGACAACCCCAAAGTCATGTCTTGATGCAGTGTTCAAGTTACTTGAGACTAGCAGTCAGACAAGCTCACAGAATTCGTTGTCTGAATCAGTTCGACTTCTTCAGTCCCAAGTTCAAGCAGAAAGGCATTCTGCAACTCAACTTCGACTTGAAGTCCTATCTCTAAGGAAGATCGCGGAGAACACCAATGAGAACCTTATTGCTAAATAGCTACACCTGGAAGCTATGACCGACATGCTAGGCCGGTCTCACAGCCTTTCTCAGCAGCTTGCGCAGCAGCTCCCGTGCAAGGCCAACCTTTCTTGAACTGTCTTGGAAGTGGTCTTGGTTCAGTATTATTTTGTTGCACTGCAATGGCGCCAGTTTTTGTAATCTGCTTCTTCGTTGCGCTTTATGATCACTGGTGGTGAACTTCGATGCCCAGTGGATGTAATATACCATAAATCCTTTATTGTATAGTGTAGGTTTATTCTAAGTTACTACGCCGTAATTTCTTTATTGTGTAGAGTAGGTTTGTTCTTAATTCCTACTAGTTACCGTATATGCCATCATTCGCTATCTGAAAAAAGGGCAAAAATCTGATGTAGTCGACCGGGCCGAAACATTCGCCTCTAACGGGCCTGCATTTTAGCGGGCCATAATTGGGCCGGCCCGCAACTTTCTTGGGCCTGAAAGGCCATTGGGGCCCTTCACACTTTGCGCTAGGCCCACAACTTACACGGGCCTACATTCGGCCCAAAGTTTAGTTGGGCCTTTAGTGGGCCCAGCACTTAGTTGGGCCCATGTAGCTTCGGGCCATTAACAGGCTGAATATTTTGCTGGCCTGTTACGGCCCAGAAGATACCATGGGCCTTTAGCAGGCCGAAATGCATGTTGGGCCTCAATTTTTAATAGTCGTCCACGTGCCTTTAGCAGGCTGAAATGTAGACCGGACCATTATTGGCCCAGTTATATGACGGGCCATTACCAGGCCGAAACATATCTCGGGCCTTAGTTGGCCCACTGATATCATGGGCCTTTAAGAGACTGAAAGCTTAGTAGAGGCATCAACGGGACGAATTATACGACAGGCCTTTAACAGGCCCAAAGTCACGTTGGGCTGAACTGTTGCCACCTTGATCACGGGCTGTGAGTGGGCCGGATATCGCGTCGGACCATATATGGCCAATGGGCAGCACAGGCCATTCCCAGGCCGAAAGACACACCGGGCTGAAATGAGACCATGTCTACATCGGGCCTCTAACAGGCCGAAATGTCACTGGGCCGTAATTGGGCCCAAATACTCGGCGAACAATTAACGGGCCAGATCTGGCTTTAGGCCATAAATGGGCCATGTTTAAGCAGACCGTTGGTGGGCTGGCCCACTAGTACCTGAGTAAATACTACGGGCCTTTGACTTGGCCGGCCTTTTTAACCTATATGGGCCTCTGTTGGGCCCTGCCACATGTCGACGTAGCATAGGCACGTCTCCTCCATTGGATGGACGACATCTGGCCCACCGAGGAGCCGACACGTGTTTCCTCCGGCCAATGATGATTTTACACATGGAAAATCCCCATTGGTCCGGGCTGTTAACGGGTTATCGGATCCAAACCGGAACCCGATAGCTTAACGGTGACCCGTTATGGTGGATGCCACGTGCCAGTTACCCTTGACGAAAGCACTTCCATGACGCGCCATTTATCAGCATGGAAGTGGACACTTCCATGATGATAATTTTTGTATTGTCATGGAACACTTCTACGACAGCACAGGTATGACTATCTTGATTCTGTCATAAAATCGTTGTGATGCCCCCAGCTCAATCGTGCACTAATCATACACGCAAATGCACACGATCAAGCCTAAGGACTCATGGGAAGATATCACAACACAACTCTAAAACATAAATAAAGTCATACAAGCTTTATATTACAAGCCAGGGGCCTCGAGGGCTCGAATACATAAGCTTGCGTACAAGCGTCAGCGGAAGCATCAGATATCTGAGTACATATATGAAACAGAAACAGAAAGGCCTTTAGAAAGGCGGGGCAAAATAAAGCACTACGATCGAAAGGCGTAGACCTCCTGCCTGGGACCCTCCGATCCTACTCCTGGTCGTCAGTCAACTCGTAGTAGTATCCATCCTCTGGGTAGTAGTAGTAGTCGAACGACAGGGCATCTGTCTCAGGGGCTCCGTCCTCTTGGTCACGTCAAAATGATATGGGGAGAAAAGGAAAACAAAGCAACCGTGAGTACTCAGAAGTACTCAGCAAGCAAGGATCTACACTACATATGCAACATTTTCAAAGGGAGGCTATATATGTGGACTGGGTTGCAGAAATGCCAGAATAGAGAGATAACCTAGTCCTATCGAAGACTAGCATTTTCAGTGGTCTTGCAGCAATAGAAGAGAGTAGAACAGTACAATATAAGGTAGCAGTAATGATATCAACCTCACCCAGAGATCCTTTCTCGACTCCCTGCGAGAAAGCAATCCCAGAGCCATGCAGTCATCAACCTCGTCCTGAGATTCTTTCTCGACTCCCTGCGAGAAGCAATCCCAGAGCCATAGTATTCAAGTATCCAGTTCTAAATTGTATCAATCAGGATACAACTCCGAGTGTCCTTTACCGTAGGACCGGCTATCAATAGAAGTTTTCTTCCCTGCAGGGGTGCACCAACTTACCCAACACGCTCGATTAACTCCGGTTGGACACACTTTCCTGGGTCATGCCCGGCCTCGGCCAAACGACACATCGCAACCCTACCTACAGCTCAGCAGAGAGGTCCCCGTCGGTCTACATCCTAAGCGCAAGGGGGTCTTGGCCATCGCCCCTCGCCCTCCGGGTCATTGCGTGCCGGGCAAACCAGGCTCCACCCCTCAGGATGTTGCCGGCCCAGCCCGGCCGCAGTGCTGAACTGGACGTCTGACAGAGCTTTCGGCTGATGCATATGATGCAGAACGCCCATACTATGCCCACGTGATGGTTAGTGCTATCAGGCCAGAGGCCTGCTCGGATCAAATATCCAAATCGTTAGTGGACTAGGGCTTGCGGTAACGAGCAGAGACTCACGAAAGATGTGACCCCGTCGCCCCGTCTCGAGGACTTGCTGCAAGGGTTAAGAATGCCCGGCCGCGCCTCGTATTCATCACTCGGGCACCATACAGGCAACCCGTCTTCACATCACACGCGGGTACCCCTCAGGGTCGACCCGCCTATCCAGGTAACAGTGTAAAGTCCAAGTATCCGTGTGTCCATAACATCGGGGGAATCTGAGGTATCACCCTCGTTGGATTCCTACTCGATGTGTCTGTCAAGGTGAACTCGGAGGATTCACCCTCGATAGGTTCACACTTGAGGTGGTGCACGACATCGTCGTTATCGGAAGCGGTGAAAGAGGAATCACCCTCGATGACCACGACCGAATAGCTACTCTACAGAGTTAACATCAGAAGTGCTACATGAGGTATCACCCTCGGCACTCGATAGTAACGCTGCAGTGTCATTACAACTAAGGGGGGGGGGGGTGATGTGCGGTGTCGGGGCCTGGTCTTCAATTCCCGTTGATCGGGTCTTCACATAATCCAGCGGGGCAATCGAGATAAGTGGGGTCACTGATAGGTCTCTACCCAGCCTATACTAAGCAGTTTAGGATATGCAGGTAATTATCAACAACAGGTTACAATAAATAGGCTATGCATCAGAATAGGTTAAGCAGCAGCAGCAATTCTAATGCAAACATGAGAAAATAGAATGGGCGATATCGGGATGATCAAAAGGGGGGCTTGCCTGGTTGCTCAGCGGCAAGGGCAAGGTCGTCAACGGTGGCGTCGGGCTCCGGAGCTGCGTCGTTCTCGGGGACAACATCGGGGTCTAACGAGAGAGAAGAGGGGGAGGAAACAATAAATACATAGCAAACAAGTGCAGCACAAAGCATAACAAGGCAATACGCGGTGACAGAGGTGATCTAACGCAGTGCCGGGTGATACTGGCGAAGGTGGAATTCATCCGGGAATGTTTTCCCGGTTCCGGACATTTGTCAAACAGATGACCGGAGAGGAACGGTTTCATGTTTGCTAAGCTAGGGATGCGTGACGGACAAACGGACCGCGTATTCGGATTCGTCTCGTCGTTCTGAGCAACTTTCATGTACAAAGTTTTTCGATCGGAGTTACGGATTATTTAATATGATTTTCTAAAGATTTTAGCAATTTCTGGAATTTATTTAATCATTTAATTCTGACATTATCCGAAACAGTAACTGTGATGTCAGCATGACATCACAGTGACGCCAGCGATCAACAGGACCAGTGGGTCCCACCTGTCAGCGACTGCTTAATTAATTAACAGTAGTTAATTAGGTTAATTAGCTAATTAGGTTAATTAACAGGATTAACTAAGTTAATTAATTACTAATCAATTAATTATTATTATTTCTTTTTTTTAAACAGGGCGCTGGGCCCACATGTCATTGGCCCAGCGGGCTACCGGGCGGCGGATGCGGGCGATGCCCAAACGGGCGCTGGCGTTCGGGGGCGCACCCGAACGGGCGCATGCCCAGGCCAGCAGGGGAGGCGCCGGCCAGGCATGCGCACGGGCGCGCTGAGCAGCGCTGGGCAGCGAGCGTCGACGACCGGACGAGCACGAGGTGCGGCGGCAAAGGCGGGCTCGCGCACTGCGCGGGCGACGGTGGGGGGCTGCTCCAAGCGACGAAGGACGTGGCGGGGGGGCGCGGGGCTGCGTGCGTGGCCACGGCGCGCACGACACGGGGGGGGGGGGCACGGTGCGGGTTGCGGGGCACGCGGGAGAGCAGCGCAGCGGCTCGCTGGGGAGCAGGGGGCGCGGCCACGCGAGCTCGGACGCGGGCGCGGGAGGGAGGGTGGGAACGGCGGCCTACGGCGGTGTACTCGACGTGAAGGAAGGGCGGACAGAGCGAGGAGCTCACCACCGAGCCAGGGAGAGGCCGGAGAGGGTCGGGGAGGCGCTGGTGCTGCGGTGGCAACGACGAGGTAGGGGCGGTCGGAGGCGGGGGGGGGGTCCTTTTATTTTTCTTTGTTTTATTTTTACCTTTTCTATTTTCTTTTATCATATTTTCTGTTTTGTAAATAGTTAGGCCACCAAATGACTTAGCAAAACATGTGACTTGCACCATTAAATGTTAGGCAATATTTACTACTGCCAAAAATTGTTTTGGAGACAAACGGAGTTCACACAAATTTTATATTAAATAAAATGTATTAAACCTTGCTGTTTTGGTAATGTTAGAGTCACCTAATTAATTTATTAATTGTTGGTTATAATTTTAGTATGGCCTCTGGAATATTTATTATTTAATGAACATTTCAGTCTCTGGATTTGAACAACTTTTATTTTCACTTTAAGTTTGAATTTCCATTTGAATTTGAATTTGAAAAGGGATATGTTACCAATGATGGTTAAGCATTGTTGATCATGATGACTTGGCATAATCAAAAGGGGATTACTGTAGTTAACCACTGGGGGTGTTCCAATCGTCATGGATGTACATGCATGACAGAAAATGTGACCTACTGTGACAAACACGTATCATCACGGAAGTGGTTTTTTTTGTAGTGCCTGCCCTAGATCAGCTTGAGGAGCTCGGTTTTAATGATGTGCATATGCGCTCGCTGCCAACGTTCGCACTCCGCTTCGCGCCCATGCTGCTCCTCGGCAAGTTCATGAACTGCCATCCCCCTTAATGACGCGCCCGCTCTTTTTCTACCACGACTGAAGCACCTCGAGCTCGTCACCATTTGCATCCCAAAGGATGACATGGAGCGCCTGCTCCGCGGCTGTATTGCACTCGAGTACCTTCGTCTTCAGGCGATCAATGGGTTCAGTAGCTTCCACATCACCTCCATGACTCTCCGGACTATTTATGTGTGTTGCTGGTGCTGCAACAAGAGATCACAAAAGGTGTACCACAATATGGTCATTGAGGACACACCTTCACTTGAGAGATTACTTGTAGTTGATCAAGAAGGTCCAACAAGAATCAATGTCATTTCTGCGCCAAAATTGACAGTGGTGGGCTACTCGTCTGTCAAATACTCCGAACTTGTTATTGGATCCACACCCGTTCTGGTACAACAGTCGCCTTCTACCTCTCCTTCTTGAAAATAACATTATTTCTAATTTTGAAGATGTATGTTCATCTATCATCCATAAAATGATTCCGGCAAGCTTGACCCCGAATCTGCGCATAGTGAAGGTCTTGCCACTAGAATCTATCGGCCCCAACCTGGACCAAGTTGTCAGTTTCCTGAGATGCTTTCCGTGCCTGGAGAAGCTATATATCGAGGTGATGTTCCTTTCCTGTTAAATGTTAACCAAAGGGAGTTCACTTTTTGGCACCTTTTCCCAAGTTTACAATGACAATGTATTACGATTTCTGAAGGAATTTTGGAGGATTTTAGTACATACACGTTTTCCCCCCATATTGGTTGCTTGATTCATATGGTTACAATCCATAAGCATTTCTCCTTTGGATTCATCTGTACTAGTTTTCTTAGGGAATTTTTCATCCACTCCAACCTCTTGTGAAGAAGGCTACATTTTTCTAGATTGTAATCAAATGCCCATGTTAATCATGTCAGATCAAAGATGGCATGTTAGTGCATTTTACAAATCCTGCAAACCAAATAGGCCTGTAGTAGTGTTCAAAACTGCATGTAGGCACTAACACGCTTTCTTCTTTTGCAGATAAGATTAGGCCCGGTGGTGGATAATGTGATACAATATAACAATCACATCGAATGCCTAGATCTGCATCTCTCAGAAATTACTTTGAACTCCTACCGAGGGACCTTATCAGAGATTATATTCGCCAGGTTCTTTGTTGTCAGAGCAAGGGTGCTGAAGGTAATGAGGTTTTCCCTAGATTTATTTTGCAAAAATGAATGGTTTGTTGATCAGCGCCGGCGGCTGCGGCAGGATGGAAAAGGCTCCGAAAAAGCTGAATTTCATTTTGGAACTTCAGATGATAGAGTAATCGGAAGTCATCGTGTCAACCCCATACATGACTTGTCAGTGGCTGATCCCTTTGCAGAAATGATGAGGTTTCGAAACCAGCCTTACTAGTTGTAATATTAGTTTGAACCTCTCTTATATCAATGTTCAGCTGATCAGTGCAGGCGTTTGCAGCTGAATGAGCTGAATTTCATTTCTAATACCAGTTTGAACCTTGTAATCTTCGAATTTGAGCCATATAACTCTGGAATTTAAACCTTGTAATATTTTGGGATTTTGTGGTACAATCATTGAAATGGCATCATATGAGACTCGTATATTGGTAGTACTATTTTGACCTTAATATGCAATGGACTTAGATTTCATTAACCATTCTCGAATGTGTTTCCCTTGTCGATCTCATAGCACACGATATGTATACCTAACTCGACTGCGATCTTCGACATTATTGCACACTGTTGGTTTCTTCAACCGTGTGCCTGTAGAGCACAGAATTAATTATTGCACTTGAGTGTCCACCATCACCCTTCTGTGTAACTTTGACCTCATCACCCACGGGTAAACTTATGATCGAAGTCATTCCACACACTTCGTTTTTGCAAATTTTTTTGCCAATAAATGCCCATGATTTGCCCCTCTTCTAGCCGACGCGTGGCCAAACTAGGCGGGCGGGAAGCTTGCGCGGTTGCGCACAGTAAACTGCGCGGTTGCGCGGGAACAGGCTCACCAATGATACATTTGGCGCCTCTTCGAGCGCACGCGTGGTCAAACGAAACGCGTGTGGGGTGCTCAAGCGTGCACTGGAATCCTCCGCTATGAACGGGGTGACAAGACGTGATGATTACAGGCCGCCGGCCCCCATTTATTACAGCGGCCATTTAACCCTTGTGTCTCTTCTACTTTTCGATCGCGCCCCAGTATTTCAAGAAGCACACCCACCACGACAAATTCTTAGATGGTATCCTGCGCGGCTCCAATGGCGCTCCGAGCTGCTACCGACGACGAGCAGTAGTTCACCATGCATGCCATGGTGGACACCCACAGAAGATTCACAGAGCTCTCGGTGGTGTACACCAACAACCCGGTCTGGGTGGAGCACTCCATCCACATCATGGAGTTGTTGCTTGCTGAGGAGAAGTACAAGGTGGTCGGGTTCGACCTCGAGTACACCCGCGCTTGTGCCGGGTCTCGTCCTAAGGTCGTCGTCACCCAGATGTGCATGCGCAATCACGTCCTTGTCTACCACTACTGCCTGGCCACAAGGCCTTGCGAGCGTTTTGCCAGGTTTGTCAACAGCCCCCACTACATGTTTGCTACGATGGACATCACCAACGATGTAAAGGTGCTCAAGAATTCGAGCATCGCCTGCCAGAATCTTGTCGACATCCAGGGCCAATACAAGATCTAGGGCAGCAAGAAGCATGAGAAGGACTCACTGGTTCACCTCGCCGAGGCCATCATCGACCCCTACTACAGAGACATGAAGGATTCCTGCAACAAGGACAAGCGTGCCTGGCACTCGGCCTGGATGAAGAAACTCGACAAAGCTCACATCATGTACGCGGCCAAGGAGGCGTACATGAGCTACGAGATGTACAGCCGGATCATTGACATGAGGAAGTGCCTCCTTCCCCAAAACGGCCAGGGATCCAGCCGAAAGCATAGCAATGGCAAGCGTCGTCGCAACAAGCTGTAGATGATTAGATGCTCGTTTCTCCTAGTTTAGTATCCATGTAATTGCTTACTTTGGTGTGTGGAAATGTTATGTGTGTAGTTGCTTATGTAATTGTATGCTTAATTTGGTTATGCAATGCTGTTCTTATAAGTATATATGTTGATGTTCTGTAGATAGAAAAAATCACATCGCACACGGACTAAACAATGGAACCCGTCGGTGATGATTTCATCAATCACTCACAATTGTATACCAGCAATCGTTTGCTCACAACACACACGACTTATTAACAGAAATCGTCTGTGTTGTTATTGGTCTTCCCACACATTTCCGATTACAGACCTGTTTGCCGCGTATCACACACATCTTGTTAAGTTGAACCGTTTCTGTTCTCGTGGCTCAACGCAAACAGTTCATCCGAGTGAACTGTTGAAGGAAATATGCCCTAGAGGCAATAATAAAGTTGTTATTTTATATTTCCTTATTCATGATAAAAGTTTATTATTCATGCTATAATTGTATTGATCGGAAACTTAAATACATGTGTGAATACATAAACAAATACTGTGTCCCTAGTAAGCCTCTACTAGACTAGCTTGTTGATCAAAGATGGTTAAGGTTTCCTAACCATGGACATGTGTTGTCATTTGATAATGGGATCACATCATTAGGAGAATGATGTGATGGACAAGACCCATCCGTTAGCTTAGCATATTGATCGTTCAGTTTATTGCTATTGCTTTCTTCATGTCAAATACATATTCCTTCGACTATGAGATTATGCAACTCCCGAATACCGGAGGAATGCCTTGTGTGCTATCAAACGTCACAACATAATTGGGTGATCATAAAGATGCTCTGCAGGTATCTCCGATGGTGTTTGTTGAGTTGGCATAGATCGAGATTAGGATTTGTCACTCCGAGTATCGGAGAGGTATCTTGTAACACCCCCAGTGGTTAACTACAGTAATCACCCTTTTGATTATGCCATGTCATCATGATCAACAGTGCATGACCATCATTAACACCATATTGCATTTCAACTCCTAAGTCAAATTCGAATTTAAATGAAAGTGGAAAATAAAAGTTATTCAAATCATAAACTAAAATGTCAGATAAATAACAAATGTTCCAGAGGCACTTCTAAAATTGAAACCAACCTTATTGGAATTGGATAAGTGACTCAATCATCCTCGAACAGTGGATAAAAATAATATTTAATAACCATTTATTAAATCTAAATTAAATATGAAATTATGTTTTGACCAAACTAGTTTTTGGTGATAGGATATATTGCCCTGTATTTTATGAGCTAGGTCACTGATTTTGTAAAAGTAATTTGGAGGCCTAACTATTTACTAAACTGAGACATAAGAATAAATAAATAATAATAATAAAAAAAATTAGAGAAAGGACCCCCCTCTTTTCCCCACCGGGCCTCAACCCCGCCGGCCCAGTCGGCCACCCCCACAGGCCGGCCCACCCCGTTGCCTCCTTATCCCCTCCCACTCCAGAAACCCTAACCCGTCACCCCCACTCCCCCCTTGCTCCACTTCCCCCGATCTGGATCGGGGGCTGCGACCCCGTCGCCGCTCGCTATCGCCGGCGCCGCCCCTCTCGGGCTCCTCCGCGCCTTCCTCTCCCTCGCGCGGCACCCGCCTGAAGCCTCGGCCTCGACTCGTCGCCGGCCCGACGCCATCGCCCGTCGTCGCCACCACCACATCGCCGGACCACCTCGGCAGACCGCCATCCCGTCGTCGACCCCGCGCCGTCGTCCCCGTCGTCCTCCCCACGTCCCGCTGCCTAAGACCCTACGGCCCCGCCGTGAGCTCCGACCTCTCCTCCTCTCTCCCCTGTTCCCCGCTCGCCCATCGACCGCGTCGTCCGCGCCTAGGGCCAGCCCCGCACGGCGCCTCCTCTCTGCTCCCGCTTCCCCTCGCTAGCGCAACGCGGTCACCGTGCTTGCACGCACGCCTCGACCGCGCCCTGCACCTCGAGCTGCTGCTCCACCGCGCCCTGCCTCGCTCCGGGGCCGCGCTCGTCGCGCCCGCGACCTCCTGTGACCGCGCCTGGAGTTCTGCTCCCCTGCGCCTGCTCCACTCCCTCTGCACCCTGGCCGCACCCACCTGCGCCCAGCCACGCGTGCCCGCTCTCGCCGCCGCAACCGCAGCTCGCCCCGCTGGCCGCACGTTGGCGCCCGCGTGCGTCCCCGCAGCCGCGCGCTGACCTCGCCCGCGCCACGCCCGGCTCGCTCGCCGGCCGCGCGGTTCTGCTGCGCCACCGCCCGGCCTCGCCCTGTCCGCTCGCCCGCGCCGCCCACTGCTGTGCGAGCCGCCGCCCTTCCTCCGCCCCGCGGCAGGGCGCCTGTGGCCGCCGGTGCCCCATAGCTCCCCGCGCCCGACGCTGCTTCCGCCGTCGCCGGCCATCGAGGCCTCGGGCGCGCTCGCCCTCGCCTCTCGTGGCCTCGGGTGCGAGCACCCGCACCTGTACGCCCGTTCGCCCGAACCCGCTATGGCCTATGGGCCAATGACATATGGGCCCCGCCCAGAAAACGTTTTAAAGTAAATGAAAATAAAATGTAAATAATAAAAATAATTAGTTAATTATTTAATTAATTAGTGGATTAATTAGTTTAATTAACTCTGATTAGGTTAATCTAATTAATTAACTAGTTTAACTAAGCAGTAATTAATTAACTTAACCCTAATGACTGCTGACATCAGCATGATGTCATGCTGATGTCATCAGTTACTATTCTGGATAATTCAAAATTAAATAATAAAAATAAATTCCAGAAATTAATAAAATCTTTAGAAAATCATATAAAATAAACCGTAACTCCGATGAAAATACTTTTTACATGAAAGTTGTTCAGAACGACGAGACGAATCCGAATTCGCGATCCGTTCGTCCGCCACATGTCTCTAACTATCAAAACATGCAACCGTTCCCCTCCGGTCATCTGTCTAACAAATGTCCGGAACCGGGAAAACATTCCCGGATGGATCCCTCCTTCCTCAGTGACGTGCAACCGTACGTTAGGACACACCCGGCACTGCGTATTGTCATGTCATACTTTGTGTAGCACTTGCTTGCTTAATATTTATACTGTTTCCTCCCCCTCTTCTCTCTCGATAGAGCCCGGTGCCGACGCAGCTCTGGTGATTGGTTCCAGTACTGACGACCTCGCCCTTGCCGCCGAGCAACCAGGCAAGCCCCCCCTTTGATCATCCCGATATCGCCCATTCTAATTTCCCATGCTTGCATTAGAATTGCTGCTGCTGCTGCTGCTTTACCTATTCTGATGCATAGTCTGTTCATTGTAACCTGCTGTTGATAATTACCTACATATCCTAAACTGTTTAGTCTAGGCTGGGTAGAGACCTATCAGTGACCCCACTTATCCCGACTGCCGCGCTGGATCGTCAGAAGACCCGATCAACGGGATTGAAGACCAGGCCCCGACACCGCACATCACCCCCCCTTAGTTGTAACGACACTGCAGCGTTACTATCGAGTGTCGAGGGTGATACCTCGTCAGCACTCCTGATGTTAACTCTGTAGAGCAGCTATTTGGTCGTGGTCATCGAGGGTGATTCCTCCTTCTCCACTTCCGATACGACGCTGTCGTACAACACATCAAGTGTGAACTCATCGAGGGTGATTCCTCCTAAGTTCGACTTGACGGTTACATCGAGTGGGCATCCGTCGAGGGTGATACCTCGGATTTCCTTGATGTTATGGACACACGATTACTGTGACTTTACTGCTGAACCTTGATAGAGACGGGTCGGCCCCGAAGGGGGACCTGAGGAAGTTACTTTTACTACAGGACTGAAGGGACAGGTGGTACCGCCCAGTAGAGGTGGACCTGAGTTCCCGACAGTCTTTTACGAGACGGGTTGACCTGGATGATGCCCGAGTGATGAATACGAGGCGCGGCCGGGCATTCATGGCCCTTGCCGCAAGTCCTCGAGACGGGGCGACGGGGTCACATCTTTCGTGAGTCTCTGCTCGTTTTCCGCAAGCCCTAGTCCTAACGATTTGGATATTTGATCCGAGCAGGCCTCTGGCCTGATAGCACTAACCATCACGTGGGCATAGTATGGGCGTTCTGCATCGTATGCATCAGCCGAAAGCTCTGTCAGACGTCCAGTTCAGCATGGCGGCACGGTCGGATCGTGTCGGCCACCCGAGGCGATGCTGGTATCCACCCTGTGCGCAACGACCTGGAGGGTGAGGGGCGATGGCCAAGACCCCCTTGCGCTTAGGATGTAGACCGGCGGGGACCTCTCTGCTGAGCCGTAGGTAGGGTTGCGATGTGTCGTTTGGCCGAGGCCGGGCATGACCCAGGAAAGTGTGTCCGGCCGAAGTTAATCGAGCGTGTTGGGTAAGTTGGTGCACCCCTGCAGGGAAGAACATTTCTATCGATAGCCGGTCCTACGGTAAAGGACACTCGGAGTTGTATCCTGATTGATACAATTTAGAACTGGATACCTGTGATGAGACCTGTATATATGGCTCTGGGATTGCTTCTCGCAGGGAGTCGAGAAGGGATCTCAGGACGAGGTTTGATGACTTTATGGCTCTGGGATTGCTTTCTCGCAGGGAGTCGAGAAAGGATCTCTGGGTGAGGTTGATATTATTACTGCTACATTATATGGTATTGTTCTACTCTCTTCTACTGCTGCAAGACCGCTGAAGATGCTAGTCTTCGATAGGACTAGGCCTTCTCTCTATTCTGGCATTTCTGCAGCCCAGTCCACATATACAGCCTCCCCTTGAAAATGTTGCATATGTAGTGTAGATCCTTGCTTGCTGAGTACTTCTGAGTACTCACGGTTGCTTTGTTTTCCTTTTTTCTCCCCATATCAGTTTGACGTGACCAGAGGACGGAGCCCCCTGAGACAGATGCCCCGACGATCGCTACTACTACTACCCAGAGGATGGATACTACTACGAGTTGACTGACGACCAGGAGTAGGATCGGAGGGTCCCAGGCAGGAGGCCTTCGCCTTTCGATCGTAGTGTTTTATTTTGCCCCGCCTTTCTAAAGGCCTTTCTGTTTCTATTTCATATCTGTACTCAGATATCTTATGCTTCCGCTGACGCTTGTTCGCAAGCTTATGTATTCGAGCCCTCGAGGCCCCTGGCTTGTAATATAAAGCTTGTATGACTTTATTTATGTTTTAGAGTTGTGTTGTGATATCTTCCCGTGAGTCCTTAGGCTTGATCGTGTGCATTTGCGTGTATGATTAGCGCGCGATCGGGCCGGGGGCGTCACATATCTCTGGGCCCTCTCGGTAATACACATCATAAGCTTGCAAGCAAATGACTAAGGAGTTGGTCACGAGGTGATGTATTACGGAATGAGTAAAGAGACTTTCCGGTAACAAGATTGAACTAGGTATGAAGATACCGACAATCGAATCTCGTGCAAGTAACATACCGATGGACAAAGGGAATTACGTATGTTGTCATAACGGTTCGACCGATAAAGATCTTCGTAGAATATGTAGGAGCCAATATGGGCATCCAGGTTCCGCTATTGATTATTGACCGGAGAGGTGTCTCGGTCATGTCTACATAGTTCTCGAACCCGTAGGGTCCGCACGCTTAAACGTTCGTTGACGATATAGTATTATATGAGTTATATGATTTGGTGACCGAATGTTGTTCGAAGTCCCGGATAAGATCACAGACATGACGAGGAGTCTTGAAATGGTCGATAGGTAAAGATTGATATATAGGACGATGGTATTCAGACACCGGAAGAGTTTCGAAGTGCACCAGGTA
The DNA here is from genome assembly GCA_011799875.1 of Thinopyrum elongatum. NCBI lineage: Eukaryota > Viridiplantae > Streptophyta > Magnoliopsida > Poales > Poaceae > Thinopyrum > Thinopyrum elongatum. The sequence goes on along the minus strand of CM022303.1, from coordinate 293,829,015 downwards.
GTCATCGGGTCACCGAAAGGGGTTCCGGACACCCCCGGTAAGTGTATGGGCCTAATGGGCCAAAGGGGGAATAAACCAGCCCCTGGTGCGCCCCTTCTTTGGAAAGCAGGCCCTAAGGGAAGGAAAGGAGGGAGGGCTAGCCCCTCCTGCCTTTCCCTCTCATGGGAGAAAGGAAAGGGGGGGGGGGGCGCCACCCTCCCCTGCCATTCCCCCTTACCTATATAAGGCAGGGGGGCGGCTTGGGAGGGACTCCAAGTAGGATTCCTCCTACTTGGGCGCCTCCTTTGGCTGCTCCTCCCTCCCTCCCACCTATATATATGTGGGAGGGGGGCGCCTAGCAAAGACACAACATTGTCTTAGCCGTGTGCGGCGCCCCCGTCCACAGATTACACCCCCGGTCATATTTTCGTAGTGCTTAGGCGAAGCCCTGCGGAGATCACTTCACCATCACTGTCACCACGCCATCGTGCTGACGGAACTCATCTACCTACTACCTCGCCGTCTTGCTGGATCAAGAAGGCGGAGGACGTCACCGAGCTAAACATGTGCTGAACACGGAGGTGCCGTACGTTCGGTACTAGATCGGTTGGATCGCGAAGAAAGTTCGACTACATCAACCGCGTTGTGAAATGCTTCCGCTTACGGTCTACAAGGGTACGTAGACACACTCTCCCCTCTCGTTGCTATGCATCTCCTTGATAGATCTTGCGTGTGCGTAGATTTTTTTTTGTTTCCATGCAACATTTCCCAACAGTGGCATCATGAGCCAGGTCTATGCGTAGATGATATGCACGAGTAGAACACAAAAGTTGTGGGCGGTGATAGTCATACTGCTTACCACCAACGTCTTATTTTGATTCGGCGGTATTGTGGGATGAAGCGGCCTGGACCAACCTTACATGTCCACGCACATGAGACCGGTTCCACCGACAGACATGCAACTAGTTTTGCATAAAGGTGGCTGGCGGGTGTCTGTTTCTCCTACTTTAGTTGAATTGAATTTGACTGCGGCTGGTCCTTGAAGAAGGTTAAAACAGCAAACTTGATGAATCACCATTGTGGTTTTTGCTGTAGGTAAGAACGGATCTTGCTAGAAACCCGTAGCAGCCACGTAAAACTTGCAACAACAAAGTAGAGGACATCTAACTTGGTTTTGCAGGGCATGTTGTGATGTGATATGGTCAATACATGATGTGATATACGTTATTGTATGAGATGATCATGTTTTGTAAGTTACCGGCAACCGGCAGGAGCCTTATGGTTGTCTCTTTATTGTATGAAATGTAAACGCCATGTAATTGCTTTACTATCACTATGCGTTAGCGATAGTTGTAGAAGCAATAGTTGGCGAGACGACCACGACGCAAGGATGGAGATCAAGGTGTCAAGCCGGTGGTGATGGATATCATGACGATGCTTTGAAGATGGAGATCAAAAAGCACAAGATGATGATGGCCATATCATGTCACATATTTTGATTGCATGTGATGTTTATCCTTTATGCATCTTATTTTGCTTAGAACGACGGTAGCATTATAAGATGATCCCTTCACTAAATTTCAAGATAAAAGTGTTCTCCCCGAGTATGCACCGTTGCTAAAGTTTGTCGTTTCGAGACACCACGTGATGATTGGGTTTGATAGACTCTATGTTCACATACAACGGGTGCAAGACAGTTTTGCACATGCAGAATACTTGGGTTAAACTTGACGAGCCTAGCATGTACAGACATGGTCTCGGAACACTGGAGACCGAAAGGTCGAACGTGAGTCATATAGTAGATATGATCAACATAGAGATGTTCACTATTGATGACTACCCCATCTCACGTGATGATCGGATTTGGGTTAGTTGATTTGGATCACGTACTTGAGGGATGTTTATTTAAGTGGGAGTTCTTTAGTAATTTTGAACTTAATTTATCATGAACTTAGTCCTGATAGTATTTGCAAATCTATGTTGTAGATCAATAGCTCACGATGTAGTTCCCCTTTTTTTATTTGTTCCTAGAGTAAACTAAGTTGAAAGATGATAGTAGCAATGATGCGGACTGGGTCCGTGATCTAAGGATTATCCTCATTGCTATACAGAAGAATTATGTCCTTAATGCACCGCTAGGTGACAGACCTATTGCAGGAGCAGATGCAAACGTTATGAACATCTGGCAAGCTCGATATGATGACTACTTAATAGTTTAGTGCACCATGCTTTATGGCTTAGAATCGGGACTTCAAAAATGTTTTGAACGCAACAGAGCATATGAGATGTTCCAAGAGCTGAAATTGGTATTTCTGACTCATGCCCGTGTCGAGAGGTATGAGACCTCTGACAAGTACTTTGGCTACAAGATGGAGGAGAATAGCTCAGCCTGTGAGCATGTGCTCAAAATGTCTGGGTACTACAATTGCTTGAATCAAATGGGAGTTAATCTTCTAGATAAGATAGTGATTGACAGAGTTCTCTAGTCACTATCATCAAGCTACTAGAACTTCGTGATAAACTATAATATGCAAGGGATGACAAAAACGATTCCCGAGCTCTTGGCGATGCTGAAATCGGCGAAGGTAGAAATCAAGAAAGAGCATCAAATGTTGATGGTTAACAAGACCACTAGTTTCAAGAAAAGGGCAAAAGGGAAAGAAAGGGAACTTCAAGAAGAATGGCAAACAAGTTGTCGCTCCCATGAAGAAACCCAAAGCTAGACCCAAGCTTGAAACTGAGTGCTTCTACTGCAAAGGAAATGGTCACTGGAAGCGGAACTGCCCCAAATACTTGGCGGATAAGAAGGATGGCAAAGTGAACAAAGGTATATTTGATATACATGTTATTGTGTACTTTACTAGTGTTCATAGTAGCCCCTGGGTATTTGATACCGGTTCAATTGCTAAGATTAGTAACTCGAAACAGGAGTTGCAAAATGAACAGAGATTAGTTAAGGGCGAGGTGACGATCTGTGTTGGAAGTGATTCCAAGGTTGATAAGATCACCATCGCACACTCCCTTTACCTTCGGGATTAGTGTAGAACCTAAATAAATGTTATTTGGTGTTTGCGTTGAGCATGAATATGATTGGATCATGTTTATTGCAATACGGTTATTCATTTAAGTCAAAGAATAATTGTTGTTCTGTTTACATGAATAAAACCTTCTATGGTCATACACTCAATATAAATGGTTTATTGAATCTCGATCGTAATGATACACATATTCATAATATTGATGCCAAAAGATGCAAAGTTGATAATGATAGTGCAACATACTTGTGGCACTGCCGTTTAGGTCATATTGGTGTAAAGCGCATGAAGAAACTCCATGCAAATGGACTTTTGGAATCACTTGATTATGAATCATTTGATACTTGCGGACCATGCCTCATGGGCAAGATGACTAAAACTCCGTTCTCCGGAACAATGGAGCGAGCTGATGACTTATTGGATATACTACATATAGATGTATGCGGTCCGATGAGTGTTGAAGCACGCAGCGGGTATCGTTATTTTGTGACCTTCACAGATGATTTGAGTAGGTATGGGTATATCTACTTAATGAAACACAAGTCTGAAACATTTGAAAAGTTCAAAGAATTTTAGAGTGAAGTGGAGAATCATCGTAACAAGAAAATAAAGTTTCTACGATCTGATCGCCGAGGCGAATATTTGAGTTACGAGTTTGGCCTTCATTTAAAACAATGTGGAATTGTTTCACAACTCACGCCACCTGGAACACCACAGCGTAATGGTGCGTCCGAGACAACCGCATTCATGTTAAATAGGGCACCGTCTAAATCCGTTGAGATGACACCGTATGAACTGTGGTTTGGTAAGAAACCTAAGCTGTCGTTTCTTAAAGTTTGGGGTTGTGACACTTATGTCAAAAGGCTTCAGCCTGATAAGCTCGAACCCAAGTCGAAGAAGTGCGTCTTCATAGGATACCCTAAGGAAACAATTGGGTACACCTTCTACGACAGATCCGAAGGCAAGATCTTTGTTGCTAAGAATGGATCCTTTCTAGAGAAGGAGTTTCTCTCGAAAGAAGTGAGTGGGAGGAAAGTAGAACTTGATGAGGTAATTGTACCTTCTCTCGAATTGGAGAGTAGCACTTCACAGAAAATAGTTCCCGTGATTCCTACACCAACCAGAGAGGAAGCTAATGATGATGATCATGAAACTTCAGACCAAGTTACTACAGAACTTCGTAGGTCGACCAGAACACGTTCCGCACCAGAGTGGTACGGTAATCCTGTCTTGGAAGTCATGTTATAAGACCATGGCGAACCTACGAACTATGAAGAAGCTATGATGAGTTGATACGTCTCCAACGTATCTATAATTTTTGATTGTTCCATGCTATTATATTATCTGTTTTGGATGTTTTATATGCATTAATATGCTATTTTATATTATTTTTGGGACTAACCTATTAACCTAGAGCCCAGTGCCAGTTTCTGTTTTTTCCTTGCCTTTGAGCCTCGCAGAAAAGGAATACCAAACGGAGTACAAACGGAATAAAACTTCACGATGATTTTTCTTGGACCAGAAGACACCCAGGGGACTTGGAGTCCAAGTCAGAAGAGCCACGAGGCGGCGACAAGAGTGGAGGGCGCGCCCCCTACCTTGTGGGCCCCTCAGGACTCCCCTGACCTAGCTCTTCCTCCTATATATTCACATATATTCCAGAACCACCAGAGGCATCCACGAAAACACTTTTCCACTGCCGCAACCTTCTGTTCCCGTGAGATCCCATCTTGCAGCCTTTTCCGGCATCCCGCCGGAGGGGGAATCGATCACGGAGGGCTTCTACATCAACTCCATTACCCTTCCGATGATGCGTGAGTAGTTTACCTCAGACCTACGGGTCCATAGCTAGTAGCTAGATGGCTTCTTCTCTCTCTTTGATTCTCAATACAACGTTCTCCTTGATGTTCTTGGAGATCTATCCAATGTAATCTTCTTTTGCAGTGTGTTTGTCGAGATCCGATGAATTGTGGATTTATGATCAGCTTATCTATGAATATTATTTGAATCTTCTCTGAATTCTTTTATGCATGATTTAATATCTTTGTATTTCTCTTCGAATTATCAGTTTGGTTTGGCCAACTAGATTGGTTTTTCTTGCAATGGCAGAGGTGCTTAGCTTTGGGTTCAATCTTGCGTGATTTCACCCAGTGACAAAGTAGGGGTAGCGAGACACGTATTGCATTGTTGTCATCGAGGATAAAAAGATGGGGTTTTCATCATATTGCTTGAGTTAATTCCTCTACATCATGTCATCTTACTTAAGGCGTTACTCCATTCTTTATGAACTTAATACTCTAGATGCATGCTGGATAGCGGTCGATGTGTGGAGTAATAGTAGTAGATGCAGGCAGGAGTCGGTCTACTTGACATGGACGTGATGCCTATATGCATAATCATTGCCTTGGATATCGTCATAACTTTGCGCTTTTCTATCAATTGCTCGACAGTAATTTGTTCACCCACCGTATTATTTGCCTTCATGAGAGAAGCCTCTAGTGAAACCTATGGCCCCCGGGTCTATTTTCCATCATATTACTTTCCGATCTACTATTTTGCAATCTTTTATTTTCAGATCTATATACCAAAAAAAACCAAAAATATTTTATCTTTTGTTTATCTATCTCTATCAAATCTCACTTTTGCAATTGGCCGTGAAGAGTTTGACAACCCCTTTATCGCGTTGGGTGCAAGTGTTTGATTGTTTGTGCAGGTGTTGGTGATTTGTGCGTTCTTCTCCTACTGGATTGATACCTTGGTTCGTAACTGAGGGAAATACTTACCTCTACTGTGCTGCATCACCCTTTCCTCTTCAAGGGAAAAACCAACGCAAGCTCAAGAAGTAGCAGGAAGGATTTCTGGCGCCGTGGCCGGGGAGATCTACGCCATGTCAAGACATACCAAGTACCCATCATAAACTCTCATCTCTTGCATTACATTATTCGGCATTTGCCTCTTGTTTTCCTCTCCCCCACTTCTAAAACGATTTTCAAAAAGATTTGCCTTTTTATTCGCCCTTCTTCCGTTTGTCTTTTTTGTTTGCTCGTGTGTTAGATTGCCCTACTCATGGTTTAAATTTGTGGATGATCATACAAATTTTTTATGCCATTTTGAATTTTGCTTCTAGAAATCTTTTAGATTCGGCCGCGGTAGGCACTTTTATGGAAATTACTTTAGGAGAAGCTACTAAACTCCTAGATAATATTATGGTCAATTATTCGCAATGGCATACCGAAAGATCTTCTACTAGTAAAAAAGTGCATGCGATTGAAGAGATTAATGTTTTGAGTGGAAAGATGGATGAACTTATGAAATTGATTTCTAGTAGGAGTGATCCTATTGATCCTAATGATATGCCTTTGTCTACTTTGATTGAGAACAATAATGAATCTATGGATGTGAATTTTGTTGGTAGGAACAATTTTGGTAATAATGCGTATAGAGGTAATTTTAATCCTAGGCCGTTCCCTAGTAATTCCTCTAATAATTATGGTAATTCCTACAACAATTCTTATGGAAATTATAATAATTTGTCCTCTGATTTTGAGAATAGTATTAAAGAATTTATGAGTTCGCAAAAAAATTCAATGCTTTGATTGAAGAAAAATTGCTTAAGGTTGATGATTTGGCTAGGAACGTGGATAGAATTTCTCTTGAGATTGATTCTTTGAAAATTAGATCTATTCCACCCAAGCATGATATTAATGAGTCTTTAAAAGCTATGAGAATTTCTATTGATGAATGTAAGGAAAGAACCACTAAGATTCATGCTAAGTGAGATTGGTTTGTGAAAGCGTGTTCTTCTAGTTCTTGTGAAAATAATGATGAAGATCTTAAAGTGATTGACGTGACTCCTATTGAATCTTTGTTTTCTAAAATAAATCTTGATAAAGATGGGACTGGAGATGAGTCAACTTTAGTTAGAAGGCGTCCCAATGATTCGGAGTTTATAGATCTTGATGCAAAAATTGATAAAAGTGGGATTGGAGAGGTAAAAACTTTAAGTAGCAATGAACCCACTCTTTTGGATTTCAAGGACTTTAATTATGATAATTGTTCTTTAATATATTGTATTTCCTTGTTGCAATCCATGTTGAATTCTCCTCATGCTTATAACCAAAATAAAGCTTTTACTAAACATATTGTTGATGCTTTGATGAAATCTTTTGAAGAAAAGCTTGAATTGGAAGTTTATATCCCTAGAAAACTTTATGATGAGTGGTAACCTACTATTAAGATTAAAATAAAAGATTATGAGTGCCATGCTTTGTGTGATTTGGGTGCTAGCGTTTCCACAATTCCAAAAACTTTATGTGATGTGTTAGGTTTCCGCGAATTGGAAGATTGTTCTTTAAATTTGCACCTTGTGGATTCCACTATTAAGAAACCAATAGGAAGGATTAATGATGTTCTTATTGTTGCAAATAGGAATTATGTGCCCGTAGATTTCATTGTTCTTGATATAGATTGCAATCCTACATGTCCTATTATTCTTGGTAGACTTTTCCTTAGAACGATTGGTGCAATTATTGATATGAAAGAAGGAAATATTAGATTTCAATTTCCATTAAGGAAGGGCATGGAACACTTTCATAGAAAGAAAATTAAGTTGCCATATGAATCTATTATGAGAGTTACTTATGGATTGCATACCAAAGATGACAATACCTAGATCTATGTGTTTTTTATGCCTAGCTAAGGGCGTTAAACAATAGCGCTTGTTGGGAGGCAACCCAGTTTTATTTTTGTTTTTACTTTTTTGGTTCTGTTTTTCAACAAATTTTTCATCTAGCCTCTGGTTAGATGTGTTTTGGTGTGTTAATTAGTGTTTGTGTCAAGTAAGACCTTTGGGATGGCCTACAGTGATAGTTGATTTGATCTTGCTGAAAAATAGAAACTTTTGCGTCCAGTCACAGAATTTTAATAATTCACTGGAGCTTTGAAAAACCCTTAATTTTTTCCACGAGATTGATAAACAAATTGCCTCTGTTTTCCTATTTTTTTTAGAATTTTTGGAGTTACAGAAGTATTAGAACAATTCGGATCTTCGCAGACTGTTCTGTTTTTGACAGATTCTGTTTTCTTTGTGTTGTTTGCTTATTTTGATGAATCTATGGGTAGTACCGGGGGGTATGAACCATGGAGAAGTTGGAATACAGTAGATATTACACCAATATAAATAAAAAATGAGTTCACAACAGTACCAAAAGTGGTGATTTTATTTTCTTGTACTAACGGATCTCACGAGTTTTCTGTTGAGTTTTCTGTTGTGAAGTTTTCAAGTTTTGGGTAAAGATTTGATGGACTATGGAATAAGGAGTGGCAAGAGCCTAAGCTTGGGGATGCCCAAGGCACCCCAAGGTAATATTCAAGGACAACCAAGAGCCTAATCTTGGGGATGCCCCGGAAGGCATCCCCTCTTTCGTCTTCGTCTATCGGTAAATTTACTTGAGGCTATATTTTTATTCACCACATGATATGTGTTTTGCTTGGAGCGTCTTGTATGATATGAGTCTTTGCTTTTTAGTTTGACACAATCATCCTTGCTGTACACACCTTTTGAGAGGGACACGCATGAATCGTGATTTATTAGAATACTCTATATGCTTCACTTATATTTTTTGAGCTAGGCAATTTTGCTCTAGTGCTTCACTTATATCTTTTTAGAGCACGGCGGTGGTTTTATTTTATAGAAATTATTGAACTCTCATGATTCACTTATATTATTTTGAGAGTCTTTCTAAACAGCATGGTAATTTGCTTTGGTTATAAATTTAGTCCTAATATGATAGGCATCCAAGAGGGATATAATAAAAACTTTCATATAAAGTGCATTGAATACTATGTGAAGTTTGATTCCTTATGATTTTTTTGAGATATAAATATGGTGATATTAGAGTCATGCTAGTGAGTAATTATGGATTGTAGAAATACTTGTGTTAAAGTTTGTGATTCCCGTAGCATGCACGTATGGTGAACCGTTATGTAACGAAGTTGGAGCATGAGGTATTTATTGATTGTCTTCCTTATGAGTGGCGGTCGGGGATGAGCGATGGTATTTTCCTACCATTCTATCCCCCTAGGAGCATGCGCGTAGTACTTCGTTTCGATGACTAATAGATTTTTGCAATAAGTATGTGAGTTCTTTATGACTAATGTTGAGTCCATGGATTATACGCACTCTCACCCTTCCACCTTTGCTAGCCTCTCTAGTACCGCGCAACTTTCGCCGGTGCCATACACCTACCTTTTACCTTCCTCAAAACAGCCACCATACCTACCTATTATGGCATTTCCATAGCCATTCCGAGATATATTTCCATGCAACTTTCCACCGTCCCATTTTATTATGACACGCTCCATCATTGTCATATTGCTTTGCATGATCATGTAGTTGATATAGTATTTGTGGCAAAGCCACCGTTCATAATTTTTATACATGTCACTCTTGAGTCCTTGCACATCCCAGTACACCGCCGGAGGCATTCATATAGAGTCATATTTTGTTCTAAGTATCGAGTTGTAATTCTTGAGTTGTAAGTAAATAAAAGTGTGATGATCTTCATTATTAGAGCATTGTCCCATGTGAGGAAAAAAATAAAAGAGGCCAACGAAGCCCACAAATAAAATAAAAGAGGCCAAAGAAGCCCACCAAAAAAAATGAGAGAAAAGAGAGAAGGGGCAATGTTACTATCCTTTTTCCACACTTGTGCTTCAAAGTAGCACCATGATCTTCATGATAGAGAGTCTCCTATGTTGTCACTTTCATATACTAGTGGGAATTTTTCATTATAGAACTTGGCTTGTATATTCCAATGATGGGCTTCCTCAAATTGCCCTAGGTCTTCATGAGCAAGCAAGTTGGATGCACACCCACTTAGTTTCTTTTTGAGCTTTCATAAACTTATAGCTCTAGTGCATCCGTTGCATGGCAATCCCTACTCACTCACATTGATATCTATTGATGGGCATCTCCATAGCCCGTTGATACGCCTAGTTGATGTGAGACTATCTCCTTCTTTTTGTCTTCTCCACAACCACCATATTCTATTCCACCTATAGTGCTATGTCCATGGCTCATGCTCATGTATTGCGTGAAAGTTGAAAAGGTTTGAGAACATCAAAAGTATGAAACAATTGCTTGGCTTGTCATCGGGGTTGTGCATGATTTGAGTACTTTGTGTGACGAAGATGGAGCATAGCCAGACTATATGATTTTGTAGGGATAACTTTCTTTGGCCATGTTATTTTGAGAAGACATGATTGCTTTATTAGTATGCTTGAAGTATTATTGTTTTTATGTCAATATTAAACTTTTGTTTTGAATCTTATGGATCTGAACATTCATGCCACAATAAAGAAAATTATATGGATAAGTATGTTAGGTAGCATTCCACATCAAAAATTTTGTTTTTATCATTTACCTACTCGAGGACGAGCAGGAATTAAGCTTGGGGATGCTTGATACATCTCCAACGTATCTATAATTTTTTATTGTTCCATGCTATTATATTATCTGTTTTGGATGTTTTATATGCATTAATATGCTATTTTATATTATTTTTGGGACTAACCTATTAACCTAGAGCCCAGTGCCAGTTTCTGTTTTTTTCCTTGTTTTTGAGCCTCACAGAAAAGGAATACCAAACGGAGTCCATACGGAATAAAACTTGACGATGATTTTTCTTGGACCAGAAGACACCCAGGGGACTTGGAGTCCAAGTTAGAAGAGCCACGAGGCGGCGACAAGGGTGGAGGGTGCGCCCTAGGGGGGGGGACGCCCCCCTAACTTGTGGGCCCCTCGGGACTCCCCTGACCTAGCTCTTCCTCCTATATATTCACATATATTCCAAAACCACCAGAGGCATCCACGAAAACACTTTTCCACCGCCACAACCTTCTGTTCCCGTGAGATCCCATCTTGGGGCCTTTTTTGGCATCCCGCCGGAAGGGGAATCGATCACGGAGGGCTTCTACATCAACTCCATTGCCCTTCCGATGATGCGTGAGTAGTTTACCTCAGACCTACGGGTCCATAGCTAGTAGCTAGATGGCTTCTTCTCTCTCTTTGATTCTCAATACAATGTTCTCCTTGATGTTCTTAGAGATCTATCCGATGTAATCTTCTTTTGCGGTGTGTTTGTCGAGATCCGATGAATTGTGGATTTATGATCAGCTTATCTATGAATATTATTTGAATCTTCTCTGAATTCTTTTATGCATGATTTAATATCTTTGTATTTCTCTTCAAATTATCGGTTTGGTTTGGCCAACTAGATTGGTTTTTCTTGCAATGGGAGAGGCGCTTCGCTTTGGGTTCAATCTTGCGTGAATTCACCCAGTGACAAAGTAGGAGTAGCGAGACACGTATTGCATTGTTTCCATCGAGGATAAAAAGATGGGGTTTTTATCATATTGCTTGAGTTAATTCCTCTACATCATGTCATCTTACTTAAGGCGTTACTCCGTTCTTTATGAACTTAATACTCTAGATGCATGCTGGATAGCGGTCGATGTGTGGAGTAATAGTAGTAGATGCAGGCAGGAGTCGGTCTACTTGACACGGACATGATGCCTATATGCATAATCATTGCCTTGGATATCATCAGAACTTTGCGCTTTTCTATCAATTGCTCGACAGTAATTTGTTCACCCACCGTATTATTTGCCTTCATGAGAGAAGCCTCTAGCGAAACCTATGGCCCCCGGGTCTATTTTCCATCACATTACTTTTCGATCTACTATTTTGCAATCTTTTATTTTCAGATCTATATACCAAAAAATCCAAAAATATTTTATCTTTTGTTTATCTATCTCTATCAGATCTCACTTTTGCAATTGACCGTGAAGGGATTGACAAGCCCTTTATCGCATTGGGTGCAAGTGTTTGATTGTTTGTGCAGGTGTTGGTGATTTGTGCGTTCTTCTCCTACTTGATTGATACCTTGGTTCTTAACTGAGGGAAATACTTACCTCTACTATGTTGCATCACCCTTTCCTCTTCAAGGGAAAAACCAATGCAAGCTCAAGAAGTAGCATGAGCCCAGATTCCAACAGATGGCTTGAGGCCATGAAATCTGAGATAGGATCCATGTATGAGAACAAAGTGTGGACTTGCCCGATGATCGGCAAGCCATTGAGAATAAATGGATCTTCAAGAAGAAGACTGACGCTGATAGTAATGTCACTATCTACAAAGCTCGACTTGTCGCAAAAGGTTTTTGACAAGTTCAAGGGGTTGACTACGATGAGACTTTCTCACCCGTAGCAATGCTTAAGTCCGTCCTAATCATGTTAGCAATTGCCGCATTTTATGATTATGAAATCTGGCAAATGGACGTCAAAACTGCATTCCTTAATGGATTTCTTAAAGAAGAGTTGTATATGATACAACCAGAAAGTTTTGTCGATCCTAAAGGTGCTAACAAAGTATGCAAGCTCCAGCGATCCATCTATGGACTGGTGCAAGCATCTCGGAGTTGGAATATACGCTTTGATGAGGTGATCAAAGCATATGGTTTTATACAGACTTTCGGTGAAGCATGTATTTACAAGAAAGTGAGTGGGAGCTCTGTAGCATTTCTGATATTATATGTGGATGACATATTGTTGATTGGAAATGATGTAGAATTTCTGGATAGCATAAAAGGATACTTTAATAAGAATTTTTCAATGAAAGACCTCGGTGAAGCTACTTACGTATTGAGCATCAAGATCTATAGGGATAGATCGAGACGTTTAATAGGACTTTCACAAAGCACATACCTTGACAAAGTTTTGAAGAAGTTCAAAATAGATCAGTCAAAGAAAGGGTTCTTTCCTGTGTTGCAAGGTGTGAAGTTGAGTAAGACTCAAAACCCGACCATGGCAGAAGATAAAGAGAGAATGAAAGTCAGTACCTATGCCTCAAACATAGGTTGTATAAAGTATGCCATGCTGTGTACCATACCTGTTGTGTACCTTGCCATGAGTTTGGCAAGGGGGTACAATAGTGATCCAGGAGTAGATCACTGGACAACGGTCAAAATTATCCTTAGATGCCTTAAAGAGGACTAAGGAAATGTTTCTCGGTTATGGAGGTGATAAAGAGTTCATCATAAAGGGTTACGTCGATGCAAGCTTTAACACTAATCCGGATGACTATGAGTCTCAATCTGGATACATATTGAAAGTGAGAGCAATCAGCTAGAATAGCTCCATGCAGAGCATTGTAGACATAGAAATTTGCAAAATACATGCGGATATGAATGTGGCAGATCCGTTGACTAAACTTCTCACACAAGCAAAACATGATCACACCTTAGTACTCTTTGGGTGTTAATCACATGGCGATGTGAACTAGATTATTGACTCTAGTAAACTCTTTGGGTATTGGTCACATGACGATGTGAACTATGGGTGTTAATCACATGGCGATGTGAACTAGATTATTGACTCTAGTGCAAGTGGGAGACTGAAGGAAATATGCCCTAGAGGCAATAATAAAGTTGTTATTTTATATTTCCTTATTCATGATAAAAGTTTATTATTCATGCTAGAATCGTATTGATCGGAAACTTAAATACATGTGTGAATACATAAACAAATACTGTATCCCTAGTAAGCCTCTATTAGACTAGCTCGTTGATCAAAGATGGTTAAGGTTTCCTAACCATGGACATGTGTTGTCATTTGATAATGGGATCACATCATTAGGAGAATGATGTGATGGACAAGACCCATCCGTTAGCTTAGCATATTGATCGTTCAGTTTATTGCTATTGCTTTCTTCATGTCAAATACATATTCCTTCGGCTATGAGATTATGCAACTCCCGGATACCGGAGGAATGCCTTGTGTGCTATCAAACATCACAATGTAACTAGGTGATCATAAAGATGCTCTACAGGTATCTTCGAAGGTGTTTGTTGAGTTGGCATAGATCGAGATTAGGATTTGTCACTCCGAGTATCGGAGAGGTATCTCTAGGCCCTCTCGGTAATACACATCATAAGCTTGCAAGCAAATGACTAAGGAGTTGGTCACGAGGTGATGTATTACGGAACTAGTAAAGAGACTTGCCGGTAACGAGATTGAACTAGGTATGAAGATACCGACGATCGAATCTCGGGCAAGTAACATACCGATGGACAAAGGGAATTACGTATGTTGTCATAATGGTTCGACCGATAAAGATCTTTGTAGAATATGTAGGAGCCAATATGGGCATCCAGGTTCCGCTATTGGTTATTGACTGGAGAGGTGTCTCGGTCATGTCTACATAGTTCTCGAACCCGTAGGGTCCGCACGCTTAAACGTTCGTTGATGATATAGTATTATATGAGTTATATGATTTGGTGACCGAATGTTGTTCGGAGTCCCGAATGAGATCACAGACATGACTAGGAATCTCGAAATGGTCAAGAGGTAAAGATTGATATATAGGACGATGGTATTCGGACAGCGGAAGAGTTTCGGAGTGCACCGGGTAGTCATCGGGTCACCGGAAGGGGTTCCGGACACCCCCGGTAAGTGTATGGGCCTAATGGGCCAATAGGGGGACAGACCAGCCCCTGGTGCGCCCCTTCTTTGGACAGCATGCCCTAAGGGAAGGAAAGGAGGGAGGGCTAGCCCCTCCTGCCTTTCCCTCTCATGGGAGAAAGGAAAGGGGGGGGGGGGGCGCCACCCTCCCTTGCCTTTCCCCCGCACCTATATAAGGCAGGGGGGCACGGCTTGGGAGGGACTCCAAGTAGGATTCCTCCTACTTGGGCGCCTCCTTTGGATGCTCCTCCCTCCCTCCCACCTATATATATGTGGGAGGGGGCGCCTAGCAAAGACACAACATTGTCTTAGCCGTGTGCGGCGCCCCCGTCCACAGTTTACACCCCCGGTCATATTTTCGTAGTGCTTAGGCGAAGCCCTGCGGAGATCACTTCACCATCACCGTCACCATGCCGTCGTGCTGACGGAACTCATCTACTACCTCGCCGTCTTGCTGGATCAAGAAGGCGGAGGACGTCACCGAGCTAAACGTGTGCTGAACGCGGAGGTGCCGTACGTTCGGTACTAGATTGGTTGGATCGCGAAGAAAGTTTGACTACATCAACCGCGTTGTGAAACGCTTCCGCTTACGGTCTACAAGGGTACATAGACACACTCTCCCCTCTCGTTGCTATGCATCTCCTTGATAGATCTTGCGTGTGCGTAGATTTTTTTTTGTTTTCCATGCAACGTTTCCCAACAACTGTATGCCGTATATCGCACACACCTTGATCTGGCTGACCATTTCTGTTGTGTTCCCTAATCGAAAACAGTTTGTCCGAGTGAACCGTATGCCGTATATCACACACACCTTGATCTGGCTAACTGTTTGTGTTGCATTCCCTAATAGCAAACAGTTCATCTCAGCGAACTGTATGCCATATATCGCACACACCTTGATATGGCTGCCCGTTTCTGTTGTTCTGTCTCATCGCAAACAGTTCGTATGGATCAACCGTATGCCCCGCATCACACACACAACTAAAATCTGAACTGTGTTTGATGTTTCCGCCATCGCAAACATTTTGCCTCTTTTTTGACGGTTTTTTTACATCACCGTTTGCGATTAATGCATCGCACACAATTTCGTCAAAGGGTCTCTGATCGTAGTGTCATGTTAGCAGCATCCTGCAGTAGTGTTGAGTATGTGAACTTGCTAAATGAAAGCTCTTACATTGACTCTTTCTGACATTATGACAAACTGCAATCGCATCAATGACTGAGACCATAGTTTGTTAGTTTTCAATGAAGTTTTTGGTTCATACTTTACCTTGTGAACGAATTATCACTTTAGCATAAGAAGTTATTTGACAATATATTGTTGTCCTAAAGATTGATGCCCTCATGTCTGTATTTTATTTTATTGACACCTCTATCTCTAAACATGTGGTCATGATTATCGATTTCGGCTTTCGCTTGAGGACAAGCGAGGTCTAAGCTTGGGGGAGTTGATACGTCCATTTTGCATCATGTTTTTATGTTGATATTTATTGCATTATGAACTGATATTTCACTTTATGATACAATTCTTATGCCTTTTCTCTCTTATTTTACAAGATTTACATGAAGAGGGAGAATGCCAGCAACTAGAATTCTGGACCGGAAAGGAGCAAATCTGAGATACCTATTCTGCACAACTCCAAATGTCCTGAAACTTTACGGAGAATTGTTTTGGAATATATAAAAAATATTGGGCAAAGAAAGAATAGAAGGGGACCCACCAGGTGGCCACAAGCCTGCGGGGCGCGCCCTACCCCCCAGGGCGCGCCTCCCGAGCTTGTGGGCCCCTGGCCAGCCCCCGGTGTCCATCTTCTGCTATATGGAGGGTTTTGACTTAGAAAAAAAATCATAAGGAGGCTTTCGGGACGAAGCGCCACCGTCCGAGGCGGAACTTGGGCAGAAGCAATCTAGGGCTCCGGCAGAGTTATTCTGCCGGGGAAACTTCGCTCCGGGAGGGGGAAATCGAAGCCATCGTCATCGCCAATGATCCTCTCATCATGGGAGGACCAATCTTCATCAACATCTTCACCAGCACCATCTCCTCTCAAACCCTAGTTCATCTCTTGTATTCAATCTTTACCTCAAAACCTATGATTGGTACCTGTGGGTTGCTAGTAGTGTTGATTACTCCTTGTAGTTGATGCTAGTTGGTTTATTTGGTGGAAGATCATATATTCAGATCCTTAATGATATTTATTACCCCTCTGATTTTGAACATGGACATGCTTTGTGAGTAGTTACTTTTGTTCCTGAGGACATGGGAGAAGTCTTGTTATAAGTAATCATGTGAATTTAGTATTCGTTCGATATTTTGATGAGATGTATGTTGTCTTTCCTCTAGTGGTGTTATGTGAACGTCGACTACATGACACTTCACCATGATTTGGGCCTAGGGGAAGGCATTGGAAAGAAGCAAGCAGATGATGGGTTGCTAGAGTGACAGAAGCTTAAACCCTAGTTTATGCGTTGCTTCGCAAGGGGCTGATTTGGATCCACATGTTTCATGCTATGGTTAGATTTATCTTAATCTTCTTTCATAGTTGCGGATGCTTGCGAGAGGGGTTAATCATAAGTGAGAGGCTTGTCCAAGTAAGGACAGCACCCAAGCACCGCTCCACCCACGTATCAAATTATCAAAGTAACGAACGCGAATCATATGAGCATGATGAAAACTAACTTGACGATAATTCCCATGTGTCCTCGGGAGTGCTTTGATTTATATAAGAGTTCGTCCAGGCTTGTCCTTTGCTATAGAAAGGATTGGGCCACCTTGCTGCACCTTTTTTACACTTGTTACTTGTTACCCGTTACGAATTATCTTACTACCAAACTATCTGTTATCGATAATTTCAGTGCCTGCAGAAAATACCTTGCCGAAAACCGCTTGTCATTTCCTTCTGCTCCTCGTTGGGTTCGACACTCTTACTTATCGAAAGGACTACGATTGATCCCCTATACTTGTGGGTCATCAAGGATCTCCCAAATTTCCTGCTTGTCCTGAATGGAATTGATGAAATCATGCGCATCATTTGGACAAGAAGTGCTCAAGAATGGCCTGCCACTATTAGAACATGAGGACCAGAAAATTGTTTTAAAGTAATGAACAAACTCATGAGCAATATCATCCGGGTCAACAAGATTGTTGCCATGCACATCTTTAATTGAAACGATTCAGTTACGTCGATTACGTTTGAGTACCGCATTTTGAAAAACCGAGGTGTTCCTGTCTCCGCGCACTGCCCAATGCTTCTTAGCTCGCTGCCTATAAAATTTTGTGACCTTGGTCATATTTTATTCATATTGAGCAACAAGTTTTACCTCCAAGCAATGGTCTTGGTCTTGAATCGGTTGCTTTTGGATCAAATTTATTTGATCTTCAAGTTTAGCTAGCTGTTGCCAGATTGTTTTTTTTCTTTTTGCACCATTTATTAAGAGTGCCTGCAAGGTTAGTTGTCCTAGACTGGAAATATTGATTAACAGAGGAGTACCAAGCAGATTTTGCGACATTTTGGAAGTCTTCTTCCATGGTCCGCCAGTTTTCAAATTTAAAATTGAGCTTCGGCCTACGAAATTGAGACTCGGTAGAAACAAGAATGGACGCATGATCAGTAAGAATAATTGGAAGATTAAAATCATTTGTATTAGGAAACACATCACACCATTCGGCATTTGCAAGACAGCGGTCAAGCCTTTCAAACACAGGGGCTGAAGAGAAACGCTTGTTCGTCCAAGTATAGGGAGGCCCACTAAAACCAAGATCAAAGAGACCACATTGTTTAACATAACCAGTAAAGGTACGCATACGATAGTGATAAACATTGGCGGAGGTAGTATCCCCATCACACATGATGTTGTTTAAATCACCTAAGCAGACAACGGGCTTACCAAGATTATCATACAGAAAAGTGGAAATATGTTCCCAAATTATCTCGGTGTGACGATGATGAGGATCACCATACACACAAACCAGCAGAAACTCGAGATTAGTAGCTATATGCACATCAACAACTAAGATAACATAGCAGTTAGAGAACTTGATAGTAACTTGAACTTCATCAGTCCAAAGAAGCCAAAGGCCACCCGAAAGACCATTTGCAGGAACAACAAAGCTATCAGTGCTACTTGTAAATTGTGTTGGGATTTCCCCGAAGAGGAGGGGTGAAGTAGTACAGTAGAGATAAGTATTTCCCTCAGTGAAAACCAATGTTATCAAACCAATAGGAGAACCACACAAACTCTCGTCTTCAGCACCTACACACACAAAACAAAATACTTGCACCCAACGCGGGCAAGAGGGTTGTCAATCCCCTTGAACTCGTTACTTGCAAGGATTTATTTCGCGTGATCTCTCTCCCTAGCCATCAAATCTTGTTGATTCTCTAGAGTTTGCTTGAGAGGGCCTTGATCTACACTTCCACCAAGAGATATTTGATTCCCCCCACTAATCCCTTGCGGATCTTGTTACTCTTGGGTGTTTGGGCACCCTAGATGGAAGAGGTCACCTCGGAGCCACATTCCATTGTGGTGAAGCTTCGTGGTGGTGTTGGGAGCCTCCAATTCAGCTGTAGAGAGAGCCACAACCTTGTTTGTAAAGGTTTGGTCGTCGCCTTCAAGGGCACCACTAGTGGAATCATGACATCTTGCATTGTGCGAGGGCGTGAGGAGAATACGGTGGCCCTAGTGGCTTCTTGGGGAGCATTATGTCTCCACACCACTCCAACGGAGACGTACTTCCCCCTAAAGGAAGGGAACTTTAGTAACACATCCTTGTCTCCATCGACTCCACTTGTGGTTATCTCTTACCTTTACTTTGTGCAAGCTAATCTTGTGTTGTATCATTTGCTTGCTAGTGTTGTTGTTGTTGAGCTCATCATATAGGTTGTCCACCTAGTTGCATATCTAGACAACCTATCTCGTTGCTAACCCTAATTTGACTAAAAGAGCTAAAAATTGGTAGTTGCCTATTCACCCCCCTCTAGTCATCCATATCGATCCTTTCAGTTGGGGACGCGGATTTTATCATGAAGTTCCCACTATTTGGAAAGTGCTAATCTCTGTTGGATCGGTGCCAAAGCCAAAGTTCTGGAACGCCACCAAGTGGCTCATCGTATTCTCCCTTCGACCCCCCCCCCCCCCCCCACATAACGAGTGCTAATCTATGCTTTCAGTAGGGCTCCCGATTAAGATGGTCGTGGCATGAATAGGACGAGGGGGCAAGACCTTGGAAAGGTACTCTTGCACCGTGTGACAATGTTGACCTTCAGCTGTTTGCCGCTCGTTCGAAGATCACCCTGGGCAATGACAATAATGTGAGTTTTTGGGATCATAGATGACCCGATGGTTAGGCACCAATGGAGATGGAATTCGAGCTTTATAAGTTGTCCAGATCAAAATCTGCACGATTCAAAAAGGTCTCCAGAAGGGACTCTGGTTGCGTGGCTTGGCCAAGATCAACTTGTCCTTGCAGCTGGATGCCTTCATTAGACTTTGGTGCAAAGTTCAAAGTATACCGTTAACATCTGACCCTGATAAAATAGCTTGGAGCCTCTAGGCAAATGGAGAATATTCTGCAAGATCAGCCTACAGTGTGCAATTCCTTTCGCGCATCCCTATCCTGATTCTTGAGAAAGTCTCGACAATCGAAGTTGAAATGAAAGTGAAGTTATTTATTTGGACCTTACTACAAAAATATTATAGAGTGCGGTCAGATTGTAGACAAGAGGTTGGGATCATCAAGACAGGTGCTGTGCCTGCGATCAATCTCGGGAAACGACCTCTCACCTGTTCCTTAGGCCAACTCTAACCGATCCCCTAAAAGTTAAGGGAGTAAAAGGCTTAGTGGAGTATAAATACTCCACTAAGTTTTGGCCGGACGTATTCGATCCCCTAAACTTAGCAGAGTAATTTTTTTCATTTGCATTTCAATTTGGGCCACCGAAACACATTTCTTTGCTTCTTTATTTCATTCAACGACATTGGATTACATAATAATTCACCAATTCTTTGCTAGAAGAGCAAGACCAAAGAAAACAAGAACCATAATTAGGCATTTTAGAAGATGTCCAACTTCCATAACTGCTCCGACTAGTTGGATTAATATCTTCTCGATGCCTTCATTGTTGATCTGCGGATTCTTGATCTTGCATAGTTCATTCTTCTTCTTTGATTCTAAAGAAGTAGACGTTGCTTCCCCTCTAATCTCACATCTAGTCTCATGTTTAGCCTCAATTCTAGCAACGAGTGCACGGACATCTACTAATTTTCGTGCTATTAATAGATCGATGTATTCTTCTTCCCAATACCGAAACGAGCATCCATCATCCTACACACATAGATGAGCATCAATGAGCTACCGAAATTGAACCGAATCTGGTGAAAAACCGAATCAAAACAAGCACATACCCCATCGTTTGTGCATTTGAAGAACACCCATCCGCGATGTTTTGGCGTGGTAGAAACTCGGCGCACCACTTGCCGTGTGCGGTCGTCGCATTGTATGACCGGCAGCTGCAAGCCGGTGAGCCATTGCGCGAGCACCGAGCCCGGGCGACGGTCGGCCGTGTAGTTGCCGAAGAACTGACGGCGGGAGCGATTAGAGTGGCTAGAGGAAGAGTCGGCATCTGCATGCGGCGCGGAGGCTTTGCCGGGGCTGTGTGGGCCGCTTCCCGGCCAATCCATGGCAAGGCGCGGCCGCCGGTGGCCGGAAACGCCAAATCCGGCGGCGACGACAGCAGCCGCAGATCCCCTCGATTTTTGGTCGGCGGCGGGACGAGGAGGTGGTGGAGGACAGCGGCGGAGGCCTACAAGGCTTCCCCGGTGGCCGACCGGTGCCGGCAGGGAGGGGAGGGGTAGGAGTGGTGGCGTGGGCGAAGATGCGGCGCGGGAGGGGAGGGAGAGGCAGCAGAGGAGAGCCGCGCCGTTTTACTCGGCGGAGCAAAGAGGGAGTAAAAATAGAATTTTTTTTAAGAAGAGGAGTAAAATTACACTCCATTAGGCCGGATTGCGGATCGGCTAGGTGCCGGTTAGTGAAGTAAACAGCTAAATATACTCCACTAACCGGTTATAGAGGATCAGTTAGAAATGCCCTTAGCTGCCCTTTTGCAATGGAAATTTGGTACCGCGTTGGAGCTTACTTTCTCAGTGCTTCACTCGCGGCTGACTCTGCACAATTGTTCTCGGACTGGTGGTCTAAATGCTGAGTGCCTCACAAAAGGAAGAATGAGATTGATGAGCGCACTGCTGCTGCATACATTGCTTGAGGGATTTCGAAAGAACGAAACGCGATAATCTTCAATAACAAGCGGGCAACCCCTCAGAGCGTTCTTCTGATTATCATAGATGAAATCAGCCTCCTTAAGGAGGCCTCAGAGTGATCCGTTTTGCTGTTTCTGCGCACTCCTCTAGTAGTGCTCTGTCTATCTTTTTCTAACGCTTTTCCTCTCCTTTTCTCTCCTCATGGCTAGTTCCTAGTCTCTGTACAGTTTTGCTTTACCCCATAATGAAAATGCCGAGCTCCTGCAGTTCCGGTCAAAAATAACTACAAGATTGATACCCACTATTTTTTTTGACAAACTCAAGATTGATACCCACTAACTTACAAGCAAGTAACCAAAATCATGCATACACGTTGTGGTTTTGCATTTCGCACTTCAGAACGAGCCTTTATTTTTGGACCAACTGAATTTACCCACAATTTCCATCACTGAAAGTTGAACAATGTATACATCTTCAAAAGACCTTCGGTTGGGAAAAAAGACAAGGTATATCAGTTCATTGCAACATTCACATTAAGCAATGTTTTTTCACAAGAAAAAATAATCAATTCCCAGTCTATGAAATGCAAGACAATGCTGTATCTCATCATCAACCCCCTCCCCCAGCTTCTCGAATTTGCGTTCCTCAGCGATGTGATCAGTCATAGGACCATAGCTGACCTCCTGCTTTCAAAACATTTCTGCATTCCCCCCTTTTGCAGTCGTGCCCATACGCTTACTAACACCGTCTGTGACAGTAGTTTGTCGCCATACAGAAGGCAGGCCATCGAACGCGAGGCAAATTCCTTCCCCAAATCACCCGGGAGTTCTTGAGTTCTGCAGTAGTATGTTCAGGAGATACAATAGCCTGTAATCAGCTTGTGAGCGTCGAGCCACCGCATGCCCGGCTATTCTGGCCACATGATGTAACAACATTGGTTCATTCAGCTTTGATCTCGTTGGGTGCACCCGGATGGTTCCTTGTCAGAAGGTATTAGGACACTGTAAGGTAAGTCCAATTCTGCATGCCAATCGAGTATCTGATGCTCACGAAGGGCAAAGTAAAGTTGAAACACTGCGCAAAAAAAGGAAGGAAAAAACATAAAGCAACAACCAGCAGCTATGCAGAAGCAGAACAACCTTCATCATAGTCATTACAAAGGACGAGTAACAATCATTTCATGCAGTATGCTGATTCACTGGGGCCATTATCACATGTTCATCCTTAAAGAAGAGTGTCGGTGCTGTGGTGCAGGACATATATGAATCAATTGCAATGTACCACCAAACTATCTTAAAACTGATGCATGGTTGTGCATGGCCAACGAAACACTTCCACCATACACTGATTTGAACACTTCAAACAGCTAACCATTTTCAATATCACTTTGTCTTCACAAATGTGCATTCTACAAAAAGGCGGAGCACTGTCAATCTCAAAAAATTGAAATCTCCCCTCATTAAGACTCGTACTTATTCCACAGTGTTGTTCTTTTGTCCAGAAGACAACACAGGTACCTCAACCTTTTAATGGTAAGTGATTTGCCTTGAGGTTTCAGCAAACATTATCAGTAGTCAGCCCTATCTCTACAACGCAATTTCAAATCGTACAAAGTAGCATGGCTCCAATCTTTATTCTACATGAATTCTCATGGATCACAGAGTTGGTTCTAAATTCAACAGTGAAAGCACCTGGTCCACCTGGTCAAACACAGGTGGGGCAGTGGATATTTCAATAATCTAATCTACGCAACCACAAAACTTAAATTCCTCTCAACTTACTGCATACTCCACCACTACTCTTCTTGTTAACCTTCACTATACAAATTTGACCACATTAGTTGAAGCTATCCAATGATCTTATTCACTGATCCTTCCTACCCAAAACAAACAAATCACTTGACCAGCATATCCAACAGTCCAACAGCATAACATTGGTTTATGTCACAGAATACAATCAGAAGACAGGAATCCTACCTGAAAATTCAGAACCTTTACCATGCAATTCACAGCACCCCACTAGACAGCATCTACTTCCCGATTCATTCAGTTGCCTTCTAGTGATATCTCAACAATACACTTTTAAAATCATACAAGGTAGCATGGCTCCAATCTTTATACTGAATTATCATGGAGCACAGAGTTGGTGCTAAATTGAACAGTGAAAACACCTGATCAAACACCAATGGACCATGGATATTTCAATAATCTTATCTATGCAACCACAAAACTTACATTCTTCTGAACTTAGTGCCTACTCCACCACTACTTTTCTTGTGAACCTACACTGCACAATTTTGAGCACATTAGTTGAGGCTATCTGATGGCCTTATTCATTGATTCTTCCTACCGAAAACAAATAAATCACTTGCCAAGCATATCAGTCACAGTCCAACAGCATAGCACTGGCGGCCTATGTCATGAAATACAATTAGAAGATAGGAGCCCTACCTGGAAATTCAGAAACTTTACCAAGCAATTCGCAGCGCCCCACTAGACTGCATCTACTTCCGGATCCATTCAGTTTCCTTTTAGTGACATCTCAAGCTGCTCCATCCTCTGTGCTAGGTCATGTTTCCCAAGATGCCGCAGCCCATCAACTACAACGTTAAAGGTTGGCGCCCGTGGCACGAACCCAGCCTCACTCATCTCAAGAAGGTAGTTTGCAGCATCCAAGAACCGACCACCCCTCACACACATTTTGACAAGCATCACATACACAGGCCGATTAGGTGGGTGCCCCTTGGACTTCATATCACCAAAAAAGGTGAAAGCATCAGCGAAACGACCTGCCTTGCAAAGCGCCTTGACGATCGCCGCATATAGACTTGGGAAGGGCCGGTGGCCATCCTCAATAGCCGCATAGAACAATCGGAATGCCTCCTCAATTCGGCCAGCCTTGGCCACGGCCGGTAGCATCACTTTGTAAGTTGAGATATCTGGGCACATGCCACGACTGGAAGCATCGGCAAGAAGACCCACGGCGAATTCCACATCACCAGCATCGCAAAGCGCCTGGGCGAGCGAGTTGAATGTGGCCACGTCGGGGAGGACGCCCTCCTTGGTGATGCGGAGGGCGAATGCCTTGGCTTCCTCCAGGCGCCCAGCTCGGACGAGCCCGTCGACAAGGAGGTCCCGGCCGCGCACCGGCGGTCGGAACCCGCGGTTCGACATGTCGTCGAGGAACGCCTGCGCCTCCCGGAGCTTCCCCGACGCGCACCAGGCGTCGACGAGCGTGCTGAACGTGGCGCGGTCGGGGGCCACGCCCTTGCGCGCCATGCGGCGTAGCAGCTTGTAGGCGCCGGCGAAGTTGCCGTTGGCGCAGAGCGCGTCGAGAAGGGCGTTGTAGACCTCGGTGGTCTGCGGGCACCCGAAGTGGGGAAGGCGATTGAAGACCTCGACGGCCTGCTCGGCGAGGCGGGAGTGGCCGTAGGACGAGATAACCGCCGAGAAGGTTGCCGGAGAGAGGGGGAGGCCGAGCGCGCGCATGTCGGAGGCCTGGGTCCAGAGGTGGGTGAAGAGGCGCGCGCGGGCGAGCGGGAGGAGCAGCGCGTCGAAGTGATCGGCGGAGGGAGAGAAATTGGGCTTCGCCCGGAGCCACGCGAGGAAGCGGGCGGCGTGGAGGGGCTCGGAGGGGGCAGCGGCGCGGATGACGCGGAGCGCGAGGTCCGGCGGGAAGGGGGACGGCAGGCGGAGGCGGTTCAGGGTGCGCTCCAGGTAGAAGTCGCGCCGTACGATGGTGGAGAGGTGGTTGACCGCCGCGAAGTAGGCGTCCTTGGAGGTGGGGTGCTGCGGCAGCTCCTCGGCGCCGGCCGCGTAGTCGGGGAGCGTAGCGAGTCGGCGGAGGCCGAGCCGGTCGCCGAGGCGGCGGAGAACGGCGGCGGAGACGGAGGACGACATTTCTCGCCTCGCCTCGGCCTCGGCCGCCACACCGAGATTTAGGAGCTAACGGTGGAGCTGGGCTTAGAAACGGAGGCCCATTCTGCAACCGGGCAAGTTATTGCCATTCGCTCTTAACTTTCTATTTTTCGGGCTAGACCGCACTGGCCCATTCGAGCCCATGTAACTAGGGTTTGTGGAGGGTATAAAGACTGCGTCGCCTTGCAATTCCACCCCGCCGCCGCTCTTCTTCCTCCTCTCTTCGTGTTAGGGTTAGGGCCGTTCGCTCCCGAAGGTAGCAAGCAAGCTCGCAGACGAGCTTCCACCTCGTTTTCCCGGGTGATTTTGTCCTCGTCGTCTGATACGAACTCCTTCTGTTGGTTTTGCCCGACAGATCAGAGATGGCGGTGCCGCTTCTGACGAGGAAGATCGTTAAGAAGAGGGTCAAGCACTTCAAGAGGGCCCATAGCGACCGCTACATTGGCCTCAAGGTATCAACCTCTTCCGCAAGACTTCTCTGCAGTGGATGTTTTGAAGTTCCTCATATCTAGATCCCGATTGTTACGCATGCTGTTGTTTCAACTTTCAAAGTTTACCGTGGTTCATGGCCTGCTGTAGTATTATTCACTTGTGATTCGTAGTCTCTGTATGCCAAATTTACCACTTCGGCTTAGGCTATGTTGCTGTGAAATGATAGTGTTGGAGTCGTTGATTCAGCACGAAAGTGTTGTAAGATATTAGCGTATGTTGCTGTAGAAATTTATTGTTTCTCTGAAGGTGGAAACCATTTAGGATATGAACAAGCACAAAGTAGATAACTGAAACGATGCATGTTTAAATTGAAATTGTTTGTTGCACTTGTACATCAATCAACATTGGGTTGAAAGACTATAGCAGTCTCTTCAGTTGGGCATTTGTGATTTTGTTTTACCTTATTGTTTCATTGATGACTTCATCAAGAAAGGAAGTGATGGCTTAGTAAAAGGTCTGAGTAGAAAACATTTTCTTGAGCAAATATTGGGTTGAATGAAGAGGGCCCTAGCCCTTGCATTAGTATAGTACTGTGGCTGTCGCAGCATCTTCTACAGCAATTTATTCATGTCTTCATGAAGTGGGATGAATTAAAAAAAGGCGTGGGCTTCATTCTGAGTATGAATGCTTTGCTTAGACTTCTCCCAACACTTGTTTCCCAATGTGCGCTCAAGAAGTCGTGTTTTCTGCATGATTAGTACCTTCTGTCTGATCCTTTCAGCTTAACTACTTCTACACTGTTATGCAACCTTGAGCTGAGCAGCATTTTCTTAGTGTGTTATTGTTCTATTTTGTGTTCTATGATTTTTTTTGTTGCAAGTATATCCCTGTACACCAAAGCCAGCAAGTGGTTCGTTGCTTTCCTCAATTAGAATTATTTGTGTGTTGTTTGCTGGTACAAGTATGACCAGGAAACTTAATTGTGTAGGAGAGTAGCTGCTTGTAGTTTTAGCGTTGTTATTGTCTAGAATGTTGTAAAATTATTATTGTCCACAAGGCGCAGGTGATGCTAGGTTGTTTGGTATTTTATGTGTTGAATTTTGTCTTTTCACCTCTTCTGGACTTGTCCTCTCGTTTATTATGTTATATATTGTTCTTAAACTGAACAATATTTTGATATTTGATTGTAGCAAAGCTGGCGCAGGCCAAAGGGTATCGATTCACGTGTCAGGAGAAAGTTCAAGGGATGCACCTTGATGCCCAACATTGGCTACGGTTCTGACAAAAAGACAAGGCATTACCTTCCCAACAAGTTCAAGAAGTTTGTTGTCCACAATGTCTCTGAGCTGGAGCTGCTTATGATGCACAACAGGTAAATGGGTGTTTATCATGCCTTTTACAGTACTGTCTACGGTCATCCTAATTGTAAAATGCCTTTGTTTCTTGCAATCAGGACCTACTGTGCGGAGATCGCCCATAACGTCTCCACCAAGAAGCGCAAGGACATCGTTGAGCGTGCTGCGCAGCTCGACATCGTGGTTACCAACAAGCTTGCCAGGCTCCGCAGCCAGGAGGACGAGTAGACTGTCTGTCAGAACTATGTTTTGGTCTGGTTCGTATGTAGGAAAGTATTCCGCTGTTCTTTGTTGTGTGACTGTCAGGGATGTCTGTTATTCCAACCTTTTTGCTACCAGTGCCGACTGTAATGTGTCAAAGATCTAATATTGCCTTTATAATCTAGATCTCATTGCCAATTGCTGCGCAGCGTGTGTTAAATTCGGTTTTGGTTCTGCTTTATATTCTGGTGATCAAATTTGAATTTGAATCATCTGTTTTGGAACTTGTGATCTTGTCACATTGTTTTGAGACCAAGGGAGACTCACTCTAGTTTGACATATGGTCAGTACCCGCTTGAACATAAAACTCCCATTTCCGATTCATTTCATGGGTTTTATGCGCTTTGCACAGGGAGGCGTTATATGGCACAACCGTTTATTGTACATGCTACCTTTGTTCACAATATAACATGTTCAAACTTTTTCCTGGATCAGATGTATATAGACATGTTTTTTTAGCGTGTTTTTATTCATTAGACAAGTTTTTGTCAGTTTTTATGTTGTTCATATTGAAATATCCAAAACATCTTATATTTATGAATGGAGAGAGTACCATATATACCAACTAAACAAAGTTAACTCGTACAGCGTCATGTCACAAACGAAACGGAACTTGTTAAGACGCCTACCAGAAGGTTGCCGCAGAGTAGTGTACTGTGTACCGCAGTGAAGGCACCGAGACTGGTTGGTGTAACCATTCAAGGAGCAGTGGGAACGACGGAACCGGCTTATTTGGTAAGTTTATAAATTAACAAATAAGACAGGAAAGAGTAAATATTTGCCCGTGACATTCTTATTGAATTAGAATACTTTACCGTGATTCAATAAGAGTAAAACTAAGGATTTTTTTAAGAAGGATTAATTATCTATAAATATAGAATTTAGATAAATATACACACATCTGGATATATTCTAGATCTTCTTTTTTGACTATATATTATATTTTTCTGTTTTAACAAATTCAATATAAAAAACCTGAACTTTTTCTATTATCTATTAATGTGTATCTACCTGTACAGTAATATTTTCGAATATTATGAATTAGAGAAATTTACATGCTTTCTCATTCCATTCGCGAGGAGCTGGATGAGAAGAAACTCTCATGTCCAGTTTTGCAGTAGAGATGGAACTAAGAAAAAGATCGACTGGTACGGACCCAAACTGTTAACAACAGGCGGAGCCCAACACATATGGGTCGCCTTGCGAAGTCTATCGTAACCTGAAAGTTTTATCTTTTTCCGTAGATATGTCTTCTTAAAACGATTTATCATTTGAATCATGCGATTCAAATAATGAACCATTTAGAGCAACTTCAACCGGGCGACCCAAACGGACGCGTCCTTTGTCCATTTGGTTCAGCCCAGCGAACACCCATGTCTGCTTTCGCGTTTGGGTTGGCGTTTGCGTCCAACGCAGGCCCGACCCATTTTTGAGTTCGCGAGCGAAAAAAATACAACGCAAATATTTTAAAATAAAAAACGTTAATTAAACATAAATGCCGGCCACAAAGGCCGGTGAGAGTCCACGAGTCCACACTACATTAATTGAAAACATTTAAATAAACAAAAACTAGGAGGAGGCGCGCTGCCCAAGGCGTCTTCATCGTCATGGTCGGGGCCAGGTCGATGAGCGTCGGCGCCTTGCTAGCCTAGGGGAACGCCGTCTCCCAGGCTGTGGCGATGTCCTGCGGTGCCGGCGTGACCGCCGCCGGCCGGGCAGCGCGGGCCCGACGTTCCTCCTCCTCCGCCTCGCGGCGCTCCTCCTCGTCGCTCTCCCACTGCTCCAGGCGCTTGTCCTCGCGGCGCTCCTCCGCCAACCTGCGCTTTCTCCACAGCTCAAGGTAGATCTTCTCTTGCGCCGGCGTCGCCACAAACCAAATGGGTGGCGCGCTGACCCACCCGCGCACCTCTCCTTGCCAGGTCCACCGCTGGGGCGCCAGCATAGGGGATGGAGCCAACTCGGGCTTGACGGGGGACGGTGGCGCGAGCGGTGGCACGACGCAGTCGCCGGAAGCGGAGAGGGCGACGGCCTCCGACAGGTGTGCCTGGTATGCTGCCTCCTCCTCCTCCTCCGCCTTGCGCCGCTCTTCCTCTTCGCTTTCATGAAGGGTGGCCACCAGCGCCGCCCGGTAGGCGGCCTCCTCCTCCTGGTCCTCGCCGCGCTCGACGGGGGGCGGCAGGGTGCCAGCCCGCACGTGCTGGACGCTGCACCGGCGCTGCTGCTCGTGCTCGAGGGCAAACCAGACCTCCCAATCGGGAGAGTCTGCTGCGTAGGCGGGGTTCACGCGCTGCTCCGGCGTCAGCAGATCCTGCCGGCGACGCACCTCCTCTACGTGCGCCCGCGCCGTCTGCGGCACCGCCGGCACTGGGATCCTATGTGGATCCAAATGCCAGTCATGTGGTAGCGTAACGTCGGGGTATGGGAGGGGGATGCGGTGCTCCCAGTTGAAATGTCGTGGATGTCGCTTAGAGGGGGTGGGGGTGAATAGGCGCTTTAAAATAATTACGATTTAGGCTTAAACAAATGCGGAATAAAAATAGTGTTTAATTTGTCAAGCACAAAACCTAAAACAACTAGGCTCACCTATGTGCACCAACAACTTATGCTAAGCAAGATAAACAACTATGTGATAGCAAGATATATAACATGAAACACTATGGCTATCACAAAGTAAGGTGCATAAGTAAAGGGCTCGGGTAAGGGATAACCGAGGCACGCGGAGACGACGATGTATCCCGAAGTTCACACCCTTGCGGATGCTAATCTCCGTTTGGAGCGGTGTGGAGGCACAGTGCTCCCCCAAGAAGCCACTAGGGCCACCGTAATCTCCTCACGCCCTCGCACAATGCAAGATGCTGTGATTCCACTAAGGGACCCTTGAGGGCGGTCACCGAACCCGTACAAGTGGCAACCCTTGGGGGCGGTCACCGAACCCGTACACTTTGGCAACCCTTGGGGGCAGTCACCGGAACCTGTACAAATTGCTCGGGGCAATCTCCCCGACGCAAGCCCGGAGCTTTACACCACAATGATTGAGCTCCATAGCACCGCCAACCGTCTAGGGCGCCCAAGCACCCAAGAGGAACAAGCTCTAGGGTACCAAGCACCCAAGAGTAATAAGCTTCTGAAAGGATCGATATGGTTGACTAGAGGGGGGGGGGGGGGGGGGGGGTGAATAGGCAACTACCAATTTTTTACTATTCTTAACAAATTAGGTTTAGCAACAAGTAGGTTGTCTAGATGTGCAACTAGGAGAGCAACCTATATGATGCTACCAACCACAATAACAAGTGCAAGCGAAGGATACAACACAATAATAGCTTTGCACAAAGTAAATGTAAGAGATAACCACAAGTGGAGCTGGTGGAGACGAGGATGTGTTACCGAAGTTCCTTCCCTTTGAGGGGAAGTACGTCTCCGTTGGAGCGGTGTGGAGGCACAATGCTCCCCAAGAAGTGTGACGGCCCCGATTTAATCGTACATTAATCATACACGCAAATGTGTACGATCAAGATCAGGAACTCACGGGAAGATATCACAACACAACTCTAGACACAAATTAAAATAATACAAGCTTCATATTACAAGCCAGGGGCCTCGAGGGCTCGAATACAAACGAGTCAGCGGAAGCAATAATATCTGAGTACATACATAAGTTAAGCAAGTTTGCCTTAAGAAGGCCAACACAAAAGCAACATCAATCGAAAAGGCAAGGCCTCCTGCCTGGGAGCCTCCTAACTACTCCTGGACGTCAGCGGCCTCCACGTAGTAGTAGGCACCCTCGGGGTAGTAGTAGTCGTCGGTGGTGTCGTCTGGCTCCTGGGATCCGTCATCTGATCGCATCAATCGGGTATAGGGGAAAAAGAAGTAGCAAAGCAACCGTGAGTACTCATCCAAAGTACTCGCAAGACTGACATCAGATCTATACTAAGTATGCATCAGTATCAAGGAAAGGGGCTGTATCTGTGGACTAAACTGCAGAATGCCAGAATAGAGGGGAAAGCCTAGCCTATCGAAGACTAGCATCTTCAAGCATCTTGCAGCATTTAGAAGAGTAAAGAATAGCATTTTATAATTAACAAGCATGGTGTAGTAAACACGCCCAGAGATCCTTTCTCGACTCCCTGCGAGAAAGCAATCCCGGAGCCATCATATCCAATTCACATCTCAGTATCCAGTTCTAGTTGTGTAGATCGGGATACAACTCCAAGTCGTCCTGTTACCGTGGACACATCTATTCAAATAGATAAACTTCACTGCAGGGGTGCACCACATTACCCGACACACTCGATCACTCTGGCCGGACACACTTTCCTGGGTCATGCCCGGCCTCGGAAGATCAACATGTCGCAACCCTACCTAGGCCCAACAGAGAGGTTAGCACGCTGGTCTAAATCCTAAGCGCACAGGGGTCTTGGGCCCATCGCCCTTTGCACTCCTGCATGTTGCGTGGGCGGACGGTGAGCAGACTGGCAACCTCCATTACAAAGGCGGTTGCTTTACGCGGTCCAACCCGGCGCACGCCGCTCAATCGCTGACGTCTGGAAAGCTTCGGCTGATACTACGACACCGGTTGCCCATATCTTGCCCCACGTGGCGGTTAGTGCGTATAGGCCAGTGGCCAACTCAGATCAAATACCCAAATCCATTAGTGTCTTGGGAGCGCGCGGTAACGAGTAGAGACTCACGATCATGTGACCCCGTCGCCCCGTCTCCTGAACTTACAGCAAGGGCCTGGAATGCCCGGCCGTGCCACGTAGAAATCTCGCGGGTACCCTCCAGGTCAACCCGACTACACATCAACTCGCGGGTACCCCTCAGGGTCGACCCGACTTCAGTAACATGGTTCTATGGTAAAGTGAAAGTAATCGTGTGTCCAAAATAGTAAGGGGGAAACCCGAGGAATCACCCTCGATGGATTTCCACTCGATGTAACTGTCAAGGTGGACTTGGAGGAATCACCCTCGATGGTCCACACTTGAGGGGTTGCACGACAGAGTCGTTATCGGGAGTGGTGAAGGAGGAATCATCCTCGAAGACCACGACCGATTAGCTACACTACAGAGTTAACATCAGAAGTGCTATACGAGGTATCACCCTCGGCACTCGATAGTAGCTCTGCAGAGTCGTACAACTAAAGGGGGTGTGATGTGATGTGTCGGTCCCTGGACGTCGATCACGTTGATCGAGTCGCTTGGTAATCCAGCGGGGCAACAAGGACAAGGTGAGGGGTCACTGTTGGATCACTAACCAACCTATACTAAGCAGTTTCGGATAAGCAGGTAAGGTACAAGAGCAGGTTACAAAATCAGGCTATGCATCAGAATAGGAGCAATCAAGTACAGTAGCAAAATCTAATGCAAGCATGAGAGAGAATGGAATGGGCGATATAGGAATGATCAAGGGGGGTTTGCTCGCCCGGAAGCTCTGCTGAAAAGGAGGGGTCATCATCGATGTAGTCGATCACACGGGCATCAGCAGCGGTCTCAGGGTCTACCGGAGAAGAAGAGGGGGAAGAAACAATAAATATAAAGCAAACAAAGCATCACAAAGCAATACGCGATACTAGGGGTGATATAGACGAAGAGGGAAAACATCCCAGTGTTTGGCATTTTTCGGACAGATGAAACGGACGGGACGGATCCATGTTCGCTATGCTAGAGGCACGTGATAGACGAACGGATGTCATATTTGGATTCGTTGGATTTTTCTGAATAATTTTCATATATAAAATATTTTCATCTGACTTACGGTTTATTTTCTATTAATTTTTAAAGTTTTATTAATATTCTGAAATTTTCTGGAATTAACTCAAATTCGAAAATAATTATTAAATTGTTATGTTGCACACACAAAGTGTACACAGCAGAGTGTAATAGAGGCAGACAGGTGGGGTCATGTTGACTGTTGACTCAACAGTCAACAGTCAAAATGTTGACTGCTCAACTATGTCAGTGGGGCCCAGGTGTCATTGATACATTGACTTAGAAAAGGTTTAATAGGTTGTTTAAGTGCAAGGGCCCACTTGTCATAGGCCCATTAACTAACCTAAGGGAAAACAACAAAGTTACAAGGGGGGGGGGGGGGGGGGGGGGGGGGGGGGGGTGGGGGGGGGGGGGGGGGGGGGGGGTTTGGTTTAAGCCCCTAATTAGAACAGGGGGTTCACTAGGCAGGGGCCGAACCGAGCTCCCCTGTGGCTGGTCACGAACAGGGGACACAGGCGTCCATGTCCGATGACGCAGGGGAGCGGGGCGAGCTGCGGCTAAGGCGGGCAAGCAGTGAGAGGGCAGAGGCGGCGCGCGGCGAGCGTCGGGCGCGTCCACGACGCGGGCGGCGGCAGGGCGGAGGCAGGCAGTAGTGGCCCGGCCGAGAGGAGGTGGGGACTTTGGCGGGCGCGCGCGTGGGAGGCGAAGGCTGGCGCGGCGCACGGGGGGGAGGGGGGTTGGTTGGAGTGGCAGCGGGCGAAAGAAGAAAGCAGCAGCAGGGGCCGCGACGGCGAGGCAGGAGAGGCCGGCACGGGGCACGCGGGGCATGGCTAACGATGCAGCGTGCGCGCGGACGAGCCGGAGCATGGGCATGTGCAGCTGGGCGCGGCTAGGGGTTCGCGGCCGTGGCTACAAGGGCGCGGTGGGTTGAGCTACGGCCATGGCGGCCTCGCCGGTGCGGGCGAATACGACCACAGATCAAGGTCAGGGAAGGGGGCAATCGGAGGAGGGCTCACCGGCGAGGTCGGTGGTGAGCTCGGAACCGGTCGAGGGAAACCGAAGAGGCGGGACGGCGGCGGCCGAAGCACAGGGAGGCACCCCGATCTGGCGATGGTGATCTCCGCATCTCGGGATGGTGGGCGGGAACGGCGTGGAGGAGCGCAACGGTGCTCCCAGACATCGTGGTAGGGCGCAGGGAGCTTCATGGCTGCGGCTATGGAGACGACATGGAGACGGCTACGCTCGGGCGTCGAAGAAATTGGGAGGGGCGAGGCGATGGGGGCAGATTGCAGGGGCTAGGGTTGACGACCGGGCATCGGGGGTCTTGTAGGACACCGGGGGAGAGCCGGATGTGCGCCGCATGGCGATCCACGGACACGGACGTGCACACGGCGCCCAGCACGCTCCTGATGAACAGGAGGTTGAAGAAAACCTCGGGGTGGGCTGTGCCTTAACTAAGGCCCATTAGCACAGTGTTTGCCTTTTCTTCTCCCTAATCTTTTCTGTTTCTAAATTTCTCCACTATTTTGCATTACATTTTTAATACTGAAAGAATTTGTTAAATAGGGAAGTTGTCCCATAATTAGCATTGCATATTTAGACACCGCCACAAAAAGTTTGAACCCAGAAATAATTTATTAAATTTAAGTTCGTATTTAAAAGGGCCAAAAAGGTGTTGTTTTGAACCTGTTATTATTTCCAGGGGCAAATAGATATCTCAAATGATGTTGATTTATTCATGACTATTAGTTAGTGAATATTTGCGAATGAATGAACATTTTTAATTTACTTTTTTGAAGAATTAATAATTTGACTTGCAATTTAAATTTGTTTTTTTATTGATTTCAAACAAGGGGCAACTTAGCTTAGTAATCAGAGTGACTTGGCATCATTAGTGTGGGGTTACTGTAGCAAGATTCTCAGGGTGTTACAAATCTCCTCTACTACAAGAAATCTCGTCCCGAGATTTAAGAGGTGGAGTAAGGGGGAAGGTTCTGGTTACGAAATTCTAACGGATCTTTTTGTTCTTGGTTGCTCTTCTCGAAGAGGTCGTCCATTGCGTTGAGGTCTTCATTTCTCTGCATCAATGCATTATGATGAAGTTGTCGTTCTTCCTTCAGGATCTTTATCGTACTTACGAAAGGATAAGAGCGAAAACTCTATAAGGATGGATTTAACAAAGTTGAGCATCAGACGGTTAACTCAGGGGATGAAGCTTAAAGTATCTCTCGAGTTGAAATTGAAGGAAGTCATCGAGAGCAAAGTAAGAAGGTGCAATAAGAAGCTTCAAGCAGATAGGCAATCGTTCGTTGCCTGAAACGGAGTGTGAAAGGGGTTCAGAGCAACGGAAATAAGTATTGCACCTGATACCAGAATAGATCATCTTTAGGAAGGTGGTTCGTTAATTACATATGAAGCCAAGCACGAGGATTAACTTTGGGAACAGGGATATACAAGAGAGTCAGGTTTCCATCCAGTGGAACTGTGGGTTATGGGCCCACCATGTGGGTTAAAAGTAGAAAGGACGCTGACATATTGCACGGTCATGATAGCAAGGCAGGTCAGAGGATAGCCTGTCAGTTATGTTGGCAACAACGTTGGTACCAAGAGCGAGGGACGAAGAGAACCATTTTCCTGCTCGTTGAAACGAGGCGGACCAATAGGCAAAGTTCTCGTCCATCGGTGGTTACCGAAATGTTAACAACAATGGTAACAGTGTCTTACTGACAGAGTTGTACACCGAGGTGTTTACTTAAGCAGGGAATTACCTCTGTTCAGATAAGTTAGATTACGAGAAAGGTTAAACAAAACAATGGAAAGGAAAATGTGATTATTAATTTAATCAGAACAATGGAAAGGAAAATATGTTTAAACACAAATATTAGGAGTATATCCTTCCCAAGGACAAGCAGAGGATGACATCCATGACAGCGTAGTATGTAGATTACCATTTAGGTAAAGGGGAGATGAAATTCATGACGTTACCCATACAACAGTGTTTGGATAAGTGATCAAGAAACATTTAGCATTGCACCTCCAATGTTCTCAATGATGTTCGGAGTACCATAGTCATGCTTCGGGGTAGCATTGACATGGTCATCAGGTAAAGGTCGGACCTTGGGAACACAAAGGATCCATCAGGAATTTCTAGAACATCTTCTGCAATTTTATTAGGAAAAATATGAGGATGTGGCCGATGGGTTCAGCTGCAATCCATCGACATGTCAAAAATGATGCATTTTCAAAATAAAATGAACAAGTTTGTGTTGGGGGGAAGGCAAGAATGTTGTCGATGATAACACAAATCATTGAGGGGCAAGGATGGTATTTCTCATCATGAATTCAATTGATATCCTGGAAGAGCTCAGAATGTTGATGATGATCATGACACATTTGTTGAGAGATTTCATGAAGATGTAATCGATCGACGATGACATCAAGTCAAAGGAATGATGAAGCGAAAGGTTATCGGAACAACGGGTACGACACAAACTCGAAATCAAGCTTGCTATTCAAGGAGAAATGATATGACGAGGAAGATCGACGTAAGCTTAGCTCATCATCGAAAATTGTGCTCCGGGAAGAAGGACCAGGTAGCACAGTTAAAATTTAGCACGATAATGATATAGCCGATCAGGCTAGGAATGACTTGAAGGATTATTAAACTTGTAAGCAGCAAAAATTACTTAGAGTTATTGAATTGCAGTGCGGACTCAATTTAGCTATGGGTGTCCTCAAGTGTCTAGCAACTCAGAACCCAGGAGAAATTGGAATCGGTGAGAAATAGTACTTGATGAAGACTCATAATAAGCAACATGGGTCTGTGATATTATCGAGATACCAGAGGGTAATACTCGAAGGTAGAGCAGAATAGAGGTTGGACAGGTGTATTGATCTGCACAAGACAAGTACTTTAACTTGTCCGAGAATTGGGATCAAAGAAGAACAATATGGTCGAAACCATGATTTCAAAAGACCAAATCCCAGATATAAGATGAAGTTATACCAAGGGTATAATTAATTTTCAGAGAAGCTTCCATGATAAGATCTACATCGTGTCCATGGGCATGAACACAAAGGTTCAAGGTCGACTCCCACTTCTCTGATGCATAACCTTCCATTCACTTCTCGCGTTCAATGAAGTCGTAGTGTTGAAATTTTATCTGGCAAAACACGAGAAGAATATGACTTGTGAAAACTTTCGGGTTCATATGGTTTTGGGGAAGGTATAGGTTCAACCCATCGGGGCATCTTAGGAACATATACCACAAACTTCAGGAGTAAACAACACAAGCTCGATAGTAGAGCATGGTTGGCCAAATCAGCGAATACAAATTACCAAAGGCATTATGTATCCGGTAAGAACTCACAAGGTAAATTGAATATGAATGACACTGTCGGATAATAATCCAACAAAGGATTTTACGGTCCACAAAGGATCTGATATGAGTATCGGTACTCAACCAAAAGAAGAAATAACGCAAGCGCATTGGATTATAGAAATATCTGGATAATTTCAAAGCTTAAATACAAAGGAATTATGATTTCCAAATCGGGGGATCAGAAGCAGAGGCTCTGATCAAATGACGAGTTGAATAGACATAGATCGACAATCAATCAAGGTTTGATTTGCCGAGAACCAGCTCATGTCTGGAGTGACGTCTGAGCCGAAAGGACGAATTCTAGTTTTGACTGATGATTGTGATCATTCACAAACATATCAAATCAAAGGCTCAAAATGATGATGATAAAGGATACTAATGAATATTGCTAGACATATGGAACGTAAGCATAATGCGAGCAGACAAGTATTTGCAGAGCAATAGTTGGCAGAGGATTACCGGAAGATCGGATAGTATTTCAATGTATCTTGTGAATCATATGAACAACTAGGGATGAACAATTCCTCGATAAGTGTGATGAATTATTTGTAGGGGTATTCATGCGGCAAGGAACTGTAAGGTAGTGGCACAAGGGATTCTTAAAAGGTCGGAGAATAAATTGATGCATCTTGTAATAACAAGAGCAGATGGGAATAAAAGTAAGAACGACAGGTGTATGTATTTATCCATAGGGATATATTGGTGGTAGGGAATTGCAAAAGCGACGGGCACAAAGTCTCGAGGGAACATCGAGAGTATCTTCGGGATCTTCTGGTGCACCAAGCAATCATCTGGAGTGAGGGGCTCTCCGGGAGAAAGTAGTTACGAGAACCTATAGTCAGAGTTAGTAAAATCCTTGAAGTCGAATAGAAGAGAGATCAGAGTCCCATAGTACAGACGAGGAATAAAAGATCCTAATGCCACCCAATGGCGACATGGGCCCGTAAGACACACTACCATGTTAGTAAAAGGTTTTGCAATGACTAGACTTGACTTCGGCCAAGGAGTTTGGAAGGGGGATTCCTACAGGCAGTTGTCTCTAATACCAACTTGTGACGCCCCCGATTCAATCGTACACTAATCATACACGCAAATGTGTACGATCAAGATCAGGGACTCACGGGAAGATATCACAACACAACTCTAGACACAAATTAAAATAATACAAGCTTCATATTACAAGCTAGGGGCCTCGAGGGCTCGAATACAAACGAGTCAGTGGAAGCAACAATATCTGAGTACAGACATAAGAGCAAGTTTGCCTTCAGAAGGCTAGCACAAAAGCAACATCGATCGAAAAGGCAAGGCCTCCTGCCTGGGAGCCTCCTAACTACTCCTGGACATCAGCGGTCTCCATGTAGTAGTAGGCACCCTCGGGGTAGTAGTCGTAGTAGTCGTCGGTGGTGTCATCTGGCTCCTGGGATCCATCATATGATCGCAGCAATCGGGTATAGGGGAAAAAGAAGTAGCAAAGCAACCGTGAGTACTCATCCAAAGTACTCGCAAGACTGACATCAGATCTAAGTATGCATCAGTATCAAGAAAAGGGGCTGTATCTGTGGACTAAACTGCAGAATGCCAGAATAGAGGGGAAAGCCTAGCCTATCGAAGACTAGCATCTTCAAGCATCTTGCATCATTTAGAAGAGTAAAGAATAGCATTTTATAATTAACAAGCATGTTGTAGTAAACACGCCCAGAGATCCTTTCTCGACTCCCTGCGAGAAAGCAATCCCGGAGCCATCATATCCAATTCACATCTCAGTATCCAGTTCTAGTTGTATAGATCGGGATACAACTCCAAGTCGTCCTGTTACCATGGACACAGCTATTCGAATAGATAAACTTCCTTGCAGGGGTGCACCACATTACCCGACACGCTCGATCACTCTGGCCAGACACACTTTCTTGGGTCATGCCCGACCTCGGAAGATCAACATGTCGCAGCCCTACCTAGGCCCAACAGAGAGGTCAGCACGTCGGTCTAAATCGTAAGCGCACAGGGGTCTTGGGCCCATCGCCCTTTGCACTCCTGCACGTTGCGTGGGCGGCCGGTGAGCAGACCTGACAACCTCCATTACAAAGGCGGTTGCTTTACGCGGTCCAACCCGGCGCGTGCCACTCAATCGCTGACGTCTGGAAAGCTTCGGCTGATACTACGACGCCGGTTGCCCATATCTTGTCCCACGTGGCGGTTAGTGCGTATAGGCCAGTAGCCAACTCAGATCAAATACCCAAATCCATTAGTGTCTTGGGAGCGCGCGGTAACGAGCAGAGACTCACGATCATGCGACCCCGTCGCCCCGTCTCGTGGACTTACGACAAGGGCCTAGAATGCCCGGCCGTGCCACATAGAAATCTCGTGGGTACCCTCCAGGTCAACCCGACTACACATCAACTCGCGGGTACCCCTCAGGGCCGACCCGACTTTAGTAACATGGTTCTGTGGTAAAGTGAAAGTAATCGTGTGTCCAAAACAGCAAGGGGGAAACCCGAGGAATCACCCTCGATGGATTCCCACTCGATGTAACCGTCAAGGTGGACTTGGAGGAATCACCCTCGATGGTCCACACTTGAGGGGTTGGACGACAGAGTCGTTATCGGGAGTGGTGAAGGAGGAATCACCCTCGAAGACCACGACCGATTAGCTACACTACAGAGTTAACATCAGAAGTGCTATACGAGGTATCACCCTCGGCACTCGATAGTAGTTCTGCAGAGTCGTACAACTAAAGGGGGTGTGATGTGATGTGTTGGGCCCTGGACGTCGATCACGTTGATTGAAAGCACAAGTGCTCCTTGTGAAAGCACAAGTGCTCCCTGTGAAAGCACAAGTGCTCCCTGGGTGATTTTGGTAATTAATGTCAACATATCTCTTGTTGGACTAATTTCTTTATCTAGTATATTTCAGAAAGTTCAACAATGGCGTGGCATGGACAAGAGGATGTGTAACCCCTTCAAGATGCTAAGGACAAAGATTGGCAAAAGCTCAAGACTCTTCATTTCTATTTTTAGTGATCCAAGATCACATTGAGTCCATAGGAAAAGCCAATACTATTAAAAGGGGATGAGGTGTTGCTTAATGGTCTACTTGCTCAAAGTGCTTAGTGATATGCTCCAAAGCCCTCAACCACTTTCTAAATTCCAAATATGTCCAAAACCTAAAGTCAAACTCGGCCCCACTGATTTGATCTATCCGGCGCCACCGAGTTCCTTGACATAGCCATAGCCAAAAACCCTAATCAGTTCGGTCTCACCGATGGGATCTCGGTCTCACCGAGATGGGCTTGCAAACTCTCTGTTGCATGTTGCAACTATTTCGGTCTCACCGAAATATGCAGTCGGCAACACCGAGTTTGCTTGACCAACTCTATGTTTGCTTATTACTAAAATCGGTCTCACCGAGTTTGTGTAATCGGTCAAACCGAGATGAGGTTTTACCCTAACCCTAGCGCATCGGTCCCACCGAGTTGATCATGTCGGTCCCACCGAAAAACCTAACGTTCACATTTTGAACTTAATCGGTCTCACCGAGTTCACCTATTCGGTCTGACCGAGTTGGCTCAAATGTGTGTAACGGTTAGATTTTGTGTGGAGGCTATATATACCCCTCCACCCTCCTCTCCATTTGTGAGAGAGCCATCAGAACGTGCCTACACTTCCACTACTCATTTTCTGAGAGAGAACCACCTACTCATGTGTTGAGACCAAGACATTCCAATCCTACTACAAGAATCTTGATCTCTAGCCTTCCCCAAGTTGCTTTCCACTCGAATCATCTTTCCACCATAGCAAAATCTGTGAGAGAGAGTTGAGTGTTGGGGAGACTATCATTTGAAGCACAAGGGCAAGGAGTTCATCATCAACACACCATCTATTACCTTTTGGAGAGTGGTGTCTCCTAGATTGGTTAGGTGTCGCTTGGGAGCCTCCGACAAGATTGTGGAGTTGAACCAAGAAGTTTGTAAGGACAAGGAGATCGCCTACTTCGTGAAGATCTACCCGAGTGAGGCAAGTCCTTCGTGGACGATGGCCATGGTAGGATAGACAAGGTTGCTTCTTCGTGGACCCTTCGTGGGTGGAGCCCTTCGTGGACTCGCGCAACCGTTACCCTTCGTGGGTTGAAGTCTCCATCAACGTGGATGTAAGATAGCACCACCTATCGGAACCACGCCAAAAATCTCCGTGTCTCCAATTGCATTTGCACACTCCAATCCCATCCCTTTACTTTCTTTCAAATTGCATGCTTTACTTTCCGCTGCTCATATACTCTTGTCATGCTTGCTTGAAATGTATTGTGAATGCTTAAACTTGTGCTAAAACTCCACCTCAACTTGAAGAACTTAAAAACTGCTACTTTTGCTTGTTGAGGGTCTAATCACCCCCCTCTAGACCCCTCTTCTCGATCCTTTCAATTGGTATCAGAGCATTGGTCTCCATTGCTTTGGTTTAATCATCATTGGAGGAAGATGGATGAGTCTACGATTGGGAGTATTAGACGTAGAGTATCTATACTTGATGGAGAGTTCTATCATGCTTGGAAAAATGAGATGCTTGAGATTTTCAATGAATATCACTTGAACAAGTACATTACTACCCCTTGTGCGCCTCTTATTGATCCTTTGCATCCTACCCCCGATGAGTCTCTTGACATGATCCGCAATCTTAGAACTATAAATCTTATCATTAGAGGATTGCCTAGAAACTTGATTGCTTGCTTACCTACGCTTGAATGTGCTTACACTATATGGAGATATCTCGAGGAACGCTTTCCAAACTACTCCTTGGAAAATCTAGATGAGATTCTTCAAAAGTCCATTGCTTTAAGTAAGATGAATTCTAGTGATCCTAAGTTTGGTGATTGTCTATTTGAGCTTCATGATCTCATGAGTGCCAAAGGAGATGTTGGAATCATTAGTGACATCATCTCTCAAGTTATTAGAATTCATAAATATGAACATTGTCATGGTCATAAATCTAATGAATTGCCTTCTCTAGGTAATGATCATTCATATGATGATGATGTTGAACATGGATATTATGATGAGGATGATGATAGTGACTATGATCTTGAAGAGTCTATGAGGCACTTTGGTCTTATGGCTAACCTTCATGGTTACATGGCCGGAGGAAAGGAATGGGTTCTTGATAGTGGATGTACAGATCACATGACTGGAGACAAGGATATGTTTCGTGAGCTTGCTGAAAATGACGGCCCTCGAAAGTATGTCACTTTTGGTGATAACTCAAAGGGTAAGGTGGTTGGCTTGGTAAGGTGGCCATCTCACATGACAGCTCCATCCAAAATGTTATGCTTGTTGAATCGCTTGGCTACAATCTACTTTCCATATCTAGACTAGCCGATTTCGTCTCAATGTTTTATTCACTGAAGTAGGCTGCCAAGTGTTTCGAAGAGATAATCATAATATGGTCTTTACCGGTATACGTAGAGGTGATCTATACATTGTTGACTTCACTAAAAGAGCTCAACCTAGAACTTGCTTTATTGCTTAATCTTCTAAAGGTTGGTTGTGGCATAGAAGGTTAGGTCATGTGGGAATGCGAAATCTTGATAAGCTTATTAAAGGTGATCATATCCTTGGTGTTAAAGATGTTATATTTGACAAGGATAGACTTTGCAGTGCTTGTCAAGCAGGAAAACAAGTTGGAGGAAGTCATCCCATGAAAAACATCATGACCACGAGAAGACCGCTTGAGCTACTTCATATGGATCTTTTTGGTCCCAATGTCTACAAGAGTCTCGGTGGTAACTCATTCGGTTTGGTCATTGTTGATGATTTTTCTAGATTTACATGGGTGTTCTTTCTTGATGATAAATCACAGGTCCAAAAGATCTTCAAGAACTTCGCTAGGAAGGCCCAAAA
Organism: Thinopyrum elongatum; assembly: GCA_011799875.1. Lineage (NCBI taxonomy): Eukaryota > Viridiplantae > Streptophyta > Magnoliopsida > Poales > Poaceae > Thinopyrum > Thinopyrum elongatum. The sequence continues at coordinate 293,785,291 of CM022303.1, read as the reverse complement.
GCAATTTGAAGTGAAGATCAAGAAGGTTCACAGCGACAACGGAACGGAGTTCAAGAACACAAATGTGGATATCTTTCTTGATGAAGAAGGGATTTCACATGAGTTCTCGGCTACGTACACACCTCAACAAAATGGAGTTGTTGAGAGGAAGAACCGAACACTCATTGAGATGGCAAGAACGATGCTTGATGAATACAAGACGCCAAAACACTTTTGGGCGGAAGCGGTTGAGACAGCTTGTCATGCAACAAACCGACTATATCTTCACAAGCTACTCGGCAAGACGACATACGAGCTTCTCACCGGTAACAAACCCCAAGTTGGATACTTTCGAGTATTTGGCTCAAAGTGCTACATTCTTGATAAGCATCGTCATTCGACATTTGCTCCTAAATCTCATGAAGGTTTCCTACTCGGTTATGGCTCAAACTCTCACACATACTGTGTCTACAACAATTTCACCCAAAAGGTTGAAGAGACGGTAGATGTGAAGTTTGATGAATCTAACGGCTCGCAAATAGAGCAATTGCCAATTGATGTAGGAGACAAAGACCCTTCGGAAGCAATACAAGACTTGTCTATTGGCAAGATTCGCCCAACAGAGGTGAAGGAGAGTACCTCGTCCGTTCAAGTGGAAGCCTCAACTTTACACCAAGGTGAACCACAAGTTGACTTGGAGGCATCCACAAGTGGAACACGTCAAGATGAAGGAAACGAGGATGTACAACAAGATGAACCTCATTGACCTCCTTCACCACCTCCATAAGAGAACATCAATGCCAACAACAATGAAGAAAGATAAGAGGAAGAACAAGATGATGAAGAGGATGTTCCACCCCGATCCAAACAAAAGCTCTCATGAGTTAGAGCAAGAGTTTCAAGAGATCATCCCGTTGAACAAATCTTCGATGATATTCAAACCGGGAGAATTACTCGCTCTAAGTCTCACTTAGATAACTTTTGTGAACATTACTCATTCATCTCTAACATTGAACCTATGAAGGTTGAAGAAGCTCTTGATGATCCAGATTGGGTGAACGCTATGCATGAAGAGCTACACAATTTCGAGAGGAATCAAGTGTGGATGCTTGTTGAAAAGCCCGATGAAAAGCACAATGTCATTGGAACCAAATGGGTGTTTCGGAATAAGCAAGATGAAGACGGACAAGTCGTACGCAACAAGGCCCGTCTCGTCGCCCAAGGTTACACACAAGTCGAAGGTATGGACTATGGTGAGACATATGCCCCTGTTGCTAGACTTGAGTCCATACGCATCTTACTTGCTTATGCCAATCATCATGATATCACATTATACCAAATGGACATTAAAAGTGCTTTTCTAAATGGTGAAATTGAGGAGGAAGTCTATGTTAAACAACCTCCCGGCTTTGTTAATCCTAAGAAACCTAATCATGTTTACAAACTTCACAAAGCTCTTTATGGTCTTAAACAAGCTCCTAGAGCATGGTATAAATGCTTGACGAAGTTTCTTATTGAAAAAGGCTTTGAGATTGGAAAAATTGACTCTACACTTTTTACTAAAAGAGTTAATGGTGAATTATTTGTGTGCCAAATTTATGTGGATGATATCATATTTGGTTCAACTAACTCTCATTTTAGTGAAAAGTTTGGAAGGCTAATGTCGAAGAAGTTTGAGATGTCTATGATGAGTGAACTCAAATTCTTTCTTGGTTTGCAATTCCAGCAAACTAAGGAGGGTACCTTTGTTTCCCAAACAAAGTATACCAAGGACTTATTCAAGAAGTTCAACATGCAAGAGAGCAAAGGTATGGAAACACCCATGCCTACTAGTGGACATCTTGACTTGACAAAGGATGGCAAACCGGTTGACCAAAAGGTTTACCGCTCTATGATTGGTTCATTGTTATATCTATGTGCCTCCCATCCCGATATTATGCTAAGTGTGTGCATGTGTGCACGATATCAAGCGGCCCCTAAAGAATGTCATCTTAAGGCTGTGAAAAGGATAGTGAGATACTTAATTCATACACCAAATTTTGGCATTTGGTATCCTAAGAGGTCTTCTTTTGATCTTGGTGGCTACTCCGATTCAGACTATGCCGGTGACAAGGTTGATAGAAAGTCCACTTCGGGGACTTGTCAATTTCTTGGTAGATCTCTTGTGTCTTGGTCCTCCAAGAAACAAAACTCGGTATCCTTATCCACCGCCAAAGCGGAATACATTGCCGCCGGTTCATGTTGTGCTCAGTTACTTTGGATGACCCAAACTCTTAAAGATTATGGGATATATGTGAAACATGTTCCATTGCTTTGTGATAATGAAAGTGCTATTAAGATTGCTCACAATCCCGTGCAACACTCTCGAACTAAGCATATTGAAGTTCGTCATCATTTCATTCGAGATCATGTTGCTAAAGGAGACATCAATCTTAAGCATGTTCGTACCGACAAGCAATTGGCGGATATATTCACCAAACCGCTTGATGAGAAAGTATTTTGCCGTTTGAGAGGTGAATTGAACATCATTGATGCCTCAAACTTGGAGTAGGAACTCCATTTGGATGCATGCAAGGCTTGAGCCTTTGACTAATCCGTGATATTTCTCTTACGATGATGATCATATGTCTTGGATCTATACCTGTACCCTTGCATGTTATCTAACCCTTGTAGGTACTTGGATGAGCCCAAATCTATGAGATTGCAACTCACTCACATCTTGAGCAATATCTACATCACCAAGTCCATACAATATGGTGGTTGAAGACAAGGAAGCATGAATCCTTTCAACATATCCTTTGACAATTTCAATATATCAAATTTCATTTGGTATCAAATTTCATGATGGTCATTTTGGATACACAAGTGCTCTTCCTTGCAAAGCTAACCCATGTAGGTAGATAAACTCAAACTACAAGTGGTGCTCCCAACTCTTGATGAACTACATCAACCTTGAGCATCCAACACAAGTTCGACTACATCAACACCACCACCCAAGGTATGTTATTCCATCTTAGAGAAGCTTTACACCAAGTCATGGGTCAAAGTAGCTCAACAAGATGTGAATACGTCAAAATGCTTAAACAAAAAATGGTAACCCCATTTTGAGCTTAAACGATGAGTATGACCTACGATCAAGTGTTCTCACTTGACTCCTCAGTCAATATACTCTAACATAGGTGACTATGTCGCCGACCCCTTCTAGATGAAGTTCTCTAGTTCTTGCATTTGTTACTTGCTTGTTCCCCTTTCAAAAAAAAACTTCGTTTAGATTTCTTTTCTTTTTGTATTCTCTGCATTTTCTGCATCTAATTCATTGCAAATCCTTTAGTTAATTCCTTGCAAATCTTTGTGAGATCTTATTTGCCAAGTGAGCTGAGGTGACAAATTGTTTCCTAAGTACTGAACTCGGCCTCACCGATTCACGCCAATCGGCTAGACCGAACTACAAGCACCTTGTAGATAGTTCATCGGTGCAACCGACAAGGACTAACCCGGTCTGACCGATCTGCATCATCTCTAACATCTCCAACTCGGTGTCACCGATGAAAATGAATCGGCGCTACCGATTTCACTACTGAGAAAACACTTTGCCATTGCAATTGCCTCTTGTTCTTCAGCTCCACTCGATGATTCTTGTCCTCTACTCGCATCTTAAATTACATGCTGCTCTGTACTGTGACTCAAGGACCAAACCTATTTGACTCATGCTCCAGAAGCTCCCTTCTTGGAAATTGATGTCAAAGGGGGAGAGAGAGCACATCAAAGCTTATCACATGCGATGCTTATTAATAATAGAGGAGAGAAGTCACATGTCTTTAAGAGGGGAAAGACATGTTAATGTATGTTTGTTTTGCTTTGATTTCGTTTGTTCTGATTTTCTCTTACCCTACCTTCTCCCATTATCCAATATCAGATTCAGGGGGAGAAAGAGTTGATATCTAAGGGAAGAAAATCTTTGGAATTCATTTCATATCTTTAATCTTTGGGGACATGTCTATACCCAAATAGAGTACTAAGTACTCACTCACTACATGTCATCCCAGTCTTGGTACTCTTGTGGTTTTCTGAACTTGCTTTGTTTAAGTAGTGTTTCTGTGTTATCTAACCCTGTTTTCTCAAAGTCATCTCTTCCAAAGCCAGCTCAAGACCACAAGGTAAGTATATGCATCACATTCATGCGCATGATGATCTCTTGCTGATGTACATATTGTTTGCAAGAAGGACTCATGAACATGAAGGTACATTCCCTGTATCTACATCATTTGCTCTGATGCATATAGCCAAGATACATGTAACTCATTGCTTGCTCTGACATGCTTATGCACTCACATGTTCTTATATTCTATCTTCACATGATTGCATACATGTAAGGGGAGTTTATGCATGTTACATGTCCTTCCAAAGCTTTACTTGTTATCCTTCATATCCTTATCTAAAGCTTTGATGTATGTTGTCATCAATTACCAAAAAGGGGGAGATTGAAAGCACAAGTGCTCCCTGTGAAAGCACAAGTGCTCCCTGGGTGATTTTGGTAATTAATGTCAACATATCTCTTGTTGGACTAATTTCTTTATCTAGTATATTTCAGAAAGTTCAACAATGGCGTGTCATGGACAAGAGGATGTAGAACCCCTTCAAGATGCTAAGGACAAAGATTGGCAAAAGCTCAAGACTCTTCATTTCTATTTTTAGTGATCCAAGATCACATTGAGTCCATAGGAAAAGCCAATACTATTAAAAGGGGATGAGGTGTTGCTTAATGGTCTACTTGCTCAAAGTGCTTAGTGATATGCTCCAAAGCCCTCAACCACTTTCTAAATTCCAAATATGTCTAAAACCTAAAGTCAAACTCGGCCCCACCGATTTGATCTATCCGGCGCCACCGAGTTCCTTGACATAGCCATAGCCAAAAACCCTAATCAGTTCGGTCTCACCGATGGGATCTCGGTCTCACCGAGATGGGCTTGCAAACTCTCTGTTGCCTATTGCAACTATTTCGGTCTCACCGAAATATGCAGTCGGCCCCATCGAGTTTGCTTGACCAACTCTCTATTTGCTTATTACTAAAATCGGTCTCACCGAGTTTGTGTAATCGGTTAAACCGAGATGAGGTTTTACCCTAACCCTAGCGCATCGGTCCCACCGAGTTGATCATGTCGGTCCCATCGAAAAACCTAACGTTCACATTTTGAACTTAATCGGTCTCATCGAGTTCACCTATTCGGTCTGACCGAGTTGGCTCAAATGTGTGTAACGATTAGATTTTGTGTGGAGGCTATATATACCCCTCCACCCTCCTCTCCATTTGTGAGAGAGCCATCAGAACGTGCCTACACTTCCACTACTCATTTTCTGAGAGAGAACCACCTACTCATGTGTTGAGACCAAGACATTCCAATCCTACCACAAGAATCTTGATCTCTAACCTTCCCCAAGTTGCTTTCCACTCAAATCATCTTTCCACCATAGCAAAATCTGTGAGAGAGAGTTGAGTGTTGGGGAGACTATCATTTGAAGCACAAGAGCAAGGAGTTCATCATCAACACACCATCTATTACCTTTTGGAGAGTGGTGTCTCCTAGATTGGTTAGGTGTCACTTGGGAGCCTCCGTCTAGATTGTGGAGTTGAACCAAGGAGTTTGTAAGGGCAAGAAGATCGCCTACTTTGTGAAGATCTACTTGAGTGAGGCAAGTCCTTCATGGGCGATGGCCATGGTGGGATAGACAAGGTTGCTTCTTCATGGACCCTTCGTGGGTGGAGCCCTCCGTGGACTCGTGCAACCGTTACCCTTCGTGGGTTGAAGTCTCCATCAACATGGATGTACGATAGCACCACCTATCGGAACCACGCCAAAAATCTCTGTGTCTCCAATTGCGTTTGCACACTCCAATCCCATCCCTTTACTTTCTTGCAAATTGCATGCTTTACTTTCCGCTGCTCATATACTCTTGTCATGCTTGCTTGAAATGTATTGTGAATGCTCAAACTTGTGCTAAAACTCCACCTCAACTTGAAGAACTTAAAAACTGCTACTTTTGCTTGTTGAGGGTCTAATCACCCCCCTCTAGACCCCTCTACTCGATCCTTTCATTGATCGAGTCACTTGGTAATCCAGCGGGGGCAACAAGGACAATGTGAGGGGTCACCGATGGATCACTAACCAACCTATACTAAGCAGTTTAGGATAAGCAGGTAAGGTACAAGAGCAGGTTACAAAAGCAGGCTATGCATCAGAATATGAGCAATCAAGTACAGTAGCAAAATCTAATTCAAGCATGAGAGAGAATGGAATGGGCGATATAGGAATGATCAAGGGGGGTTTGCTTGCCTGGAAGCTCTGCTGAAAAGGAGGCGACATCGTCGATGTAGTCGATCACACGGGCATCAGCAGCGGTCTCGGGGTCTACCGGAGAAGAAGAGGGGGAAGTATAAAGCAAACAAAGCATCACAAAGCATAACATGGCAATACACGATGCTAGGGGTGATACAAACAAAGAGGGAAACATCTGGTAATCATTTCCCAGTGTTTGGCATTTTTCGGACAGATGAAATGGAGGGGATGGATCCATGTTCGCTATGCTAGAGGCATGTGATAGACGAATGGATGGCATATTCAGATTCGTTGGATTATTCTGAACAATTTTCATATATAAAATATTTTCATCTGACTTACGGTTTAGTTTCTATTAATTTTCAAAGTTTTATTAATATTCTGAATTTTTCTGGAATTAACTCAATTTCGAAAATAATTATTAAATTGCTACGTTGCACACACAAAGTGTACACAACAGAGTGTAATAGAGGCAGGCAGGTGGGGTCATGTTGACTGGTCAACTATGTCAGTGGGGCCCAGGTGTCATTGATACATTGACTTAGAAAAGGTTTAATAGGCTATTTAAGTGCAAGGGCCCACTTGTCATAGGCCCATTTACTAACCTAAGGAAAACACAAAGTTAATAGAGGGGGGAAGGGTTAGAGCTAAGGGAGGAATTAGTGAGGGGGTTTAGCTCCTAATTAGAACAGGGGGTTCACTGGGCAGGGGCCGAACCAAACTCCTTTGTGACTGGTCACGAGCAGGGGACGCCGACGGCCATGTCCGACGACGCAGGGGAGCGGGGAGCGAGGAGCGGGGCGGGGCGCGGCTAAGGCGGTGAGCAGCGAGCGGGCAGAGGTGGCGCGCGACGAGCGTCGGGCACGACGGGCGCGACCACGACTTGGGCGGAGGCAGGCAGCGGTGGCCCGACCGGGAGGAGGTGGGGACTCCGGCGGGCACGCGCCAGGGAGGCGAAGGCTGGCGCGGCGCACGGGGGGGGGGGGGGGGGGTTGGCTAGAGCGGAAGCAGCTGCGAGGACCGAGCGATGGCGGCAGCGGGCGAAAGAAGAAATCAGCAGCAGGGGGCGCGACGACAAGGTAGGAGAGGCTGGCGCGGGGCATGGCTAGCGATGCAGCGCGTGCGCGCGGACGGGCCGGAGCATGGGCATGTACAACTGGGCGCGGCTAGGGGTTCGCGGCCGTGGCTACAGGGGCGCGGTGGCCATGGCGGCCTCGCCGGTGCGGGCGAATACGACCATAGATCGAGGTCGGGGAAGGGGGCAATCGGAGGAGGGCTCACCGGCGAGGTCGGTGGTTAGCTCGGAACCGGTCGAGGGAAAATGGAGAGGCAGGACGACGCGGCGGGACGGCGGCGGCCGAAGCGGAGGGAGGCGCCCCGATCTGGCGATGGTGGCCTCCGCAGCTCGGGATGGTGGACGGGAACGGTGTGGAGGAGCGCAGCGGTGCGCCCAGACATCGTGGTGGGGCGCATGGAGCTTCACGGCTGCGGCTATGGCGACGACATGGAGACGATAGTGCTCGAGCGTCGAAGAAATTGGGAGGGGCGAGGCGATGGGGGCAGATTGCGGGGGCTAGGGTTGACGACCGGGCATCAGGGGTCTTGTAGGACACCAGGGGAGAGCCGGATGTGCGCCGCATGGCGATCCACGGACACGGACATGCACACGGCGCCCAACACGCTCCTGATGAATAGGAGGTTAAAGAAAACCTCGGAGTGGGTTGGGCCTTACTGTTTAACTAAGGCCCATTAGCACAGTGTCTGCCTTTTCTTCTCCCTAATCTTTTCTGTTTCTAAATTTCTCCACTGTTTTGCATTACATTTTTAATACTGAAAGAATTTGTTAAATAGGGAAGTTGTCCCATAATTAGCATTGCATATTTAGACACTGCCACAAAAAGTTTAAACCCAGAAATAATTTATTAAATTTAAGTTCTTATTTAAAAGGGCCAAAAAGGTGTTGTTTTGAACCTGTTATTATTTCCAGGGGCAAATAGATATCTCAAATGTTGTTGATTTATTCATGACTATTAGTTAGTGAATATTTGCGAATCAACGAACATTTTTAATTTACTTTTTCGAAGAATTAATAATTTGACTTGCAATTTAAATTTGTTTTTTTATTGGTTTCAAACAAGGGGCAACTTAGCTTAGTAATCAGGGTGATTTGGCATCACTAGTGTGGGGTTACTGTAGCAAGATTCTCGGGCTGTTACATGAAGCCACTAGGGCCACCGTATTCTCCTCACGCCCTCACACAATGCGAGATGCCGTGATTCCACTAGTGGTGCCCTTGAAGGCGGCGACCGAACCTTTACAAACAAGGTTTGGGCAATCTCCACAACTTAATTGGAGGCTCCCAACAACACCACGAAGCTTCACCACAATGGAATGTGGCTCCGAGGTGACCTCAACCGTCTAGGGTGCTCAAACACCCAAGAGTAACAAGATCCGCAAGGGATTAATGGGGGGAATCAAATTTCTCTTGGTGGAAGTGTAGATCGTGTCCTTCTCAACCAATCCCTAGAAAATCAACAAGTTTGATTGGCTAGGGAGGGAGATCGGGCGAAAATGAGCTTTGGAGCAACAATGGAGTTTGGGGAAGGAAGAGGTAAGTCTTCTTGAAGAAGACCCCCTTTTATAGTGGGGAACAAATCCAACCGTTATGCTCTTCTCAGCCCGCACATAAGCGGTACTACCGCTCTGGGAGCGGTACTACCGCTTCCAACAGAATGCAAAGGAGAAATGAAGAAACAGGGGAGAGCAGAGCACCGGTCGGTAGTAGCAGCGGTGGTAGGGGCGGTACTACCACTTCTACTACTGCTCCTACTTCCGCTCGTCCTGCAAGGTCAAAAAGGTAGCATGGTAGAGACCCAGAGGTACTACCATAGAACCCGACACGAAAAGTCGAGACCACAGCCGTGAGCGGTACTACAAGCGGAACTATCAGCGGTACTACCGTTTATAAGCGGTACTACCGCTGCCGTCCACGGTACTACCGCTTGTGGCTCTCCACCACTTCTTCAGCATAACAGATGAACTACTCCAAAGAAGCGGAAATTGGCGATGGGTGCACTATGAGTGTGTACATGATGATTCCACCCAACCTTTCCGTAGTGGACCCCCTCTTGATAGTACGGTTTTCCCTACGACTCAAGTCCATCGAAAAAGAAACGCAGGAAAGAAAATCATCTTCACTTTGAAATTCTGAGGGGCTCGAATCGTCTTTTGCCATATGCCTGATAATCTGAAATGCTCAATGCACATGATTAGTCCGCGAACATATTGTCATCAATCACCAAAACCACTTAGGGAGAAATATGCCCTAACAATCTCCCCCTTTTTGGTGGATTGATGACAACATAGGATTTGCACTAAAGATATAGCAAAGAGGTGTGCAAACCCATAGTTCTACAAAATATAGACGGGCCCCCCCTAGATGTGTGCACTACTTCAGATATGCTATTGGAATGCAAAGTGCACACATTTAGGATCCACACTCCCCCTATATTTATAAACCAAGCAATACTTGCCAAAACATAATAAGCAAGATAGCAGGCAAGTAATAACATGTGAGCATACAGATAAGGGCATAACCATAAGATACAACTCACATGCAACGACAAATAATAACATGAAGTACTCATATGTCTCACACCATATGGTCTCAAACTCATAAGACAGACACAAACCAAAGCAACTGAAATAGTTTGAGCAAGGAAATCAACGACAAATAAGAGGACACACTCGACACGCGACACAGCAAATCCCTAAACTCTCTCCCCTTTGGCATCGAGACACCAAAAGGGCAGAGAGGACACCTAAGAACGAAGGTGGTAGCAGTACTCCATGACATCACCAATTGTGCTCGTCCTCCTCAGACTCCTCAGCAGCAGGTGGTGGACCTCCAGTCCCCTCATCAGAATCAGTCCACGGGCAGTGCACTTTGACCCAAGAATCCTCATCAGTGATCCTGTCCTCGGAGCCACTAGAAACATTGAGGCCAACCTGCCTCATGATGGCCTTGTCGCGACTTCGGGCCTTCTTTGCATCCACGTGAGCCTTGTACTGTCCCTTTGCCTGGAGGCAGAATAACTTCTTCATCTTCTGCTTGAGCTTCTTAGCCCAAGAGGGCTCCTCTGACGGTGGCTCATAGTCCGGCTCATCATCATCATCATCATACCTGACAGTGTCATGCTCTGGGGGAGCAGGAGCAGACCTCCCACACTTCTCCTTCTGTCTCAACTGAACAACATCATGAGACACTAAGTCCCCAGTGACAAGCTCCTCATCCGGAGACGAAGAAGCCCATGTCTCCTCAATGAGCTGCATCAAGTAAGGGCCATAGATGATGCACTTACACTCCATGACCGCAGAGTGAAGTTCTGACCACATAACATGAGAAACATCCAACACCTCTTGAGTGCCTTGCTGCTTCTGACAGAAGAGAAGTAGATCTACCAGATAGGAGTGCACCATATCCTGGTTGCCAATGCGAGGGAACAAAGTGTTCCTGAAGATCCGATGCATGATATCAAGAAAGGGCCAGAGCTCATAAGAGACATGCCCAGTGTCAGAAACCTTCCTGGTAGAAAATGGCTAAAGTGCTTCCTTGTGAGTAGCAGTGGACTCCCGGTGGGGTCGAAACCCAATTGGGTTCTGGGCCCACTAATCATCATAGGATAAACTCTCCATGAAGCTCTTGCATGTAGCAGACAGGCGCTGACCATTGGTCATCCAAGTGAGAGTCCTGTCCTCATCATGCCCAAAGTGCACTGTGGCAAGGAAATGGGCCACAAGTTCCGCATCAAAGTCCTTGTTGAACGAAATGATCCTCTTGATATCTAGCTCCTCACACCTCTGCAATGCAGCTCTAAAGTATGGCAAGTCCCTCTCCATGTGAGAAAGATAAACAGACTTGACTTTCACATACAAATTATTCTTGCCCTTCAACACATCATGATAGATAGACTACTGCAACTTGTTCCAAAACGGGCGACTGACAAGCGAAGGTTCCCAAGGCACCTGGTACGGATTACGCTTACGCGCCAAACAGAACTCCTGGGCAGGCATCTGATGAGCACCCTTGGTCCCCTTGCCCTTGGAAGCAATCACTTTTACCCTCTGTCTTGGCTGCTCACTGGGTCCACTCATTGGCATGGAGCCACTCTCTGGCACGGAGCCACTCTCTGGCACATCCGCAGAACGGTAATGCTTGGAGCCACAGGTACGTGCGGGATTCTTGCGATGAGCCTGATGCCCGGAGCTACTACCACCTGGAACACACACACAAAAGCACGAAGGAACATAGGAGTAAACAAATTGCATAAGCCAAAAGAAAAGGAGATACACATGATTGAAGGTTGAACGAAAAAACAGTAATGTGGCAGCTCAAGGCGGTAGTACCACACCTCCAGCGGAAGTGCCGCCTACAAGTGGTAGTACCGCTCGAGGCGGACGTCAGCGGGGCTGACAACTGCCGCGGAGAGATCCGGTACTACCGGAGGTGCCAAATTCAAAATTTCATGGTTAAACCTTCAATCTACCTACTCTAGCAGTCTCCCAAGTCCTACTCATGCCTCGATTTGACCAAAAATTGATGAAAGCAATGCATAGAGCCCAAAACCTAGATTCAAGAAATAGAACCATAGGAGAGAGGAATGGGGGCAATACCGGCTTCCATGGCACGAGGGGAAGGTGGGGATCGATCCCACTGGTCGAAATCATGGGGGATGGCCCGGAACCGCAGGCCCGGCAGCGGCCCACCGGTGCTTGCTCATCACCTGAGAGAGAAACGGGAGAGGAAGCGAGAGATGAATGGGTACGGGGGAGTGGAAACTCCCCCTGCCCAACTCATAACACCCACACCCAGTCACTAAGTAGTAGTACCGCTCAGGGAGCGGTAGTACTGCCCTGGTACAAACCCACGGCAGGAGGCCTGGTAGTACCGGGGAGCGAGGCGGCATGCCGACACCCCGATAGGAGCCGCGCGTATCTTGTCTCAGGCCATGATCGGATGAGCACAGCGTACAGCAACTGAGACCCGATTTTCCTCGGGGGAAGCCGCACACGACTCTGTTTTGGACCAACACTCATGAGGAGCACTGGCCCGGGTTGTTGATTAAGAATCCTCGGGTTAATTACTCCCGATGCAAGTTTTAGTTGTTATTAGGCAAATGGTAAAACCAAAGTTGGGCCTTGCTGGAAGAGTTTTATTCAAAGCGAACTGTCAAGGGGGGCCCATAAACCCCGACCGCGTTAGGAATACAAAATTCAAGGAACATAACACCGGTATGACAAAAACTAGGGCGGCAAGAGTGGAACAAAACACCGAGCAAAAGGCCAAGCCTTCCACCTTTTACCAAGTATATAGATGCATTAATTAAATAAGAGATATTGTGATATCCCAAGATATCCATGTCCCAACATGGAACAACCTGCAACTAGCAACGCTATAAGAGGGGCTGAGCAAGCGGTAACATAGCCAAACAACGGTTTGCTAGGAAGGTGAGTTAGAGGTTTTTCATGGCAACATGGGAGGCTTGATAAACAAGTGGTAGGTAGCACGACATAGAGATAGCAACGAATAACTAGCAAGAAAAGATAGTAGTGATATCAGGGGTAATGATCATCTTGCCTGGATTGTCCTCAGTGGTATCGATAACTTGCTCCTCGTGAACGTACTCGACCGGGTCCTCGGACTTGAACTCATCTCCCGAAACTACCCACAAGAAAGCACAAGCATACAATAAACAAACCAGGCATGGCAATGAACATATACTTCATGCAACTCCAACATGAATGGATATGAAGATCGTTATGCACGGAGCTACGGTTCTACCGGAACGAGGGATACGTCAATGGAAAGGAAACAGTGAAGATTAAATGGCTATGGGCATAATCTTGGTAAACCAAGCATGCCACTAGAAATATTGGAAGATTTCGGTTGAAATCGATATAAAGATCATCGAAAACGGATGCACGGAGCCCAAACGGTGAGCAAAACAATATGCAATGCAAAACTGACCACAACAGCAACATGGCACTTTGGAAGCAACAATTAATTATGATGCAGAACTTAAACATGGAAACAAATGGCTTGGCAAGATAGTGCATAGCCTCTACTACAAAACATGCTTAACGAAATATTTCTAAAACTCACTAGATCATCATCAAAACAGCATAGCAAAAAGGCAAATGATAACAGTTTTACAGGCTTGGTAAAAATACTGGACATGGCAGAAAACAGATTCAGATTGCAATGTTTAGAGCTAGTAAACTACATGCAACAGGAGCTTATAATGGCAAACTAGAACATGGCATTCATGTACTAAATGCACTTAACAAAACTCCCTTACTGATCATGCTCGAAAGATCTATAAATATGATGATAGCATCAATGCAAAATGGCAAGTCATATAAGCAGTTTCAGACTGAAATAACAAAGCATGGCAAAACAGATTTGAGAAGGCATGTTCTCAAGCTTGTTTCACTCACTACAAAACATATCATGGCATGGAATTAAAACTAGCAGTAAGATGGCATGTTTGTGCTCCAATTCATGTCATGATTTTGCTCATATGAAAATCACACAAAATCGTACAAAAATGATAACATGGCATATGCTGTAAAAATGACATGTTGCAAACTTGCTCAAATAATGAATCTAATTCCATAGATGGATTAGGTAGATTTTTCTAACCCAAAATGATATATAATATGCATATGTTGCAGTAGAAAAATGTTCACAAATGCATATAAAACATATACTGCCTAAAAAGGATATAACCAGATTTGGCAATATTCCAGAAATAGAATGTCCTCATTTGGACTTGCCTGAAATGGAAAGATGCCGCTTTCCAGAAATGAAATACGCTGGATTAATGCATAAAAGAAAAGAAGAAAATGGGGAGAGGGGATGACAGGTGGGTCCTGGTCCCCTGACTCGCTGACCACTGGGTCCCACGGGGTCCACTTGGCAGTGACACGAGGCGGAGCAAACAGAGGAAAAACAGAGGAGGCAACGGCCGGTGACAGCACGACGGAAGGGCTCGCCGGAGTTGCCTCCGGTGACCTACTAGCACGGCGGATGCGGTGGTTGATGCGCGGGAAGATCCCGCACGCGCGCCTGCACCCTGCGGCACCGGGCGTCGACGGAGGACAGAGGCGGCAATGACGAACTCGTGCATGATGCTAGGGGGGCTAACGTGGTAGGAAAACAACAGAGATGACCCTAAGCTACACAGGGATCACGATGGACATGCGCGTGGGGCCTACGGGGGTCGGGGTTCTCGCCGGAGACGAGGCCCGATGGCGGCGGGTACGGCGCGGGCGGCGAGCGACGATAGAGCATGCTAAAGAGGGGGAGAGGGGCACGGGGCGGTGCGTATGCTCACCACAAGCACTACGGTGTGCTTGGCTCGGTGCGAGGAGGATGGGGTCGGCCGGAATCGTCGACGAAGCGGCGGTGACCGACGCGGAAGAAGACGAAGGGGACGTCGACGGACTTGGCGTCCCGCGGGGAAGTAGTGGACGTAGACGACGTCGGGGAAGGCGACGGACAAGGTCCTGGAGGCTGAAGTCGACGGAGAGCACGCCGGCGATGAGTACGTGCTCCTGGATGCGCTCGGGACACGGCGGAAGCGGCGGATCTGGTGGCTCCCTCACCTGGCGGCAGCGGCGAGAGGGAAGAGGGAACCCTAGAGAGGTAGGGGGACGCGGGGAGGGGGTTTAAAAGGGGCTAGGGCGACGGGATGGAGCGACGACGCTCTCGGCCGCGCCATGTGCATGCTCGCGAGGGGGGACCGAAGGAGGGAGAGGTGAGCGGGTGGACGCAGCCGCTGACCAGTGGGGCCGGCTGGGCCACGTGGGTGCGGGCTAGAGGGAGCGTGTGGGTGCGCGGGTGAGAAAAGGCGGAGGGGGAGCGCGCGGGCGCCAGGTGGGCTGGGCTGCTGGCGCGCTGCTGGGCCGCGGCTGCTGCTGCGCTGGGAGGCCGGCCCAGGTAAGGCCCTTCTCCACTTCTTTAAATTTCTGTTTATTTAAATAAACAGCTAAAAGAAAAGAAAAGGCCAGGGGCTAGGAGAGGAATTTGAGAGAGGTGAGAATACCCTCATGCTCCTGGAAATGTGTACTATTTGATAAAATTGGTTTGGACATTTTTAGAGGTAGAAAAATAAAACAAGTTTGAATTAAATTCAAACTTGGGCCATTTTTGAACCTGACCAAAACAAGTCCAAATGGAATGAAATTTGACAGAGAGGCTAGGGACATGGTGCAAGGTTTATAGGGAGAAGTTGAACATTATTGGAGGAGGGTAAAATGGCACTTGTCAAAAAGATAGAAGGAATGGAGAAGTGATGATGCATAGGTCACACCTGGAGCAAACAACAATATGGGCATGGGGATGCAAGATGACAATGCACAACAACATAGCAATGATCATGGTGCAACACATGATGGCATAAGCAAAATGACAATGATGAGTATGGCAATGCAATAAGTAAAACAACAAAGCAAAGCAAGATGAAGCCAACCATGATGGAACCCACATGGAAATAGATGAAGATGAAGTTGGATATAATATAAAATGGGAAGGATTACATCTGGGGTGTTACACGGCAGTACCGCTAACAAGCGGTAGTACCGCCCGGACTCCGCGGTAGTACCGCGCAGACGACAGCAAGCAGGAACAAGGAGGGAAAAGGGAGACTTATGCAAAAAGAAGGAAATAACAAGGAATGGCTCGGGTTGAAACAAGAAACACAGCAAAAGGAAGAGACACTCCAAGATCTAAAGCAAGGGAAAATAGAAGCAAACTTGAAGCGACTCAAAACACACACAAAGTCCTCAAGACTAGATATAACAAATAAGGCCAGCTCGAGAAGTAACCTCTCAAAGAGAGGGCGGTGGCCGGAGCACCCTATGTTTGAGTCAATTGGTATGGCACCGCGAAGATTTTAACCTTGGGCCCATGACCAAAACTCATCTTTGAAGCACAAGTACCATAAAAAATGGTTAATGTGAAAGACTTGATTGATTTATGCATAATGGGGGGAGGGAGAGTTCATTGAGAGAACAACACTCCCCCTATGTCCATGCCTACATCTAGAATGAGTACAATGATGAATGCGGTGGGGTGAGCCTAGGTTCAAGCCACATTGCTCAAATCAATGATATTTAGCTCATGCCTTAACTCGCGAAATCTTGCTTCATCTAGAGGCTTGGTGAAAATATCCGCTAGTTGCTCTTGAGTGTTGATGTAGATGATCTCAATATCTCCACACTTGATGTGATCCCTAATGAAATGATGACGAATCTCAATGTGCTTCATTTTGCTATGTTGCACCGGATTGTATGAAATCTTGATAGCACTTTCATTGTCACATAGAAGAGGCACTTTGTCACAAGTGACACCGTAATCCTTTAAAGTTTGCCTCGTCCATAGAAATTGTGCACAACAACTTGCGGCGGCTACATACTCGGCCACAGTGGAAGAGAGAGACACACAATTTTGCTTCTTTGAAGACCAACTCACTGATGTCGCTTGAACTACGCCGGTATTTCCCCAAAGAGGAAGGGATGATGCAGCACAACTACGGTAGGTATTTCCCTTAGTTATGAAACCAAGGTATCAATCCAGTAGGAGAACCAAGCAACACTATGTAAACGGTACCTGCACACACAAAGAACAAATACTTGCAACCCGAAGCATAAGAGGGGTTGTCAATCCCTCCATGGTAAAAAGATAGATAAATTTGTGGTAGATTGGATAAATAGCTCTCAATAAAACACAAAATAAAATAAATAAAGAAAAAGTGCAGCAAGGTATTTTTGGGTTTTTGGAATAATAGATATGAAAATAAAAGCGAATAAAAATAGATCTCAAAGCAAATATGATAAAGAATAGACCCGGGGGCCGTAGATTTCACTAGTGGCTTCTCTCGAGAAAATAGCATACAGTGGGTAAACAAATTACTGTTGGGCAATTGATAGAAGATCGAATAATTATGACGATATCCAAGGCAATGATCATTATATAGGCATCACGTCCAAGATTAGTAGACCGACTCCTGCCTGCATCTACTACTGTTACTCCACACATCGACCGCTATCCAGCATGCATCTAGTGTATTATGTTCATGGAGAAACGGAGTAATGCAATAAGAACGATGACATGATGTAGATGAGATCTATTCATGTAGGAATAGCCCCCATCTTGTTATCCTTAATAGCAACGATACATGCGTGTCTTGCTGTCCCTTCTATCACTTGGAAAGAACACCGCACGATCGAACCCATCACAAAGCACATCTTCCCATGGCAAGAAAAATTGATCAAGTTGGCCTAACTAAACCAAAGATTCGAAGAAGAAATACGAGGCTATAAGTAATCATGCATATAAGAGATTAAAGAAAACTCAAATAATATTCATGGATATAGATCTGATCATAAACTCAAAGTTCATCAGATCCCAACAAACACACCGCAAAAAGAGTTACATCAAATAGATCTCCAAGAGACCATTGTATTGAGAATCAAAAGAGAGAGAGAGGAAGCTATCTAGATACTGACTACGGACCCGTAAGTCTATGATGAACTACTCACGCATCATCGGAGAGGCACCAATGAGGATGATGAACCCCTCCGTGATGGTGTCTAGATTGGATCTGGTGGTTCTGGAACTTGCGACGGCTGGAATTGTGTTTCATCGACTCCCCTAGGGTTTTTGGAATATTGGGGTATTTATAGGGTAAAGAGGCAGTGCGGGAGGCCAACGAGGTGGGCACAACCCACCAGGGTGCGCCTGGGCCCCCAGGCGCGCCCAGGTGGGTTGTGCTCCCCTCGGAGCCCCCTCTGGTACTTCTTTGGCCCAAGTTGTATCTTCTGGTCCATAAAAATTCTCCAAAAAGTTTCGCTGCGTTTGGACTCCGTTTGGTACTGATATTCTGCGAAGTAAAAAACAAGCAAAAAACACCAACTGGCACTGGGCACTATGTCAATAGGTTAGTCCCAAAAAATGATATAAAGTTGCTATAAAATGATTGTAAAACATCCAAGAATGATAATATAACAGCATGGAACAAGCAAAAATTAGAGATACATTGGAGACGTATCAGCATCCCCAAGCTTAATTCCTACTCATCCTCGAGTAGGTAAATGATAAAAACAGAATTTTTGATGTGGAATGCTGCCTATCATGTTCATCACATTTTCTTTTCTTTTGTAGCATGGACATTTGGACTTTTATATGGTTCAAAGCAATAGTCTAGTTTTGGCATGCAGGTTTCAATACTCAAGCATATCAACAAGCAACCATGTCTTTCAAAATATCAGCACTAAAGAAAGTTATCCCTAGCCCATCATGCTCAATCATTGATCCATTCATGAAACACACTCTCATATTAGCTACATCCAATGCTCAAGTACGATCATAGTGCCCCTTAGTTGGTGCTTTATAAGAGAAGATGGAGACTCAAATAAAAATAAAAATTGCATAAAGTTAATAGATAGGCCCTTCGCAGAGGGAATTAGGGATTTGTAGAGGTGCCAGAGCTCAAAGCAAAAAAGAGAGATAAAAACATTTTGGGTGGCATGCTTTTCCTGTGAATGAAAACGATCGAGTAGTTCCCAATACTTTCCATGCTAGATATATCATAGGTGGTTCCCAAACAGAAAATAAAGTTTATTCCTTTTTCCACCATTCTTTCACATTCCACGGCTAGCCATATCCACGGGTACCGTCCATACCAACACTTTCCAAGGAATTTATTATTTGACAACATAAAGTAAATTCATTTTTCATTTTGGGACTGGGCATTCCTATTACCTTTGCCGTACTCTCGTGCAATGACAAGTGAATAAACAATCATCTTGATAATAACACATCTAGCATGGAAAAATATCAGCCACCCCCTACCGTTTCATGAGCGGTACAAGCACATAAAAAGGAAATTATTTTGAAAATTAGAGATGGCACATACAAATTTGCTTAGAACGGCATAAGAATACCGCATAAAGGTAGGTATGGTGGACTCATATGGCAAAACTGGGTTTAAGGATTTTGGATGCACAAGTAGTATTTCTACTTAGTACAAGTGAAGGCTAGCAAAAGGATTGAGAAGCATCCAACCAAGAGGCGAAAAATCTCATAAACGAGCATTAAGCATAACTAACACCGAATAATGCACCACAAGTAGGATGTAATTTCATTGCATAACTATTGACTTTCGTGCTTTCATAGGGAATCACAAACCTTAACACCAATATTCTTACTAAAGCATAATTACTCACCAACATGACTCACATATCACTATCATCATATCTCAAAACTATTACAAAGAATCAAGTTTATTTTGTCCAATGATCTTCATGAAAGTTTTTATTATATCCCTCTTGAATATCTATCACTTTGGGACTAGTTTCATAAATTGCAATTGCTTTTGGCAAGCTCAAATAAATTTAAGTGAAGAACATGAGCATAAAAATTTTCATCTCTCAAAATAATATAAGTGAAGCATGAGAGAATTTCTTCAAAGTTACTAACTCTCAAATTAATCTTAGTGAAGCATGAGAGTATTTCTTCAAAAATATAAAGGCACACCATGCTCAAAAATATATAAGTGAAGCACTAGAGCAATTCCATAGCTCTCAAAATTTAAGTGAAGCATAAAGAGCAATTCTAACAAATCATAGCATAATTTTGGCTCTCTCAAATAGGTGTGTCCAGCAAGGATACTTGTGATAAACTAAAAAGCAAAACAAGCAAAGACTCATATAATACAAGACACTCCAAGCAAAACTCATGATATGTGATGAATAAAAATATAGCTCCAAGTAAAATACCGATGGTCGTTAGAAGAAAGAGGGGATTCCACTCGGGGCATCCCCAAGCTTAGTTGCTTGTTTCTCCTTGAATATTATCTTGGGGTGCCATGGGGCATCCCCAAGCTTAGGCTCTTTCTACTCCTTATTCCTTCATCCATCATGATCTCACCCAAAACTTGAAAACTTCAATCACACAAAACTTAACAAAACCTTCGTGAGATGCGTTATTATAACAAAGAAAATCACCACTCTAAGTACTGTTGCAAACCCATTCATATTTTATTATTGCATTATATCTACTGTATTCGAACTTTGCTATGGCTTATACCCCCCGATAAAGTCCATAGATTCATCAAAATAAGCACACAATGCAAAGAAAAGAGAATCTATCAAAAACAGAACAGTCTGTAGCAATCTGAAAACTTCGTGTACTTCTATAACTCAATTTTTTTGAAACATTAGGACAACGTAGGTAATTAGTATATCAATCTTGTGTAAAAAATTCAGAATTTTTCGTCTCTTTCTAAAAATTCTCTTTTAGCTCTAAGCATAGCGGTTCTTCTCTTACTTTCATCCATAGAAACATATAATGCTTTAATTGATTCATCAACCTTGGGCACAAAAAATTTCAACTTGATATTTTCTACATCATGAGAAATTCTATCAATGCTTCTAGATATATCATCAATCTTATTCAACTTTTCTTCTATCATAGTGTTGAAAACCTTTTGCGCATTGATAAATTCTTTAATATTATTCTCAAGACCAGAGGGGTTCCTATTATTATTGCAAGAAGAATTACCATAGGAATTACCATAATTATTAGAGGAATTTCTAGGAAAAGGCCTACGATTAAAATTACTCTATAAGCATTGTTATTGAAATTATTTCGTGAGATAAAATTCACATCTACGGCATCACTATTTTGCTCAATCAAAGTAGACAAAGGAACATTATTAAGATCAATAGGAGCATTTTTATTAGCAACCAATTTCATAAGAGCAATAACTTTTTCACTCAACGTGCTAATTTCTTCAACCGAATTAACCTTTTTACTAGTAGGCGCTCTTTCGGTATGCCATTGTGAATAATTTGCCATAATATTATCAAGCAATTTAGTAGCTTCACCCAAAGTAATTTCCATAAAAGTACCACCCGCGGCGGAATCTAAAAGATTTCTAGAAATAAAATTCAATCCTGCATAAAAGTTTTGTATGATCATCCAAAGATTTAAACCATGAGTAGGACAATTTCTTAGCATCAATTTCATTCTTTCCCAAGATTGTGCAACATGTTCATGCTCAAGTTGCTTGAAATTCATGATTTGAGTTCTAAGGGAAATAATTTTTGCGAGCGGAAAATACTTAGTAATGAAAGCATCTTTGCACTTATCCCAAGAATCGATACTATTACGAGGCAAAGAAGAAAACCAAATTTTTGCACGATCCTTCAAAGAGAACGGAAATAATTTCAACTTCACAAAATCATTGTCCACATCTTTTTTGTTATGCACATCACACAATTCTACAAACATGTTTAGATGGGACGTGACATCCTCATTATGAGTACCGGAAAATTGATCTTTCATAACGAGATTCAACAAAGCGGCATTAATATTACAAGATTCCGCACTAGTGGCAGGAGGAGCAATCGGAGTGCTAATAAAATTATTATTATTGGTATTGAAAAAATCACACAACTTGGTGTTTTCTTGAGTCATCGTGACTACGCAAACAAGATTGCACACAAAAACAGACCTGACAAGAAAAACAGCGAACGAAAAAGAGGGCTAATAAAAGGTCAAATTTTTGTGAAGTGGGGGAGATGAAAACAAGAGGCAAATGGAAAATAATGTAAATTGCAAGGAGATGATATTTGTGATTAGGAACCTAATAGATGTTGATGATGTCTCCCCGGCAACGGCGCCAGAAATTCCTTTTGATGTCACTTGAACTACGTCGGTATTTACCCAAAGAGGAAGGGATGATGCAGCACAACTACGGTAGGTATTTCCCTCAGTTATGAAACCAAGGTATCAATCCAGTAGGAGAACCAAGCAACACTATATAAACGGTACCTGCACACAAAGAACAAATACTTGCAACCCGATGCGTAAGAGGGGTTGTCAATCCCTCCACGGTAAAAAGATAGATAAATTTGTGGTAGATTGGATAAATAGTTCTCGATAAAACACGAAATAAAATAAATAAAGAAAAAGTGCAGCAAGGTATTTTTGGATTTTTGGAATAATAGATCTGAAAATAAAAGCGAATAAAAATAGATCTCAAAGCAAATATGATAAAGAATAGACCCAGGGGCCGTAGATTTGACTAGTGGCTTCTCTCCAGAAAATAGCATACGGTGGGTAAACAAATTACTGTTGGGCAATCGATAGAAGATCGAATAATTATGACGATATCCAAGGCAATGATCATTATATAGGCATCACGTCCAAGATTAGTAGACCGACTCCTGCCTGCATCTACTACTATTACTCCACACATCGACCGCTATCCAGGATGCATCTAGTGTATTAAGTTCATGGAGAAACGGAGTAATGCAATAAGAACGATGACATGATGTAGACGAAATCTATTCATGTAGGAATATCCCCCATCTTGTTATCCTTAATAGCAACGATACATGCGTGTCTTGCTGTCCCTTCTGTCACTTGGAAAGAACACCGCACGATCGAACCCATCACAAAGCACCTCTTCCCATGGCAAGAAATATCGATCTAGTTGGCCTAAATTGTAACATCCCAAATTTTCAATTTGGAATGTTATACATAGGTCATCCATGCATATCATATTTTATTGCATTTTGTTTTGCGATCCTCAAAAATTCTAAGCAACTCAAGGACCCACGGAGAGAGTTGGGGATTTCACCGTTTTCATATTTGAATTTTCTCAAATATTGAAACAAGGATCAATTTGGTTTAATTATTTTTCTCTTCGAAAATATTTCATATTAAAAATATATGAGAGGAGATAATATGACTTCTCCAAAATAAATGGAATATTGGAGGAAAAATATTAAAATCAAATAAATATTTTATTTGGATTTTATTGCAATTTTATTTGAATTTAGGAAAAATATGCGTTTTTCAAAATTTCATTAGAGGCCCAAATAAATGTTCACTTTGTCCGCTATATTTTTAGAGGACGGGGGAAAATTTATTTCAGGATTTTTGGAGTCCGTTTAGTATTTCTTTTCTTTGTTTTTCTGCGTCAGGATTTATAAAAAAAAATAAAAAATTCGCGGACCGAACTGGGCCGAAGCCCAGCCGGCCCAGCAAGCCGCCGCCGCCTTCCCCGCACGGGAGTCCGCCCCGCCGCCGCCGGCCGTGTCCGAGGCGGACACGCCTCCCGAGGCCGTCGCCTCCTCCCCAAGCCAGCCCCCCGGCCCCTCTTAAATAGCCGCCGCCCCGCCCCCACTTCGCCTCGCCCCGCCTCCCGTAGCAGCAGCAGCAGCCCGCAGCCGCCGCCGCCTGCGCCGCCGCTCGCCGCCGCCGCCCCGCGCCGCGCCGCGCAACACCCCGCCGCCGCACGCCGCCCGTGCCACCGCGCCGCACCCTGCCTCGCCTCGTCGGAGCCGCCGCCGTTCCGATCCAATCCAACACCCGGTTTTCTTTTTCGGTTTAGGTAAAAACCGATCGATTTTTTTTAGAAACCCTAGATGCGTATTTTTTTATTTTATCGGTTCGTTCGGTTTTCTCGGTTTAGTTATTTAGCGGACGTTCGTCCGTACAATCGTTTTAACAAACGCCGTTCACCCGTTAGTCACAGACAGCGAACGTTCGTTCGTTAGTCTGTTCGTCAGTTTTTCTTTTTCCAGGGTTTTTCGCGATTATTTTCGTTCACGATTTCTGACCCAATTTTCGTTTTAGTTTATCTTTTCGCTCGTTTATCCAAATCAGGTGAAACAAGCGCCTAGATCTTCGTCTCGAAACCCTCTTTCTGTTTAACCAACTTGAACAAGATTTTGGTACCGTAAAATTTGACTTTAGTCCAGATTAGTAAATCAGATCCTGTTTCTTTCGCAGTTTGAGTTTCGTAGCTCCGTTTGTTTTGATTCTTTTTGCAACCGGAGTTTTTCAGTTGAACTTTCTGGTTAGATCTTCTTATTTGGGATTTACCCGTGCATCTTCGCTTGATTGCTTATGTATGCTATTGTTTGTTTGCGATAGAATTCCCGGAGTGTGAAGCGTGCTACTACGAGTCTCTAGGTTTTGCGGATCGTCAGCAAGGCAAGTTACACTTTGATCATACCCCTTTATTACCCAGTTTTTATGCATTAGTTACAATCCTCAAACACTGCATGATTAGGATGTGATTAACTTGTGGGTATTGGGAAGTAGATGATGAGGTAGAACCTATTGCCCTTTATTATCAAACCCTGGGAGATATATATACGTTATGCTCATGAATTGCTTAGCCATGCTCGTAGACGGGGATTGGATCGTGATGTACATGGAAGTTGTGAGAGATGATAATTTTGGATAACATTAAGGTGGCAACTTTAATACACATCTGGGTGGATTGCTTGGGGCACCTGGAGAAACCAGTGCTTGCCCATGGGAATCCTGGAGTACCCGTGTGATTACCCTAGGTCCGCCACCCAGGCTCAAAGGGATCATATGATATTTCATGTCTGGAAACTTCCGTGTGCAGCCACAAGCCATTATGGGCTCTGGCATAGTTGAGTAAGTTGTGTGAGCTCTCGAAGAGGTAGACTAGCAGATGTAGGGGAAAGTAGGTGTACCGGTCTACCCGGAGTAGAGAGTTAATGCTTCAGAAAGACTATGTCTCGATCTTCCGATCATGGATGCGGTCGAGTCTTGTGGGGAAAAGTGCGCAACCTCTGCAGAGTGTATAAACTAATCATGGTTAGCCGTGTCCCCGGTTATGGACATCTTGAGTATCTGGTACTTGAATTATTGATTTGATCTCATCACTCTAAATTAATTTGTTGGGTTTAATGATTACTTTTCATTTGGATTGAGATGGGGATTTACCTTCTCAATGTTTCAACTACCATGATAGTTAAAATAAAACATATTCCTTTGATGTAGGGGAAATTTGGCTTTTCGCAAAACAATATAACCCTAGAGCTTTTCTACCAGCCATATATGCATGTTGTGATAGCTTTCATCTGTTCTTTGCTCTACTGTGTATATTGCCAGCATATTCCATGTGCTGACCTGTTTCGGGCTGCAACATATCATGTTGCAGACTTTTCAGACGAAGAGTAAGGTGCGCTAGGTCGTTGTCGTGCACCCAGCTATGCCGTTGGAGTTGATGGACTCACTTTATCTTCCAAGCCTTCCGCTGTTATCTTATTTAGATGGCCTTAAGCCATATTTATTGTAATAAGTTCTATTTGGAGACATTCGATGTAATAAGTGTGTGATTGCACTCTGTTATAAATCCTTCGAGTACTGTGTGTGTCAGCATTACCGATCCAGGGATGACACTTGAACACAGAGATTTGATCCATCCGGATCGGGTCGCTACATAACTAAACCAAAGATTCGAAGAAGAAATACGAGGCTATAAGTAATCATGCATATAAGAGATCAAAGAAAACTCAAATAATATTCATGGATATAGATCTGATCATAAACTCAAAGTTCATCGAATCCCAACAAACACACCGCAAAAAGAGTTACATAAAATAGATCTCCAAGAGACCATTGTATTGAGAATCAAAAGAGGGAGAGGAAGCCATATAGCTACTGAGTACGGACCCGTAGGTCTATGATGAACTACTCACACATCATCGGAGTGGCACCAATGAGGATGATGAACCCCTCCGTGATGGTGTCTAGATTGGATCTGGTGGTTGTGGAACTTGCGGCGGCTGGAATTGTGTTTCGTCGACTCCCCTAGGGTTTTTGGAATATTGGGGTATTTATAAGGTGAAGAGGTGGTGCGGGAGGCCAACAAGGTGGGCACAACCCACCAAGGCGTGCCTGGGCCCCCAGGCGCACCCAGGTGGGTTGTGCTCCCCACGGAGCCCCCTCTGGTACTTATTTGGCCCAAGTTGTATCTTCTGGTCCATAAAAATTCTTCAAAAAGTTTCACTGCATTTGGACTCCGTTTGGTACTAATATTCTGCGAAGTAAAAAACAAGCAAAAACAGCAACTGGCACTAGGCACTATGTCAATAGGTTAGTCCCAAAAAATGATATAAAGTTGCTAGAAAATGATTGTAAAACATCCAAGAATGATAATATAACAGCATGGAACAAGTAACAATTATAGATACGTTGGAGATATATCACTCACCAAAGAGCGACCAAGGAATTGGCACCCTCTAGAAGTTGATTTCCTCTCCACACAGTCTCCCGCCCAATCCGAGTCCGAATAACCCATGAGATTGAAGCTTGCTCCTTTGGGGTACCATAAGCCGAAGTTTGGGGTATGAGCCAAATATCGAAAGGTTCGCTTGACCGCCACAAAGTGACTTTCCTTAGGTGCGGCTTGAAACCATGCACAAATTCCCACACTCAACATGATATCCGGTATAGATGCACATAGGTAAAGCAAGGATCCAATCATGGAGCGATATACCTTTTGATCCACCGCTTTACCATTGGGATCACTGTCAAGCTTGCATTTGGTGGGCATGGGAAACTTGACGGGCTTGACATCATCTAGCTTGAATCTCTTGAGCATGTCTTGGGTATACTTGGCTTGGTTGATGAACGTTCCGTCTCTCCTTTTCTTGACTTCAAACCCAAGAAAGAACTTCAACTCTCCCATCATAGACATCTCAAACTTCTCGTTCATTAGTGCGGCAAACTCATCATTGAAAGATTTGTTAGGAGAACCAAAAATAATATCATCAACATATAGTTGGCATATGAACAAATTCCCTTTGACCCTCTTAGTAAAAAGAGTGGGATCGATTTTCCCAATTTCAAACCCAAGATCTTGCAACAACTCGGTAAGGTGCTCATACCACGCATGTGGGGCTTGTTTAAGGCCATAGAGCGCCTTCTTGAGTTTGTATACACGATTGGGGAGCTTGGGATCCTCGAATCCTGGGGGTTGTTTGACATATACCAACTCATTCAAAGGACCATTGAGAAATGCAATCTTCACATCCATTTGTTGCAACTTAAAATCATGATGAGATGCATATGCAAGCAACATGCGAATAGATTCAAGACGAGCAACAGGGGCAAAGGTTTCACCGTAGTCGATACCCTCAACTTGGGAGTAGCCTTGTGCCACCAGTCTTGCCTTGTTTCGAACCAACACACCGTTCGCATCTTGCTTGTTCTTGAAGATTCATTTGGTCCCAATGACATTGTGTTCCTCCGTTGGCCTTGGCACCAATTCCCAAACTTGGTTGCGCTCGAAGTTGTTGAGTTCATCATGCATGGCTTCAAGCCAATCCACATCATCGAGCGCCTCATTTACCTTTTGGGGTTCAACATACGAAACAAACGCGTGATGCTCACAAAAAATTGGCAATTGTCTATGAGTAGTTACCCCTTTTCTCAAGCTTCCAAGTACATTCTCCATGACATGTTGTTGATGCTTGAGCTTGGAAGCCACCTTGGCAGCACGGCGCTCCAAAAGTTCCTCAATGGGCATTTGAGGATCATTATCTTGATCATCTTGAGCACCGTCTTGAGCTTGTTCTTGATCATGAGCTTGCACTTGATCTTGGGCTTGCTCAGAGTCGTGAACTATCTTGGGCATTATTTGGTGCATCATCATCTCCATGAGGTTGATCTTGCCCTTGATCTTGTTCATTTGGTTGAGGGCCTTCACTTTGTTCTTCAGAAGCATGTGGGTCTGGTGTTGGTGATGACTCCTGATGACCCACAAGTATAGGGGATCAATCTTAGTCCTTTAGATAAGTAAGAGGGTTGAACCCAACGAGGAGCAGAAGGAAATGACAAGCGGTTTTCAGCAAGGTAGTTTCTGCAAGCACTGAAATTGTTGGTAACAGGTAGTTTGATAGCAAGATAATTTGTAACGAACAAGTAATGGTAACGGTAAATAAAGTGCAGCAAGGTAGCCCAATCCTTTTTGTATCAAAGTACATGCCAAAACGGTCTCTTATAATAAGCAAAGCGTTCTTGAGGGCACACGGGAATTTCATCTAGTCACTTTCATCATGTTGGTTTGACTTGCGTTCACTACTTTGATAATTTGATATGTGGGTGGACCGGTGCTTGGGTGTTGTTCTTACTTGAACAAGCTTCCCACTTATGATTAACCCCCTCGCAAGTATCCACAACTATGAGAAATGTATTAAGATAAAATCTAACCATAGCATTAAACATATGGACCCAAATCAGCCCCTTACGGAATAGCGCATAAACTAGGGTTTAAGCTTCTGTCACTCTAGCAACCCATCATCTAATAACTACTCCACAATGCATTCCCTTAGGCCCAAAGATGGTGAAGTGTCATGTAGTCGACGTTCACATAACACCACTAAGGGAATCACAACATACATATCATCAAAATATCAAATGCATATCAAATTCACATGATTACTTGCAACACGACTTCTCCCATGACCTCAAGAACAATGTTAACTACTCACAAATAATATTCATGCTCAAGATCAGAGGGGTATTAAATAGCATAATGTATCTGAACATATAATCTTCCACCAAATAAACCATATAGCAATCAACTACAAGATGTAAGCAACACTACTAGTCACCCACAGGTGCCAATCTGAGGTTCTGGTACAAAGATTGAACACAAGAGATGAACTAGGGTTTGAGATGAGATGGTGCCGTTGAAGATGTTGATGAAGATTGGCCTCCCGAAGATGAGAGGGTTGTTGGTGATGATGATGGCTTCGATTTCCCCCTCTTGGAGGGAAGTTCCCCCGGCGGAATCGTTCCGCCGAAGGGCAAAAGTGCTCCTGCCCAAGTTCCGCCTCGAGACGACGGCGCTTTGTCCCGAAAGTCCTCCCCTTATTTTTTTCTAGGTCAAAAGACCTTATATACCAGAAGATGGGCACCAAAGGTGGGCTGGGCTGCCCACCACCCACCAGGGCGCGCCTGGGGGGCCTGGCGCGCTCTGGTGTCTTGTGGGCACCAGGCAGCCCCCCTCTGGTAGTTATTTGCTCCAATATTTATTATATATTCCAAAATAATTCTCCGTAAAATTTCAGCTCATTTGGAGATGTGCAGAATAGGTATCTCTGACATAGCTTTTTTAGGTCCAGAATTCCAGCTGCTGGCATTCTCCCTCTCTGTGTAAACCTTCATATTATGAGAGAAAAGGCATTAGAATTACTTTATAAAGTGTTATTATGCATAAAAACATTATAAATAACGGTAGGAAAACATGATGCAAAATGGACGTATCAACTCCCCCAAGCTTAGACCTCGCTTGTCCTAAAGCGAAAGCCGATATCGAAAATTATTTCCACATGGTTTGAGAGAGAGGTGCCGATAAAAAAAAATACAGACATAGTAGCATCATGCAAATTATTATAACAATAACAAACTTTATCATAAAAATTTATCATATAGCTTCATCATATAACTTCTCATGAACAAGTAACAATTCATCACAACATTGAAGTAAAAAGCATAAACTTTATTGAAAACCAACAAACTCTGTTCTCAGTCAACTTTGCAACTACAATTCATCATATTTTCGGGAAGGGTCTCGTATCGGAGCCTTTTGGCAAGTCCACATACTCAACCATCATTTAATCTTCTATGATTGCTAACACTCACAGCATACATATGAGCAAAAAGTTTCAACCGGACACATAGAAAGATAGGGGCTTATAGTTTCGCATCCCAACTTATTCACCTCAAGGGTGATGTCAACAATAATAACTCATGATCACTCACATTCAACTGGATAGTGCCTAGATCTTTCCTCACCACATGGTGCTTGCAAAAAGAGAAAATAAAAAGGAATAGAGAAGAATACTTTGACTCTTGCATAAAAAGTAAATATATAAAAGTAAAAGATAGGCCCTTCATAGAGGGAAGCAGAGGTTTTCATGCGCCTTTTGGTTTTGTATGCACAATCTCTTAATGCAAAAGAACGTCACGTTATATTGCCCCTTATGATAGCAACCTTTATTATGTAGTCCATCGCTTTTATTACTTTGCCATCACAAGTCCGTACAACGCTTAATTTCTCTTACACTAAAGGATCAAACACATTTAGAAGCAATTTTTATTGCCTTTTTGCACCGATGACAACTTTCTTGAAGGATCTTACTCAATCCATAGGTAGGTATGGTGGACTCTCAAAACATGAGTTTGGGTTTAAGGTTTTTGGATGCACAAGTAGTATCTCTACTTAGTGCTGACTTTTGGCTAGCAAAGATATAAAGCAAGCACCACATGTTGAAGGATCTATGCCAATATAACTTCTATGTGAATATGAACAAGCATAAATCATTACGTTGTCTTCCTTGTCCAACGTCAACAATTTTATCATATAATATTTAATGGGGGCTCACAATCATAAAAGATGTCCAAGATAGTATATTTGCATGTGAATCTTCTCTTCCCTTATTAATTCTTTCATGAATTGCATCATTGACCAATGCTATGTTTGTCAACTTTCAACAAATTTTACAACTTATACTTTTCCTTATGTGATGTCATTACTTACCATAAGATTAGCATATGCTATTTTTCATTTATTTCCTTTATTTTGATTGCAACATAAAAGTAAAGAAGCAAAAACTCAAACTAAACTTTATTATATAGCTCTCACTCGATTACATAGATAGATAGATCATGAAAGTAGCACTTGAAAATAGATCATACTAAACTTTTATGCAACTAAATCACGAAATAGTTAAGGATCAAACTAAGATAGGTAAAGGAAATAAAAGTGATGGTGATACAATACCGGGGCATCTCCCCCAAGCTTGGCACAAGCCAAGGGGAGTGCCCATACCCATGTACTCAAGTCTCCTTTGGTGGGGAAGATGATGAAGGTGGTGATGAGGTGGTCTTTTTCTCCAACTTGCGTCTGAGGCTAAAATTTTCCTCCCTTACATCATCATTCTACATCTCAAGCTTCAATACCCTCTTGCATAATTCCGCCTTGCTTTCCTGCAGAAAACGGGACGGGATAAATTGAACCTTAGGTTTGTTTCCTTTGATAGGAAGGCTTGACTTCTTGAATTCCACATGCATATCTCTAGGTGGAGGTAGTGGATCTTCATCTTCATCCTCACTGGAGTTATCATCCCTTGCTTTGTTCATGTCAGCGTCTTCTTCCTCATCCGTGGTCCAACCATAAGGATCCTCCTCCCCATAGACCTTGGGATCTACGATATAATGAGTGACATAGCTCTCTCCCTCTGAATCTTGAGACGACATATTTTCAGATCTGTCAGGAAAACAACATGAAACAAGAACAGAGGGTTTCTCCACGATACGGTGGTCAAATCGTCCGGGGGTATATATATAGAATTTTTATCTTGGGAAACAAGTATATGGAAGTAAAACAGAGTCGGGAAGGTGCCTGAGGGGCCCACCACCCACCAGGGCGCGCCCTGGTGTCTTGTGGGCACCTGGGTTGCCTTCCCGGTTGTTTCTTATTTTCCTATTTTTTCTAATATTCCAAAACTGACAGAAAATATTTTTTGCGGATTTTTCGGAGTCTATTTACTTACCGTATCACATACCTCTTTCTTTTCAGGGTTCTGGAGTGTTCTGGAAGGTTTATTTTATGTGTTCCTCCGGTGTCATGGTTTGAATGATATTCGTTTCAACATTAATAGGCGTACCTGAGATATATTGCTTAATTCTTTGTCCATTGACCATCTTCGGGTTATTACCTTCAGCATTATTGATCTTAATGGCTCTAGAGCGATAAACTTCTTCGATAATATATGGTCCTTCCCATTTGGAAAGAAGCTTTCCTGCAAAAAATCTAAAACCAGAGTTGTATAATAGAACATGTTCACCAACTTTGAATTCCCGCTTTTGGATTCTTTTGCCATGCCATCTTTTAACTTTTTTCTTTGAATAGTTTGGCAATTTCATAAGCTTGGGTTCTCCATTCATCTAGTGAGCTAATATCAAATAACCTCTTTTCGCTGGCAAGTTTGAAGTCATAATTGAGTTCTTTAATTGCCCAATATGCTTTATGTTCTAATTCAAGAGGCAAATGACAAGCTTTTCCATAAACCATTTTATATGGATACATACCCATAGGGTTTTTATAAGCTGTTCTATAGGCCCAAAGTGCATCATCTAGTTTCTTAGACCAATTCTTTCAGGACCTATTGACAGTTTTTTGTAATACTAATTTTATTTCTCTATTGCTAAGTTCAACTTGACCACTAGATTGAGGATGATAAGGTGATGCAATTTTATGGTTAACATCATATTTAGCAAGCATTTTACGGAAAGGACCATGAATAAAGTGTGAACCACCATCAGTCATTAAATATCTAGGGACTCCAAACCTTGGGAAAATAAATTCTTTAAGCATTTTAATGGAGGTGTTATGATCAACACTACTAGTTGGAATAGCTTCTACCCACTTAGTGATATAATCAACAGCAACCAAAATATGTGTATGCCCATTAGAGGAAGGAAAAGGTCCCATATAATCAAAACCCCAAACATCAAATGGTACAACAACATGTGAATACTTCATAGGCATTTCCTGACGCTTACCGATATTACCAATTCTTTGACATTCATCACAAGACAAGACAACTTTACGGGCATCCTTGAAAAGAGTAGGCCAATAAAAACCAGCTTGTAATACCTTGTGAGCAGTTCTATCTCCCGCATGATGCCCTCCATAAGCTTCGGAGTGACACTTCCGTAGGATTTGTTCCTGTTCACGCTCAGGTACACAACGTCTAATAATACCATCCACTCCTTCTTTATAAAGATGTGGGTCATCGCAAAAGTAATGTCTTAAGTCATAGAAGAATTTTTTCTTTTGTTGGTATGTGAAACTAGGTGGTATAAATTTATCAACGATATAATTTGCATAGTCAGCATACCAAGGAGTATTATGAGAAGCATTTATTATAGCTAGTTGTTCATCAAGGAAGCTATCATCAATAGGTAGTGGGTCATCAAGAATATTTTCTAACCTAGACAAGTTATCTGCTACGGGATTCTCAGCTCGTTTCCTATCAGTAATATGTAAATCAAATTCTTGCAGCAAGAGAACCCACCTAATGAGTCTAGGTTTAGCATCTTTCTTTTCCATGAGATATTTTATAGCAGCATGATCAGTGTGAACAATTACTTTGGAATCAACAATGTAAGATCTGAATTTATCACAAGCAAACACAACTACTAAAAATTCTTTCTCAGTAGTAGCGTAATTTCTTTGGGCACTGTCTAGAGTTTTGCTTGCATAATGTATAACATTTAATTTTTTATCAACTCTTTGTCCTAGAACAGCACCAACAGCATAATTACTAGCATCACACGTAATTTCAAAAGGCAAGTTCCAATCAGGTGGTTGAACAATAGGTGCAGAAGTTAAGGCTTTCTTAAGTGTTTCAAAGGCTTCTACACAATCATCATAAAAAACAAATGGAACATCCTTTTGTAAAAGATTAGTAAGAGGCCTAGAAATTTTAGAGAAGTCTTTAATGAACCTCCTATAGAAACCAGCATGACCGAGGAAACTACGAATACCTTTAATATCTTTAGGACATGGCATTTCTCAATTGCATCAACTTTAGCTTTATTGTTTGGACCGAGAGTATATCGACCAGAGGGACGGGGGGGGGGGGGGGTGAATGGGAGATTCAAAAATTCTTTTGAATGTTTTGAATTGATCCCAAACCCAGTAGCGGAAATAAGGTACGGTAGATAAGAACTCAATCAAGCTTGCTATTGAGGAACGAAACCTTCGATGTAGGATGCAATAATGGTTCGAACATAGTATACAACAGGCTTGATGATAACGATGGTAATGCAATATGCCAACAGAAATAGTATCATGACAGAATGATAAGAGTGCGACAATGTGAGCAACGAATGATAATAGACACAACGAGAGTGAATTCGAATGGTATGCAATAGAAAGTAACTAATCAGATATCTATCATCACAGAGCACATATAATGACTGCCGAAAGTAATGCAGTGAAGTAAATGGAACCAGTGGTGCCCGATGGCGACAGAGAGATTTGCTAGACTAGTTCACCCTTCTGCAAAAGGGCTACATCTGGTTGGAGAGGCTGTGACATAACACGGAAGATAAACTCTCTTCACCCTATTCTCCTTCAACTCGAAGCTGATCAGACTTCAATTGATTTCATTCGTGGTAGATACTTGTCGGCAATCTCCAAACCTTCGGTCAACCTTCGTGAACCACAATCACTCTTGGTTGCTGAAGATCTAGCTCGGTGAAGACAACAACTCTTCAACACTAGAGCCGAAACCTATCCGTCTAGAGAGTGCGCAGCTCTCAAGAGTAATATGTACAAGAACTCTAACTCAGAACTACTATGATGCTCAACCATAGTCTAAGTTTGGGCTCTTGATTTTTCTCTCGGTGGATCTTAAACTCAAATCACTCGGAGAGGGGGTGCTCAATTCAATCTTCTCAGAAATCTTAAGCAGAGCCGCCATGAGACAAAGCCGGCGCGGGGTGGCTATTTATAGCCGCAGCCTTCCCTGATGGGAAATGACCAAATTGGACATCAAAAGCAGCCAATGGCCGAACGACATGAGTCCAATGGTCGGATTTTGAGCACAACAGTAACATTACTTGCAGAGCAAGTAATTCTAACTCCTCGGTCTGAGACAAATCTCTCGCAGCAAAGAAGATCACAGTCTCTTGCTGGCAAGTATTTGCTCGGAACACAAAGAGATTTCTCTCGCAACTTTCATAGGTTTGGGCTAAGCATCACAACGGATATAAAGCTTTGAGAACCTATACCCCTCTTAATAGTACGGAGGTCCTATGACTCAAATGAACAAAAGAAGAAATATGAAAAGAATACTACATCTTCAATTTGTCTTTGACTTCCGTTCACTGCAGTCAATTTCTTTGGACAACAACACCGAACCAAATGCTTTGCTTCAGCAGTAATCTTTCGAGTTGATAATCCCTTCACATCAATCCTCTCGTCTACAAATCTTTAACAGATGTAGCTCGTCTTCTCTGCAACGCAGATATACTTTGGTGAAGTTTCTCGAACTTAGCACCGGAGACAGCATTCTCTTCGGTTTCTGTATGGACTATTTCTCTCTGTATGCACTTGCAAACAAATCAGTCCATACCTGTTTCTGTCAACAATCTTCAAAACACAGGAAGGCAGATATTGCACCAACAATCTCCCCCTTTTTGTATGATTGTTGACAAAACAGAACACATCAAAGGATAGATAATGAATGGAATGTAATGCGAAGGATAATGAACGACGAGAGATAATTACGAAGATAAAACACGCTCCCCCTGAAGATATGCATCATTTGAGTGCGTAGTTAAATCGGAAGGAAGTGAGATGAATCTTCGTACGAGTGTCATTGACATAAGATCTCATTCATAGTCTCTTTCAATGTACTCGACTCTATCTGAGATGGTTCCTGTCACACAATCTTTGAAAATAATTAGATATAATAAATACTTTGAAATGATTTGTGACGAAAGATATGTCATGAAGGTTTTCTCAGAACATGATTTGAATCCATACGAGATGTAAATTCCCTACAGGATAGATAATCGAGAATTGTTAGAGCAAGGGAAATAAATAATATTGCTCGGAGGAGTTAAGATTCAGACGAAGTTTTCCTGCAACAAAGTTGATACGAATGATATATGCGAGGAAAAAAATAGTTTGTCAGTCATATAGATAGATCTCAAGAGATTTTAAACAGAGGCCGAGTTCTTCGTCTGCAATGTTAGAATATGAGATAATAATCATAGCATATCCAACCACAACACACATAGATTCAAGGAGTAAAAACGTCTCTGATTAGAGAAGCATGAATTCCTATCCTCCTTGGCATACATTCACTTTCCCTATATGAAGGATAATTATCAAGGATAATCACTGCATGTGAGTAAACTTTCGATAGCACCTGCAAACAAATAGTTGGAAGCACCACAGGCGGTGCGATAAGTTCAACAAGCAAATTGTTCGACAAACACCAAAATGATCAACTGCAAAAAGCAACTGGCGAATGAAAACACCCTGCAAATGCCCCGTTCATCTATCACTCGATGTTCTTCTCCCCCTTTTTGTCAACAAGTGCCAAAAAGGAAAGAGAATGCATACGAGGAGCTACATGTCCGAACAATCCTCAGAATCAGAATTAGCATTGCTTGACGAAGCAGAATTCGCAGAGCGAGGAATAGTTGAGGCCGAAGCAGGTGTTGCAGCATGGGCTTCGGGAACTCCTTCGGAGGTGATTGTGTGAGGTGCATCGGGCTTGTAGACAAGTGTACCAGCTATGTCTTCGATTTCATCGTCTGGTTCGACAAACAGCAGGTCAGTTGATGCAGAACGCTGAGGGAGCACAGGGTTTGCCTTCAGATACGAGGGACAGCAAATAATTCCAGATAGTCATATTCTTTCTTGATGCCTTTGGCAGCCAGCTGTTTCCGAGAATAATGCTGCGTTAGAAGAGTCCAAGAGCGCTTCTTTTGCTCCTTCTCATGCAGAAGGGTTTGGCGAGCATAATTTTGAAGCAAGTTGAGTTCAGTCATCAATTCCAACTTTTCTTTTCGATCGAGCTTGATGTGACTCTATAGAGCCTACTGAGTGCGAATGCAGATCTCATACAGAGATGGATTTTCTTTTCAAGGTATTACAACCTTGGCTCTCTTAACTTTCAGAGTAGTCTCAGAAGTAGAAGCAGCGCCAACAACATCACATGTGCCTTTCCTTTCCCAATATCCTTCACCATTCGGAGAGTGTCATGAACTGGTGGCATGAAAACCTTCGGTGTAATTGGGCAGAGAAAATTTTCTTCAAGCAGCTGCTTAATTACATACATGATCCAAGGTGCATAAGGCTTCAAAGATTGAGGGCTGTCAGCAGCACAAGACAAGTTGTGAATGAATAGATCTGGAACATCAAAATGAATTCCTTGAGAAATGGCTAGGAGAGCATTTCCAACGATGCCATTGATAGTTTCTGGTATGTTGGTTGGCGTGACAGAATTGCAGAGCATGTGGAACATCACTTTGTTCTCATAGGCCAACTTCTTAGGATCTATATCAATGCATTCATCTCCAACCAGTTTGGGGTCCATTAGCATGTGAAGTTGTGCTTTGGAGACATCCCAGTAGTGCAGTCTGTGTTCTCGTTCCGTATCAAATTCACACCAAGGAATATTTAGCAGAGCAAGAAACTGATCAGCCGAGCACTTTATCTTTTCTTCTCCAGTGACCCATTCGAGGATCCAAGTAGAGCTATCTCCAAGTTCTCCTGAGATATACAGAGTGGCATAGAACTGAAGGATAACTTCTCGATTCCATCCATGGTTGAAGCGAAGAAAACCTTTCAGAAAAGCATGTTCAATGTGTTCGATGGCATGATGAAAACATGGTATTTCTTCGAGCTCAGCGAAGTTCAGAAACTTGTGATTGAAGATTCGATTCTTGCTAAATAGGATCCGAGCATAATATACTGCTTGTTCTTTTATCCAGAACCTGGGTGACAGGAAAGTCTTTTCCCCTTCATACAGACTGGTGCCAAAGAATGCTATCTTCGAAAGATGAAGCTGCTCATTGAATGCAGGACCATTGGGGCCATCTTCATCAGGGAACAATGGAAATGTTTCCTGGGGGTATCTCGGATTATCTTCATTGCTTAGTTCCCTGGGCCGAGCATCATCAGATGCTGGCATATCTTCATCAATGGGCTTGAGTGGAGCAAGGGGCCTTTTTAACTTCTCTGGTGCAGATGGCTTTGAGGCACTAGTCTGACCATCATTTCTCTTCGCCGGAACTCCTTCAGCGGTTTTCTGACAGTCAGGCACTAGGGCCTTTTCCTTCAGTGCATTCTCATCGGTGGGAGGCACAACAACTTCCTTAGATGCCTGGGTCACAACAGCTTCTTTCTCAGTATCTTGGGGTACAACAGGCGCAACTTCTCCATCGTGAGCCATGGGCTCTTCAGACTTCTTTTCTTCCTCTTCTAGCTGTGAAGCAGGAGCAAGATCAACCTCCATCTGGGTAGGGGCACCAGATGAGGTGACCGGGGTGGTATTCTCTCGGGAAGCATCTAGCTCCCCCTCAATTTCCTCATTTTCCTCCTTGTTGGATCCGGAGGGCTCAACTTCCATTTCCTTCGGGGGTGATGAAACTGCCTTCTCAGCCTCAGTTTCTTCATCAGTTTTATCATCATTAGCTTGCTGGTCAGGCTGAGCATTTTCTTAGTCAGATTTGTTCAGAAAGATGTCCACAACATCTAGTTCCTCATGGGCAGCAGCAGTAGCAGGAATGTCAACTTGCACAGGACTGGCTTGATGCATGAGTTCATCCTCATGAGGAGGGGATGGTGGTATCTGTTGCAGAGGAGCACTTGATCCAATGGGAGCATCAGTAGCCACATTCTGAATGCGTCGATCTTTGATTTCCTTTCGCTTGCTGGCTCTAGCCTTAGCCTTTTGACGCTTCTCTTCCTATATTCTGCGTCGAGCAAGTTCAGCCTGGAGAGTAATTTCATCATTCCTATGGTCACACAGCTGAGACAGTTCCATTTTCAGACAAGAATGCCATTCAATCTTGTCATTCCTCATGACACTCAGAGTTTTTGTCAGATCAAGAATCTCTTTATTCAGACTTTTCCTTTCGGATTCAGTACAGGCATCTTTCCTCATTTGCTCGAGAGTTTTCTTGTCCTCGATAGGTTGATTTATCTTTTTGGTCATTTTTCGCAGCTCAGGGAAATGTTTCGTTACCAGCTTGGTAACATCATCAAGAAGACCCAAACTGCTCAAATTAGCTAATTTTGCATCGTAGGCAGCACATTCAATAACATCGATGAAAAGATCGAAATCATATTTCTGTTCCTCTGTGGAAGCAGGAACATTTGTCTTGGCTTTCTTGACAGAAGCAGCAACTTTCTCTTCGGGCAGCAACTTTCTCTTTGCAGAAGGGGCGGCAGAACCCGAAGGTTTGTGAGAAACTGGAGCGGGTGCAAGTCTTGGTGACGACCTTAGTGGGGGTGAAACTTTTACTGTGAGGGAGTTTGGTAAGGCTTGTCCAGAAGAGCTCGTTGATCATATATGGGTATTTCTCTGGGAGCATCTTCATCAGAGGATTCATCAGATGAGGCAGAAGCTGCCTTCTTGGATTTTCTGGCAACTGATTTCTTTCGGGGAGCTCGAGGGGAACTGGTTTCCTTGCCTTGCTTTCCTTTCGGGCAGAGGCACGATCCTTTTTCTTTTGTACGTCTTGCTGAGTCAGCGCGATGTTTCTCTCTTCGACTTAGCTTTGGCCTTTGCTCTCTTTTCCACTTCTTCGGGAAAATTAGCAATTGTCTTGAGGGAGTCAGGATGAGCATTTTCGGTTTGAGGCGGCCTGACATTTTCGTCATCTGGGCCAAGGCAGCCCTCAACAATACAATCATTCCAAGGTGGAGTGAATGCAAACAAAATTTGATATTTCCTTCGAACATTCTCATAATTGAACCATTTCTTAGCCTCGTGACGGCGAATCCTTTGCAGCCTTTTATTTCTCTCAGTGGTGGTTTCATTTCCAGGTGGAGTTTTATAGCTTGCGGGATCAGACATTTCTGCCGTTCTATTCTTCTCTCTGCCACGGCCACCTTTCTTTGGATTTCCATCGGAGAAAAGAGTCATATCATCTATGACCAGTTCATCCTCAGGCTGACTATGACCCGAGGGAATATCATCATCTACTTCTTTGGATTCTGACTCAGATTTCTTTTTCGGTATCTTGGGTGGCTTTGATGCTTTTACTCCACCAGTCAAACGTTCAGACAAGGCAGGCAACTGAGGGATTTCTTCTTCAGAACCAGACTGCTCTTCCGAATTGTGAGCCATGACCAACCTGTGAAATAGAATAGATGCAAGGGAAAACAGGAGAGGGTCATAAACATGCACATAAGGTATTTTGACTGAAAACAGAAAGTTTTTCGGAAGCAGCAAGGGAATCCATAGTGTACTTTGAGAAGATATCATCTATAGAATTGCAACACGCCATATGAGACAGAGTAACAACTATCTAATCTTTCGAGAGAAATACACATGAACCCTAGATCCAGGATAACTGGTACGAGGGAAAAACTACAAATTGTACCAGTCATAACCTAGTTAACCCTAAGGATCTACCGCAAGGAAATAAAGCAAGAAAAATGCGTCGGTATGAACTGCCCTAGAACAGAGACAGGATAGGGCTAGTTCTAGATCCAGGCACCCTAACTTGGCAGCTAGGATCGACTACGACAATGCGGAGGAGAGGATATACCGCACTGGCGTGGCCAACAACGTCGTGACTTCACTGGAGGTGCACGGCGAGGCGCTTCGTCGGCGTTGCTTCGAGCTCGGGCTCGGGAGGAGGTGGCTGATGAAATGACGAACTGGTGAGGGGGAAGACACGGGGAGGTATATATATATATATATTCAACGGGCACGATAACAATTGTGGGAATCATGGGCACGTGGCAACCGTTTGCTGCGAAAATCTCGGAAACTGAACGGGAGATCGAAAGGTTTGAGGAATGGCAAACGCCAAAAACAGATTAAAGTTCGAAGTTGATTTCATTCGTGGCCAAGGACGTCGGACTGAAATCTTCTTCAGATCAAATTTGCATGTTTATGATGGCCAACATAGAATGGACGAGAAAGAATAGAGGGATAATAGGGTCTGAATCAAAACACTTAGCCAAACGAGAGAGAACACAAAACTACAAAGCTCTGAGTGAGTTGATATACAGATAGAACACAAACACAACGAAAAGCAGAGAAAGCAAATGAAAAACACAAGGAACTAGCACCAACAAGAGATCTCTGGATAAAGAATAAGCGAATGGAATCCCTGAGATAATATCTGCAAGAGAGGATTAGTTCTTTTTCACAACCCACACTTGCGTGGGCAGCGAGGATCTCATTTGCTTCGTCTGAGCAGAGATATTCTTTCGGCGTGATCTGCAGGACACCTGTGTACTTCGAGAGTAATCATATGAATATGCATTGAAGTTATTTCGATAGACATGAGTACAATGATTTGAGGAGATACGCATGTATTCCTTCTGTCGAGGGTTTGATCGATACCCATTCAAAGGTTTTCCTGTGTCATTCTGCAAGTGACAATCATTGTCTCGAAGAGAATTACTCTGCATATTCAAGTTAGTAGTGACAGATAGATTTTCAATTATGCACTTCTTCAGCGAGATTTTCTTCTTGGGTGAACTAGACCTGCAGTTAGTACCAACATATCCAGCAAATACCAGACCATTCTGTTGTTTGAAGAGTTTTTAGTTTGAGCCATCAGACTCGTCAGTATCAACAGAAATGGGTGAGTTATATCCAGTAAGAGTTTCAAGTTCGAGAGTTTTACTCTTAGTCAGAACCCAAGTCGTTCGAGGATATTGCTCGGGAGTCCAATAGGTTCCATCAACATTGAGTTTCCTTTCAAAATCCAAACCTTCCTTTCAAGGATTTTTGTGCAGTATGGATTTTTTGAGCACATCACAAAGAGTTTGATGCCCTTTTAGGCTCTTTAGCATTCCCGGCTCGAGCAAGTTCTTTAACATGCAATTTTCATCAAAGAGAGCAACAAATTCCTCAAAGGAGGGGTTAGAATTATCATTCGTAGTTGTTGCAACATTCTGAGTGACAACATTAGAAGTTTCAGCATGTGAATCAGCATTACTGCGTTCTAGGCATTTTAAACAAGGAGGCACAAAATCGTCAGGAAGTCGAACAGATTGCTCGGTGAAGAGAGAAGCTTTTTCTTTCGCAAGCGCGTTATGAGATTCTTTCAGAGACTCAAGTTCTTGATTCCTGTTAAGGAGTTCATCAGATAGCCTCTCGAAGTTGACTGAAAGAGAATCATATTTGTTGAAAAGATCATCAATAGTGGAGGAAAAGCGTCATGCTCTTCCATCAACTTTTGATTCTTCTCCATCTCTTCGACCAGTAATCCTTCAGTTTTCCTAAGATTCTTTTCAAGCATTTCAAGTTCATCATGTTGAGATTTAGCAATCTTGACCAGTTTAGCATAGGCAATATATTCAGGAGAATACCCATTCATGGATTTTTGGTGTTTTGCTGATACCTGATCCTTAGATGATTTTGCCATGAGACAGAATGTGATTGGTTCATCATCACTTGAGGCATCATCACCGGAGTCTGATTCGAGTGAATTTTCTGATGATTCATAGGCAATGAATGCATTGCTTCTCCCAATGCTTCTGTTAAGCTCTTTTTCTTCAGAATCTGATCCGGATGTGTCATCTTCCGAATCCATAGTCATTTTAGCACATACTCTGTTCAGCTGTGATATCTTTCTCATATTGGATTCGATGGTAGCTCTAGCTTGTAAGTCAGTGACTGGTCTCATCGAAGAAGACGAGGAAGATTCATTCTTCTTCAAGAGCTTAGTATGACGATTAACTTGTGTGAATCCATTTCCGTGAAGATACATCCATCTGTTCCTAGGTTTTCTATCCTAGCAAGGACAGTCAGCTATGACATGACCGAACTGTTTGCAATTGAAGCACTTCATTTCCTTCGATGGTAAGTTTCTCGAAGATTCTGACAAATCAAGATTGTCATCATTCATGAGATACAGATTCTGTCTCCTGAGATCACTTAACCTTTTAGTGAGCATTTCCAATTCTCTGGTGAAGGAGTGTTGATTCTCGACATCTTCTTCTTCTTCTTCTTCTTGTGAACTACCATAATGTGAAAGAATTTCTCCTTCTTCTTCCGAAGACGATTCTTGATCTCCATTTTCAAGTCTCGTCTTTTCTTCGTGAATTGATAGCAGTGTCATGACCTCGACGTAGTGAATTTCTTCATAGTCTGGTCTTTGCTTGATTTTAGCCAATATTGGATCGAAAGATTCATCAAGAGCGCTCAGAAGCTTTTCGAGCACATCTCTGTCGGTGATACTAGTCAGGCCTCGTTGATGAAGCCTTTCAACAATGTTAGTCAACCGATCAGTGAGCTCCATGGCACTTTCCTTACGAAGACTTCTAAAACCAGCAAACAT
The DNA here is from genome assembly GCA_011799875.1 of Thinopyrum elongatum. Lineage (NCBI taxonomy): Eukaryota > Viridiplantae > Streptophyta > Magnoliopsida > Poales > Poaceae > Thinopyrum > Thinopyrum elongatum. Next base: position 293,742,007 of record CM022303.1, on the reverse strand, counting down.
GGCACGAAGCATTTGAGTGTGAGAATCCGTTCTGGAAACAAATTATTCATGAAAACTTTCGATGGCATCACAAAGTTGTTTTGCAGTATCAAACTTTTGGAATCGAAAGAAAATATCTTTTGAGATACTTCCACAGATAATATCCTTTGCTTGTGCATTCAACTGTAGCATAGCTTGGTCAACAGAAGTTGGAGCATCAGGTTGCTGAATGGTATATCCATCTTCTATAATCTGCCATAGATCTATGTTGATGGCTTGAATTCTGATTCTCATTCTTTCCTTCCAGTAGAGATAGTCATTTCCATCGAAGATAGGAAATCTTTCAGAGTGTGAGGATCTACCTGCATACGACATACTCAAAACTCCAAGGACGTTAGACCTTTAATAAACAGAGATAGGGAGTACCTGCTCTGATACCAATTGTTAGGACCGAGAGCATATCGACCAGAGGGGGGTGAATGGGAGATTAAAAAATTCTTTCGAATGTTTTGAACTGATCCCAAACCCAGCAGCGGAAATAAGGTATGGTAGATAAGAACTCAATGAAGCTTGCTATTGAGGAATGAAACCTTCGATGTAGGATGCAATAATGGTTCAAACATAGTATACAACATGCTTGATGATAACGATGGTAATGCAATATGTCAACAGAAATAGTATCATGACAGAATGATAAGAGTGCGACAATGTGAGCAACGAATGATAATAGACACAACGAGAGTGAATTCGAATGATATGCAATAGAAAGTAACTAATCAGATATCTATCATCACAGAGCACATATAATGACTGCCGAAAGTAATGCAGTGAAGTAAATGGAACCAGTGGTGCTCGATGGCGACAGAGAGATTTGGTAGACTAGTTCACCCTTCTGCCAAAGGGCTATGTCTGGTTGGAGAGGCTGTGACTTAACATGGAAGATAAACTCTCTTCAACCTATTCTCCTTCAATTCGAAGCTGATCAGACTTCAGTTGATTTCACTCATGGTAGATACTTGTCGGTGATCTCCAAACCTTCGGTCGACCTTCGCGAACCACAATCACTCTTGGTTGCTGAAGATCTAGCTCGGTGAAGACAATAACTCTTCAACACTCGAGCCGTAACCTATCCGTCTAGAGAGTGTGCAGCTCTCAAGAGTAATAGGTACAAGAACTCTAACTCAGAACTACTGTGATGCTCAACCACTGTCTAAGTTTGGGCTCTTGATTTTTCTCTCGGTGGATCTTAAACTCAAATCACTCGGAGAGGGGGTGCTCAATTCAATCTTCTCAGAAATCTTAAGCAGAGCGGCCACTGGACAAAGCCGGCGCGGGGTGGCTATTTATAGCCGCAGCCTTCCCTGATGGGAAATGACCAAATTGGACATCGAAAGCAACCAATGGCTGAACGACACGAGTCCAATAGTTGGATTTTGAGCACAATGATAACATTACTTGCGGAGCAAGTAATGCTAACTCCTCGGTCTGAGACAAATCTCTCGCAGCAAAGAAGATCATAGTCTCTTGCTGGCAAGTATTTGCTCGGAACACAAAGAGATTTCTCTCGCAACTTTCATAGGTTTGGGCTAAGCATCACAACGGATCTAAGCTTTGAGAACCTATACCCCTCTTAATAGTACGGAGGTCCTATGACTCAAATGAACAAAAAGAAGAAAGACAAAAAGAATACTACGTCTTCAATTTGTCTTCGACTTCCGTTCGCTGCAGTTAATTTCTTCGGACAACAACACCAAACCAAATGCTTTGCTTCAGCAGTAATCTTTTGAGGGGATACTCCCTTCACATCAATCCTCTCGTCTACAAATCTTTAACAGATGTAGCTCGTCTTCCCTGCAATGCAGATATACTTTGGTCAAATTTCTCAAACTTAGCATCGGAGACAACATTCTCTTCGGTTTCTGTATGGACTATTTCTCTCTGTATGCACTAGCAAACAAATCAGTCCATACCTGTTTTTGTCAACAATCTTCAAAACACAGGAAGGCAAATATTGCACCAACATTTATCCACCTCAATACCTCATTCAGAAATTTTATGCCCCAAGACAATGTGTTCATTAACCATAAAGTGACACTTCTCCCAATTCAAGACAAGATTAGTTTGTTCACATCTCTGCAAAACTCGATCAAGGTTGCTTAAGCAATCATCAAAAGAAGTTCCGTAAATAGAAAAATCATCCATGAAAACCTCAACAATCTTTTCACAAAAATCAGAGAATATAGCAGTCATACATCTTTGAAAGGTAGCAGGTGCATTGCATAAACCAAAAGGCATACGTCTATAAGCATAAGTTCCAAAAGGGCAAGTAAAAGTGGTTTTCTCTTAATCAGGTTGTTATACAGGTATTTGAGAGAAACCAGAATATCCATCAAGAAAACAAAAGTGTGTATGCTTAGATAATCTTTCTAGCATTTGATCAATAAAAGGTAGAGGGTAATGATCTTTTCTAGTAGCTTTATTTAATTTTCTAAAATCAATTACCATTCTATAGCCAGTCACTATTCGTTGTGGGATAAGTTCATTTTTATCATTAGGAACAATAGTTTTACCTCCTTTCTTAGGGGCACAATGAACAGGACTTACCAATCTACTATCATCTATGGGATAGATTATACCTACTTCCAGAAGTTTTAGTATTTCAGTTCTTACCACTTCTTTCATCTTAGGATTCAATCATCGTTGGTGGTCAACAACGGGTTTAGCATTAGGTTCCATATTAATCTTGTGCTGACAGAGAGTAGGACTAATGCCCTTAAGATCATCAAGAGTATATCCAATAGCAGCACGGTGCTTCTTCAGAATTTTTAATAATCTCTCTTCTTCATGTTCTGAAAGGTTAGCACTAATAATAACATGATATATCTTTTTCTCATCAAGATAAGCGTACTTCAGAGTGTCAGGCAATTGCTTTAATTCAAACACAGGATCACCTTTAGGTGGAGGAGGACCTCCTAGAGTTTCAATAGGCAAATTGTGTTTAAGGAGAGGTTGTTGTTCAATGAAATTTTTTTCTATTTCATTTCTTTCACGTAAGTGCATATCATTTTCATGGTCTAGCAAATATTGTTCTAGTGGATCGGTTAGAGGTACGACAATAGAAGCAAGACCAATTATTTCATCCTTACTAGGCAATTCTTTATTATGAGGTTGTCTACGAAACTTAGAAAAATTAAACTCATGAGACACATCACCAAAAATAACACTGACAGTTTCTTTCTTACAATCTATCTTAGGATTGACAGTGTTCAAGAAAGGTCTACCAAAGATAATGGGACAAAAGTCATCTTGTGGGGAACTAAGGACTAGAAAATTAGTAGGGTATTTTATTTTCCCGCACAAGACTTCAACATCTCTAACAATCCCAAGTGGTGTGATGGTATCTCTATTAGCAAGTTTAATAGTAACATCTATGTCTTCAATTTTAGCGGGTGCTATGTCATTCGTAATTTCTTGGTATAAGGTAAAAGGAATAGCACTCACACTAGCACCTAAATCACATAAACCATGATAGCAATGATCTCCTATTTTAACTGAGACAACAAGCATGTCAACTACATGTCTATGTTTGTCTTTAGTGTCTGGTTTGGCAATTCTAGCAGCTTCATCACAGAAATAAATAACATGCCCATCAACATTTTCAACCAAGATATCTTTAACCATAGAAATACTAGGTTCTACTTTAATTTGTTCATAGGGTTTAGGTGCTTTAATATTACTTTTGCGAACCACTGTTGATACCTTAGCATGTTCCTTTATCCTAACAGGGAAAGGTGGTTTTTCAATATAAGCAGTAGGAACTACTGGATCAACATTGTAAATAATAGTTTCATCTTTAGCTATAACTGGTTCTTTAATTTCTTCTTTAATAGGGGTATGATATTTAAACCACTTCTCCTTAGGGAGATCAACATGAGTAGCAAATGATTCACAAAAAGAGGCTACTATCTCAGAGTCAAGTCCATATTTAGTGCTAAACTTGTGAAAAGCATCGGTATTCATAAAAGATTTAACACAACCAAACTCAAGCTTAATACCTGACTCTTTACCTTCGTCGAGTTCCCAATCTTTAGAGTTGCGTTTAATTCTTTCCAAAAGATCCCACTTGAATTCCATAGTCTTCTTCATAAAAGAACCAACACAAGAAGTATCGAGCATGGATTGATCATTACGAGAAAGCCGAGCATAAAAATTCTGAATAATAATTTCTCTCGAGAGCTCATGATTGGGGCATGAATATAACATTGAGTTAAGCCTTCCCCAAGCTAGAGCGATACTTTCTCCTTCACGAGGCCAAAATTTATATATATATAATTCCGATCACGATGAACTAGATGCATAGGATAATTTTTTGGTGAAATTCCAATTTCAATCGATTCCAGTTCCAAGATCCAATATCATCGCATAGCCTATACCATGTCAATGATTTCCCCCCAAAGATAAAGGGAAAACCTTCTTATTAACTTCATTTCCGGGTAAACCTGCAAGCTTAAATAATCCACAAATTTCATCCACATGTATCAAATGCATATCAGGATGTACTGTTCCATCTCCTGCATAAGGATTAGCTAGCAGTTGCTCTATCATACCCGAAGGAATTTCATAACCAATATTTTCAGTAGGTGCAGTAGGTTGAGGGGAAATTCTTTGTGTTTTCGGTCGAGGTGAAGATACCCCGAACAAGCCCCTCAGAGGATTGTTTTCCATAGTAACAAGTGACAATAAATTTCAGCACGTAGTATAAATTTTTCCTTACTGATTTCCACTTACCAAGAGCGCTTCACTCCCCAGAAACGGCTCCAGAAAAGAGTCTTGATGACCCACAAGTATAGGGGATCAATTGTAGCCCTTCCGATAAGTAAGAGTGTTGAACCCAACAAGGAGCAGAAGGAAATGACAAGCGGTTTTCAGCAAGGTAGTTTCTGCAAGCACTGAAATTGTCGGTAATAGGTAGTTTGATAGCAAGATAATTTGTAACGAACAAGTAATGGTAACAGTAAATAAAGTGCAGCAAGGTAGCCCAATCCTTTTTGTAGCAAAGGACAGGCCAAAATGGTCTCTTATAATAAGCAAAGCGTTCTTGAGGGCACACGGGAATTTCATCTAGTCACTTTCATCATGTTGGTTTTATTCGCGTTCGCTACTTTGATAATTTGATATGTGGGTGGACCGGTGCTTGGGTGCTGTTCTTACTTGAACAAGCCTCCCACTTATGATTAACCCCCTCGCAAGCATCCGCAACTACGAGAAAAGTATTAAGATGAAATCTAACCATAGCATTAAACATATGGATCCAAATCAGTCCCTTACGGAATAGCGCATAAACTAGGGTTTAAGCTTCTGTCACTCTAGCAACCCATCATCTAATAACTACTCCACAATGCATTCCCTTAGTCCAAAGATGGTGAAGTGTCATGTAGTCGACGTTCACATAAGACCACTAAGGGAATCACAACATACATATCATCAAAATATCGAATGCATAACAAATTCACATGATTACTTGCAACATGACTTCTCCTGTGACCTCAAGAACAAAGTTAACTACTCACAAATAATATTCATGCTCAAGATCAGAGGGGTATTAAATAGCATAATGGATATGAACATATAATCTTCCACCAAATAAACCATATAGTAATCGACTACAAGATGTAATCAACACTACTAGTCACCCACAGGTACCAATCTGAGGTTCCGGTCCAAAGATTGAACACATGAGAGGAACTAGGGTTTCAGATGAGATGGTGCTGTTGAAGATGTTGACAAAGATTGGCCTCCCAAAGATGAGAGGGTTGTTGGTGATGATGATGGCTTTGATTTCCCCCTCCGGGAGGGAACTTCCCCCGGTGGAATCGCTTCGTCGGAGGGCAAAAGTGCTCCTGCCCAAATTCCGCCTCGAGATGGCGGTGCTCCGTCCCGAAAGTCCTTCCCTTATTTTTTCTAGGTCAAAAGACCTTATATACCAGAAGATGGGCACCAGAGGTGGGCTCGGCTGGCCACCACCCACCAAGGCGCGCCTGGGGGGCCTGGCGTGCCCTGGTGTCTTGTGGGTACCAGGCAGCCCCCCTCTAGTAGTTGTTTGCTCCAATATTTATTGTATATTCAAAAATAATTCTCCGTAAAATTTCAGCTCATTTGGAGATGTGCAGAATAGGTATCTCTGACATAGCTTTTTCAGGTCCAGAATTCCAGTTGCCAGCATTCTCCCTCTTTGTGTAAACCTTGCATATTATGAGAGAAAAGGCATTAGAATTACTCCATAAAGTGTTATTATGCATAAAAACATTATAAATAATAGTAGGAAAACGTGATGCAAAATGGACGTATCAGCTCCACTTGAGTAGAGATTTGTCCTTTTCCTTCGGCCACAAGGGATTCCTCAATGGGGAGTATTTGACCAATCCCCATTCTTCTTATGGCTTGGGGAGGAATTTCATCACCTACATCACAAAGACCACTTTGCTCCACTTGGGAGCCATTATTTTCATCAAACTCTACGTTACACGTTGTTGGGAAATGTTGCATGGAAAACAAAAAAATTTCTACGCACACGCAAGATCTATCAAGGAGATGCATAGCAATGAGAGGGGAGAGTGTGTCTACATACCCTCATAGACCGTAAGCGGAAGCGTTTGTCAATGTGGTTGATGCAGTCGAACTTCTTCGCGCTCCAACCGATCGAGTACCAAACGTACGACACCTCCGTGTTCAGCACACGTTCAACTCGGTGATGTCCTCGCCTTCTTGATCCAGCAAGATGACGAAGTAGTGGATGAGTTCCGGCAGCACGACGGCATGGTGACGGTGATGGTGATTTATCTCCGCAGGGCTTCGCCTAAGCACTACGAAAATATGACTGAGGTACTAAACTATGGAGGGGGGCGCCGCACACGGCTAAGCAATTGTCGTGGTTATGTGTGGCACCCCCCTCCCACATATATATAGGTGGGGGGGGGGGAGGTTAGGAGCAGCCAAGGAGGTGCCCCAAGTAGGCCAAATCCTACTTGGGGTCCTCCCCAAGCTGCGCCCCCTTTCCTTTCTAGGTGAGCAGGGAAAGGCAGGGGAGGGTGGCCCCGCCCCCTTTCCTTTCTCCCATGTGGAGGGGAAGGCAGGAGGGGCTAGCCCTCCCCCTTTCCTTCCCTAGGGCCAGCGGCCAGGGAGAGTGGCGTGTTAGCCCCCTTGTGGGCTGGTCTGTCCCCCCTTGGCCCATTAGGCCCATACACCTACCGGGGGTGTCTGGAACCCCTTCCGGTGACCCGATGACTACCCGGTGCACTCCGAAACTCTTCCGTGTCTGACTATCGTCATCCTATATATCAATATTTACCTCTGGACCATTCTGGAGCTCCTCGTCATGTCCGTGATCTCATCCGGGACTCCGAACAACATTCGGTCACCAAATCATATAACTCATATAACACTATATCGTTAACGAACGTTGAGCGTGCGGACCCTACGGGTTCGAGAACTATGTAGACATGACCGAGATACCTCTCCAGTCAATAACCAATAGCGGAACCTGGATGCCCATATTGGCGCCTACATATTCTATGAAGATCTTTATCGGTCGAACCGTTATGACAACATACGTAATTCCCTTTGTCCATCGGTATGTTACTTGCCCAAGATTCGATCGTCGGTATCTTCATACCTAGTTCGATCTCGTTACCGGCAAGTCTTTTTACTCATTCCGTAATGCATCATCTTGCAACTAACTCCTTAGTCACTTTGCTTGCAAGGCTTCTTATGTTGTGTATTACCGAGAGGGCCCAGAGATACCTCTTCGATACTCGGAGTGACAAATCCTAATCTTGATCTATGCCAACTCAACAAACACCTTCGGAGATACCTGTAGAGCATCTTTATGATCACCCAGTTACATTGTGATGTTTGATAGAACACAAGGTATTCCTCTGGTATTTGGGAGTTGCATAATCTCATAGTCGAAGGAATATGTATTTGTCAACAAGAAAGCAATAGCAATAAACTGAACGATCAATATGCTAAGCTAACGAATGGGTCTTGTCCATCACATCATTCTCCTAATGATGTGATCCCATTATCAAATGATAACACATGTCTATGGTTAGCAAACCTTAACCATCTTTGATCAACGAGCTAGTCTAGTAGAGGAATACTAGGGACACGGTATTTGTTTATGTATTCACACATGTATTTAAGTTTCCGATCAATACAATTCTAGCATGAATAATAAACCTTTATCATGAATAAGGGAATATAAGATAACAACATTATTATTGCCTCTAGGGCATATTTCCTTCAGTCTCCCACTAGCACTAGAGTCAATAATCTAGTTCACATCACCATGTGATTAACACCCATAGTTCACATCGCCATGTGACCAACACCCAAAGAGTTTACTAGAGTCAATAATCTAGTTCACATCATCATTTTATTAACACCCATAGTTCACATCGCCATGTGACCAACACCCAAAGAGTTTACTAGAGTCAATAATCTAGTTCACATCATCATGTGATTAACACCCAAAGAGTACCAAGGTGTGATCATGTTTTGCTTGTGAGAGAAGTTTAGTCAACGGGTCTGTCACATTCAGATCCGTATGTATTTTGCAAATTTCCATGTCTACAATGCTCTGCATGGAGCTACTATAGCTAATTGCTCCCACTTTTAATATATATCCAGATTGAGACTCAGAGTCATCCGAATCAGTGTCAAAGCTTACATCGACATAACCCTTTACGATGAACTCTTTATCACCTCCATAACCGAGAAATATTTCCTTAGTCCTCTTAGGTACCTAAGGATAATTTTGACCGCTATCCAGTGATCCACTCCTGGATCACTATTGTACCCCCTTTGCCAAACTCATGGCAAGGCACACAACTTGTCTGGTACACAGCATGGCATACTTTATAGAACCTATGGCTGAGGCATAGGGAATGCCTTTCATTCTCTCTCTATCTTCTGCCGTGGTCGGGCTTTGAGTCTGACTCAACTTCACACCTTATAATACAAGCTAGAACTCCTTCTTTGACTGATCCATTTTGAACTCCTTCAAAATCTTGTCAAGGTATGTACTCATTGAAAATCTTATCAAGCGTCTTGATCTATCTCTATAGATCTTGATGCCTAATATGTAAGCGGCTTCACCGAGGTCTTTCATTGAAAAATTCTTATTCAAGTATCCTTTTATGCTATCCAGAAATTCTATATCATTTCCAATATGTCATCCACATATAATATTAGAAATGCTACAGAGCTCCCACTCACTTTCTTGTAAATACAGGCTTCACCGTAAGTTTGTATAAAACCATATGCTTTGATCACTTCATCAAAGCGTATATTCCAACTCTGAGATGCTTGCACCAGTCCATAGATGGATCACTGGAGCTTGCACACTTTGTTAGCACCTTTAGGATCGACAAAATCTTCTGGTTGCATCATATATAACTCTTCTTTAAGAAATCCGTTTAAGGAATGCAGTTTTGACGTCCATTTGCCAGATTTCATAAAATGCGGCAATTGCTAACATGATTTGGATAGACTTAAGCATCGCTACAGGTGAGAAAGTCTCATCGTAGTCAACCCCTTGAACTTGTCGAAAACCTTTTGCGATAAGTCGAGCTTTGTAGATTGTAAGATTACCATCAGTGTTAGTCTTCTTCTTGAAGATCCATTTATTCTCAATGGCTTGCCGATCATCGGGCAAGTCCACCAAAGTCCATACTTTGTTCTCATACATGGATCTTATCTCAGATTTCATGGTTTCAAGCCATTTATTGGAATCTGGGCCCATCATAGCTTCTGCATAGTTCGTAGGTTCGCCATGGTCTAATAACATAACTTCCAGGACAGGATTACCGTACCACTCTGGTGCGGATCGTGCTCTAGTTAACCTACGAGGTTCAGTAGTAACTTGACCTGAAGTTTCATGATCATGATCATTTGCTTCCTCTCTAGTTGGTGTAGGCATCACGGGAACGGTTTTCTGTGATGTGCTACTTTCCAATTCGAGAGAAGGTACAATTACCTCATCAAGTTCTACTTTCCTCCCACTCACTTCTTTCGAGAGAAACTCATTCTCTAGAAAGGATCCATTCTTAGCAACAAAGATCTTGCCTTCGGATCTGTGGTAGAAGGTGTACCCAATAGTTTCTTTAGGGTATCCTATGAAGACGCACTTCTCCGATTTAGGTTCGAGCTTATCAGGCTGAAGCCTTTTGACATAAGCGTCGCATCCCCAAACTTTAAGAAATGAAAGCTTAGGTTCCTTGCCAAACCAAAGTTCATACGATGTCGTCTCAACAGATTTAGATGGTGCCCTATTTAACGTGAATGCGGCTGTCTCTAATGCATAACCCCAAAATGATAGTGGTAAATCGGTAAGAGACATCATAGATCGCACCATATCTAATAAAGTACAATTACGACATTCGGACACACCATTACGCTGTGGTGTTCCAGGTGGCGTGAGTTGTGAAACGATTCCACATTGTTTTAAATGAAGGCCAAACTCGTAACTCAAATATTTGCCTCCACGATCAGATCATAGAAGCTTTATTTTCTTGTTACGATGATTCTCTACTTCACTCTGAAATTCTTTGAACTTTTCAAATGTTTCAGACTTGTTATTCATCAAGTAGATATACCCATAGCTACTCAAATCATCTGTGAAGGTCAGAAAATAAAGATACCCGCCCTGTGCTTCAACACTCATCGGACCGCATACATCGGTATGTTTTATTTCAAATAAGTCATTAGCTCGCTCCATTGTTCCAGATAACAGAGTTTTAGTCATCTTGCCCATGAGGCATGGTTCACAAGTATCAAATGATTCATAATCAAGTGATTCCAAAAGTCCATCCACATGGAGTTTCTTCATGCGCTTTACACCAATATGACCTAAACGGCAGTGCCACAAGTATGTTGCACTATCATTATCAACTTTGCATCTTTTGGCATCAATATTATGAATATGTGTATCACTACAATCGAGATTCAATAAACCATTCACATTGGGTGTATGACCATAGAAGGTTTTATTCATGTAATCAGAACAACAATTATTCTCTGAATTAAATGAATAACCGTATTGCAATAAACATGATCTAATCATATTCATGCTCAACGCAAACACCAAATAACATTTATTTAGGTTCAACACTAATCCCGAAGGTAGAGGGAGTGTGCGATGGTGATCATATCAATCTTGGAAACACTTCCAACACACATCGTCACCTTGCCCTTTACTAGTCTCCGTTTATTCTGCAATTCCTGTTTCGAGTTACTAATCTTAGCAACTGAACTGGTATCAAATACCCAGGGGCTACTACGAATACTAGTAAGGCACACATCAATAACATGTATATCAAATATACCTTTGTTCACATTGCCATCCTTCTTATTCGCCAAGTATTTAGGGCAATTCCGCTTCTAGCGACCATTCCCTTTGTAGTAGAAGCACTTAGTTTCAGGCGTAGGTCCAGCTTTGGGCCTCTTCACGGGAGTGGCAACTTGCTTGCCATTCTTCTTGAAGTTCCCTTTCTTTCCCTTGACCTTTTTCTTGAAACCAGTGGTCTTGTTAACCATCAACACTTGATGCTCCTTCTTGATTTCTACCTCCGGTGATTTCAGCATCGCGAAGAGCTCGGGAATCGTTTTCGTCATCCCTTGCATATTATAGTTCATCACGAAGCTCTAGTAGCTTGGTGATAGTGACTGGAGAACTTTGTCAATCACTATCTTATATGGAAGATTAACTCCCACTTGATTCAAGCGATTATAGTACCCAGACATTCTGAGCACATGCTCACTGGCTGAGCTATTCTCCTCCATCTTGTAGGCAAAGTAGTTGTCAGAGGTCTCATACCTCTCAACACGGGCATGAGCCTGAAATACCAATTTCAGCTCTTGGAACATCTCATATGTTCCATGGCGTTCAAAGCGTCTTTGGAGCCTCGATTCTAAGCCGTAAAGCATGGCGCACTAAACTATCAAGTAGTCATCATATCAAGCTTGTCAAACGTTCATAACGTATGCATCAGCTCCTGCAACAGGTCTGTCACCTAGCGGTGCATCAAGGATATAATTCTTCTGTGCAGCAATGAGGATAATCCTCAGATCACGGACCCAGTCCGCATTATTGCTACCATCATCTTTCAACTTGGTTTTCTCTAGGAACATATCAAAACTAGGGGAGCTATATTGCGAGCTATTGATCTACAATATAGATATGCAAAAACTATTAAGACTAAGTTCATGACAAATTTAAGTTCAATTAATCAAATTACTAATGAACTCCCACTTAAATTAACATGCCTCAAGTTATCTAAGTGACACATGATCCAAATCAACTAACCCATGTCCGATCATCACATGAGATGGGGTAGTCATCAATGGTGAACATCTCTATGTTAATCATATCTACTATATGACTCACGTTCGACCTTTCGGTCTCCAGTGTTCTGAGACCATGTCTGTACATGCTAGGCTCGTTAAGTTTAACCCAAGTATTCCGCGTGTGTAAATCTGGCTTACACCCGTTGTATGTGAACGTAGAGTCTATCACACCCGATCATCACGAGGTGCTTCAAAACGATGAACTTTGGCAACGGTGCATACTCGGGGAGAACACTTTTATCTTGAAATTTAGTGAAGGGATCATCTTATAATGCTACCGACTTTCTAAGCAAAATAAGATGCATAAAGGATAAACATCACATGCAATCAAAATATGTGACATGATATGGCCATCATCATCTTGTGCTTTTGATCTCCATCTCCAAAGCATCATCATGATCTCCATTGTCACCGGCTCAACACCTTGATCTCCATCGTTGCGTCGGGGTCGTCTTGCCAACTATTGCTTCTACAACTATTGCTAACACATAGCGATAAAGTAAAGCAATTACATGGCGGTTGCATTTCATACAATAATTAAGAGACAACCCTAAGGCTCCTGCCGGTTGTCGATATTACAAAACATGATCATCTCATACATCAACATATATCACATCATATTTTGACCATATCACATCACAACATGCCCTGCAAAAACAAGTTAGACATCCTCTACTTTGTTGTTGCAAGTTTTATGTGGCTGCTACTGGCTTCTAGCAAGAACGGTTCCAAAAACCACAACGGTGATTTATCAAGTTTGCTTTTTTAACCTTCTTCAAGGACCGGCCGTAGTCTAATCCGATTAAACTAAAGTAGGAGAAACAGACACCCGCCAGCCACCTTTATGCAAAACAAGTTGCATGTCAGTCGGTGGAACCGGTCTCAAGTGCATGGACATGTAAGGTTAGTCCGGGCCGCTTCATCCCACAATACCACCGAATCAAAATAAGACATTGGTGGTAAGCAGTATGACTATCACCGCCCACAACTCTTTGTGTTCTACTCATGCATATCATCTACGCATAGACCTGGCTCTGATGCCACTGTTGGGAAACGTTGCATGGAAAACAAATATTTTCTACGCACACGCAAGATCTATCAAGGAAATGCATAGCAACGAGAGGGGAGAGTGTGTTTACGTACCCTCGTAGACCATAGGTAGAAGCGTTTGTCAACGCGGTTGATGTAGTCGAACTTCTTCGCACTCAAACCGATCGAGTACCGAACGTAGGACACCTCCGCGTTCAGCACATGTTCAGCTCGGTGACGTCCTCGCCTTGATCCAGCAAGATGACGAAGTAGTGGATGAGTTCTGGCAGCACGACGGCGTGGTGACGGTGATGGTGAAGTTATCTCCGCAGGGCTTCACCTAAGCACTACGAAAATATGACCGAGGGACTAAACTGTGGAGGGGGGCGCCGCACACGGCTAAGAAATTGTCGTGCTTATGTGTGGCGCCCCCTCCCACATATATATAGGTGGGGGGGAGGGAGGAGCAGCCAAAGAGGTGCCCCAAGTAGGCCGAATCCTACTTGGGGTCCTCCCCAAGCCGCGCCCCCTTTCCTTTCTAGGTGAGCGGGGAAAGGCGGGGGAGGGTGGCGCCCCCCCTTTCCTTTCTCCCATGTGGAGGGGAAGGCAGGAGGGGCTAGCCCTCCCCCCTTTCCTTCCCTAGGAACAAAGGCCAGGGAGAGGGGTGCGCCAGCCCCCTTGTTGGCTGGTCTGTCGCCCCCGTGGCCTATTAGTCCCATAAAACTACCGGGGGTGTCCGGAACCCCTTCCGGCGACCCGATGACTACCCGGTGCACTCCGAAACTCTTTTGGTGTATGACTATCATCGTCCTATATATCGATCTTTACCTCCGGACCATTCCGGAGCTCCTCGTCATGTCTGTGATCTCATCCGGGACTCCGAGCAACATTCAGTCACCAAATCATATAACTCATATAACACTATATCATCAACGAACGTTAAGCGTGCGGACCCTACGGGTTCGAGAACTATGTAGACATGACTGAGACACCTCTCCGATCAATAACCAATAGCGGAACCTGGATGCCCATATTGGCTCCCACATATTCTACGAAGATCTTTATCGGTCGAACCGTTATGACAACATACGTAATTCCCTTTGTCCATCGGTATGTTACTTGCCCGAGATTCGATCGTCGGTATCTTCATACCTAGTTCAATCTCGTTACCGGCAAGTCTTTTTACTCGTTCCATAATACATCACTTGCAACTAACTCCTTAGTCACTTTGCTTGCAAGGCTTCTTATGATGTGTATTACCGAGAGGGCCCAGAGATACCTCTCCGATACTCGGAGTGACAAATCCTAATCTCGATCTATGCGAACTCAACAAACACCTTCGGAGATACCTGTAGATCATCTTTATGATCACCCAGTTACGTTGTGATGTTTGATAGCACACAAGGTATTCCTCCGGTATCCGGGAGTTGCATAATCTCATAGTCGAAGGAATATGTATTTGTTAACAAGAAAGCAATAACAATAAACTGAACGATCAATATGCTAAGCTAACGGATGGGTCTTGTCCATCACATCATTCTCCTAATGATGTGATCCCATTAGCAAATGACAACACATGTCTATGGTTAGGAAACCTTAACCATCTTTGATCAATGAGCTAGTCTAGTAGAGGATTACTTGGGACACAGTATTTGTTTATGTATTCACACATGTATTTAAGTTTCCGATCAATACAATTCTAGCATGAATAATAAACCTTTATCATGAATAAGGAAATATAAGATATCAACTTTATTATTGCCTCTAGGGCATATTTCCTTCACACGTCTCCTCAATGAGTCCATTAGACTTGTTCAGGACACGGTAAGCATGAGAGTTTGTAGCATAACCAACAAATATGCCCTCTTGAGCTCTAGGTTCAAATTTAGACAAACGAACACCTTTCTTGAGAATGAAACACTTACAACCGAACACCCGGAAGTACTTGAGGTTGGGCTTGTTACCGGTAAGTATCTCATATGGAGTCTTGTTCAAGCCTTTGCGGAGCTAGAGCTGATTGGATGCATGACATGCGGTGTTGATGGCTTCGGCCCAAAAGTTATACAGAGATTTGAATTCCGCCATCATTGTCCTTGCCGCGTCCATCAACGTCCGGTTCTTTCTTTCCGCTACACCATTTTGTTGAGGGGTATAGCGTGCGGCATATTGGTGCTTGATCCCCTCATCACTAAGAAACTCATCCAAGGTGTAGTTCTTGAACTCGGTGCCGTTGTCACTTCTAATCATCAATATCTTTGCTTCATGTTGACGTTGAGCTTCATTAGCAAAGTCAATGACGGTTTGTTGGGTCTCACTCTTCCTCTTGAAGACGTATACCCATGTGTATCTTGAGTAATCATCCACAATCACCAAGCAATACTTTATTCCCCCAAGACTATCAAAATATGGAGGACCAAAGAGATCCATGTGAAGGAGCTCCAAGGGCCTCTTCGAGTAGATGATAGTCGTGGGTCGGTGAGCCGTCTCATGTAACTTTCCTTCGATACAAGCACTACAAGCACGATCTTTGGCAAAACTCACATTTGTTAGTCCACGGACGTGATCCCCTTTGAGGAGACTTTGCAAATATCTCATATTGACATGGGCTAGTCGGCGATGCCAAAGCCATCCCACATCAACTTTAGCCATTAGGCACATCGCGGTCTTAGTGGGTCGCTCCGAAAAGTTAACCACATAGAGACAACATGCCCAACAAAGGCTACTTTAAGAGTCTTGCTCCACAAAAGGGCCATGGTATCAAGATCAAAGAATGTTACAAAGCCCATGAGTGCAAGTTGACGAACGGAAAGTAAATTGTATGCAAGGGACTAAACAAGCATGACCTTCTCAATAGATAAATCTTGAGAGATAACCACCTTGCCAAGACCCAATACCTTAGATGTTGAAGCATCACCAAATTGGACATGAGTGGGCATGGATGGAATAGGATGAACATCCACCACCAAGTCCTTGCTCCCGGTCATATGATTTTTTGCTCCACTATCAAGCAACCATGACACCCGACCGGAAGCAAACTCCTACTAGAAATCAATGCTTGGGTTTAGGTACCCATTTCTTAATGGGTCCTTTGAGGTTAGCAACAAGGGTCTTAGGAACCTAAATAGACCATTCAATGTACTCATAAGAAGAACAAACAAATTTGGCATAGACATGCCCATCACTAGGACGTCACAACACATATGAGGGGTTAAAGTTGCCGGCTTTGTTGGTACGGGCAGTTTTGCCCTTCTTGGCATTACCACCCACTTCCTTGTTCTTCTTCTTCTTCTTCTCATGAGTACCCTCACCTACCTTGACAAAGGCTTCCTTCAGCGGGATAGGTTGCTTGGTCTTGTTCTTGTTGTTCTTCTTCTTCTTCTTCTTCTTCTTCTTAGACTTGGGTACAAACCCAAGTCCTTCCTTTCCCACAACTTCCTTTTGATTACTCAAAAGGTCATTTAGGTTCTTCTCACCTTGTATGCATGTCACAAGGCCCTTCTCAAGTTGCTCTTTCAACTTGGCATTTTCCTCCACAAGATGCACATGCTCACAACAAGGGTTAGTAGCATGGGCATTATCAATTAGAACGATAGAGGACATGTGGAAATCTCGTTGGTTAGCTTCACTTGGAGTTGATCATCAGACTCCTTGAGAGAGGCATGAACACCCTTCAAGACCTTGTGAGCCTTGTCAAGTGTGTCAAACTCTTCCTTGAGTCTATCATGGTCAACCCCAAGTGCAACTTTCTCGGATTTAAGCACACGAGTAAGAACAATAGCATGATCAAGATCTTTTTGCAATTTAGCATGATCAACGTTGTGTGACTCCTCAAGAGTCAAACGAAGACCTCGCTCTTCCTCTAGAGCAATGGAAAGATCCGCAATCTCATCGGCATAGTCATGACTATGCCCCTCCAACTTGGAGATCGTATCCTCATGGGACTCAATGATATCATTGGCCTAACCAAGTTGTTCCAAGAGAGCAACAAAGTGCTTCTTGGATTCACCCTTTAGCTTACTCAAGAATTTGTCAAACCCATTCTCATCAACTTTCACCACCTCACTATCATCTACACAATCTAACAATGAAGGAGTAGTAGTGATGGTGGTTTTGATGTTGGGGGTTACCTTATTGATACCTTTGTCCATGAGGCACTTGGCAATGGGGTTCTCGTTGGGGGCACCGAAGAGAGACACCTTGGAGGGGGAAGAGGTGGCAATGGCCACAGTGGCAGTTGCCATTCCTTCACCACTTGTATCTTCATCACCATCATCGGAGGGGTATTCTTCATGTGCCACCAAACCCTTTGGAGGTATCTTCTTGGTGAAGT
The DNA here is from genome assembly GCA_011799875.1 of Thinopyrum elongatum. Lineage (NCBI taxonomy): Eukaryota > Viridiplantae > Streptophyta > Magnoliopsida > Poales > Poaceae > Thinopyrum > Thinopyrum elongatum. The sequence goes on along the minus strand of CM022303.1, from coordinate 293,724,264 downwards.
TGTTCTTGTTTGGGAAGGACTTGGCTTTGTCTTTGCGAATGAGTTTGCCACCATTGCCTTCCCTCTTCTCATAAGGACAATCCACCACAAAGTGATTTACATTGCTGCAATTGTAGCACATCCTCACTCGTTGCTTGTTCTTTGACCCACTTGAATTGTTCTGGGAGAAGTTGGGCCTTGAGTTTCTCTTGTTGCCCCAAAATTGCCTTGACGCAAGAGCCATATGCTCGTGGTAAGCATATTTGGTGTCTTCGGGGCAACCCTCTTCTTCTTCCGGAATGGCCTTGGCCTTCAAGGCAAGGGTGGGAGAGGCTTTCTTTGACCGGACACGGGCAAGAGCATTGTCGGCGGTCTTGTTCATGATGTTCATGGCAATAAACTCATCCAACACTTCACTTGAAGACAAGGTATGGAAATCCGGCCTTTGACGAATTATGGAGGACATGGCCTTGTTGAATGGCATGATGGCCTTGAGAAACTTGCGCTTGATCCAATTGTCATCCGTATCCTTGCTCCCATGGTCTCGGAGAGCAACCGTAAGAGTTGTCACCCTTCGGTAGAGATCACGTGGATCCTCATCTTCTAGCATCACAAATTCATCGGCCTCATCAAGGACCACTTCAAAGTTGGATCGTTGGATGCTTGAGCTCCCCTTGTACAAAGATATGATGTGTTCCCAACAATCCTTTGCACGAATGAAGGGGCGCAAAGGAGATAGATCTTCGAGAGGAACCACGGCTTGAAGGATGAACAAGGCGGAGTGATTGTATTGATTGTCCGCCTCTTCTCTTGGGGTGAAATTGTTTGGATCATGCGGGTAGAAGCCTTGCTCAATGATTCTCCAAAGATTTGTTGAGCTGTGATTCAAATGAGACTTGATGCGAAAAACCCAATTAGTGAAATCACCTTTTACAAGCTTAGGAGGAAGACCAATGTTGTTAATATGTGATGTCGGGACCGGTCCTCCATGGACTAGGGGAAGGGGAGCTGAGGCAAAGGTTCCCGTCCCATTCTTGTTATGAGGGGAAGAAGTTTGAGTACCTTTAGCCGCTTCCTTGCCGGAATTGGCATCCGACTCTGATGCGGTGGGGTTAACCACAAGCAATGGATCGGGAGTAGATGTCAACCCCTCAAGCAATTCTTTAAGCATGGACTTGACTTTGGTCGTCATAGACGTCTTAAGTGAAGACATAGCTTCATTTAAGTCGTCTTGTGTGATCGAAGTCAACTCCATGGCCTCAGGTACTTCCTCCCCGGAGTCAACCATACTCTTTGGGTGGTGAAATCCTTAATAAAGAGACGAGGCTTTGATACCAATTGAAACGATCTATATGGTTGACTAGAGGGGGATGAATAGGCAACTACCAATTTTTAGCTATTCTTAACAAATTAATTAGGTTTAGCAACAAGTAGGTTGTATAGATGTGCAACTAGGAGAGCAACCTATATGATGCTACCAACCACAACAACAAGTGCAAGCAAAGGATACAACATAATAATAGCTTTGCACAAAGTAAAGGTAAGAGATAACCACAAGTGGAGCCGGTGGAGATGAGGATATGTAACCAAAGTTCCTTCCCTTTGAGGGGAAGCACATCTCCCTTGGAGCGGTGTGGAGGCACAATGCTCCCCAAGAAGCCACTAGGGCCACCGTATTCTCCTCACGCCCTCACACAATGCGAGATGCCGTGATTCCACTAGTGGTGCCCTTGAAGGCAGCGACCGAACCTTTACAAACAAGGTTGGGGCAATCTCCACAACATAATTGGAGGCTCCCAACAACACCACGAAGCTTCACCACAAGGGAATGTGGCTCCGAGGTGACCTCAACCTTCTAGGGCGCTCAAACACCCAAGAGTAACAAGATCCGCAAGGGATTAGTGAAGGAAATATGCCCTAGAGGCAATAATAAAGTTGTTATTTTATATTTCCTTATTCATGATAAAGGTTTATTATTCATGCTAGAATTGTATTGATCGGAAACTTAAATACATGTGTGAATACATAAACAAATACCGTGTCCCTAGTAAGCCTCTACTAGACTAGCTCGTTGATCAAAGATGGTTAAGGTTTCCTAACCGTAGTCATGTGTTGTCATTTGATAACGGGATCACATCATTACGAGAATGATGTGATGGACAAGATCCATCCGTTAGCTTAGCATATTGATCGTTCAGTTTATTGCTATTGCTTTCTTGATGACAAATACATATTCCTTCGACTATGAGATTATGCAACTTCCGGATACCGGAGGAATACCTTGTGTGCTACCAAACGTCACAATGTAACTGGGTGATCATAAAGATGCTCTAAAGGTATCTCCGAAGGTGTTTGTTGAGTTGGCATAGATCGAGATTAGGATTTGTCACTCTGAGTATCGGAGAGGTATCTCTGGGCCCTCTCGGTAATACACATCATAAGAAGCCTTGCAAGCAAAGTGACTAAGGAGTTAGTTGCAAGATGATGTATTACGGAACGAGTAAAGAGACTTGCCGGTAACGAGATTGAACTAGGTATGAAGATACCGACGATTGAATCTCGGGCAAGTAACATACGGATGGACAAAGGGAATTACGTATGTTGTCATAAGGTTCGACCGATAAAGATCTTCATAGAATATGTAGGAACCAATATGGGCATCCAGGTTCCGCTATTGATTATTGATCGGAGAGGTGTCTCAGTCATGTCTACATAGTTCTCGAACCCGTAGGGTCCGCACGCTTAACGTTCGTTGATGATATAGTGTTATATGAGTTATATGATTTGGTGACCGAATGTTGCTCGGAGTCCCGGATGAGATCACCGACATGACGAGGAGCTCCGGAATGGTCTGGAGGTAAAGATTGATATATAGGACGATGATATTTGGACACCGGAAGAGTTTCGGGATGTACCGGATTGAAATCGGGTTACCGGAAGGGGTTCCGGACACCCCCGGGAGGTTAATGGACCATATGGGCCAAAGGGGGGGGGACACACCAGCCCATAAGGGGATGACGTTCCCCTCCTAGGCCGCAGCCCTTGGCGAGAGAAGGAAAGGGGGGAGTCGACCTCCCCCTTCCTTTCCTTCCCCCCTCCGGCAAATATGGTACGCGGGGGGGGGGGGGGGGGGGCTTGGGGAAGACCCCAAGTAGGATTCGGCCCTACTTGGGGTGCCCCTTGGCCTCTCCCCTCTCCCCCACCTATATATATGTGGGAGGGGGGCACCACACATAACCACGGCAATCTCTTAGCTGTGTGCGGTGCCCCCCTCCACCATTTACACCCTCGGTCATATTTTCGTAGTGCTTAGGCGAAGCCCTGTGGAGATAGCATCACCACGCCGTCGTGCTGCCGAAACTCATCTACTACTTCACCCATCTTGCTGGATCAAGAAGGCAAGGACGTCACCGAGCTCAATGTGTGCTGAACGCGGAGGTGCCGTACGTTCGGTACTCGATCGGTTGGAGCACGAAGAAGTTCGACTACATCAACCGCGTTAACAAATGCTTCCGTTTACGGTCTACGAGGGTACATAGACACACTCTCCCCCTCGTTGTTATGCATCTCCATGGATAGATCTTGCATGTGCGTAGATTTTTTTTTGTTTTCCATGCAACGTTTCCCAACAATTAGTGGGGGGAATCAAATTTCTCTTGGTGGAAGTGTAGATCGGGGCCTTCTCAACCAATCTCTAGAAAATCAACAAGTTTGATTGGTTAGGGAGAAAGATCGGGCGAAAATGAGCTTTGGAGCAACAATGGAGTTTGCGGGAGAAAGAGCTAATTCTTCTTGAAGAAGAAGACCCCCTTTTATAGTGGGGAACAAATCCAACCGTTATGCTCTTCTCAGCCCGCACATAAGCGGTACTACCTCTCTGGGAGCGGTACTACCGCTTCCAACAGAATGCAAAGGAGAAAGGAAGAAATAGGGGAGAGCAGAGCACCGGGCGGTAGTAGCAGCACTGGTAGGGGCGGTACTACCGCCTATAGGCGGTACTACCGCTCCTACTTCCACCCGTCCTGCAGGGTAAAAAAGGTAGCACGGTAGAGACCCATAGGTACTACCATAGAACCCGACACGAAAAGTTGAGACCACAGCCGTGAGTGGTACTACAAGCGGAACTAGCAGCGGTACTACCGTTTATAAGCGGTACTACCATTTATAAGTGGTACTACCGCTGCCGCCCGCGGTACTACCGCTTGCGGCTCTCCACCACTTCTTCAGCATAATAGATGAACTACTCCAAATAAGCAGAAAGTGGTGATGGGTGCATTATGAGTGTGTACGTGATGATTCCACCCAACCTTTCTGAAGCGGACCCCCTCTTGATAGTACGGTTTTCCCTACGACTCATGTCCACCGAAAAAGAAACGCAGGAAAGAAAACCGTCTTCACTTTGAAATTCTGAGGGGCTCGAATCGTCTTGTGCCATATGCTTGATAATCTGAAATGCTCAATGCACATGATTAGTCGGCAAACATATTGTCATCAATCACCAAAACCACTTAGGGAGAAATATGCCCAAACAGGTTCTCAACTTTTACTCCCATGTATCACCGTGGAGAACTCAGACCGATGCACCAAATGCAATGGCAAGGCCACACGGAGTGCCCAAGACCGTCTCTCCCAAATCCTACCAAAGCAACTAATGCTATTGAGGAAAATCAGAGGAAGAACTAGAAAGAGAACATGAAGAACTCCAAGATCTAGATCCAAGGGGTTCCGCTCACAAAGAGGAGAAATTAATTGGTGGAAATGTGGATCTATATCTCCTCTCTCTTTCCCCCCCAAAACTAGCAAGAATCCAAGGAGGGATTGAGAGTTAGCAAGTTCAAAGAAGGTCAACAATGGGGGCCAAACATGAGCTCAAGAGATAGGGACCATTGGGGAAGAAGGCCCCCTTAAATAGGCCCCTCCGAATCCAACCGTTATGCCCACAAGTCATGCTTAAGTGGTACTACCGCTCGGGGGAGCGGTACTACCGCTTAGCACGGTCAAAATAGCCCAACGAGATAGAAAAAGTTCTGCCAGAGAGGTACTACCTCTTATAAGAGGTACTACCTCTTATAAGAGGTACTACCACTCTCTACTACCGCGAAATTCGTGACGAGTTGCAGAAGTGTAAATATGAGCGAAAATAGCAGCGGAAGTAGCTGGCCGATAGTACCGCTTGGTACTACCGCTTATAAGAGGTACTACCACTCGGAGAGCAGTACTACTGCTTAGAGCTAAAAAAATGCCCAAGCAAAACAGAAGGATGCTCCAATACTAAAACAGCTATAACTACTGCAAATGGACTCCGAAATCAGCAAACTCAAACTTGATGGATAGAAGACAAAAAGTACTATCCAACAACGACTGGATAAATTATGAACTAGAAATGGAGAAGAAATGCCAATAGAATAAGGAAGAGAACCTTCCCTAAGCATGAACCGGCAAAGCTCCCCAACACCGAAAACATCATAGAAGATGCATAAGTGAACTCCGTTTTCGATGAACTTGAGCTTGTCATGAAGATGACCAAAAGCTCTAAAACTCACACAGAGAAACACCAAACACGAACCAAGAAGTATGATGCAAGGATGCAATGGTTTGAGCTCTCTACGAACGACATGATCAAGCTACTAACTTGAGAGCCCCCCTTGATAGTACGGTAATCGATCCTATAACCCGGTCTCCCAACTACCACCATGAGACCGGTAATATAGAAAACCTATCAAGGGCAAACCTTTGCCTTGCACATAGTCCACTTGAGCTAGACAATGATGATCTTGACTACGTCAAGTTGGACCACCTTTCTTGATTGCGTTGGCTCGATGAAGACTAGTAGATTGCTCCCCCATACTCCACTATGGGTGAGCCACTCTTCGGAACATCTTCACAAGTCCACTGTCACCACAATGGACGGCAAGCTTCAAGCATGATCTCTTCGTGATGCTCCACTTGAACTTGCACACGGCAATCTTGATGACGATCACCACTTGATGTCATCCTCCATGGGTTGTATGAGATCTTCCTCTTGGCGCAAGCCCACGGAAACATACCTAACCCCATATAGAACTCTCACGTAGACCATGGGTTAGTACACAAAGTGTAATGGATAATGCTTACCATACCATGGGATCACTGTTGGTGCACCAAAACCCCAGGTGTGTTGCCCGGACTGTACACAGGCTCAAGAGCAAGGTTACGACATTCAAGACAAGGCCAAGCAGAAGAGATGGCTCTTTGAGAAATCAAAGGGCGGATCAAGAAGACCAAGACCAACCAAACAAGCAAGATATCACTAAGGAAAAACCTCCCTTGCCGGGCAGGTGAGCCTGGCAGGGTTGAGGTTACTCCAAAGACAAGCCTCAAGACTGCCCCGACAGGCTTGCCGGGGACGCCAAGGGCGTATTACCCCGCCAAAGCTCCAGCGCTCCACCTCACAGCAATGCAAGTCACTCATCGGTGCGGTGTTGAGCCCCCAACTGACTAAGTGGATGTTATTTGGTACGTGGCAGGCCATTTCTGAGGAAGAACGCCCCCAATGACACCCGTCCAGGCGATGTGTCGCGCGGACAGGTGAAAAGGTGGCTGAATGGCATGGCAAGGCTTGCCGGGCTATGCTACGATGTGACACTAAGCGGTGCATTTAATGTGCCCTGCCCTGTCTGCAGAGTTAGGTATGATAGCACTGTGGCTATCTAATCATTTGATAAATGACTATTTTGCCATTGTGGTGACCCCTTGACCTATAAAAGGAGGGCCGTGGCTACCTTAGAGGGGATCCGGACCCTTGTACGCTCGTACGCGCGTAGCTGTTCTCGCCCCGAGGTGACCTTGCCGGGCTAGAGCGTTGCATCTCCACCACGGTCCTTTCATGAATCCACCAAAGCAGGAGTAGGTTTTATGCCTCGCGGCGGCCCGAACCTGGGTAAAACTGCCCGTGTCATCATTGCCGTGTTGCTCTATGCTTTCCGCTCTTTGTGCAATGCGCTCTTCACCCTTGCCGAACCACAAGGGGCCGATGGCCCCATAGGTGGCCGTGTGATACCACGACATCTTTGGCACGCCAGGTAGGGGGAAGCACTTGCGCAAACCCGGGAGTTTAAGCAGCGCGCCTTCTTAATCATCGTTTTCTTCATCAACGGCTTCATCGTCCATGGCGCCCAAGAAGAAATCCGGTGCTTCAGCTCACCCATCCACCTCGAGGACCCCTCACATGCGGCCACTAATGCCGTGGGGGCTGCGGAGGAACATGGGAACACCGACGCCGCGGGGAACGTGACTGGCGTAGGCAGCGCCATCACCGTTCCCCTACCGCCGAAGCAGGAGCTGGAGGCACCGGAGGAGGGCGGCACCAACAGCAACCCGGCCACCATGCTCCGCAAGGTGCGGGTGGGGAGAACGCTCCGTCTCCGCCTTCCCACCTCGCCGAGGGTCACAGCCACAGCGGTGGCGCTCGCCCTAATGCGGACGTAATCACCTAGCTGCCCCCGCCACGGGTGCGGCTACAGGGCCCGCACCACCCCCAGGGCAAGCTAGCCGAAATGATGCACCAAATGGGGCTGTCAACCCCCAAGCGCATCCGCCTAGTCGTCACGCCGCCCTAGCGATTGGCTCGCGACATCAAGAACATGGCGCCACCACTGCAGGCACCATCAGAAGTCGGGCGACGTCACGGTCCGCATCATCGTCCATGCCAAGCACCGCTTCAGAGGCCATGGCGCGGGCCCAGCTCTTGTTGAGATTTCTGCCAGCGGCCAATCAAATGGATGAGTGGAGGGCCACTATCCAGAGCTTGATTGGTTTCGCTGAGGTGGGAGGATCACAGCGGGAAGGCCCGCCACGACCTCCACTAATGGCGGCAACGGCCCAAGCCGCTGGCCGCACCGAGGGAGCCGTTCCGATGGTGCAGTCCCCTCCATGACAACCAGCGCAGGGACCACAGCCAGGGCCACGCGACCAAGAACCCGACGACATATCAATGGCTTCGTCTGATCCTCAGGCACATCGAGACCAGCGATGGGTCCTGGAAGACAGGCGGAGGGAAGATGCGCGCGTCACCATCGAGCGACGCCGCGACACCCGCCGCTAGTCTAATAGGTGCAATGGCCCCGACATCGACGAACCCATGCCCGGTGGGGGCGGGTACCTACCTTTCGACGTTGGGTGCCCCGCCTTCACTCGTGAGCTGCGGCAAGTCCGTTGGCCATCTGCCCATATGTTTAAGCCAGAGATACCAGAAAAGTACGATGGAAGATTGAACCCGGCAGAGTTCTTGAGCAGCTACACCATCACTGTTCAAGTTGTCGGAGGAAGGGACGAGAGGGTGTTCGCCAACTACTTCCCTTTGGCACTCAAGCCAAACATGAGGTCATGGCTGATGCACTAGCCAGAGAACTCCATCTCGACCTGAGCTGATCTGTGCCATGAGTTTATTGGCGCCTTCACGGGCGGCCATCAAGAACCAGGGCAGCCCAGCGACTTGCAGCTCCTCCCACAGAAGGAAGGAGAGAGTTTGTGGAAGTATATGCAGAGGTTCAGCCGGGTGCACAGGAACATTCCAGACATCCATCCAGCAGCTATGATAGCTGCGTTCCAGTCCAACGTGCGCAACCACAGGATACGTTCCAAAATGAATGTTCGGTTGCCCAAGACTGTGAATGAGCTATACACTCTGGCGGACAAGTGTGCCCGAACAGAGGAGGGGAGGCGACTCCTCGATGAAGAAGATGGCGTCGATGTTGACTCAGAGGACGATGACGACGCCACCAATCAGAAGAAGAAGAAGAACAAGAAACACAACAAGAAGCGCAAGGATAAAGCAGTGATGACTGTTGAAGGAGCGAGCACTCCTAGTACCGGCAAGAAGGCCAAGACCGAGGCTCCCGGCAAGGAAGCTACCACGTGCGCTGACTACCGGAAAGCCGCGGCTGCCGAGAAGGCTGGGAAGGCTGACGGGCCGTACTGCAAGATCCATCGGACCAAGGGACACAATCTTCAAGAGTGTCATCAAGTTGAGCAGCTCGTCAAGAAGCAGAAAGCTGAGTACGAGAAGTGTGACAAAGAAAGAGACCAAGATGGTGCTGGTGGGAAGGGCCGAGGTGGCAGAGAAGGTCGCCCCGGCAAGGCCCCTCAGTATCAAGGGAAACTGGCCAGAGGCCGTGAGAAGAAGGAATGCGATGATGGGAGTGATGAAGGAGATGAAGAGGAAACCAATGAGCAGGAGTTTCAAAAGGCCATTGATGCCCTGTGCACTGACGGAGGTGCATCCTTCACTCCTCTCACAGCCAGCTCAAACAGTGGGCACGTGAGGTCAATGCTGTGGAGCCAGCGGCAGATTCTCAGAAGCCGCTCAAGTGGTCCTGCAAGCCCATCATCTTTGATGAAGAGGATCACCCTGACCGCACCACTGCGGTAGGGTGTTTGCCATTGTTGGTTTCACCAACGATTCACAACCTCAAAGTCACAAAGATGTTGGTTGACGGCGGGGCCGGGTTGAAACCAATATCCCCCAAGGTCATCAGCAAGCTCCAGATAGAAGATGAAGAGCTCAAGGTTACCGGTACTTTCCAAGGCATCAACCCCGGCAGGAGTCATCCTAAGGGGAAGATCACACTGCTGGTAACATTCGAGGGGGGGGGGAGCTGAACTACCGGACCGAGAAGATCGTGTTTGATGTGGTTGACCTCCCCATCAATACAATGGAATCCTTGGCCTCCCTGCCCTGGCAAAATTCATGGCAGCATCCCATTATGCCTACAACACTTTGAAGATGCCTGGGCCGATGGGCTTCATTTCCATTCCATCAGACAAGAAGGATGCAATCATATGCGTTGATAAGATGTACCAGGAAGTAGTCGCTGCAGAGGCCGCGGAAGCTACCGCTTCCACCAAGGAAAGCAAGAAAGGGAAGAAAGCTAGCAAGGACACCAACAAAGAATCCGGGAAGCGCGCCTCTTCGGATTGCGCTGCGCCTGTTGATGATTTGCCAGAGAGTTCCAATAGCAAGAGTTCAAAGGTTGCTACGCCTGCTGTGAAGAAGGTCCCGGAAGGGTTGGTTGGCGCTAATGGTACATTTACTATCAGCTCCACCCTTGATGACAAATAGGAAAGCGTGCTCGTTGCCTTCCTGCGGGCGAATGTCGATGTGTTTGCTTGGCAACCATCTGACATCCCCAGTGTTCCCAGGGAGGTAATCGAGCACCACCTTGCTGTCTACCCACATGCCCGACACGTCAAACAGAAGGTCCGAAAGCAAGCTTTGGAGCGGCAGTAGTTTATTGCCGAGGAAATCAAGAAACTCGAAGCTGCTGGTTTGGTCAGAGAAGTGTTGCATCCAACTTGGTTGGCGAATCCAGTGGTGGTGCGCAAGGTGAATGGGAAATGGAGCCTTTGCATAGATTTCATAGATCTGAATAAAGCATGCCCAAAGGACCCATTCCCCTTGCCGCACATCGATCAGATCATGGATTCCACCTCTGGATGTGACTTGCTTTCCTTCTTGGATGCCTACTCCGGGTACCACCAGATTTTCATGTCCAAGGAAGATGAAGAGAAGACCGCATTTATAACCCCCTGTGGCACGTACTGTTTTGTACGTATGCCCTTTGGGTTAAAAAGCGCTGGATCCACTTTCACAAGGGCAGTACAGATTGGCTTTTAGTCTCAGCTGCACAGGAATATGAAGCCTACATGGATGATATAGTGGTCAAAACCAAGGACCAATCAACTCTCATTCAGGACTTGGAAGAGACCTTTGCAAATCTATGCAAGATCAACTTGAATCTGAACCCAGAAAAGTGTGTGTTTGGCGTTCCTTCCCGCAAGCTGCTTGGCTTCTTTGTGTCCCACCGGGGGATAGAGGCCAACCCCGACAAGATCAAGCCAATTGAGCAGATTCAAGCACCCAAGGCAGTTAATGATGTGAGGTGTTTGACTGGATGTGTTGCCGCGCTAAGCAAGTTCATTTCCAAGTCCGTCGAACACGCCCTACCATTCTTCAAAATCTTGAAGAAGGCTGGGCCCGTGGAGTGGACCCCGGAGGCAGACGCTGCGCTGCAGGATCTGAAGACCTATCATTCCTCCGTCCCCACCTTAGTCGCTCCAAAACCACAAGAACCGTTGCTGCTATACTTAGTGGCAACCAATCAAGTGGTTAGCGCAGCACTGGTAGCGCAGCGGGAAGTAGATGAAGAAGTAGCTGCAACTGCCGTCCCCTCTGGAGAAGGAAGTGAACTCGCCCCGACAAGGTCAGAGGCAGATCAGAACAAGGAGTGGGGTAATGGAGACAGTTCCAAGGTCGCGGCAAGGAAGAAAGTGGTGCAACGGCCAGTGTACTTCGTTAGCTCCCTATTGCAGGGGGCTAGGTCGAGGTACCCTGGTGTGCAAAAGTTGATTTTTGGCCTCATCATGGCCTCAAGGAAACTGCGCCACTACTTCCAAGCCCACAAGATCACGGTTGTCACCCGCTTCCCCTTGGAACGCATACTGAGGAACCCTGAGGCCACTGGCAGGATAGTGGAATGGGATTTGGAGTTATCCAGCTTTGGTTTGAAGTTTGAGAGCACGTCAACCATTCAGAGTAGAGCACTGGTAGAGTTTATTGCGGAATGGATGCCTACCCCTGACGAAGACGTGTTGAAGATAGTTATCCCCGGCAAGGAAGCGCCCCAAGAATGGATCATGTACTTTGATGGTGCCTTCTCCCTACAAGGTGCAGGAGCTGGTGTGCTTCTTGTTGCTCCCTCTGGGGAGCACCTCAAGTACGTGGTTCAAATGCATTTCCCCCGGGAGAAGGCTACCAACAATACTGCAGAATACGAAGGACTCCTTGCCGGGCTCAGGATCGCAACAGAACTGGGAATCAAGAAGTTGATCATTCATGGAGATTCGTAACTTGTGGTGAGGCAAATGAACAAGGATTATCAAAGCCCATTGATGGAGGTATACGTTGAGGAAGTGAGAAAGTTGGAGGAGCGCTTTGATGGATTGCAAACAGAGCACGTACCGCGTGCGGAAAACAGCATTGCTGATCATCTGTCAAAGTGCGCTGCGCAAAAACTCCCTGTGGAACTAGGGACTTTTGTTCTCCATCTGACTCAACCCTCCATATCCCCGACAACAATGGCCAGGAAGAGGAGGAAACTGGACTCCGGCAGGCCTCTCCCGGCAGATCCCTTTGAAGCCCCCGGCAGAGAGGTTGGCGGGAACAACCCCGTTTCGCCTGGTGAGCAGCACCCTCCCGCTGAACCACCTGTTCCTGTGGTCGAGGCATGCGCTCCCATGAACGAGGAGGTGCTGCTAGTCCTTGTTGCTGAGCCTCAGGCTCCAACGTGGGTGCAGCACATAGTCCATTTCCTCCAAACAGGAGAACTTCCCGAAGAGCAAGCAGAAGCTGAAAGAGTAGCCCGAAGGGCCAATATGTATCAGTTCGTTGACGACACACTATACAGAAGAAGGCCCAACGGAGTGAAATTGAAGTGCATTTGCTGGGAAGAAGGAAAGGAACTGTTGGCAGAGATACACAAGGGTATATGTGGCTCCCACATTGGATCGAGGGCCCTAGTTGGAAAAGCCTTCTGGCAAGGTTTTTACTGGCCCACGGCCCTCCAAGATGCAATTGAGCTAGTCACCAAATGTGAAGCCTGCCAGTTCCACTCCTAGAATATCCATCAGCCTGCTCAAGCTCTCCAGACGATTCCTTTGTCATGGCCCTTCTCGGTCTGGAGGCTCGACATCTTGGCCCCCTTCCCCATGCTACCGGGGGCTTTGAGTTCTTGTTCGTCGCTATCGACAAGTTCACAAAGTGGCCAGAGGTGGATCTCGTGAGGAAAGTGACCGCACAGTCAGCTATCAAGTTCTTGAAAGGATTGGTGTGCCGTCTCGGAGTACCCGCCAGAATCATCACTGACAATGGCACCCAATTCACAACCCCCGCCTTCATGCAATACGTTCATGCCCTCGAAAGCAAAATCTCATTTGCCTTTGTTGCCCATCCCAGAAGCAACAGACAAGCTGAGAGGGCAAATGCTGAAGTGCTGCAAGGACTCAAAACAAGAACATTTGATAGGCTGCAGAAGTGCGGTAGGCGATGGATCGACGAGCTGTCGGTGGTTCTTTGGTCCCTCCGTACGACACCAAATCGAGCTACCGGGCAGACTCCCTTCTCCCTAGTCTATGGGGCAGAAGCAGTGATCCCCACAGAACTAATATACGGATCACCTTGTGTGCTTGCCTATGATGAAGTAGCGCAGGAACAGCACCGGCGTGACGACGCTGTGCTACTTGAGGAGAACCGTCTCCGGGCTGCTACGCGTGTTGCACGCTACTAGCAAGGCCTGTGTCGCTATCACAGCCGCAGGGTTCATGCCCAGAGCCTTGAGGAAGGCGACCTTGTCCTTAGGCGTGTTTAGTCCACCAAGGGTGCAAACAATTTGACGCCGAAGTGGGAAGGCCCTTACCAGGTAGTACGAGTCACCAGACCCGGCGCAGTCTGTCTGGAGACCGGAGATGGCATTCAGTTGCAAAACTCATGGAACATTGAGCATCTCCGTAAGTTCTACCCATAAGGCGCGGCTGTCGGGCCCTGCTCGACAGCCGCCCTTTTGTACAAGCCTTGCCGATGTTGCATGTAACCCTTTGTACAAAGCCAAGCACAGAACCTGAGCAACAGATGAATAAACGAAGCATGGGGGGGGGCCCGACAAGATTGGATGCATGCATAAGCATATCATGAGCATAGCATGATCATGTAGATGAGGTCGCATGTAGCACTGTTTTCATCTGCACTAAGTTGCAGGGTTCTTGCCGTGGACTTGGTCCCGAAGAGAAGAAATGGAGACAAGCCTACATAGCGGTCCCCGGCAAGCCAAACAGATAAGTTCCTTCCTATCCATACCTGTTCTGTAAAGAGAAAACTTGTGCATATGAAAACCTCGTCACCTTTGAAACATAGGTGCTCCCATCCTTTGTCTCGAACGTTGCTTCAGGCAAGGTGGTCCCAGTGGCCTTTGATGGAGAGGGTTCTACGAGGGGCTGGTCCCTTTTTGTATAGTTCTATGCCCAAAAGGCCATGCCCCGCGGAAGCAAACTAAAGGTACCGGCATGATAGCTTGCCGGAAGAAACTTGTTTACTTAAACGTATAGAGGCACCTTACCTCTGCATGGACATGATACATGCACAAGTACCCGGCAAGGCTTGTCTTTTTCATTAATATGCTGATAAGCAAGTACAGATCTTACAGAACACTAACATGGATAAAGGAGGTTACATAATTTAGACTAAAGTTTGGCAAGCGCCTACATTTTTTAGAATGAAAAAAGATAAGTGCCTTGTAATCCCTTTCTTGTCCCTCTCCTCCAAGGCACTACGGTGGGAGGTGAGGAAGGCAAAAGGAGTGCCCGGGCAGAAGCCCAGCCTGACTCCGTCAGGCCCCGTGGCGAGGAGCCTGACAAGATCGAAAGGGTGCGGGTGAAGGTGATGGTGAAGAGAGCGGCGGAAGAGTCCCCCTGGCCACCGCCACCAGGGCCAGCAGGACGCGGCAGGGCGAACGAAGCTGCAGCCCGAGAGGAAGCCTGCCGGGGTCCAGCTGGAAGGCTGCTGGAGGAGCCAAGGGCACCACCCCCACCTCTGCATCCAACTCCCCGGCAAATCGCCTTGCCAGGAAGGAGATGCAGGTGTAGATGATGGTGCCGCCGCGTGACGGTGATGGTGTGGCTGGTGTTCAGCTGGAGTCGAAGCCATCGTCCTCCCCGTCGCTGCCATCGTCATCACCGTTTCGCTCGAGGAGGAGCTTTCACCGTCGGTTGAGCTCTCCGCGCAGCACCCTAAGCGATTACCCGAGCACCCGAAGACCTTGATAGAGAGCAGATCGGCCTCCATTAGTTTAAAATGGAGGACGTGCCCCTCCGACAAGCTGTGGGCGCGAGCAAAGGTCTTCCAGCCGCGTCGGAAGAGCATAACATCAGGAGCGGGGAAGTCCACATCCACCCGCATGCTGCCATTGCACCAACCCCTCATGTGCAGCTTCAACGCACACGGCTGTTCAAGCTCCATCACCATCGCAAATGGAGTAGGGAGGCGGAGGCGGCCGCGTGGGGGCTTGTATAGCCTGATGATGAATTCCAACGGCTGGTCTCCGACGTGGCCCTTCATTGGGGGTTGAGCGGCCAGCGGAGGGGCGGCCCGAGCGACCCCTCGCCCTCCTCGACCTCGAGCACCACGACGGCCACGACCTCGCCCCCTCCTACCTCCTCTCGCAGCGGGCTCCGCCCCTATATCTTCGGTGGGAGGAGGAAGGTGCTGTCGATTAGAAGCCCTCGTCGCCACTACTGGGGTGCCACTGCGTCCTCTTCCCCTCACCATGATGAAGGAACGACACCAGAAGAAAGAAGAAGGGAATGGATGCGAGCTCGCACCCCCGCCCGCGTCCCCTTTTATAAGGAAAACGAGGCCGGGGGCTGGCTCCCTACTCAGGGGGAGCGACCGCCCCGCTCCGCCAATTCGGCTCCCTCCCGTGCCACCAACGGCTCGTGGAATCGAGGTCGACCCCATGCGCCAATCCATGGCGTCTGGATTTCTGCCATGGCACGCGTTTCCGCGCTCTCCGCATCCACCACCAACCCAGCACAATGCATGATGCACACGTGGCGGAAACGGCAGAAACGGGGAAGATAGCGGAATGGCAGTTACTGCCCCGTGAACATGGGGCATGGGTAGCCCACGGATTGTGGCTTACTAACCTCCCCACTACGTCTCGCACGACACGCGAAAAAACAGGAAACTGACTCAAGCACAGGTTAATGAAGAAGCAAAGAAGATCTCAAAGGACGAGCTACCGCAACTCGCTCGCCTGTGTACTAGACAGGGCCTACCCCGGCGATGCTCGGTAGCGTGTTCAGGCCAGGCCGGGGGGCTCCTGTCAGTGCAACAAACCCCCAGGTGTGTTGCCTGGACTGTACACAGGCTCAAGAGCAAGGTTACGGCATTCAAGACAAGGCCAAGTAGAAGAGATGGCTCTTTGAGAAATCAAAGGGCGGATCAAGAAGACCAAGACCAACTAAACAAGCAAGATATCACTAAGGAAAAACCTCCCTTGCCGGGCAGGCGAGCCTGGCAGGGTCGAGGTAACTCCAAAGACAAGCCTCAAGACTCCCCCGGTAGGCTTGCCGGGGACGCCAAGGGCAGATTACCCCGCCAAAGCTCCATCGCTCCACCTCACAGCAACGCAAGTCACCCATCGGTGCTTTGTCGAGCCCCCAAGTGACTAAGTGGATGTTATTTGGTACGTGGCAGGCCATTTCTGAGGAAGAACGCCCCCAATGACACCCGTCTAGGGGACGTGTCACGCAGACAGGCGAAAATGTGGCTGAATGGCAAGGCAAGGCTTGCCGGGTATGCTACGATGTGACACTAAGCGGTGCATTTAATGCGCCCTGCCCTGTCTGCAGAGTTAGGTATGATAGCACCGTGGCTATCTAATCATTGGATAAATGACTGTTTTGCCATTGTGGTGACCCCTTGACCTATAAAAGGAGGGTCGTGCCTACTTTAGAGGGGATTCAGACCCTTGTACGCTCGTACGCTCGTAGCTCTTCTCACCCCGAGGCGACCTTGCCGGGCTAGAGCACTGCGTCTGCACCACGGTCCTTTCATCAATCCACCAAAGTAGGAGTAGGGTTTTACGCCTCGCGGCGGCCCGAACCTGGGTAAAATTGCCCGTGTCATCGTTGCCGTGCTGCTCTATGCTTTCCACTCTTTGTGCAATGCGCTCTTCCCCCTTGCCGAACCACAAGGGGCCGATGGCCCCATAGGTGGCCGTGTGATACCACGACAATCACTTGATCCCTTTCAGTACATCTTCTACGCTTTGCGTGTTGATCAACTTGATTCACAGTTGACTTAGTCTTGATCAACCTTGTATCATGTCTTCTACATGACCAATCTTTGGATAATTTGTTGAATAGCACTATGGTCATCTCATAAATTCCTTGAAACCAACACAAGGACTACAAGAAAATCCTATGGACAAATGATACGTCTCCAATGTATCTATAATTTATGAAGTATTCATGCCATGTTTACAACAATTTTATATGGTTTTGGTATGATTTGATCAGAACTAACCCGGACTGACGCTGTTTTCAGCAGAACTACCGTGGTGTCGTTTTTTGTGCAGAAATAAAAGTTATCGGAATGGGATGAAAATTTACGGTGATTTTTTGTGGACCAAAAGAGACCCCTGAAGCATCGAGGAAGGACTAGAAGCTTAACAAGGAAGCCACAAGCCTGGGGGGCGCACCCACCCCCAGAGCGCGAACGCCACTTGTCGCTGCCTCGTGGACCAACTTGAGGTGAGACCGACGCCAAAAATTCCTATAAATACCAAAACCCCCAAAAAGAACCCTAGATGAGAAGTTCTGCCGCCCCAAGCCTTTGTAGCCATGAAAAACCAATCGAGACCCTATTCTAGCACCCTGCTGGAGGGGGAAATCATCACCGGAGGCCATCGTCATCATCCCGGTGGTCTCCATGACGAGGAGGGAGTAGTTCACCCTCGGGGCTGAGGGTATGTACTAGTAGCTATGTGTTTGATCTCTCTCTCTCTCTCTCTCATGTTCTTGATTTGGCATGATCTTGATTTGGCGTACTTTAGGTGCTCTCCGGTGGGAGCAATGAGAAGCACGCCAGCCCCTGCGCCTTGTAGGGAGAAGGCACCATCAAAATACATGATCCATTCTTGGGGTGCTTCCTTGCCGGGGATAACTGTCTCCAATACCTCTTCATCAGGACTTGGCATCCATTCTGCAATAAAATCTGCCAATGCTCTGCTCTGAATGGTTGATGTGCTCTCAAACTTCAAACCAAAGCTGGATAACTCCAAAGCCCACTCCACTATCCTGTCGGTAGACTCAGGGTTTTGGAGTATCCGTTGCAAAGGGAAACGGGTGGAAACTGTGATCTCATGGGCTTGGAAGTAGTGGCGCAGTTTCCTTGAGGCCATGATAAGGTCAAAGATCAATTTTTGCATGCCAGAGTACCTGGATCTAGCCCCCTGCAATAGGGAGCTGATGAAGTATACTGGGCGCTGCACCACTTTCTTCTCTGCCGTGACCAGAGAACTGCTTCCGCTGTTCTGCTCTTCTCTACCTTGATCTGCACCTAACCCTGCTGTGGTGTGTTCACTTTCCTTCCCAAAAGGGACACCAGCTGTGTCTGCTGCTTCATCCACTTCCCTCTGCGCCACCAGTGCTGCGCTAACCACCTGATTAGTTGCCGCCAAATATAGCAGCAACGGCTCTTGAGGTTTTGGAGCAATCAAAGTGGGCACAGAGGAAAGGTAGGCCTTCAAATCTTGTAGTGCGGCGTCTGCCTCGGGGGTCCACTCCATGGGTCCTGCCTTTTTCAAAACCTTGAAGAACGACAAGGCATGCTCGGCAGACTTGGAAATGAACCTGCTGAGCGCGGCAACACATCCAGTCAAATGCCTCATGTCCTTGACTGTCTTGGGTGCTTGAATCTGCTCGATAGCCTTGATCTTGTCGGGGTTGGCCTCTATCCCTCGGTGGGACACAAAGAAGCCAAGTAGCTTGCCGGAAGGAACACCAAACACACACTTCTCCGGATTTAGCTTCAAGTTGATCTTGCGCAGATTAGCAAACGTCTCTTCCAAATCCTGGATGAGGATTGATCTGTCCTTGGTCTTGACCACAATATCGTCCATGTAGGCCTCAATGTTCCTGTGCAACTGTGACTCAAAACCAATCTGGACTGCTCTTGTGAAAGTAGACCCAGCGCTCTTCAACCCGAAAGGCATCCGTATGAAGCAGTATGTGCCACATGGGGAGATGAACGCGGTCTTCTCTTCGTCTTCCTTGGACATGAAGGTCTGATGATATCCAGAGTAGGCATCTAGGAAGAAAAGCAGGTCGCACCTGGAGGTGGAATCCATAATCTGGTCGATGTGCGGCAAGGGGAATGGGTCCTTCGGGCATGCCTTGTTCAGATCCGTAAAATCTATGCACAGCCTCCACTTCCCATTGGCCTTGCGTACCACCACTGGATTTGCTAACCACGTTGGATGTAACACTCCTCTCACCAGACCAGCTGCCTCAGGTTTCTTGATCTCCTCGGCAATAAGCTGCTGCCGCTCCAAAGCTTGCTTCCGGACCTTCTGCTTGACGGGTCGGGCATGTGGGCAGACAACAAGGTGGTGCTCGATTACCTTCCTAGGAACACCGGGGATGTCAGATGGTTGCCAGGCAAACGCATCGACATTCGCCCGCAGGAAGGCAACGAGCGTGCTTTCCTATTTGTCATCGAGGATGGCGCTGATGGTGAAAGTACCACCGGCGCCAGCCAGCCCTGCCGGGACCTGTTTCACAGCGGGTGCAGAGGCCTTGGATCTCTTTCTATTGGAACTCTCCGGCGAGTCATCAACACGCGCAGCATACCCCGAAGAGGTACGCTTCCCGGATTCCTTGCCGGCATTCCTGTTAGCCTCCTTCTTTCCATTACTTTCCTTGGCGGGGATTGCAGCTTCAGTGGCCTCTGCCATGACTATATCCCAGTACATCTTGTCCACGCAAATAATAGTGTCCTTCTCGTCTGATGGAATGGAAATGACGCCCACCGGCCCTGGCATCTTCAAGGTGTTGTAGGCATAGTGGGATGCCACCATGAACTTGGCCAAAGCTGGGCGACCAAGGATTCCATTGTATGGCATGGGGAGGTCAACCACATCAAACACGATCTTCTCAGTCCGGTAGTTCAACTCTCCCCCAAATGTCACTGGTAACGTGATTTTCCCCTTAGGACGACTCCTGCCGGGGTTGATCCCTTGAAACGTACCAGTAACTTTGAGCTCTTCTTCTGCTATCTGGAGTTTGCTGATGACCTTTGAAGAAATCAGATTCAACCTGGCCCCACCGTCAACCAGCATCTTTGTGACTCTGAGGTTGCGGATTGTTGGTGATACCAACAACGGCAAGCACCCTACCGCGGTGGTGCGGTCAGGGTGGTCCTCTTCATCGAAGATGATGGGTGTGCGGGGCCACTTGAGCGGCCTTCGAGAGTCTGCCGCTGGCTCCACGGCATTGACTTCATGTGCCCACCATTTAAGTTGGCGGTGAGAGGAGTGCAAAGATGCACCCCCGTCAATGCACAGGGCGTCAGTGGCTTTCTGGAATTCCTGCTCGCTGGTCTCCTTCACATCTCCTCCATCACTCTCATCATTGCAATCCCCCTTCTCACGGCCTCTGGCGAGTTTGCCTTGATTCTGAATAGCCTTGCCAGGGCGGCTTGCTCCGCCACCCCGGCCCTTTCCACCAGCGCCATTCCGACCTTTCTCTTCATCTCGCTTCTCATATTCAGCCCTCTGCTTCTTTACAAGATGCTCAACCTGATGACACTCCTGGAGATCGTGGCCCTTGGTCCGATGGATCTTGCAATACGGCCCATCGCCTTTCCCAGCCTTCTCGGCAGCCGCGGCTTCCCGGCAGTCAGTGCACACGGAACCTCCTTCCCGGGTATCTCAGCCTTGGCTTTCTTGCCGGTACTAGGCAGGCCCGATCCCTCAACGGTCATCACTACCTTATCCTTGTGCCTTTTGTTGCGCTTCTTGTTCTTCTTCTTTTGACTGGTGGCCTCGTCATCATCTTCTGAATCGATGTCGACGCCATCCTCCTCTCCGGGGAGCTTCCTCCCTTCCTCAATTCGAGCGCACTTATCCACCAGAGTGTAAAGCACCTTCACAGTCTTAGGAAATCGAACATTCATCTTGGAACGTATCCGACGATTGCGCATGTTGGACTGGAACGCAACTATCACAGCTGCTGGGTGGATGTCCAGAATATTCCTGTGGACTCTGCTGAATCTCTGCATGTATTTCCGCAGGCTCTCGCCTTCCTTCTGCGGGAGGAGCTGCAAGTCACTGGGCCGCCCTGGTTCTTGATGGCCGCCCGTGAAGGCGCCAACGAACTCATGGCACAGGTCAGCCCAGGTCGAAATGGAGTTCTCCGGTAGGTGCATCAGCCAAGCCCTCACATTTGGCTTGAGTGCCAAAGGGAAGTAGTTGGCGAATACCTTCTCATCTCTTCCCCCGGCAACTTGAACAGCGATGGTGTAGATGCTCAAGAACTCTGCCGGGTTCAGTCTTCCGTCATACTTCTATGGTATCTCTGGCTTGAACATGCGAGTGGATGGCCAACAGACTTGCCGCAGCTCGCGGGTGAAGGCAGGGCACCCAGCCTCGAAAGGCAGGTACCCGCCGTCAGCGAGTGCGGGCTCATCGACGTTGGGGCCATCGCGCCTATCGGACTGGCGGTGGGCGTCGCGGTGTCGCTCGGTGTCGACACACGTGCCTTCCCTACGCCTGTCCTCCAGGACTCGCCGTGAGCCTTGACGCGCTCGAGGGTCGGACGAAGCCATCGAGACGTCATTAGGTTCTTGGTCACGCGGCTCCCGCGGCGGCTGCCGCGGAGGGGACTGCACCGTAGGAGTGGCCCCATCCGCACGGCTAGCAGCATGGGCCATTGCCGCTGCCTGGGGAGGTTGTGGCGGGCCAGCCCACTGCGATCCTCCTGCCTCGGCGAAGCCAATCAGACTCTGAATGGTGGCTCTCCACTCATCCATCTGATCGGCTGCCGGCAAAAATTTCAACAGTCGCTAGGCTCGCGCCATGGCCTCCGAAGCGGTGCTCGGCATGGATGTCGATGAAGATCGTAACGTCGCCCGGCTCCTGACGGTGCCGGTAGTGGTAGCGGTCGCACCGTGCTCTCGTCGTCGTGAGCCAGCCGCTTGGATGGTGTGTGGACGAGGTGGAGGCGCTTGAGGGCCAACGGCTCCGTTTGGCGTAGCGGCTGGGTCGGCTCGTTCTGGGGGTGGCGCATGTTCTACGGCCGCTGCCATGCCGGGAGCGGTCGGGGAGTTGCGATTCCCCCCAGAGCGAGTACCCCCACTGCAGCTGTGCCCTTCGGCCGGACGAGGAGGTGCAGATGGAATGATCTCTCCTCCTGTACCTCGTGGGACATGCCCGCTGGAATGTAGTTGGTGTTGTCCTTCTCCGGTGCCTCCTGCTCCTGCTTCGGCCGTAGGGGAGGTGGTAACGACGCCGCCCGCACCGACCACGTCCCCCGCAGCGTCCACACTTCCAGGCATCCCCGTAGCCCCCGCGGCGTCGGCGGGCGCGTGTGGCGGGGCCTTCTAGGTGGATGGATGAGTTGCGGCGCCAGGCTTCTTCTTGGGCGCCATGGACGATGGAGCCGTTGACGAAGAAGATGGCGGGCTTCGTACACTTCTTGGGTTCGCGCAAGCGCAGCCCCCTACCAGGTGCGCCAAAGATGTCGTGCGAAACCACGGCCACTTATGGGGCCAAGGACCCCTTTTGGTTTGGCAGGGGGACTGAGCGCATTGCACAAAGAGTGGAGGAGCGTAGTGTAGTGCGGCAGAGATCACACGGGCAGTTTTTACCTAGGTTCGGGCCGCCGCGAGACGTAAAACCCTACTCCTCCTTTGGTGGATTGATGGTGGATGGTGGTGGAAACACAGCACTCTTGCCCGGCAGGGTTGCCTCGGGGCGAGAGCAGCTACGCGCGTATGGGTGTACAGGGGTCCGAATCCTTTCTATGGTTGCCATGGGCCTCCTTTTATAGTATAAGGGGTAAACAGTGGTAAATCGGTCATTGTGTACTGATTTGATAGCGAACAGTGCTATCATATCTCCTCTGTAGACAGAGCAATACACATTAAATGCGCCTCTCAGTGTCACATCATGGCCTGCCCGGCACGCCTTACCGGGCTATTTGGCCACCTTCTCTCCTGTCTGCATGACACATTGCAGGACGGGTGTCATCTGGAGGTGATTCCTGTAGGAAGTGGCTGCCATGTGGCAAAAGGCAGCCACTTAGTCATCTTCGTGCTTGACACCGCACCGATCGGTGACTTGCGTCGTCCTGAGGTGGGACGGTGAAGCCTTGGCGGGGCGTTTTGCCTCCGTATGCCCCCGGCTAGCCTGCCGGGGCGGCCTTGAGGTTTGCTTCTGGGGCAACCTTGACCTCGCCAGGCTCTCCTGCCCGGCAAGGGAGGTTTTTCCCTTAGCGGTGTCTTGCTTCTTGGCTTGACTTGGTCTTCTCAACTTGCCCTTTGATTTGTTAAAGAGCTTATCTCTTTACCTTGGCCTTGTCTTGGATGTTGCAATCTTTATCTTGGGCCTGTGCACGGTCTGGGCAACAGACCCAGGGTCTTTGCTTTATTTGCTTTTTAGTTTTCCACAATCATCCTTGATGTACACACCTTTTGAGAGGGACACACATTAATCATGAATTTATTAGAATACTCTATGTGCTTCACTTATATCTTTTGAGCTAGGCAGTTGCTCTAGTACTTCACTTATATCTTTTTAGAGCATGGCGATGGTTTTATTTTGAAGAAATTGATGACCTCTCATGCTTCACTTATATTATTTTGAGAGTCTTATAAATAGTATGGCAATTTGCTTAGGTTATGAATTTAGTCCTAATATGATGGGTATTCAAGAGGGATATAAGAAAAACATTCATGAAGATCATTGAATATATGAGAAGTTTGATTCCTTGCATTTGTTTTGAGATATGAAGATGGTGATATTAGAGTCATGCTAGTGAGTAATTGTGGATTATTAAGAATATTTGTGTTAAGGTTTGTGATTCCCGAAGCATGCATGTATGGTCTATCGTTATGCGATGAAGTTGGCGCACGATTTATTTTTGACTGTCTTCCTTATGAGTGGCGTTCAGGGACGTGCGATGGTGTTTTCCTACCAATCTATCCCCCTAGGAGCATGCGTATTAGTACTTTGCTTCGATGGCTAATAAACTTTTGCAATAAGTATGTGAGTTCTTTATGACTAATGTTGAGTCCATGGATTATACGCACTCTCACCCTTCCACCATTTCCTCTCTAGTACCGCGCAACTTTCGCCGGTGCATTAAACCCACCATATACCTTCCTCAAAATAGCCACCATACGTACCTATTATGGCATTTCCATAGCCATTTGAACATATATTTTCATGCAACTTCCACCGTTCCATTTTATTATGACACATACCATCATTGTCATATTGCTTTGCATGATCATATAGTTGACATAGTACATGTCACGCTAGATCATTGCACATCCCGGTACACCGCGAGAGGCATTCATATAGAGTCATATTTTTGTTCTAGTATCGAGTTGTAATTCTTGAGTTGTAAGTAAATAAAAGTGTGATGATCATCATTATTAGAGCATTGTCCCATGTGAGGAAAGGATGATGGAGACTATGATTCCCCCACAAGTCGGGATGAGACTCCAGACTAAAAGAAGAAGAAAAAGAGGAAAAAGAGAGGCCAAAGAGCCCAAAATAAAAAAAGAGGCCAAAGAGCCCAAAAAGGAAAAAAATAAAAAATAAAAAAAATATGAGAGAAAAAGAGAGAAGGGACAATGTTACTATCCTTTTCCACACTTGTGCTTCAAAGTAGCACCATGTTCTTCATAATAGAGAGTCTCCTATTTTGTCACTTTCATATACTAGTGGGAATTTTCATTATCGAACTTGGCTTGTATATTCCAATGATGGGCTTCCTAAAATGGCCCTAGGTCTTCGTGAGCAAGCAAGTTAGATGCACACCCACTTAGTTTTCTTTTGAGCTTTCATACACTTATAGCTCTAGTGCATCCGTTGCATGGCAATCCCTACTCACTTGCATCGATATCAATTGATGGGCATCTCCATAGCCCATTAATTTGCCTAGTTGATGTGATACTTTCTCCTTTTTGTCTTCTCCACACAACCTCCACCATAGTCTATTCCACTTATAGTGCTATATCCATGGCTCACGCTCATGTATTGCGTGAAAGTTGAAAAAGCTTTAGAACGTCAAAAGTATGAAACAATTGCTTGTCTTGTCATAGGGGTTGTTGATGACCCACAAGTATAGGGGATCAATCGTAGTCCTTTAGATAAGTAAGACTGTCGAACCCAACGAGGAGCAGAAGGAAATGACAAGTGGTTTTCAACAAGGTATTCTCTGCAAGCACTGAAATTGTCGGTAACCAATAGTTTGATAGCAAGATAATTTGTAACGAGCAAATAATAGTAACGGTAAATAAGGTGCAGCAAGGTAGCCCAATCCTTTTGTGGCAAAGGACAGGCCAAAATGGTCTCTTATGATAAGCAAAGTGTTCTTGAGGGTACACGGGAATTTCATCATATCACTTTCATCATGTTGGTTTGATTTGTGTTCGCTACTTTGATAATTTGATATGTGGGTGGACCGGTGCTTAGGTGCTGTTCTTACTTGAACAAACCTCCTACTTATGATTAACCCCCTCGCAAGCATCCGCAACTATGAGAAAAGTATTAAGATAAAATCTAACCATAGCATTGAACTTTTGGATCCAAATCGGTCCCTTACGGAATAGCGCATAAACTAGGGTTTAAGCTTCTGTCACTCAGCAACCCATCATCTAATTACTACTCCACAATGCATTCCCTTAGGCCCAAATATGGTGAAGTGCCATGTAGTCGACGTTCACATGACACCACTAAGGGAATCACAACATACATATCATCAAAATATCGAACACATATCAAGTTCACATGATTACTTGCAAGATGATTTCTCCCGTGACCTCAAGAACAAAAGTGACTACTCACAAATAATAATCATGCTCAAGATTAGAGGGGCATTAAATAGCATAATGGATCTGAACATATAATCTTCCACCAAATAAACCATATAGTAATCAACTACAAGATGTAATCAACACTACTAGTCACCCACAAGTACCAATCTAAGGTTCTGGTACAAAGATTGAACACAAGAGATGAACTAGGGTTTGAGAGGAGATGGTGCTGTTGAAGATGTTGATGGATATGGCCCTCCCAAATATGGGAGAGTTGTTGGTGATGACGATGACGATGATTTCCCCCTCCGGGAGGGAAGTTCCCCCGATGGAATCGCTCCGCCGGAGGGCAAAAGTGCTCCTGCCCAAGTTCTGCCTTGAGGCGGTGGCGCTTCGTCCTAAAAGTCCTCCCCTTATTTTTTCTAGGTCAAAAAATGACTTATATACCAGAAGAGGGGCACCGGAGGTGGGCCGAGGAGGGCATAACCCACCAGGGCGCGCCTGGGCTCCCTGGCGCGCCCAGGTGGGTTGTGCCCACCTGGTGGGCCCCCTCTGGTAGTTATTTGCTCCAATAATTCTTAAATAATCCATAAAAAATCTCCTTGAAGTTTCAACTCATTTGGAGTTGTGCAGAATAGGTAGCTCTGACGTGCTTTTTCAGGTCCAGAATTTCAGCTGCCGGTATTCTCCCTCTTTGTTTAAACCTTGCATATTATGAGAGAAAAGGCATTAGAATTACTCCCAAAAGCATTATTATGCATAAAAACATTATAAATAACAGTAGGAAAACATGATGAAAAATGGACGTGTTAGTTGTGCATGATAAATACTTTGTGTGATGAAGATAGAGCATGACAAGATTATATGATTTTGTAGGGATAACTTTCTTTAGCCATGATATTTTGAGAAGACATGATTGCTTTATTAGTATGCTTGAAGTATTATTATTTTTATGTCAACATTAAACTTTTGCTTTGAATCTTATGGATCTGAATATTCACGCCACATAAAGAAAAGATTACATGATAAACATGTTAGTTAGCATTCACACTTCATAATTTTTTTCTTTATCATTTACCTACTCGAGGACGAGCAGGAATTAAGCTTGGGGATGTGATACGTCTCAAACGTATCTATAATTTATGAAGTATTCATGCCATGTAGTTTACACCAATTTTACATGGTTTTGGAATGATTTGATTAGAACTAACCTAGACTGACGTTGTTTTCAGCAGAACTACCGTGGTGTTGTTTTTTGTGCAGAAATAAAAGTTCTCGGAATGGGCTGAAAATATACGGTGATTTTTTGTGGACCAAAAGAGACCCCTGAAGCATCGAGGAAGAACCAGAAACTTCACGAGGAAGCCACAAGCCTGGGGGGCGCGCCCACCCCCAAGGTGCGTGGAGGCGGCTTGTCCCTGCCTCGTGGAGCCCCTTGACATGAGACCGACGCCAAAAATTCCTATAAATACCAAAACCCCCCGAAAAGAACCCTAGATGAGAAGTTCCGCCGCCGCAAGCCTCTGTAGCCACGAAAAACCAATCGGGACCCCTTTCCGGCACCCTGCTGGAGGGGAAAATAATCACCGGAGGCCATCTTCATCATCCCGGCGGTCTCCATGATGAGGAGGGAGTAGTTCACCCTCAGGGCTGAGGGTATGTGCTAGTAGCTATGTGTTTGATCTCTCTCTCTCTCTCTCGTGTTCTTGATTTGACACGATCTTGATGTACCGCGAGCTTTTTTTTAATATATTTGGATCTTATGATGTTCTTCCCTCTCTACCTTCTTGTGATGAATTGAGTCTTGCTCTTTCAGGTTTCGTTATGTTGGATTGAGTATTGGATTTGAGAACACTTGATGTATGTCTTGCGATGGGATATCTGTGGTGACAATGGGATGTTCTATTGATTCACTTGATGTATGTTCTGGCACTCAACTCGCGGACTCCCAAGGTGACATTAGGGTAATCTATGCATAGGGGTTGATGCACGTTTTCATCCTATGTTCTCCGATAGAAACTTTGGAGTGATTCTTTGTTGCATGTTGAGGGATTGCCATATGATTTAAATATGTTATCATTGTTGAGAGACTTTGCACTAGTGAAAGTATGAACCCTAGGCCTTGTTTTCAAGCATTGCAATACCGTTTTTGCTCACTTTTGTTACAAGTTACCTTGATGTTTTTATATTTTCAGATTACAAAAACCTATATCTACTATCCATATTACACTTGTATCACAATCTCTTCGCCGAACTAGTGCACCTATACAATTTGCCATTGTATTGGGCGTGTTGGGCACACAAGAGACTCTTTGTTATTTGGTTGCAGTGTTGTTTGAGGGAGACCATCTTCATCCTACGCCTCCCATGGATTGATAAACCTTAGGCCATCCACTTGAGGGAAATTTGCTACTGTCCTACAAAACTCTACGCTTGGAGGCCCAACACGAGTCTAAAAGAACAAGTTGTGTAGTAGACATCAAGCTTTTTTCTGGCACCGTTGCCGGGGAGGTGAGTGCTTGAAGGTATATATTTAGATCTTGCAATCGAATCTTTTAGTTCTGGTTTTATCACTAGTTTGCTTTATAAAAGAAAACTACAAAAAAATGGAATTGAGTTTGCCACATATAATTCATCTTTATAATGTCTTTCTTGAAAATTATGGATCGGAAAATTGTGCCAAAGTGTTAGAAGAAGAATGCAATAAAATGTTTGGCACTAAATGTTTTAATGATGAGCATGATTGCAATGTTGTTAGTATGAATTATTTGAATATCGATGATGCTAATGATATGCAAAGCCATAAGCTTGGGGATGCTATGTTTGACGAAGATGATATTTTTAGTCCCCCAAGTTTTGATGAGAATATTTATTATGATGATAGCATGCCTCCAATTTATGATGACTATATTGATGTAAGTGGGTTTGGAAGAGTGTCAACTCTAGGTAGTATTGATCCCACTATTTTGGAGGGTGTTGGATCTTTTCACAATATTGATAAAAGTAGATTTGGAGAGGTCATGACTTTATTTAGTGATGAATCCACTATTTTGGAAGAGGTTGCAATTGATTATTATGAGAACAAAGTTGATATCTATGATGATTATTGTGATGACATGTATGCTATAAAGAATAATGACAACCATGAAACTTGTCATCATGATTTTAATCAAGTACCACATGATAGTTATTTCATTGAATTTGCTTCCACTACTATCCATGAGAATAAATTTGCTTATGTGGAGAGTAATAAAATTTCCATGCTTGTAGATCATGAAAATAATGGTTTATGCGATAGTTATATCGTTGAATTCATTCATGATGCTACTGAAAATTATTATGAGAGAGGAACATATGCTTTTACATATTGCAATAATACCAAGTTTCCTCTCTATGTGTTGAAAGTTTTGAAGTGATGCTTGTTTTGCCTTCCTATGCTAGTTGATTCTTGTTCCCATAAATTGTTTGCTCACAAAATCCCTATGCATAGGAAGTGGGTTTAGACTTAAATGTGCTAGTCATAAGCTTCATGATGCTCTATTTGTGTTTCAATTCTTTACTTCTATGTGAGCATCATTGAAATCATTATGCCTAGCTAGGGGCATTAAACAATAGTGCTTGTTGGGAGGCAACCCAATTTTTATTTTGTGTTTTTTGTTTTTGATTCTGTTTTCCAGTAAATATACAATATTACTTATGTAGTAATTGTGTTTTAGTGTTTTAATTAGTGTTTTAGCCAAGTAAGACCTTTGGGATGGTCTATGGTGATGGTTGATTTGATCTTGCTGAAAAAACAGAAACTTTTGCGCTCATTGCCAGAATTTAAAAAAATCACAGAAGCATTCTTTTGATCTTAATTTTTTACACAAGATTGATATACAAATTTCCCAGATTTTCCTAAGTTTTCAGCATTTTTAGAGTTACATAAGTATACAAAGTTTCCAGATTGCTACAGACCGTTCTGTTTTTGACAGATTCTGTTTTTTATGTGTTGTTTGTTTATTTTGATGAATCTATGAGTAGTATCGGAGGGCATGAACCATGAAGAACTTGGAATACAGTAGATGTAACACCAATATAAAATTGGATTGAGTTTATAACAGTGCCTAAGTGGTGACTTGATTTTATTATACAAATGGATCTTACGAGTTTTCTGTTGAGTTTTGTGTTGTGAAGTTTTTAAGTTTTGGGTAAAGTTTTCATGGACAACGTAATAAGGAGTGGCAAGAGCCTAAGCTTGGGGACGTCCAAGGCACCCCAAGGTAAAATTCAAGGAGAACCAAGCACCTAAGCTTGGGGATGACCCGGATGGCATCCCCTCTTTTGTCTTCTATCCATCGGTAAAATTACTTGAGGCTATATTTTTATTCGCTACATGATATGTGTTTTGCTTGGAGCGTCTTGTGATATATGAGTCTTTGCTTTATTTGCTTTTTAGTTTTCCACAATCATCCTTGATGTACACACCTTTTGAGAGGGACACACATTAATCATGAATTTATTAGAATACTCTATGTGCTTCACTTATATCTTTTGAGCTAGGCAGTTGCTCTAGTACTTCACTTATATCTTTTTAGAGCATGGCGATGGTTTTATTTTGAAGAAATTGATGACCTCTCATGCTTCACTTATATTATTTTGAGAGTCTTATAAATAGTATGGCAATTTGCTTAGGTTATGAATTTAGTCCTAATATGATGGGTATTCAAGAGGGATATAAGAAAAACTTTCATGAAGATCATTGAATATATGAGAAGTTTGATTCCTTGCATTTGTTTTGAGATATGAAGATGGTGATATTAGAGTCATGCTCGTGAGTAATTGTGGATTATTAAGAATATTTGTGTTAAGGTTTGTGATTCCCGAAGCATGCACGTATGGTCTATCGTTATGCGATGAAGTTGGAGCATGATTTATTTTTGACTGTCTTCCTTATGAGTGGCGGTCGGGGACGAGCGATGGTCTTTTCCTACCAATCTATCCCCCTAGGAGCATGTGTATTATTACTTTGCTTTGATGGCTAATAAACTTTTGCAATAAGTATGTGAGTTCTTTATGACTAATGTTGAGTCCATGAATTATACGCACTCTCACCCTTCCACCATTTCCTCTCTAGTACCGCGTAACTTTCGCAGGTGCATTAAACCCACCATATACCTTCCTCAAAATAGCCACCATACCTACCTATTATGGAATTTCCATAGCCATTCCGACATATATTTCCATGCAACTTCCACCGTTCCATTTTATTATGACACATACCATCAGTGTCATATTG
Organism: Thinopyrum elongatum; assembly: GCA_011799875.1. Classification (NCBI taxonomy): domain Eukaryota; kingdom Viridiplantae; phylum Streptophyta; class Magnoliopsida; order Poales; family Poaceae; genus Thinopyrum; species Thinopyrum elongatum. The sequence goes on along the minus strand of CM022303.1, from coordinate 293,693,371 downwards.
CTTTGCATGATCATATAGTTGACATAGTACATGTCACGCTAGATCATTGCACATCCCGGTACACCGCCAGAGGCATTCATATAGAGTCATATTTTTTTTCTAGTATCGAGTTGTAATTCTTGAGTTGTAAGTAAATAAAAGTGTGATGATCATCATTATTAGAGCATTGTCCCATGTGAGGAAAGGATGATGGAGACTATGATTCCCCCACAAGTCGGGGTGAGACTATGATTCACATGATTACTTGCAAGATGATTTCTCCCGTGACCTCAAGAACAAAATTAACTACTCACAAATGATAATCATGCTCAAGATCAGAGGGGTATTAAATAGCATAATGGATCTCAACACATAATCTTCCACCAAATAGACCATATAGTAATCAACTACAAGATGTAATCAACACTACTAGTCACCCACAAGTACCAATCTAAGGTTCCGGTACAAAGATTGAACACAAGAGATGAACTAGGGTTTGAGAGGAGATGGTGCTGTTGAAGATGTTGATGGAGATGGCCCTCCCAAAGATGAGAGAGTTGTTGGTGATGACGATGACAATGATTTCCCCCTCCGAGAGGGAAGTTCCCCCGGTCGATCGCTCTGCCGGAGGGCAAAAGTGCTCCTGCCCAAGTTCCGCCTCGAGATGGTGGTGCTTCGTCCCAAAAGTCCTCCCCTTATTTTTTTCTAGGTCAAAATGACTTATATACCAGAAGAGGGGCACCGGAGGTGGGCCGAGGAGGGCACAACCCACCAGGGCGCGCCTGGGCTCCCTGGCGCGCCCAGGTGGTTGGTGCCCACCTGGTGGGCCCCCTCTGGTAGTTATTTGCTCCAATAATTCTTAAATAATCCATAAAAAATCTCCCTGAAGTTTCAGCTCATTTGGAGTTGTGCAGAATAGGTAGCTCTGATGTGCTTTTTCAGGTCCAGAATTCCAGCTGCCGGTATTCTCCCTCTTTGTGTAAACCTTGCATATTATGAGAGAAAAGGCATTAGAATTACTCCCAAAAGCATTATTATGCATAAAAACATTATAAATAACAGTAGGAAAACATGATGCAAAATGGACGTGTCAGTTGTGCATGATAAATACTTTGTGTGATGAAGATAGAGCATGACAAGATTATATGATTTTGTAGGGATAACTTTCTTTAGCCATGATATTTTGAGAAGACATGATTGCTTTATTAGTATGCTTGAAGTATTATTATTTTTATGTCAACATTAAACTTTTGTTTTGAATCTTATGGATCTGAATATTCATGCCACATAAAAAATTTTACATGATAAACATGTTAGTTAGCATTCACACTTCATAAATTTTTTCTTTATCATTTACCTACTCGAGGATGAGCAGGAATTAAGCTTGGGGATGTGATACATCTTCAACGTATCTATAATTTATGAAGTATTCATGCCATGTAGTTTACACCAATTTTACATGGTTTTGGTATGATTTGATTAGAACTAACCTGGACTGACGCTGTTTTCAGCAGAACTACCGTTGTGTCGTTTTTTGTGCAGAAATAAAAGTTCTCGGAATGGGCTGAAAATTTACGGTGATTTTTTGTGGACCAAAAGAGACCCCCGAAGCATCGAGGAAGGACCTTTACTATGTAGTCTGCCATTTTTATTATTTTGCCATCACAAGTTCGTGCAACGCTCAATTTTCTCTTACACTAAATGATCCAACACATTTAGAAGCAATTTTTATTGCCTTTTTGCACCGATGACAACTTACTTGAAGGATCTTACTCAATCCATAGGTAGGTATGGTGGACTCTCAAAGTAAGATTTGGGTTAAGGGTTTTGGATGCACAAGTAGTATCTCTACTTAGTGCAGAATTTTTGGCTAGAAAAGATATTGAGCAAGCACCACATGTTGAAGGATCTATGACAATATAACTTCTATGTGAATATGAACAAACATAAATCATTATGTTGTCTTCCTTCTCCAACGTCAACTATTTTGGCACAAAATATTTAATGGGGGCTCACAATCATAAAAGATGTCCAAGATAGTGTATTTGTATGTGAATCTTCTCTTCCCTTATTAATTCTTTCTTGAATTGCATCATTGACCAATGCTATGTTTGTCAATCTCCAACAAATTTTACTACTTATACTTTTCCTTATGTGATGTCATTACTTACCATAAGATTAGCATATGATCTTTTTCGATTATTTTCCTTTCTTTTTATTGCAACATTAAAGTAAATAAACAAAACTGAAACTACTCTTTATTATATATCTCAAACACGATTACATAGATAGATCACTAAGCAAACACTCAAAAAGAAAGGATCGAGCTAAACTTTTATTCAACTAAATCATAGGAAAACTAAGGATCAAACTAAAATAGATGAAAGCAAAAATAGTGGTGGTGATACGATACTGGGACACCTCCCCCAAGCTTGGCTCAAGCCAAGGGGAGTGTCCATACCCTGAACTCAAGTCTCCTTTGGTGGTGAAGAAGGTGGTGGTGGTGATGAGGTAGTAGCGATCTTGTCCTTCAGGCTCAAAAGATACTCCAATCTACGGATGATGCTTCGGAGGGCGATGATGTGCTCTTGCAATAGAATATTTTCATGAGTAAGATATTTATTTTGCACACGAACCATTTCTATGATCTGAAAAGCTTCAATCTCAGTGGGGGTAAGATGACCATAGTAAGGTTTAAGGATATCTTCTTCTTCTTCCTCAGCAGGCAAGGCTTGCTCGACCACCGGTGCTTGATCTCCAGTAGCTTCCTTGCTCTTGTCCCCCTTGAAGGCTTCTTTGGGTTCTTCTCTCTTCAATTCAATCTTCATCAACCAAGCATCCTCTTCTACGTTGTTGGAGGAGGGAGAAGACATGATTCCTGGCTTAACAGATCTGACAGAAAACAACAAGAAAGAAGAACATAAGATTTATCTGCAATACGGTGGTCAACATGTTCGGGGGGTATATAAAGATTTTTTATCTTGGGAAACAAGCAAACGAGAGAAAAACGGAGTCAGAAAGGTACCCGAGGTGGGCACAACCCACCTGGGCGCCAGGCGCGCCCAGGTGTCTTGTGCGCACCAGGGTTGCCTTCCTGGTTGTTTCATATTTTCCTAATTTTTGTTATATTCCAAAACTGACAGAAAATATTTTTGCGGATTTTTCGGAGTCCGTTTACTTACCGTATCACGAACCTCCTCCTTTTTTAGTTATTCTGGAGTGTTTCAGAAGGTTTCTTTTATGTGTTCCTCCGGTGTCATGGTTTGAATAATATTGCTTTCAACATTAATAGGCGTACCTGAGATATAGTGTTTAATTCTTTGCCCATTGACCACCTTCGGGTTAGTACATTCGGCATTATTTATTTTGATAGCTCCAGAATGATAAACTTCTTCGATGACATAAGGTCCTTCCCATTTAGAGAGAAGCTTTCCTGCAAAGAATCTAAAATGAGAGTTGTACAAAGGAACATATTCTCCAGCTTTGAATTCCCGCTTTTGGATTCTTTTATCATGCCATCTTTTAACTTTTTCTTTAAATAACTTGGCATTTTCATAAGCTTGGGTTCTCCATTCATCTAATGAGCTAATATCAAATAACCACTTTTCACCGGCAAGTTTGAAATCATAGTTGAGTTCTTTAATTGCCCAATATGCTTTATGTTCGAACTCAAGAGGCAGATGACAAGCTTTGCCATAAACCATTTTATAGGGAGACATACTCATAGGATTTTTATATGCTGTTTTATAGGCCCAAAGTGCATCATCCAATTTCTTAGACCAATTCTTTCGGGACCTATTAATAGTTCTTTGTAGAATTAATTTTATTTATCTATTGCTAAGTTCAACTTGACCACTAGACTGAGGATGATAGGGTGATGCAATTCTATGGTTAACTTCATACTTAGCAAGCATTTTACGGAAAGCACCATTATAAAGTGTGAACCACCATCAGTCATCAAATATCTAGGGACTCCAAACCTTGGGAAAATAACTTCTTTAAGCATTTTAATGGAAGTGTTATGATCAGCACAACTAGTTGGAATAGCTTCTTCCCACTTAGTAACATAATCAACAACAACCAAAATATGTGTATACCCATTAGAGGAAGGAAAAGGTCCCATATAATCAAAACCCCAAACATCAAATGGTTCAACAGCAAGTGAATAATTCATAGGCATTTCTTGACACTTACCAATATTACCAATTCGTTGACATTCATCACAAGATAAAACAAACTTACGGGAGTCCTTGAAGAGAGTAGGCCAATAAAAACCAGATTGCAATACCTTGTGAGTAGTTCTATCTCCCGCATGATGTCCTCCATAAGCTTCGGAGTGACATTTCCGTAGGATTTGTTCCTGTTCATGCTCAGGTACACAACGTCTAATAATACCATCTACTCCTTCTTTATATAGGTGTGGGTCATCCCAAAAGTAATGTCTTAAATCATAGAAGATTTTTTTTCTTTTGTTGGTATGTGAAACTAGGTGGTATATATTTAGCAACAATATAATTAGCATAGTCAGCATACCAAGGAGTGTTATGAGAAACATTTATTGCAGCTAGTTGCTCATCAGGGAAACTATCATCAATAGGTAGTGGGTCATCAAGAATATTTTCTAACCTAGACAAGTTATCAGCTATGGGATTCTCAGCTCCTTTTCGATCAGTTATATGTAAATCAAACTCTTGTAGCAAGAGAACCCACCTAATGAGTCTAGGTTTAGCATCTTTCTTTTCCATGAGATATTTTATAGCAGCATGATTAGTGTGAACAATGACTTTAGAATCAATAATGTAAGATCTGAATTTGTCACAAGCAAATACAACTAATAAAAATTGTTTTTAGTAGTAGCATAATTTCTTTGGGCACTGTCTAGAGTTTTGCTAGCATAATGGATAACATTTAATTTTTTATCAACTCTTTGTCCTAGAACAGCACCAACAGCATAATCACTAGCATCACATATAATTTCAAAAGGCAAGTTCCAATCAGGTGGTTGAACAATAGGTGCAGAAGTTAAGGCTTTCTTAAGTGTTTCAAAGGCTTCTACACAATCTTCATAAAAAACAAATGGAACATCCTTTTGTAAAAGAATTGTAAGAGTCCTAGAAATTTTAGAGAAGTCTTTAATAAACCTCCTATAGAAACCAGCATGACTGAGAAAACTACGAATACCTTTAATATCCTTTGGACATGGCATTTTCTCAATTGCATCAACTTTAGCTTTATCCACTTCAATACCTCATTCAGAAATTTTATGCCCCAAGACAATACCTTCATTAACCATAAAGTGGCACTTCTCCCAATTCAAGACAAGATTAGTTTGCTCACATCTCCGCAAAACTCGATCAAGGTTTCTTAAGCAATCATCAAAAGAAGATCCATATACAGAAAAATCATCCATGAAAACCTCAATAATCTTTTCATAAAAATCAGAGAATATAGCAGTCATACATCTTTGAAAGGTAGCAGGTGCATTGCATAAACCAAAAGGCATACGTCTATAAGCATAAGTTCCAAAAGGGCAAGTAAAAGTGGTTTTCTCTTGATCAGGTTGTGAAACAGGTATTTGAGAAAAACCAGAATATCCATCAAGGAAGCAAAAGTGTGTGTGCTTAGATAATTTTTCTAGCATGTGATCAATAAAAGGCAAAGGGTAATGATCTTTTCTAGTTGCTTTATTTAATTTTCTAAAATAAATTACCATTCTATAGCCAGTAACAATTCTTTGTGGAATGAGTTCATTTTTATCATTGGGAACAATGGTAATACCTCCTTTCTTAGGGACACAATGAACGAGACTCACCCATCTACTATCAGCTATGGGATAGATTATACCTGCTTCCAGAAGCTTTAGTATTTCAGTTCTTACCACTTCTTTCATCTTAGGATTCAAACGTCGTTGATGATCAACAACGGGTTTAGCATCAGGTTCCATATTAATTTTGTGCTAACAGAGAGTGGGACTAATGCCCTTAAGATCATCAAGAGTATATCCAATAGCAGCTCGGTGCTTCTTTAGAATTTTCAATAATCTTTCTTCTTCATGTTTTGAAAGGTTAGCACTAATAATAACAGGATATATCTTTTTCTCATCAAGATAAGCATATTTCAAAGTGTTAGGAAATTGTTTTAATTCAAACACAGGATCACCTTTAGGTGGAGGAGGACCTCCTAGAGTTTCAATAGGCAAATTATGTTTGAGCAGAGGTCGTTGTTCAAAGAAAATTTTATCTATCTCATTTCTTTCATGCATATGCATAACATTTTTGTGGTCTAGCAAATATTGTTCTAGTGGATCAGTAGGAGGCACGGCAATAGAAGCAAGACCAATTATTTCATCCTTACTAGGTAATTCTTTCTTGTGAGGTTGTCTATTAAACTTGGAAAAATTAAACTCATGAGACTCATCACCAAAGCTAACACTGAGAGTTTGTTTAAGACAATCTATAGTAGCGTTGACAGTGTTCAAGAAAGGTCTACCAAAGATAATGGGACAAAAGTCATCTTGTGGAGAACCAAGAACTAGAAAATCAGTAGGGTATTTTATTTTCCCACACAAGACTTCAACATCTCTAACAATCCCAAGTGGTGTGATGGTGTCTCTATTGGCAAGTTTAATAGTAACATCTATGTCTTCTATTTCAGCGGGTGCTATGTCATTCATAATTTCTAGGTATAAGGTAAAAGGAATAGAACTCACGCTAGCACCTAAGTCACATAAACCATGATAACAGTGATCTCCTATTTTAACTGAGACAACAGGCATGCCAACAACAGGTCTATGTTTATCTTTTTCATCGGGTTTAGCAATTCTAGCAGTTTCATCACAGAAGTAAATAACATGCCATCAATATTTTCTACCAAGAGATCCTTAACCATAGCAACACTAGGTTCTACTTTGATTTGTTCAGCAGGTTTAGGTGCTCTAATATTACTTTTATTTACCACAGTCGAAACCTTAGCATGTTCCTTTATCCTAACAGGGAAGAGTGGTTTTTCAATATAAGAAGTAGGAACAACTGGGTCAACATTATAAATAATAGTTTCTTCTTTAGCTCTGACCAGTTCCTTAATTTCTTGCTTAATAGGTGGGTGATATTTAAACCACTTCTCCTTGGGGAGATCAACATGAGTAGCAAATGATTCACAAAAGGAGGCTACTATCTCAGAGTCAAGTCCATATTTAGTGCTAAACTTGTGAAAAGCATCGGTAATCATAAAAGATTTAACACAATCAAATTCAAGCTTAATACCTGACTCTTTACCTTCACCGAGTTCCCAATCTTCAGAGGTGCGTTTAATTCTTTCCAAAAGATCCCACCTGAATTCAATAGTCTTCTTCATAAAAGAACCAGTACAAGAAGTATCTAGCCTGGATTGATCATCACGAGAAAGCCGAGCATAAAAATTCTGAATAATAATTTCTCTTGAGAGCTCATGGTTGGGGCATGAATATAACATTGACTTAATCCTCCCCCAAGCTAGAGTGATACTTTCTCCTTCACGAGGCCAAAAATTATATATGTAATTTTGATCACGATGAACTAGATGCATAGGATACTTTTTTTTGGTGAAATTCCAATTTCAATCGGTTCCAGTTCCAAGATCCAATATCATCGCATAGCCTATACCATGCCAATGCTTTTCCCTTCAAAGTTAAAGGGAAAACCTTCTTCTTAGCTTCATCTCTGGGCAAACCTGCAAGCTTAAATAATCCACAAATTTCATCCACATATATCAAGTGCATATCAGGATGCTCAGTTCCATCTCCTGCATAAGGATTAGCTAGCAGTTGTTCTATCATACCTGAAGGAATTTCATAACCAATATTTTCAATAGGTGTAGTAGGTTGAGGGGTAGCTAATTATGGTTCTGGTCGAGGTGAAGATACCCCGAACAAACCCCTGAAAGGATGATTCTCCATAGTAACAAGTGATAATAAATTTCAGCACGTAGTAATAATTTTCCCTTACCAAGAGTGCTTCACTCCCCGACAACGGCGCCAGAAAAGAGCCTTGATGACCCACAAGTATAGGGGATCAATCATAGTCCTTTAGATAAGTAAGACTGTCGAACCCAACGAGGAGCAGAAGGAAATGACAAGTGGTTTTCAACAAGGTATTCTCTGCAAGCAGTGAAATTGTCGGTAACCAATAGTTTGATAGCAAGATAATTTGTAACGAGCAAATAATAGTAACGGTAAATAAGGTGCAGAAAGGTAGCCCAATCCTTTTGTGGCAAAGGACAGGCCAAAATGGTCTCTTATGATAAGCAAAGTGTTCTTGAGGGTACACGGGAATTTCATCATATCACTTTCATCATGTTGGTTTGATTTGTGTTCGCTACTTTGATAATTTGATATGTGGGTGGACCGGTGCTTAGGTGCTGTTCTTACTTGAACAAACCTCCTACTTATGATTAACCCCCTCGCAAGCATCCGCAACTATGAGAAAAGTATTAAGGTAAAATCTAACCATAGCATTAAACTTTTGGATCCAAATCGGTCCCTTACGGAATAGCGCATAAACTAGGGTTTAAGCTTCTGTCACTCAGCAACCCATCATCTAATTACTACTCCACAATGCATTCCCTTAGGCCCAAATATGGTGAAGTGCCATGTAGTCGACGTTCACATGACACCACTAAGGGAATCACAACATACATATCATCAAAATATCGAACACATATCAAGTTCACATGATTACTTGCAAGATGATTTCTCCCGTGACCTCAAGAACAAAAGTAACTACTCACAAATAATAATCATGCTCAAGATCAGAGGGGTATTAAATAGCATAATGGATCTAAACATATAATCTTCCACCAAATAAACCATATAGTAATCAACTACAAGATGTAATCAACACTACTAGTCACCCACAAGTACCAATCTAAGGTTCTGGTACAAAGATTGAACACAAGAGATGAACTAGGGTTTGAGAGGAGATGGTGCTATTGAAGATGTTGATGGATATGGCCATCCCAAATATGGGAGAGTTGTTGGTGATGACGATGACGATGATTTCCCCCTCCGGGAGGGAAGTTCCCCCGGCGGAATCGCTCCGCCGGAGGGCAAAAGTGCTCCTGCCCAAGTTCTGCCTTGAGACGGCGGTGCTTCATCCTAAAAGTCCTCCCCTTATTTTTTCTAGGTCAAAAAATGACTTATATACCAGAAGAGGGGCACGGAGGTGGGCCGAGGAGGGTACAACCCACCAGGGCGTGCCTGGGCTCCCTGGCGCGCCTAGGTGGGTGGTGCCCACCTGGTGGTCCCCCTCTGGTAGTTATTTGCTCCAGTAATTCTTAAATAATCCATAAAAAATCTCCGTGAAGTTTCAGCTCATTTGGAGTTGTGCAGAATAAGTAGCTCTGACGTGCTTTTTCAGGTCCAGAATTTCAGCTGCCGGTATTCTCCCTCTTTGTGTAAACCTTGCATATTATGAGAGAAAAGGCATTAGAATTACTCCCAAAAGCATTATTATGCATAAAAACATTATAAATAACAGTAGGAAAACATGATGAAAAATGGACGTGTCAGTTGTGCATGATAAATACTTTGTGTGATGAAGATAGAGCATGACAAGATTATATGATTTTGTAGGGATAACTTTCTTTAGCCATGATATTTTGAGAAGACATGATTGCTTTATTAGTATGATTGAAGTATTATTATTTTTATGTCAACATTAAACTTTTGTTTTGAATCTTATGGATCTGAATATTCACGCCACATAAAGAAAAGATTACATGATAAACATGTTAGTTAGCATTCACACTTCATAAATTTTTTCTTTATCATTTACCTACTGGAGGACGAGCAGGAATTAAGCTTGGGGATGTGATACGTCTCCAACGTATCTATAATTTATGAAGTATTCATGCCATGTAGTTTACACCAAGTTTACATGGTTTTGGAATGATTTGATTAGAACTAACCTGGACTGACGCTGTTTTCAGCAGAACTACCGTGGTGTTGTTTTTTGTGCAGAAATAAAAGTTCTCGGAATGGGCTAAAAATTTACGGTGATTTTTTGTGGACCAAAAGAGACCCCCGAAGCATCGAGGAAGGACCAGAAGCTTCACGAGGAAGCCACAAGCCTGGGGGGCGCGCCCACCCCCAAGGTGCGCGGAGGCGGCTTGTCGCTGCCTCGTGGAGCCCCTTGATGTGAGATCGACGCCAAAAATTCCTATAAATACCAAAAACCCCCGAAAAGAACCCTAGATGAGAAGTTCCACCGCCGCAAGCCTCTGTAGCCTCGAAAAACCAATCGGGGCCCCGTTCCGGCACCCTGCTGGAGGGGGGAATAATCACCGGAGGCCATCTTCATCATCCCGGTGGTCTCCATGATGAGGAGGGATTAGTTCACCCTCAGGGCTGAGGGTATGTGCTAGTAGCTATGTGTTTGATCTCTCTCTCTCTCGTGTTCTTGATTTGACACGATCTTGATGTACCGCGAGCTTTTTTTTAATATATTTGGATCTTATGATGTTCTTCCCTCTCTACCTTCTTGTGATGAATTGAGTCTTGCTCTTTGAGGTTTCGTTATGTTGGATTGAGTATTGGATTTGAGAACACTTGATGTATGTCTTGCGATGGGATATCTGTGGTGACAGTGGGATGTTCTATTGATTCACTTGATGTATGTTCTGGCACTCAACTCGCGGACTCCCAAGGTGACATTGGGGTAATCTATGCATAGGGGTTGATGCACGTTTTCATCCTATGTTCTCCGATAGAAACTTTGGAGTGATTCTTTGTTGCATGTTGAGGGATTGCCATATGATTTAAATATGTTATCATTGTTGAGAGACTTTGCACTAGTGAAAGTATGAACCCTAGGCCATGTTTTCAAGCATTGCAATACCTTTTTGCTCACTTTTGTTACTAGTTACCTTTCTGTTTTTATATTTTCAGATTACAAAAACCTATATCTACTATCCATATTACACTTGTATCACAATCTCTTCGCCGAACTAGTGCACCTATACAATTTACCGTTGTATTGGGTGTGTTGGGGACACAAGAGACTCTTTGTTATTTGGTTGCAGTGTTGTTTGAGGGAGACCATATTCATCCTACGCCTCGCATGGATTGATAAACCTTAGGCCATCCACTTGAGGGAAATTTGCTACTGTCCTACAAAACTCTGCGCTTGGAGGCCCAACACGAGTCTACAAGGACAAGTTGTGTAGTAGACATCAAGCTTTTTTCTGGCGCCGTTGCCGGGGATGTGAGTGCTTGAAGGTATATATTTAGATCTTGCAATCGAATCTTTTAGTTCTGGTTTTATCACTAGTTTGCTTTATAAAAGAAAACTACAAAAAAATGGAATTGAGGTTGCCACATATAATTCATCTTTATAATGTCTTTCTTGAAAATGATGGATCGGAAAATTGTGCCAAAGTGTTAGAAGAAGAATGCAATAAAATGTTTGGCACTAAATGTTTGAATGATGAGCATGATTGCAATGTTGTTAGTATGAATTATTTGAATATCCATGATGCTAATGATATGCAAAGCCATAAGCTTGGGGGAAGCTATGTTTGACGAAGATGATATTTTTAGTCCCCCAAGTTTTGATGAGAATATTTATTATGATGATAGCATGCCTCCTATTTATGATGACTATATTGATGTAAGTGGGTTTGGAAGAATGTCAACTCTAGGTAGTATTGATCCCACTATTTTGGAGGGTGTTGGATCTTTTCACAATATTGATAAAAGTAGATTTGGAGAGGTCATGACTTTATTTAGTGATGAATCCACTATTTTGGAAGAGGTTTCAATTGATTATTATGAGAACAAAGTTGATATCTATGATGATTATTGTGATGACATGTATGCTATAAAGAATAATGACAACCATGAAACTTGTCATCAGGATTTTAATCAAGTACCACATGATAGTTATTTCATTGAATTTGCCTCCACTACTATCCATGAGAATAAATTTGCTTATGTGGAGAGTAATAAAATTTCCATGCTTGTAGATCATGAAAATAATGGTTTATGTGATAGTTATATTGTTGAATTCATTCATGATGCTACTGAAAATTATTATGAGAGAGGAACATATGCTTTTACATATTGCAATAATATCAAGTTTCCTCTCTATGTGTTGACAGTTTTGAAGTCATGCTTGTTTTGCCTTCCTATGCTAGTTGATTCTTGTTCCCATAAATTGTTTGCTCCCAAAATCCCTATGCATAGGAAGTGGGTTTAGACTTAAATGTGCTAGTCATAAGCTTCATGATGCTCTATTTGTGTTTCAATTCTTTACTTCTATGTGAGCATCATTGAAATCATTATGCCTAGCTAGGGGCATTAAACAATAGTGCTTGTTGGGAGGCAACCCAATTTTTATTTTGTGTTTTTTGTTTTTGCTTCTATTTTCCAGTAAATATACAATATTACTTATGTAGTAATTGTGTTTTAGTGTTTTAATTAGTGTTTTAGCCAAGTAAGACCTTTGGGATGGTCTATGGTGATGGTTGATTTGATCTTGCTGAAAAAACAGAAACTTTTGCGCTCATTGCCAGAATTTAAAAAAATCACAGAAGCATTCTTTTGATCTAAATTTTTTACACAAGATTGATATAAAAATTTCCCAGATTTTCCAAAGTTTTCAGAATTTTTATAGTTACATAAGTATACAAAGTTTCCAGATTGCTACAGACCGTTCTGTTTTTGACAGATTCTGTTTTTTATGTGTTGTTTGCTAATTTTGATGAATCTATGAGTATTATCGGAGGGCATGGACCATGAAGAACTTGGAATACAGTAGATGTAACACCAATATAAAATTGGATTGAGTTTATAACAGTGCCTAAGTGGTGACTTGATTTTATTATACTATGGGATCTTACGAGTTTTCTGTTGAGTTTTGTGTTGTGAAGTTTTTAAGTTTTGGGTAAAGTTTTCATGGACAACGGAATAAGGAGTGGCAAGAGCCAAAGCTTGGGGATGCCCAAGGCACCCCAAGGTAAAGTTCAACGAGAACCAAGCACCTAAGCTTGGGTATGACCCGGATGGCATCCCCTCTTTTGTCTTCTATCCATCGGTAAAATTACTTGAGGCTATATTTTTATTCGCTACATGATATGTGTTTTGCTTGGAGCGTCTTGTGATATATGAGTCTTTGCTTTATTTTCTTTTTAGTTTTCCACAATCATCCTTGATGTACACAACTTTTGAGAGGGACACTCATTAATCGTGAATTTATTAGAATACTCTATGTGCTTCACTTATATCTTTTGAGCTAGGCAGTTGCTCTAGTACTTCACTTATATCTTTTTAGAGCATGGCGGTGGTTTTATTTTGAAGAAATTGATGACCTCTCATGCTTCACTTATATTATTTTGAGAGTCTTATAAATAGTATGGCAATTTGCTTAGGTTATGAATTTAGTCCTAATATGATGGGTATTCAAGAGGGATATAAGAAAAACTTTCATGAAGATCATTGAATATATGAGAAGTTTGATTCCTTGCATTTGTTTTGAGATATGAAGATGGTGATATTAGAGTCATGCTAGTGAGTAATTGTGGATTATTAAGAATATTTGTGTTAAGGTTTGTGATTCCCGAAGCATGCACGTATGGTCTATCGTTATGCGATGAAGTTGGAGCATGATTTATTTTTGACTGTCTTCCTTATGAGTGGCGGTCGGGGACGAGCGAAGGTCTTTTCCTACCAATCTATCCCCCTAGGAGCATGCGTATTAGTACTTTGCTTTGATGGCTAATAAACTTTTGCAATAAGTATGTGAGTTCTTTATGACTAATGTTGAGTCCATGGATTATACGCACTCTCACCCTTCCACCATTTCCTCTCTAGTACCGCGTAACTTTCGCCGGTGCATTGAACCCACCATATACCTTCCTCAAAATAGCCACCATACCTACCTATTATGGAATTTCCATAGCCATTCCGACATATATTTCCATGCAACTTCCAAAGTTCCATTTTATTATGACACATACCATCAGTGTCATATTGCTTTGCATGATCATATAGTTGACATAGTACATGTCACGCTAGATCATTGCACATCCCGGTATACCGCCAGAGGCATTCATATAGAGTCATATTTTTGTTCTAGTATCAAGTTGTAATTCTTGAGATGTAAGTAAATAAAAGTGGGATGATCATCATTATTAGACCATTGTCCCATGTGAGCAAAGGATGATGGGGACTATGATTCCCCCACAAGTCGGGGTGAGACTCCGGACTAAAAGAAGAAGAAAAAAGAGGAAAAAAAAGAGCCCAAAATAAAAAAGAGAGGCCAAAGTTCCTAAAAAGAAAAATAAATAAAAAATATATATGAGAGAAAAAGAGAGAAGGGACAATGTTACTATCCTTTTCCACACTTGTGCTTCAAAGTAGCACCATGTTCTTCATAATAGAGAGTCTCTTATTTTGTCACTTTCATATACTAGTGGGAATTTTCATTATAGAACTTGGCTTGTACATTCCAATGATGGGCTTCCTCAAATGGCCCTAGGTCTTCATGAGCAAGCAAGTTAGATGCACACCCACTTAGTTTACTTTTGAGCTTTCATACACTTATAGCTCTAGTGCATCCGTTGCATGGCAATCCCTACTCACTTGCATCGATAGCAATTGATGGGCATCTCCATAGCCCATTAATTTGCCTAGTTGATGTGAGACTTTCTCCTTTTTGTCTTCTCCACAGAGCCTCCACCATACTCTATTCCACTTATAGTGCTATATCCATGGCTCACGCTCATGTATTGCATGAAAGTTGAAAAAGCTTTAGAACGTCAAAAGTATGAAATAATTGCTTGGCTTGTCATCGGGGTTGTGCATGATAAATACTTTGTGTGATGAAGATAGAGCATGACAAGATTATATGATTTTGTAGGGATAACTTTCTTTAGCCATGATATTTTGAGAAGACTTGATTGCTTTATTAGTATGCTTGAAGTATTATTATTTTTATGTCAACATTAAACTTTTGTTTTGAATCTTATGGATCTAAATATTCATGCCACGTAAAGAAAAGATTACATGATAAACATGTTAGTTAGCATTCACACTGCATAAATTTTTTCTTTATCATTTACCTACTTGAGGACGAGCAGGAATTAAGCTTGGGGATGCTGATACGTCTCCAACATATCTATAATTTATGAATTATTCATGCCATGTAGTTTACACCAATTTTATATGGTTTTGGTACGATTTGATTAGAACTAACCCGGACTGACGTTGTTTTCAGCAGAACTACCATGGTGTCATTTTTTGTACTGAAATAGAAGTTCTCGGAATGGGCTAAAAATTTACGGTGATTTTTTGTGGACCAAAAGAGACCCCCGAAGCATCGAGGAAGGACCAGAAGCTTCACGAGGAAGACACAAGCCTGGGGGGCGCGCCCACCCCCCCCCCCCCCCCCCCAGAGTGCGTGAAGGCGGCTTGTCGTTGCCTCTTGGACCCCCTGGACGTGAGACCGACGCCAAAAATTCCTATAAATACCAAAACCCCCCGAAAAGAACCCTAGATGAGAAGTTCCGCCGCCGCAAGCCTCTGTAGCCACGAAAAACCAATCGGGACCCCGTTTCGGCACCCTGCCGGAGAGGGAAATCATCACCGAAGGCCATCTTCATCGTCCCGGCGGTCTTCATGATGAGGAGGGAGTAGTTCATCCTTGGGGCTGAGGGTATGTACTAGTAGCTATGTGTTTGATCTCTCTCTCTCTCTCGTGTTCTTGATTTGACACGATCTTGATGTACCGCGAGCTTTTTTTAATATATTTGGATCTTATGGTGTTCTTCCCTCTCTACCTTATTGTGATGAATTGAGTCTTGCTCTTTGAGGTTTCGTTATGTTGGATTGAGTATTGGATTTGAGAACACTTGATGTATGTCTTGCGATGGGATATCTGTGGTGACAATGGGATGTTCTATTGATTCACTTGATGTATGTTTTGGCATTCAACTCGCAGATTCCCGAGGTGACATTGGGGTAATCTATGCATAGGGGTTGATGCACGTTTTCCTACGTTCTCCGATAGAAACTTTGGAGTGATTCTTTGTTGCATGTTGAGGGAT
Organism: Thinopyrum elongatum; assembly: GCA_011799875.1. Lineage (NCBI taxonomy): Eukaryota > Viridiplantae > Streptophyta > Magnoliopsida > Poales > Poaceae > Thinopyrum > Thinopyrum elongatum. The sequence continues at coordinate 293,677,315 of CM022303.1, read as the reverse complement.
TGCCATATAATTTAATTATGTTATCATTGTTGAGAGACTTTGCACTAGTGAAAGTATGAACCCTAGGCCTTGTTTTCAAGCATTGCAATACCATTTTTGCTCACTTTTGTTACTAGCTACCTTGCTGTTTTTATATTTTCAGATTACAAAAACCTATATCTACTATCCATATTACACTTGTATCACCATCTCTTCGCCGAATTAGTGCACCTATACAATTTACCATTGTATTGGGTGTGACACCCCCGACTCAATCGTGCACTAATCATACACGCAAATGCACACGATCAAGCCTAAGGACTCACGGGAAGATATCACAACACAACTCTAAAACATAAATAAAGTCATACAAGCTTTATATTACAAGCCAGAGGCCTCGAGGGCTCGAATACATAAGCTTGCGTACAAGTGTCAGCGGAAGCATCAGATATCTGAATACAGATATGAAACAGAAACAGATAAGCCTTTAGAAAGGCGGGGCAAAATAAAACACTACGATCGAAAGGCGCAGGCCTCCTGCCTGGGACCCTCCGAACCTACTCCTGGTCGTCCATCAACTCGTAGTAGTATCCACCCTCGGGGTAGTAGTAGCGATCGTCGGCGGGGGCAGCTGTCTCAGGGGCTCCATCATCTGGTCGCATCAAATGGATATGGGGGAAAAAGAAAGCAAAGCAACCGTGAGTACTCATCCGAAGTACTCAGCAAGCAAGGATCTACACTACATATGCAACATTATCAAAGGAAGGCTGTATATGTGGACTGGGCTGCAGAAATGCAAGAATACAGGGGAAAGCCTGGTCCTATCGAAGACTAGCATCTTCAGTGGTCTTGCAGCAATAGAAGAGAGTAGAATAGTACAATATAATGTAGCAGTATCATTAAGTCTCAACCTCACCCAGAGATCCTTTCTCGACTCCCTGCGAGAAAGCAATCCCAGAGCCATACAGTCATCAACCTCGTCCTGAGATCCCTTCTCGACTCCCTGCGAGAAGCAATCCCAGAGCCATAGTATCCAGTTCTAGTTGTATCGATCGGGATACAACTCCGAGTGTCCGTTACCGAGGATCCGGCTATGCATAGATTAGTTCTTCCCTGCAGGGGTGCACCAACTTACCCACCACGCTCGCTTAACTCCGGCCGGACACACTTTCTGGGTCATGCCCGGCCTTGGCCAAATGACACACCGCAACCCTACCTAGAGCTCAGCAGAGAGGTCCCCGCCGGTCTACAACCTAAGCTCCCAGGGGTCTTGGGCCATCGCCCTGTGCACTCTGGGTCGTTGTGTGCAGGGTGGATACCAGCACCGCCTCGGATGGTCGGTACGATCCGACCGTGCCACAATGCTGAACTGGACGTCTGACAGAACTTTCGGCTGATGCCACGATGCGGAGTGCCCATAACTTTTCCCGCGTGATGGTTAGTGCTATCGGGCCAGAGGCCCACTCGAATCAAATATCCAAATCGTTAGTACCTTGGGGGTGCGGTAACGAGCAGAGACTCACGATCGATGTGACCCAGTCACCCCGTCTCGAGGACTTGCGGCAAGGGCCAAGAATGCCCGGCCACGCCTCGTATTCTCACTCGGGCACCATCCAGGCAACCCGTCTTCACATCACACGCGGGTACCCCTCAGGGTCGACCCGCCTTTCCAAGTAACAATAGTACCGTCCAAGTATCCGTGTGTCCATAACATCAGGGGAATCCGAGGTATCACCCTCGTTGGATTCCTACTCGATATATCCGTCAAGGTGAACTCGGAGGAATCACCCTCGCTGGGTTCACACTTGAGGTGTTTTACGACGGCGTCGTTATCGGAAACGGTGAAGGAGGAATCACTCTCGATGACCACGACCGAATAGCTACTCTACAGAGTTAACATCAGAAGTGCTACAAGAGGTTTCACCCTCGGCACTCGATAGTAACGCTGCAGTGTCGTTACAACTAAGGGGGGGGGGTGATGTGCGGTGCCGGGGCCTGGTCTTCAATCCCGTTGATCGGGTCTTCTGATAATCCAGCGGGGCAGTCAAGACAAGTGGGGTCACTGATAGGTCTCTACCCAGCCTATACTAAGCAGTTTAGGATAAGCAGGTAAGGTTTCAATAGCAGGTTACAATAATCAGGTTATTCATTAGAATAGGTAAAGCAGTAGCAGTAGCAATTCTAATGCAAGCATGAGAGAGAAAGAATAGGCGATATCGGTATGCTCAAAAGGGGGGTGCTTGCCTGGTTGCTCGGCGACAAGGGCAAGGTCGTCAACGGTGGCGTCGGGCTCCGGAACTGCGTCGGTACCGGGAACTGCGCCGGGGTCTAACGAGAGAGAAGAGGGGGAGGAAACAATAAATACAAGCAAACAAATGCAACACGATGCATGTCATGGCAATACGCAGTGCTAGGGGGTAGTCTAACGCAGTACTACACGTAACAGACGGAGCGGGAGAATATCTGACGATATTTCCCGGGTCTTTCGATTTATCGGACAGACGATCCGGAAAGGGAAGTTCCACGTTCATCATGCTAGGAGCATGTGACAGATGAAAGGAGGGCGTAATCGGATTCGTGGGATTTTTCTGATCAACTTTCATATATAAATTATTTCCATCGAAGTTACGGATTAAAAGATATGATTTTCCAAAGTTTTTATTAATTTCTGGAATTTCTGGATTTAATTAAATCAACATTATCCAGAACAGTACAGGGCGACGTCAGCATGACGCATTGATGATGTCAGCAGTCAACAGGGGGCCGGCCAGGTCAAACCTGACCAGTGGGGCCCACATGTCATAGACACAGGGCTAAACCAGGGTTTAAATTTAACTAAAACTAATTAACAGGGGTGTGGCCCCACCTGTCAGTGAGTAATTAGTGATTAATTAATTAACATATTTTTATTTATTTTAAAAATGTTTTTAAGGGGGCGGGGCCCGCGTGTCAGTGACACGGGTTGCCCAGTCAGCAGTGCTGACTGGTCAACGGACCACACGGGTCCCAGTGGCAGTGGCACCGGGGCAGGGCCCGGCCGTCCACGTCAGCGCCGACCGGCGACTCAACGCCGGCGACCGAAACCAACGGCGGCGCACGTCGGGAGGGCTCGGGTTTCACGCACAGGGCACGGGGAGGAGCGTGGCTAGGCTCTTTCGAACGGCAAGACCACGACGAAGCATTTGGTGGCGGTGGCGGAGGCTGCCGCGCCCGGAGATGAGCGCTACGATGGTGACGGCGGACGGCGGCGTTCGGGTGGCGAAGAAGGCGCAGCAGCAGCACGCGCACGAGCAAGCTAGCTACGCCGCGAGGCCCTACGCGAAGCGGGGAAGTTAGTGGACACGGCCACGGGACCAATTGGTCACCGACGACACATCGGCGACGAGCTCCGCTGCGTCCAGCATGGCCATGGGTGGAGCGGCAGCTACGGCGAGGGGAAGAGCGCAGGGGAAGAGGGAGAGGGAGGAGGGGCTCACGTAGAGCCTGCAGATGTGCTAAGGTGGGCCTGGGGAGGACTGACGGCGACGAATCGAGGCGGTGATCACCGGTGGCCGAAGGTTGAAGATGACGGCGTCAAGGGCGTAGCGGTGGCTCCCGGCTCCAACGCGTCGGTGTAGATGGCATAGCCGAGGCCGGCGAAGCTCGTGGGCACGGAGAGGCGACTAGAGGGGCACGGTGGCCGTGGCTACGCCGGAGCCATGGCGGCGGTGGCGCTCGGGTGAGATGGGGAGGCGAGGGAGAGCAAGAGAGAGTGAGCGAGGGAGAGCCAGGGGATGCGGGAGAAGCTCTTTATCCTCCCCGGCAAGCGCGACGCGCTGTCGACCGCTCGGGGAGGGGGGGCCTGGCTGCGCGCGCCAGGTTCTCGACAGCGCGCGACATGAGCAGTGCGGGAGGAGGAAGGCGGCGCTGGGCGGGCTGGGCCGGGCACTGTGGCCACTTAGGCCCAGTGCTGTGGGCCTTTTCTTTTCTTTATTTCTCTTTCTCTGTTTTTCTTTTCTTTTTTGTTTTGTCTTTTATTTTTACTCCAAATGACTTTTGTAAAATATGGCACTTGCCCATATAACATCAGTGCAATATCCAACCCTGGTAGAAAATGGTTTTGGGGCCAAATGTTTTAATATGGATTTTATTTAAATAAAAAGGTACTAACCAACTCTGTTTTCCTACTTTTAGAGTCACTTAGTTAATTTATTAATTGTTGATTATAATTTTATAACAGTCTCTGGAATATTTGCTATTTATTGAACATTTTAGTTTCTATGTTAAGCAACTTTTATTTTCCACTTTCATTTAAATTTGAATTTTGACTTAGGAGTTGAAATGCAATATGATGCTAATGATAATCATGCACTGTTAAACATGCTGACTTGTCATTATCAAAAGTGATTACTGTGGCGTAACCTCTGGGGGTGTTACAAATCTCCTCCACTAATAACAATTCTCGTCCCGAGAATTAAGAGGTAGAAGGAAAAAGTTCGGGGTATTCCGCACGAAGATTATCCTCGCGTTCCCGAGTGGCTTCATCTTCAGTATGATTTGACCACTGCACCTTCAGGAACTTGGTAACCTTCTGTCAGGTTCAACGTTCATCTTCATCGAGAATGCGGATCGGATGATCCTTATAAGATAGATCATCTTGCAATTCGAGCATCTCGTGATCCACTGCGCGGTGCAGAGATTCCTTGAAGCAACGACGAAGTTGCGACACAAGGAAGACGTTGTGGATATGAGAGAATTGCGGCGGCAACTCCAATTTATATGCCACCTGACCATGTCTTGCAACAATGCGGAAAGGACCAATGTAGCGTGGAGCTAACTTGCCCTTAATTCCAAAACGGTGAGTGCCCTTCATAGGAGTGACACGCAGATAAGCTTGATCACCAGGTTGATAAGTCAAACCCCATCGTTTGCGATCGTAGTTGCTCTTCTGGCGGTCTTGAGCCGCCTTGAGATTTTCTCGAACGATACGGACTTGTTCTTCGGCGTGTTGAATAATATCCGGACCCACGAGCGATCGTTCCCTAGTTTCTGACCAATTCAGAGGGGTTCGACACTTACGTCCATATAGAACTTCAAAAGGGGCCATTTTCTAGCTGGCTTGATAGCTGTTGTTATAAGAGAATTCCGCATAAGGAAGAGATTCTTCCCACTTCTTACCGAACGATATAACACAAGCCCGAAGCATGTCTTCAAGCACTTGATTGACTCGCTCGACTTGGCCTTGGGATTGAGGGTGATAAGCTGAACTCCAGGTAATATGAGTTCCCATAGCTTCTTTGAAACTTTCCCAGAACTTTGAGGTGAAAAGACCGCCACGGTCCGAACTAATCTCCTTCAGAATGCCGTGGAGTGAAACAATTCTGGAGATATATAATTCTGCTAACTGACTAGCAGTGATCATCTCTTTGACAGGCAGAAAGTGTGCAACCTTGGAAAGTTGGTTGACGACGACAAGAATAGCATCGTGACCCTTCTGTGACCTGGGAAGTCCTGTAATGAAATCCATCTGAACCTTATCCCATTTCCATAGAGGAATAGGCAACGGTTGCAGAATTCCAGCAGGCTTCTGATGTTCTGCTTTAGCGCGACGACACACATCACATTCTGCAACATATCGAGCAATATCCTGCTTCATTTTAGACCACCAGTACCTTTGACGGAGATCACGATACATCTTGGTGCTACCCGGATGAATAGACAGCGGTGTATCATGTGCCTCCTTCATGACCTTGTCAGTCATAAGCTCGAAGCGAGGTACCACAATGCGGTTTCTGAAATACAAGGTTCCATCTCCAGACAGCGAGAAATCCCTGTACTTTTGAAGGTGAAGATCTTTCTTCATGAGATCAATTTCAGCATCTTTAGCTTGCGCATTCTTAACAGCTTTCTCAAGATCGGGTTGTATCACAAGGTTATTAAGAGAACCCTGTGGAACAATACGGAGATTCAGCTTGCGCAGTTCTTCAAAAAGACGAGGTTGAGCTCGCCTAACCATGAGGTTGTCGCAATAGGACTTGCGGCTTAAGGCATCAGCCATCACGTTAGCTTTGCCAGGGGCATAGGAAATACCCAAATCATAGTCCGCAATGGCCTCCATCCATCTTTGCTGACGGAGGTTTAGAGATGGCTGGGTGAACCAGTACTTCAGGCTTTTATGATCCATGTAGATCTCGCAACGATTACCGAGAAGGTAATGTCGCCACAACTGCAATGCATAGATCACAGCAGCTAGCTCTAGATCATGTACCGGATAATTCTCTTCCTGTGGACGCAACTGTCGAGAGCCGTAAGCAATCACCTTACGCTCTTGCATTAGGACACAGCCTAATCCTTCACGGGATGCGTCACAATAAATCACGAAGTCTTTGTGGGAATCTGGAGGAGATAGTACTGGGGCAGATGTTAGCTTGTCTTTGAGTGTCTGGAAACTTTCCTGGCATTTTTCTGTCCATTCAAACTTAACGCCCTTGTGAAGCAGATCAGTCAAAGGCTTATCAATCTTGGAAAAGTTCTCGACAAATCGACGACAATAGCTTGCAAGGCCGAGAAAACTTCTCACTTGCTTGACGTTCTTCGGTGGAGTCCAGTCAAGAATAGCCTGAACTCGTTCCGGGTTAACAACAATTCCATCCTTGGAGATCACATGACCAAGGTAGGTTACTTTAGAAAGCCAAAACTCACATTTGGAGTATTTGGCATATAACTGGTGTTCTCGGAGCCTTTCCAGTACAAGACGGAGGTGTTCAGCATGTTCTTCTTTATTCTTAGAATAGACCAGAATATCATCTAGATATACCACGATGAACTTGTCGAGGTAATCCATGAAGATATAATTCATCAGACGGGAGAATGTGGCTGGAGCATTTGTTAGGCCAAATGACATGACAGTGTACTCATAAGAGCCATAGCGAGTAACAAATGCAGTCTTTGGAATATCCTCTTCGCGGACACGGATTTGATGGTATCCCAATCTCAAACCAAGCTTAGAGAATACTGAGGAACCGGCAAGTTGATCATACAGATCATTGATTCTGGGAAGCGGATACTTATTCTGAATTGTGGCTTGGTTAATGGGCCGATAATCCTGAACTAATCGGTTAGTTCCATCTTTCTTCTTAACGAAGAGTGAAGGTGCTCCCCAAGCAGAGGAACTGGGGCGGATGAAGCCCTTCTTAAGTGACTTGTCGATTTCCTCCTTAAGTTCAAGAAGGTGGTGCGGAGGCATTTTATAAGGGCGCTTCGCAATAGGAGTTGTGCCTGGTTTCAAGTTGATGACAAACTCGACAGCTCTAGCAGGGGGTATTCCTGGAAGTTCTTCTGGAAAGACATCTTGAAAATCACGAACAACTGGAACGTTCTCGATGCCTTCAAGAGGTGAAGCATTCAATGCATTCAGAGCATATATCTAGCTCTCAGCATCCTGAGCTATTCGGGCTGAGTATCTGACTGTCTGGCCAGAAGGGTGAGTGAGTTGGACTGTCTTAGTAGCGCAATCAATCAAAGCATTATGGGCTGTCAACCAGTCCATACCGAGAATGATGTCTATGTCGGAAGGTCCAAGTACAATGAGAGAAACCGGAAAAAGTAGACCTCCAATCTCGATGTGGTTGTGAGGGCTTAGCATTGTGGTTTGCCACTTGGATCTCGGGGACTGAACCATTAGAGGAGTGGGTAATTCTTCCAGGTATAACTCATGTGACTGAGCAAATTGTTGGGACACAAAAGCATGCGATGCTCCTAAATCAAAGAGAACAGAGGCTGGTACCGAATTCACAGAGAGTGTTCCCAGCACGATAGTCGGTTCCTTCTGAGCCTTTTCAGCATTGACGTGATTGGCATAGCCAAGTACAACAACAGACGGTATGGTATTACTGTTTCTGAATCGGCAGTTTTGACAACTCTTCTTACGACCAATAGGAGGACATGGTACAACCTGAGGAGAAGCCATAGCATTAGGTGGTCCATCAGGAACCGTTAGCTGTCTCGGCGGTGAAGGCAGACGAGGTGCAACATATGACGGCCTTGGTGTTGGAGCAGGTTAGTGGTAAACATTGTGGGGAATCCAGACTCGACGTTTCTGAACAGGCTGACCCGAGGATGAGCCAGCTTCATGAGTGCGCTTGAGCAACTCCTGGTGTTTAGTCAAAGCAGTTTCAACTTGGAAAGATTGGCTGACAAGCGTTGCGAAGTCTGTGCAATCATGGACAGCATGTGCAAGGTTTATATCAGTACGCAGTCCTTCACGGAATTTCTCCTGCTTGCGTGCGTCAGTGCAGACATCATCTTCAGCATAGCGGGACAATTCAAGAAATTTCCTCTGATATTCATCCACAGTCATTTTACCCTGAGAGAGTTTGCGGAACTCCTGCTTCTTCTGGTCCATCAGACCTTGAGGAATATACCGTGCATGAAAGGCTGACTGAAATTCCTGCCAAGTGGTTATTGTTTCAGCAGGCAACATACCCTTGTGGCTTTCCCACCACTGGGCAGCTGGGCCCTTCAGGCGGAATGTCGCAAAAGTGACGTAACTATCAGGGGCAACATTAGCTGATTCCATCTCAAACAGGATGTCACTAAGCCAATCATCAGCATCCATAGGATTGGTGGAGTTGCGGAAAACGGATGGATTGAGGCGCACAAATTCTGGCAGAGTTATTGGAGCATTCTGTTGCTGAGCATTCTGAGTTGGGAACTGAGCCAATACTCCGGTCATAAACTGACGGTTAAGCTCAAACTGCTGACGGTTGAGTTCAAACTGCTGCATCATTGCGGCAATATAGGGTGGAGGTGGAGGATCGTCAGACATCCTGCCAAATTAACAGAGGTAGTTTAGCAAGAAAAATTGCATGTGTAAGAGGTCATTCACGAGGTAACATGAGTAATGAACAAGAAGGCATCAGGTGCGTATTAGTAGTCATTTTATACATACAGAACGATGCACGGAGTTGGTCTCAAACGGCGGTAGGAGTTCGGAAATGCACGCGGCTAGATAAGCTAGGCGGCGTGCAGGCATGCGGTAAGGAAGCACACAACGAGACATAGCAAATGCTACATCCATGTCAGAGAAAACTGCTGGGGCGAGGAATCTGCAAGTGACAACACATGGTGCCCTCGATAAGAGGATCCTGCAAGCAGAACCTGGCCCGCACTCTTGAAGGAAGGGGGCAAATCTTCAGAACACCGGGTGGATGTGGTCACGAGAACCTAATGTTGGAGTTAGTAAAATTTCAACCCGAATAGAAGAGAGATCAGAGTCCCAGAGTAAAGGTCGAGGAGTAAAAGATCCTAATACCACCCAATTGGCGACGTGGGCCCGTAAGCCACACAACCAAGTTAGTAAAACAGTTTTGGACCACTAGACTCAACTTCGGCCAAGGAGTTGGAAAAGGGGGGGGTTCCTACAGGCAGTCGGCTCTGATACCAACTTGTGACGCCCCCGGCTCAATCGTGCACTAATCATACACGCAAATGCACACGATCAAGCCTAAGGACTCACGGGAAGATATCACAACACAACTCTAAAACATAAATAAAGTCATACAAGCTTTATATTACAAGCCAGGGGCCTCGAGGGCTCGAATACATAAGCTTGCGTACAAGCGTCAGCGGAAGCATCAGATATCTGAATACAGATATGACACAGAAATAGGTAAACCTTTAGAAAGGCGGGGCAAAATAAACACTACGATCGAAAGGCGCAGGCCTCCTCCCTGGGACCCTCCGAACCTACTCCTGGTCGTCCATCAACTCATAGTAGTATCCACCCTCGGGGTAGTAGTAGCGATCGTCGGCGGGGGCAGCTGTCTCAGGGGCTCCGTCATCTGGTCGCATCAAATGGATATGGGGGAAAAAGAAAGCAAAGCAACCGTGAGTACTCATCCAAAGTACTCAGCAAGCAAGGATCTACACTACATATGCAACATTATCAAAGGAAGGCTATATATGTGGACTGGGCTGCAGAAATGCCAGAATAGAGGGGAAAGCCTAGTCCTATCGAAGACTAGCATCTTCAGTGGTCTTGCAGCAATAGAAGAGAGTAGAACAGTACAATATAATGTAGCAGTATCATTAAGTCTCAACCTCACCCAGAGATCCTTTCTCGACTCCCTGCGAGAAAGCAATCCCAGAGCCATACAGTCATCAACCTCATCCTGAGATCCCTTCTCGACTCCCTGCGAGAAGCAATCCCAGAGCCATAGTATCCAGTTCTAGTTGTATCGATTGGGATACAACTTCGAGTGTCCGTTACCGAGGATCCGGCTATGCATAGATTAGTTCTTCCCTGCAGGGGTGCACCAACTTACCCACCACGCTCGCTTAACTCCGGCCGGACACACTTTATGGGTCATGCCCGGCCTTGGCCAAACGACACACCGCAACCCTACCTAGAGCTCAGCAGAGAGGTCCCCGCCGGTCTACAACCTAAGCGCCCAGGGGTCTTGGGCCATGGCCCTGTGCACTCCGGGTCGTTGTGTGCAGGGTGGATACCAGCACCGCCTCGGATGGTCGGTACGATCCGACCATGCCACAATGCTGAACTGAACGTCTGACAGAACTTTCGGCTGATGCCATGATGCGGAGTGCCCATAACTTTTCCCGCGTGATGGTTAGTGCTATCGGGCCAGAGGCCCACTCGAATCAAATATCCAAATCATTAGTACCTTGGGGGTGCGGTAACGAGCAGAGACTCACGATCGATGTGACCCCGTCGCCCCGTCTCGAGGACTTGCGGTAAGGGCCAAGAATGCCCGGCCATGCCTCGTATTCTCACTCGGGCACCATCCAGGCAACCCGTCTTCACATCACACGCAGGTACCCCTCAGGGTCGACCCGCCTTTCGAAGTAACAATAGTACCGTCTAAGTATCCGTGTGTCCATAACATCAGGGGAATCCAAGGTATCACCCTCGTTGAATTCCTACTCGATATATCCGTCAAGGTGAACTCGGAGGAATCACCCTCGCTGGGTTCACACTTGAGGTGTTGTACGACGGCGTCGTTATCGGAAATGGTGAAGGAGGAATCACCCTCGATGACCACGACCGAATAGCTACTCTACAGAGTTAACATCAGAAGTGCTACAAGAGGTTTCACCCTCGGCACTCGATAGTAATGCTGCAGTGTCGTTACAACTAAGGGGGGGTGATGTGCGGTGCCGGGGCCTGGTTTTCAATCCCGTTGATCGGGTCTTCTGATAATCCAGCGGGGCAGTCGGGACAAGTGGGGTCACTGATAGGTCTCTACCCAGCCTATACTAAGCAGTTTAGGATAAGCAGGTAAGGTTTCAATAGCAGGTTACAATAATCAGGTTATGCATCAGAATAGGTAAAGCAGTAGCAGTAGCAATTCTAATGCAAGCATGAGAGAGAAAGAATAGGCGATATCGGTATGCTCAAAAGGGGGGGGGGTGCTTGCCTGGTTGCTCGGCAGCAAGGGCAAGGTCGTCAACGGTGGCGTCGGGCTCCGGAGCTGCGTCGGTACCGGGAACTGCGCCGGGGTCTAACAAGAGAGAAGAGGGGGAGGAAACAATAAATACAAGCAAACAGATGCAACACGATGCATGTCATGGCAATACGCAGTGCTAGGGGTAGTCTAACGCATTACTACACGTAACAGACGGAGCGGGAGAATATCTGACGATATTTCCCGGGTCTTTGGATTTATCGGACAGACGATCTGGAGAGGGAAGTTCCATGTTCATCATGCTAGGAGTATGTGACAGATGAACGGAGGGCATATTCGGATTCGTGGGATTTTTCTGATCAACTTTCATATATAAATTATTTCCATCGGAGTTACGGATTAAAAGATATGATTTTCTAAAGTTTTTATTAATTTCTGGAATTTCTGGATTTAATTAAATCAACATTATCCAGAATAGTACAGGGCGACGTCAGCATGACGCATTGATGACATCAGCAGTCAACAGGGGGCCGGCCAGGTCAAACCTGACCAGTGGGGCCCACATGTCATAGACACAGGGCTAAACCAGGGTTTAAATTTAACTAAAACTAATTAACAGGGGTGTGGCCCCACCTGTCAGTGAGTATTAGTGATTAATTAACTAATTAATTTGTTAACATATTTTTATTTATTATAAAAATGTTTTTAAGGGGGTGGGGCCCACATGTCAGTGACACGGGTTGCCCAGTCAGCAGTGCTGACTGGTCAACGGACCCCACGCGGCCCATTGGCAGTGGCACCGGGGCGGGGCCCGGCCGTCCACGTCAACGCCGACCGGCGACTCGATGCCGGCGACTGAAACCAACGGCGGCGTGCGTCGGGAGGGCTCGGGTTTCACGCACAGGGCACGGGGAGGAGCGTGGCTAGGCTCTTTCGGACGGCAAGACCACGACGAAGCGTTTGGTGGCGGTGGCGGAGGCTGCCGCGGCCGGAGATGAGCGCTACGACGGTGACGGCGGACGGCGGCGTTCGGGTGGCGAAGAAGGCGCAGCAGCAGCATGCGCGCGAGCAAGCTAGCTACACCGCGAGGCCCTACGCGAAGCGGGGAAGTTAGTGGACACGGCCACGGGACCAATTGGTCACCGACGACACGTCGGCGACGAGCTCCGCGGCGTCCAGCATGGCCATGGGTGGAGCGGCAGCTACGGCGAGGGGAAGAGCGCAGGGGAAGAGGGAGAGGGAGGAGGGGCTCACGTAGAGCCTGCAGATGTGCTAAGGTGGGCCTGGGGAGGACGGACGACGACGAATCGAGGCGGTGATCACCGGCGGCCGAATGTCGAAAATGACGGCATCGCGGGCGTAGCGGTGGCTCCCGACTGCAAGGCGTCGGTGTAGATGGCGTAGCCGAGGCCGGCGAAGCTCGTGGGCACGGAGAGGCGACTAGAGGGGCACGGTGGCCGTGGCTACGCCGGAGCCATGGCGGCGGTGGCGCACGGGTGAGATGGGGAGGCGAGGGAGAGCAAGAGAGAGTGAGCGAGGGAGAGCCAGGGGGTGCGGGAGAAGCTCTTTATCCTCCCCGGCGAGCGCGATGCGCTGTCGACCGCCCGGAGGGGGGGCCTGGCTGCGCGCGCCAGGTGCTCGACAGCGCGCGACATGAGCAGTGAGGGAGGAGGGAGGCGGCGCTGCGCGGGCTGGGCCGGGCACTGTGGCCACTTTGGCCCAGTGCTGTGGGCCTTTTCTTTTCTTTATTTCTCTTTCTCTGTTTTTCTTTTCTTTTCTGTTTTGTCTTGTATTTTTACTCCAAATGACTTTTGTAAAATATGGCACTTGCCCATATAACATCAGTGCAATATCCAACCCTGGTAGAAAATGGTTTTGGGGCCAAATGTTTTCATATGGATTTTATTTAAATAAAAAGGTACTAACAAACTCTGTTTTCCTACTGTTAGAGTCACTTAGTTAATTTATTAATTGTTGATTATAATTTTATAACAGTCTCTGGAATATTTGCTATTTATTGAACATTTTAGTTTCTATGTTAAGCAACTTTTATTTTCCACTTTCATTTAAATTTGAATTTTGACTTAGGAGTTGAAATGCAATATGATGCTAATGATAATCATGCACTGTTAAACATGCTGACTTGTCATTATCAAAAGTGATTACTGTGGCGTAACCTCTGGGGGTGTTACATTTTGTGTGTTGGGGACACAAGAGACTCTTTGTTATTTGGTTGCAGGGTTGTTTGAGAGAGACCATCTTCATCCTATGCCTCCCACGGATTGATAAACCTTAGGTCATCCACTTGAGGGAAATTTGCTACTGTCCTACAAAACTCTACGCTTGGAGGCCCAACACGAGTCTACAAGAACAAGTTGTGTAGTAGACATAAAAAAACCCTTCAAATATAACTCAAGGCAATCATTAGTCCATAGAGATTGTCTTTAATTACCAAAACCAAACATGGGGGCACCGCATGTTCTTTCAATCTCCCCCATTTTTGTAATTGATGACAATTATTTTTCAAGAGAGTTTATACAAGGAATTATGCATCACCAACCATGCAATGCAACAACCAATAATGCATGTGCATGAGATGCAAATGCTTAGGAACAAAACTAAAGCAAGATACCAAAAACCCTCTAAGCTCTCCAAACTAAACTCTTGAAACTTCTCCCCCATTGGCATCGACTGCCAAAATGGGCAAAAAGCTTAGAAGGCCAATATAATATGCGTTCCTCCATAAATTGCGTATTTCTCAAAATATGAGTGGAATTATATACACATATCCAAAGATAAATAGTTGGAGGAAGACAAACTATATTGAGGATCCAAAGATTGGAAAAAGGATGATATGCCACAAGGACATAATAAAGAGAGAGGCAAGCAATCAAAAGATACCAATTGAACCAATCAATCAAATGATCCTATGAGCCACATGACTAAAAGATATTATGATATGAGCAAAGGAGTGTTCTAAGGAAACTAGAGAAGCTCCCCATGATTTGTGCACAAATAAGATTTTTTTTTGAATACAAAGTGCACAAAATAGGATCCTCACACCCCCAAAATCAATAGAAACACACAACAAGTGCAATTGAGCATAGATAAGAAACAAGGCATCGCACTTGTTGCAAGCACATGGTTGAGCAACATGTAAAAGATGCAGCTTAAGAATAGGCTCAACCAAAAAGATATGTGTGAGTCATGGCAAAGCACTTGAGAAGACTAATATAAGGATGAGTATTAAGCATTAACATAGTCTTGAAAAGAATGAGATACACGGTGCAAGATATGTCCTTCCCACACATACACAATAAGCAAATGGGTTCACAAGCTCACTAATAAGCAAATTAAAATACCAAAGCTTGTGACAACCCATGGTGAATATAGACAATGATAGCTTTGTCGAGAGGAGGGATACCAATTGACATGAAAAAACCTCGTCAAGACAAGCATGAGGAAAACCAATCTTCACCACAAAAGAGTGCATCAAGATGCAATGAGATAAGACCCGCACTCAAGATAAATCCTTTCACGGAACCACCAAGGAAAATGTGGACGTGACAGGATAAGGATATCAACTAGAGATGTAACTTCTCTCAAGTGTATAAGATTCTAGGTAGATGAAAATCATTTTGATATCAATCCACAGAGAAGGATGTACACACGAAATAGTTACAAAAAAGGAAAGAACAAGATATCCACAAGGAAGTCATAAATATACCAATAAGATATTTGCTTGAAAGCATAGCACATAGCTAGATATGGTCTTATTATATATAAATGAACTCCTACCACACATCTATCAAAGACATCACAACTAGCAACAAGAGATCATCGTTGGGATGCTTTGAGAAAGGAAACAAGTATAACAACAATGAATCAAGAAATTCATGCCATGAGGCACCCTACACAAGGTTGAATGCAAGAAATGTATGCATGAATAGATACTTGTTACCGAGATAGCATTGGATGGATGTAGAGATACCAATTGAATGTAGTAGATAGTAGTTCATTGATCATCCTAGCTTGACTCCAATAAGCACATGGTGACAACACCTTCCTTGTGAGTGAACCGAGCATCCAATACATCTCCAATTGTTCCTAGAACAACAACACAAACTAAATGGTACCCAAACTCATTGGGACCAAAGAGTTAGAGAACCAACAATATATAGGACAAACTCCACATAAATATGTGCATATAGATATGAAATTGAATTTCATGCACATCTTAGTCAATTAGAGACTTGATGGAGTTTCCCCTATATATTGGGTCAAAGAAAGAAAGCATGCCAAAGGAGGTACATATAGTAAATATGCATGCTCAAAACTTTCAAGTACCAAATCAACATAAGATTGATAAGATACCAAGTGAAAATGAGATACCAATGAAGAAATCATCACTTGAAGGATATCAAGATACATGAAGGAATGAGATATCCAATGATACACACTAATTGAAAGATATCAAACTCCCAAAAGAGAGGAAGGTTCCAAACAAACCAAACCCTCTACAAAGTTTCATGATGGCACAAAGTACCAAAAAGAGATGGCTTGCCTTCCACCAACATGCACTTGAGAAGGATCACAAGATGGGTGTTCTATAGAAAATAGGATTGCGCCCCCAAGAGTTGTGCATTATAGATAATTTGCATTTGAATACAAAATACACAAGATGGGATCACCACTTCCACCATATCTAGAAAAACACTTAGACAAGATCAAGAAAACAACAAGATCCACAAGTGGCACGGAAGGCAATGGGAGTTGACACAATCCTTGACAAGAGATAAGGGCAAATAAAAACAAAAGAGAAGGTAAAGATGATCAATAATTTCTACCACACATAAGTGAGTACCAATTGTCAAAAGACAAGAAGTATTTGGAAATAATTCCCGGTGGTAGATAGCAAGGATATCCAACATCATCTTCACACCAAACACAAGCAAATTGCAACTTGTAGAGCTAACATGTCACCTAGGAACAAGATAATTTACAATATCAATTCTAGGTGACAATACCTCAAATGTACACATAGCATATTACTCCCCCATAATGTGATACCAAAGAAAACTTAACGAGAGGCAATAAGAGGACCCAACAAGAGATAATCAATGTACTATTTAGAATTTGAATTTCTCATGAGAAGAGATATCACATAGCGACTAGATAATCTTGTAATATCAATGCTAGATGGTATTCCTCATGTACAAACATTTATAGGATTGTGAGGTGCACAAAGCACATCACTTCCCCAAAACAGGATGTTCCATTAATCTCTCACAAGAGCCAACTAAGATGCAAACAAGATGCACAAAGGCTCAACGCATGACACACGCGTACATGATGTGCAAACCAACATACACATACTTGATTTCTCAAGATAAGCAAATTGGAGGCACAACATATACAAACACATGCAAGGAACAAAACCAAAACATGCAAAGGGGCAAGTAACTTTCAACGTAAATAATTTAAGTACAAGTTACCGCAAGGAGGCACATTGGATATAACAGATAGAAACTTGATAACCCAATTGACTTGGCTTGAGACAATATGAATGATGAAGATCCCTTAATTCTTCATGATGTAGCCAAGTCTTCAATGCCCTCCAATAACACCTATTGATCAAGTTTGAGCTTGTTGGTCCCCAACCAAGTTGGGTCCTAAGAGGTTAGTCACAATAGGCTTGGCTACCCAAATGGTTCTTTTCTTGACACCACTTTGAGTACCAACAAATTTGGCAAATACATTGCCAACCTTATCCTTCCCAAGATAATAGATATCATCAATTAGAATAGGGTTGGATAAGGTACCATTCGTGCATGAAGAAGCGACGTGACCTTTCTTACGACATAAGTAGCAATGTCTACTCTTTTCTTTCTTCTTATTTGACTTATCAACTTGAAGATCATTGCCTTGAGTCTTCTTGGGAAGTGGCCTTTCTTCAACTTGTAGTTGAGCATGAGATTGAACTTGTGGCTTCTTCCCTTGTTGCTTGTCACTAAAGGCCTTCTTCTTCAATGGGCAAGATCTAACATGATGCCCTTCAATCTTGCACTTTAAGCAAATAATATTGGTCGAATTATTGACTTGATCTTGGCCCTTCTTCTTGTTGATCTTGGACTTGTTCTTCTTATTGGAGTTGAAACCAAGTCCACCTTTGTCATTGGGGGATTTTTGCACACTCAAGATATTGTTGAGTGTGGACTTCCCTTCATGACACAATTGCAAGTCATTCTCCAAAGAAGTGACTTGGGCCTTGAGCTCTTTGATTTCCTCTACATGGTTAGTATCAACACAAGTACTAGAGGAAGTATAAGCTTCATCGTTAGAGCAACAAGGCAAGGAGAGCAATTCATCACAAGATGTAGCAACATTGTGAGTGGATGAATTACGAGGACTAGCACATGGCAATATAGCATTTTGACTTGAAGTAGTGCTAGTATCCACAAGAGGCTCACTAGATGTTACCTTAGTAATCATAGCCTCATGAGCTATCTTTAGCACATTATGGGATGCTAGAAGATCATCATGAGAGATTGTGAGCTTTACATGACTTTCTTCCAATTTCCCATAATTGCTAGATAGCAACTCAAGTTGAGCCCTTAGCTCAACATTCTCTTTCAAAATGGATGCTTCACAAGAAATAGAGTTAGTAGCACAAGCATTATCATTAACAACAAGAGGAGAATGCAACTTGTCAAGCTCTTTTGACTATGAAGCTCTAAGTTGTGCAGGAGACTTGGTGAGTCCGATGAGCTCACTCTTAATGACCCTTGAGCCATTTTCGAGGTGCCCAAAGTCCTCAAGGAGTTTGACATGAGCAACTTCAAGATTTTCATTTTTAGTTTTGAAATCATTGGCCACCTCAAGGGCTTTATCACAGGATTCCTTTACGTTTGAAAGTTCTAGAGCAAATGTCTCCTCAAGAGATTCAGTGGTGGTTTTTTTCATATTCAAGAGCTTGAGATAGCTCTGCGATCTCATTAGCATAATCATGCTCATGCGCTTCCATTTTCTCAATGGTAACCTCATGCTGCTCAAGATGAGATTCCAACTCCTCAATGTATTTCTTGCCCTCAATGGCAATAGACATGATTTCCATGAAGTTGGAACGAGCAATTTTATTTTTATGAAGAGCTTTAAAAATCATTTCCCCCTAAACTTTTAAGGGGAACATTATCCTTCTCTTCATCAATATCCTCATCCTCAATCTTACCAACATCATCATCAAGAGACATATTGGGGTTCAACGTGGGAGATACCTTTGAAGCCTTAGCCATAAGGCAAAAGTGAGAAACAATAGATGATGATGTTGGATCCCTTGAAGCACCATTCAAGACCACATATTATTCCATGGAGTGTAGAGTTCCCTCTACATTGTTAGCACAACAACTCAAGGAAATAGAGGCATTTTTATCATGGCCACAAGACATAGCTTGCATATCATCATGAGATTTAGTCAAGCAATTTCTACATGATATGCAAGGACTATCAACACAAGCATGTGAAACATCTAGAGAGCTCGGAGTGTTTAAGTCCAAAGAAGGAGCATTGCAATAAGATAGTGATGAAGGATTATCAACAATACACCCACTATCATCATTGCAATGACCAACACTACTCACCATATCATTACCTTGTGGCAAACCACATGTAGGTGAAGTAGAAGAAGTTGAGAACACAACATGGCCGGAGGTGGAAGGAGAACAATCATCCCCACAAATCTTCGACACACCATATTTATCTTGAAGCTTTGTCCACAACTCATGAGCATCCCGGAACGATGTGACGCCCCCGGCTAAATCGTGCACTAATCATACACGCAAATGCACATGATCAAGACTAAGGACTCACGGGAAGATATCACAACACAACTCTAAAACATAAATAAAGTCATACAAGCTTTATATTACAAGCCAGGGGCCTCGAGGGCTCGAATACATAAGCTTGCGAACAAGCGTCAGCGGAAGCATCAGATATCTGAGTACAGATATGAAACAGAAATAGAAAGGCCTTTAGAAAGGCGGGGCAAAATAAAACACTACGATCGAAAGGCGTAGGCCTCCTGCCTGGGACCCTCCGATCCTACTCCTAGTCGTCAGTCAACTCGTAGTAGTATCCATCCTCTGGGTAGTTGTAGTAGTCGATCGACGGGGCATCTGTCTCAGGGGCTCCATCATCTTGGTCACGTCAAACTGATAAGGGGAGAAAAAGAAAACAAAGCAACCGTGAGTACTCAGAAGTACTCAGCAAGCAAGGATCTACACTACATATGCAACATTTTCAAAGGGAGGCTGTATATGTGGACTAGGCTGCAGAAATGCCAGAATAGAGAGGAGGCCTAGTCCTATCGAAGACTAGCATCTTCAGAGGTCTTGCAGCAATAGAAGAGAGTAGCACAGTACAATATAATGTAGTAGTATCAATAAGTCTCATCCTCACCCAGAGATCCTTTCTCGACGCCCTGCGAGAAAGCAATCCCAGAGCCATACAGTCATCAACCTCGTCCGGAGATCCCTTCTCGACTCCCTGCAAGAAGCAATCCCAGAGCCATAGTATCCAAGTATCCAGTTCTAAATTGTATCAATCAGGATACAACTCCGAGTGTCCTTTACCGTAGGACCGGCTATCGATAGAAGTGTTCTTCCCTGCAGGGGTGCACCAACTTACCCAACACGCTCGATTAACTCCGGCCGGACACACTTTCCTGGGTCATGCCCGGCCTCGGCCAAACGACACATCGCAACCCTACCTAGAGCTCAGCAGAGAGGTCCCCGTCGGTCTACATCCTAAGCGCTCAGAGGTCTTGGGCCATCGCCCTGTGCACTCCGAGTCGTTGCGTGCAGGGGGAAGCCAGGCACCAGGGGGGCGCTGGTCCGTCCCGGCCGCAAGGCTGAACTAGACGTCTGACAGAGCTTTCGGCTGATGCTACGATGCAGAACGCCCATACTATGCCCACATGATGGTTAGTGCTATCAGGCCAGAGACCTGCTCGGATCAAATATCCAAATCGTTAATGGACTAGGGCTTGCGGTAACGAGCAGAGACTCACGAAAGATGTGACCCCGTTGCCCCGTCTCGAGGACTTGCTGCAAGGGTTAAGAATGCCCGGCCGTGCCTCGTATTCACCACTCGGGCACCACACTGGCACCCGTCTTCACAACACTCGCCTCTCAGGCGCACGCGGGTACCCCTCAGGGCCGACCCACCTTTCTAAGTAACAGTGTAAAGTTCCAGTATCCGTGTGTCCATAACATCAAGGGAATCCGAGGTATCACCCTCGATGGATACCCACTCGATGTAACTTCCAAGGTGAACGTAGGAGGAATCACCCTCGATGAGTTCACACTTGATGTGTTGTACGACAGGGTCGTATCGGAAGTGGAGAAGGAGGAATCACCCTCGATTACCACGACCAAATAGCTTCTCTATAGAGTTAACATCAGAAGTGCTACAAGAGGTTTCACCCTCGGCACTCGATAGTAACGCTGCAGTGTCGTTACAACTAAGGGGGGTGATGTGCGGTGCCGGGACCTGGTCTTCAATCCCGTTGATCGTGTCTTCTGATAATCCAGCGGGCAACAAAGGATCAAAGTGGGGTTCTCTAGTGGGTCTCTACCCAGCCTATACTAAGCAGTTTAGGATAAGCAGGTAAGGTATCAATAGCAGGTTACAATAAATAGGCTATGCATCAGAATAGGTAAAGCAGTAGCAGCAGTAATTCTAATGCAAGCATGAGAAAATAGAATGGGCGATATCGGGATGATCAAAGGGGGGGGGGGGCTTGCCTGGTTGCTCGGCGGCAAAGGCAAGGTCGTCAACGGTGGCGTCGGGCTCCTGAGTTGCGTCGGTCTCAGGGACGACCTCGGTGTCAGGGTCTACCGAGAGAGAAGAGGGGAAGGAAACAGTATAAATATAGAGCAAACATGAGCAACACAAAGTACGGCATGACAATATGCAGTGCCGGGTGTGTCCTAACGTATGGTTGCACGTCACCGAGGAAGGAGGAATCCATCCGGGAATGTTTTCCCGGTTCCGGGCATTTGTCAGACAGATGACCGGAGGGGAATGGTTGCATGCTCGGGTAGTTAGGGACGGGTGACGGACGAACGGACCGTGTATTCGAATTCGTCTCGTCGTTCTGAGTGACTTTCATGTACAAAGTTTTTCGATCTGAGTTACGGATTATTTTATATGATTTTCTAAAGTTTTTATTAATTTCTGGAATTTATTTAATTTTTTAAATCAACATTATCCGAAACAGTGTCTGCTGACGTCAGCATGATGTCAGCATGACGTCAGGACCAGTGGGTCCCACCTGTCATACTCTGTTAGGTTTAATTAGGGTTTAGCTAATTAATTACTGATTAATTAAACTAACTAATTAATTAGACTAATTAAACAAGATTAATTAACTTAATTAATTTACTAATTAATTAACTAAATATTTATTTTATTAACTATTTCTATTTTATTATTATTTTTTTTTTTTAAATAACAGGGGCGTGGGCCCCTCGTGTCATAGGCCCAGGGGGCGTCTAGCGGGCGCACGGGCGCGGGCGCCGGGTCGCCTGGACCCGGGCGCCCGATGGGGCGAGGCAAGCAGGGCGGCGGCGGGGCGGTGAGCTGGAGCGGGGCGAGGCCAGGCGTGCGGGCGGTGAGGTTGCGGGCAGCGAGCAGGGCCGCGGTGGGGCGGCGAGCACGCAGCAGCAGCGCGGCAGCAGGCGGCAGCAGGCGGCGCGGTGAAGCGGGCCCGCGCGGCGGACAGAGGCGGCGCGGTAGCGGGGCCAGCGCGGGGCAGCGGACGCGTGCGCGCGGCGAGCGAGCGGGGCCGGAGCGGGCGCGGCCGAAGCGCGCGGTCGCGTGAGGGCGAGCGGGCGATGGGGCGCGGCTGCGGGAGGAGCTGCAGGGGGGCGGCAGCGGCGAGCGGCGGCCCGGAGCGTGGCTCCGGCGCGCGGCCTACAAGGAAGTTTTGCCATTTGTACGGGTTCGGTGACCGCCTCATAGGGCCCTTAGTGGAATCACGGCATCTGCATGTGTGAGAGCGGGTGGTCTGTGAGCGAGATTACGGTGGCCCTAGGTGGCTTCTTGGGGAGCACTAGCCTCCACACGCTCCAAACGGAGATTAGCATCCGCAAGGGTGTGAACTTCGGGAGACATGTCGTCTCTGCGTGCCTCGGTTATCCCTTACCCGAGCCCTTTACTTATGCACCTTACTTTGTGCGAAAGAACTCGTTACCGGGCGCGCGTCGCAACGCCCGACCCTCATTTTCCTTTATGTCCTGCGACAAGGTCAGGCATGCAGGCCCACCATGTGGTCAAGAGGTCAAACGCGCACAGGCATGCACCGGAGCGCGCTGTGTGTGACATGCACCCCTCTATTTTTTTTCTCTCCCCCTGATTTAACGGGGTGGGGCCCGGTGTGTTTCCTAATCTTGCTAATCTGGTTTGCCAAAAAAGGAAGGTTCGTCTGTCGGATATCGATCGCGCCAACGCGCGCGCGCGCGAGATAGCATCGCCCTACTTTGTGATAGCCATAATGTTTCATGGTATATATCTTGTTATCACATAGTTGTTTATCTTGCTTAGCATAAGTTGTTGGTGCACATAGGTGAGCCTAGTTGTTTAGGTATTGTGCTTGACAAATTGAAACACTAGTTTTATTCCGCATTTGTTCAAGCCTAACCATAATTTAAGGCCTATTCACCTCTCCCCCCCTCTAGGCGACATCCACAATCTTTCAATTGGTATCAGAGCCTCGTATCTCTTTATTAGGCTTAATGCCTAGAGAGTAAAGATGTAAACTAGGGTATTAGGATTCTCTAACACTCTTAGTTTTGATGGCATAAATTTGATGTTTGGTAATTCGCATGCTTAATCTCTTTAGGGCCATGGACCCAAATCTAGAGCGAATTGTAGATATGAGTTTCTCTCCAAAGACCCCCCAAAGATTATCTTTAGAGGATGAGAAAAAGTTATCTCAATGCTCAAGCTTCTAATGTGCTTCGATGCTTTGAGCAATGTAGTTATATTTCAACTCATGTCGTTTGTAACACCCCGGTGGTTAACTACAGTATACACCCTTTGATTATGCCATGTCATCATGATCAACAGTGCTAATCATCATTTGCATCATATTGCTTTTCAACTCTACTCAAAATCCAAATTAAATGAAAGTGAAATAAAAGTTGTCCAACATAGAAACTAAATTGTTCATTAAATAGCAAATAATATAGAGACAACTCTAAAATTGAAACCAACAATTGGAGTTGGGTAAGTGAATCAAACATCCCCACAACAGTGACTAAAGACAATATTTAATACTTTTATTTAATTAAAAATAAATATGAAAAGATATTTACCCCAAAACTAGTTTTTGGTGTAGGATATATGTGCTGTGATTTGTGGGCCAGCCTCATATTTTACAAAACTCAAATGGGGGCGACACATTTTGCAAAACAGAAAAGAAAAAAAAAAAAAGAAAAAAAACAAAAGAAAAGGGACCCCCCCCTGACGGGCTCGGCCAGCAGCGCACAGGCCACCAGGCCGGCCGCCGCTCGCCCCCTTTATCCCCCGTCCACCCCACCGCTACCCTAATCCCCACTCTCACCCCCCTCGCTCTCCTCTCCTCCTCTCCCCCCCCCGATCCAGGAAGGATCGGGCGCGCTCGCCGCGTTCGACGCCGCCGCACCCGCGCCGACACCGTCGGCGGACGCCATCGCCACCGCCTCTCCCCTACGCGCCCAACGCGCGTCGCCCCACCTGTCGCCACAACGTCGCGCGCCACCCCTGCCTGCTCCCCTCCCCTCGTGAGCACCCCAACGCCTCCGCTGCGCTCTCCCCTCTCCCTTTGTCGCCATTGCCGGGGCCCGCGCGCCGGAGACACGCTCCGGGCCACCGCTCGCCGCTCGCCGCCCCCCATTGCAACTCCTCCGCGGCGCCTCCGTAAGCCTCGCCTCGCGCGACCCGCGCGCTTCGGCCAGAGCCGCTCCGGCCCCGCTTGCTCCGCGCGCACGCGTCCGCCGCCTCGCGCTGGCCCGCTACCGCCCCCTATGTCCGCCGCGCGTCGCCCGCTTCACCGCGCCGATGGCTGCCGCCTGCTGCCGCGCTGCTGCTGCGTGCTGATCGCCGCCCAGCGGCCCTGCTCGCTGCCCGCGACCCGCCGCCCCACGCTCTGGCCTGCCCCGGCTCCAGCTCACCGCCGCCGCCGCCCCCTGCTTGCCTCGCCCGTCGGGCGCCCGGGTCCAGGCGACCCGGCCGCCCGCTAGACGCCCCTGGGCCTATGACACGAGGGGCCCACGCCCTGTTATTTTATAAAAATAATAAAAAAAATAAAGAATAGTTAATAAAATAAATAATTAGTTAATTAATTAATTAATTAGTAAATTAATTAAGTTAATTAATCATGTAGTTAGTCTAATTAGTTAGTTTAATTAATCAGTAATTAATTAGCTAAACCCTAATAACCTAACAGGTATGACAGGTGGACCACTAGTCCTGACTCATGCTGACGTCATGCTGATGTCAGCAGACATGTTTCGGATAATGTTGATTAATAAATTAAATAAATTCCAGAAATATAAAAAACTTTAGAAAATCATATAAAATAATCCGTAACTCAGATCGAAAAACTTGTACATCAAAGTCGCTCAGAACGACGAGACGAATTCGAATACGTGGTCCGTTCGTCCGTCACCCGTCCCTAACTACCCGAGCATGCAACATTCCCCTCGGTCATCTGTCTGACAAATGCCCGGAACCGGGAAGACATTCCTGGATGGATTCCTCCTTCCTCGGTGACGTGCAACCATACGTTAGGACACACCCGGCACTGCATATTGTCATGCCGTACTTTGGTGCTCATGTTTGCTTATATTTAACTGTTTCCTCCCCCCTCTCTCTCTCGGTAGACCTGACACGACGTCGTCCCCGAGACCGACGCAACTCAGGAGCCCGACGCTTTCGTGACGACCTTGCCTTTGCCACCGAGCAACAGGCAAGCCCCCCCCCTTGATCATCCCGATATCGCCCATTCTATTTTCTCATGCTTGCATTAGAATTACTGCTTTGCTACTGCTTACCTATTCTGATGCATAGCCTGTTTATTGTAACCTGCTATTGATACCTTACTGCTTATCCTAAATGCTTAGTATAGGGTGGGTAAGACCCACTAAGAGAACCCCAACTTTGATCCTTTGTTGCCCCCGCGGATTATCAGAAGACCGATCAACGGGATTGAAGACCAGGTCCCGCACGCACATCACCCCCCTTAGTTGTAACGACACTGCAGCGTTACTATCGAGTGCCGAGGGTGAAACCTCTTGTAGCACTTTGATGTTAACTCTGTAGAGAAGCTATTTGGTCATGGTCATCGAGGGTGTTCCTCCTTCTCCACTTCCGATACGACCCTTCGTACAACACATCAAGTGTGAACTCATCGAGGTGATCCCCTACGTTCACCTTGGCAGTTACATCGAGTGGGTATCCCTACGGGGTGATACCTGGCATTCCCTTGATGTTATGGACACACGGATACTAGGACTTTACACTGTTACTTAGAAAGGTGGGTCGGCCTGAGGGGTACCGACGTGCGCCGTGAGGAGCGAGTAGTTGTGAAGACAGGTGCCAGTGTGGTGCCCGAGTGGTGAATACGAGCGCGGCCGGGCATTCTTAACCCTTGCAGCAAGTCCTCGAGACGGGGCGACGGGGTCACACTCTTCGTGAGTCTCTGCTCGGTACCGCAAGCCTAGTCCATTAACGATTTGGATATTTGATCCGAGCAGGTATCTGGCTGATAGCACAACCTACAGTGGGCATAGTATGGCGTTCGCATCGTAGCATCAGCCGAAAGCTCGTCAGACGTCTAGTTCAGCTTGCGGCCGGACGAACCGGCGCCCCCCCTGGTGACTGGCTTCCCCCTGCACGCAACGACCGGAGTGCACAGGGCGATGGCCCAGACCTCTGAGCGCTTAGGATGTAGACCGATGGGGACCTCTCTGCTGAGCTCTAGGTAGGGTTGCGATGTGTCGTTTGGCCGAGGCCGGCATGACCAGGAAAGTGTGTCCGGCCGGAGTTAATCGAGAGTGCTGGGTAAGTGGTGCACCCCTGCAGGGAAGAACACTTCTATCGATAGCCGGTCCTACGGTAAAGGACACTCGGAGTTGTATCCTGATTGATACAATTTAGAACTGGATACTGGATACTATGGCTCTGGGATTGCTTCTCGCAGGGAGTCGAGAAGGGATCTCCGGACGAGGGTTGATGACTGTATGGCTCTGGGATTGCTTTCTCGCAGGGCATCGAGAAAGGATCTCTGGGTGAGGATGAGACGTATTGATACTACATTATATTGTACTGTGCACTCTCTTCTATTGCTGCAAGACTTGAAGATGCTAGTCTTCGATAGGACTAGGCCTCTTCTCTATTCTGGCATTTCTGCAGCCCAGTCCACATATACAAGCCTCCCTTTGAAAATGTTGCATATGTAGTGTAGATCCTTGCTTGCTGAGTACTTCTGAGTACTCACGGTTGCTTTGTTTTCCTTTTTCTCCCTTATCAGTTTGAGTGACCAAGATGACGGAGCCCCTGAGACAGATGCCCCGTCGATCGACTACTACTACTCTACCCAGAGGATGGATACTACTACGAGTTGACTGACGACCAGGAGTAGGATCGGAGGGTCCCAGGCAAGAGGCCTACGCTTTCGATCGTAGTGTTTTATTTTGCCCCGCCTTTCTAAAGGCCTTTTATTTCTTCATAACTGTACTCAGTATCTGATGTTCCGCTGACGCTGTTCGCAAGTATGATTCGAGCCTCGAGGCCCTGGCTTGTAATATAAAGCTTGTATGACTTTATTTATGTTTTAGAGTTGTGTTTGTGATATCTTCCGTGAGTCCTTAGGCTTGATGTGTGCATTTGCGTGTATGATTAGTGCACGATGAGCCAGGGGCGTCACAAGTTGTATCAGAGCCGACTGACTGTAGGAACCCCCCTTTCCAACTCCTTGGCCGAAGTTGAGTCTAGTGGTCCAAAACTGTTTTACTAACTTGGCTGTGTGGCACGGGCCCACGTCGCCAAATGGTGGTTTAGGATCTTTTACTCCTTGACCTTACTCTGGACTCTGACCTCTCTTCTATTCGGGTTAAATAAATTTTACTAACTCAACATTAGGTTCTCGTAATCACATCACCCGGTGTCTGAAATATCCCCCTTGTTCGAGATTATGGGCCAGGTTCTGCTTACAGGATCCTCTTATCGAGGGCACCTGTTTTGTCACTTGCAGATTCCTCGCTCCAATAGTTTTCTCCGACGTTGATGTAGCCTTTGCTAGTTCGTTGTGCACTTCCCTACCGCGTGGCTGCGCGCTGCCTAGATGTCTAGCCCTCCCTTTCAACTGTCGTAAATGCGGATACTAACCGAGGCTATGAGTGGATTCGAATGTCTGGTGCAAATATGATGAAGTATCTATTGCACTTCCTTCTGTTGTGCGTGATACTTCATGAATCATTCCGTTATACTTGCAGTTTTTCTTGCTAATGCCCCCCTGTTGATTTGCAGGATGGCTGACGATCCTCCACCTCCACCCTATATTGCCGCATGATGCAGCAGTTTGAATTGAACCGTCAGCTCAACGAGAGTCTGGTAGACGTTTGGAACGCAACGAGGCTGCCAGGAGCCTGGACTGATCTCGCGCCAAAGTTTGTGCGCCTCATCGTCCGTTTTCGCCCAACTCCACCAATCCTATGGATGCTGATGATTGGTCGTGACATCCTGTGTTGAGATCGGAGTCAGCTAGTTTGCCCCTGACCGTTACATCACCTTTGCGACATTCCACTTGAAGGGTCCCGCTGCTCAATGGTGGGAAAGCCACAAGGCTATGTTGCCTGCAGAGACTGTAACCACTTGGAGGAATTTCAGTCAGCTTTTCATGCACGTTACATTCCTCAAGGTCTGATGGACCGAAGAAGCAGGAGTTCCGTAAACTCACAGGGCACAATGACTGTGGATGAATATCAGAGGAAATTTCTCGAATTATTCCCGCTATGCTGCGGATGACGCGACCACGACTCGCAAGCAGGAGAAATTCCGTGAAGGACTGCGTACGGATATAAAACTTGCACTGCTGTCCATGATTGCACAGATTGCAACGCTTGTCAGCAAATCTTTCCAAGTTGAAACCGCTCTGACTGAGTACCAGGAGTCACTCAAGCGCACTCATGAAGCTGGCTCATCCCGGGTCAGCCTGTTCAAAAATGTCGAGTCTGGATCCCACACATGTTCATCATCAACCTGCTCCAACACCAAGGCCGTCTTATGTTGCACCTCGACTGCCTTCACCGCCAAGACAGCTAACGGTTCATGATGGACCGCCTAATGTTAGGCTTCTCCTCAGGATGCACCCATCCTCCGGATGTTGTACGAAGGGCCATGGAACCCATCATTCCAGAAGTCGTAAGGCCAGGCCGCTTGCTATGGGTCGTGGCCAGGTCACTCATGTCAAATTGTGAGAAGCCGTGAGTCTCCAAAAATCGTGATGGGAACTCTGTCAGTTAATTCAGTTGCAGCCTCTGTTCTCTTTGATTCCGGGGCATCACATTCCTGTTGTCCCAGCAATTTGCACAATTGCATGGGTTAGCTATGAGCTCATTACCCACTCCTTTAGGAATCATCACTCCCCGTTCCCGGTGGCAAAAAAGATGGTAAGTCACAACAATCAGATCAAAATTGAAGGGTTGATGTCTCTGCTTCCTTATTGCTCTTGGACCTTCGACATAGACATCATTCTCGGTATGGACTGGTTGACAGCCCATAATGCTTTGATTGACTGTGCTACTAAGACAGCCAGCTCACACACCCTTCTGGCCAGATAGTCAAATACTCAGCCCGAATAGTCAAGATGATGAGAGCCAAGATATGTTCTGAATGCATTGAACGCTTCACCTCTTGAAGGCATCGAGAACATTCCAGTTGTTCGTGATTTTCAAGATGTATTTCCAGAAGAACTTCCAGGAATCCCCCTGCTAGAGCTGTTGAGTTCGTCATCAACTTGAAGCCTGCACTACCCCCTATTGCGAAGCGCCCTTATAAGATGCCTCCGCATCATCTTCTCGAACTTAGGAAGAAATCGACACATCAATTAAGAAAGGTTTCATCCGCCAGTTCCTCTACTTGGGGAGCACCTTCACTCTTCGTTAAGAAGAGGATGGAACTAACCAATGGTTCAGGATTATCGGCCCCTTAACCAAGCTACAATCCAGATAAATATCCGCTTCCCGGATCAATGATTTGTATGATAACTTGCCGGTTCTCAGTATTCTCTAAGCTTGATTTGAGATTGGGATACCATCAGATCCGTGTTCGTGAAGAGGATATTCCCAAGACTGCATTGTGTACTCGTATGGCTCCTACGAGTACACTGTCATGTCATTTGGCTTAACTATGCTCCAGCCACATTCTCCGTTGATGAATTACATCTTCATGGATTACCTCGACAAATTTGTCGTGGGATATCTGGATGATATTTGGTATATTCGAAGAATAAGGAAGAACATGCCGAACACCTCGTCTTGTACTGGAAAGGCTCCGAGAACACCAGTTGTATGCCAATACTCCAAATGTGAATTCTGGCTTTCTGAAGTGACATACTCCGGTCATGTGATTTCCAAAGATGGAATTGCCGTTAACCCAGAACGAGTTCAGGCTATTCTGGACTGGACTCTCTCGAAGAACGTCAAGCAAGTGAGAAGTTTTCTTGGTCTTGCAAGTTATTGCCGTCAATTGTCGAGAATTTTTCTAAGATTGCTAAGCCCTGACTGATCGCTTCACAAAGGCGTTAAGTTTGAATGGACAGAAAATGTCAGGAAAGTTTTCAAACACTCAAAGACAAGCTGACATCTGCCCCAGTACTATCTCCTCAGATACCCGCAAAGACTTTGTGATCTATTGTGACGCATCCCGTGAAGGATTAGGCTGTGTCCTAATGCAAGAGCGTAAAGTGATTGCTTATGGCTCTCGTCAGTTGCGCCCACATGAAGAGAATTATCCGGTACATGATAGAACTAGCTGCTGTCATCTATGACTGCAGTTGTGGGCGACATTACCTTCTCTGTAATCGTTGCGAGTCTACACGGATCATAAAAGTCTGAAGTACTTGTTCACTCAACCTTCTCTAAACCTCCGTCAGCAAAGATGGAGGAGGCCATTGCGGACATGATTTGGGTATTTCCTATACCCCTGGCAAGGCTACGTGATGGCTGATGCCTTAAGCCGCAAGTCCTATTGCGACAACCTCATGGTTAGGCGAGCTCAACCTCGTCTTTTTGAAGAACGCGCAAGCTGAATCTTCGTATTGTCCCACAGGGTTTCCTTAATAACCTTGTGATACAACCTGATCTTGAGAAAGCTGTTAAGAATGCGCAAGTAAAGATGCTGAAATTGATCTCATGAAGAAGACCTTCACCTTGTAAAGTACAGGGATTTCTCGCTGTCTGAAGATGGAACCTTATTTCAGAAACCGCATTGTCGGCTCGCTTCGAGCTTATGACCGACAAGGTCATGAAGGAGGCACATGATACCCGTGTCTATTCATCCAGGTAGCACCAAGATGTATCGTGATCTCCGACAAAGGTACTGGTGGTCTAGAATGAAGCAGGACATTGCTCGCTATGTTGCTGAATGTGATGTGTGGCGTCGCGTTAAAGCAGAACATCAGAAGCCTGCTGGAATTCTGCAACCACTTCCTATTCCTCTATGGAAATGGGATAAGGTTCAGAGGATTTCGTTACAGGACTTCCCAGGTCACAGAAGGGTCACGATGCTATTCTTGTCGTCGTCGACCAACTCTCTAAGTTGCACACTTTCTGCCTGTCAAAGAAACTATCACTGCTAGTCAGTTAGCAGAGGTTGTATATCTCCAGAAGTGTCACTCCACGGTATTCCGAAGGAGATCAGTTCGGACCGTGGTGGTTTTTTCACCTCCAAATTCTGGGAAAGTTCCAAACAACTCTGGGAACTCATATTACCTGGAGTTCAGCTTATCACCCCCAATCCCAAGGCCAAGTCGAACGAGTCAATCAGGTTCTTGAAGACATGCTTCGGGCTTGTGTTATTTCTTTCGGCAAGAAGTGGGAAAGATATCTTCCATATGCCGAGTTCTCTTGTAACAACAGCTATCAAGCCATCTTGAAAATGGCCCCCTTCGAAGTACTCTATGGACGTAAGTGTCGAACCCTCTGAATTGGTCAGAAAATGGGGAACGACGCTCGTGGGTCCGGATATTATTCAACACACCGAAGAACAAGTCCGTATGTCTGGGAAAATCTCAACGCAGTCAGGACGCCAGAAGAGCAACTACGATCGCAAACGATGGGTTGACTTATCAACTGGTGATCAAGCTTATCTACGTGTCACCCCTATGAAGGGCACTCACCGTTTTGGAATCAAGGGCAAACTAGCTCCACGCTACATTGGTCCTTTCCGCATAATTGCTAGACGTGGTCAGGTGGCGTATTAAATTGGAATTGCGCCGCAATTCTCCCATATTCACGACGCTTCCATGTGTCGCAACTTCGTCAATGCTTCAAGGAATCTCCGCATCGAGCAGTGGATCACGAGGTGCTCGATTGCAAGATGATCTATCTTATAAGGAGAGTCGATCCGCATTCTCGATGAAGCTGAACGTGGACCCGTCAGAAGGTTACCAAGTCCTCAAAGTACAGTGGTCAAATCATACTGAAGATGAAGCCACTTGGGAACGCGAGGATAATCTTCGTGCGGAAACCGCGAACTTTTTCTTCTACCTCTTAATTCTCGGGACGAGAATTTTGTTAGTAGAGGAGATTTGTAACACCCTGGTGGTTAACTACAGTAATCACCCTTTTGATTATGCCATGTCATCATGATCAACAGTGCCTAATCATCATTTGCATCATATTGTTTTCAACTCCTAACTCAAAATCCAATTTAAATGAAAGTGGAAAATAAAAGTTGTCCAACTAGAAACTAAATTGTTCATTAAATGCAAATAAATCAGAGACACTTCTAAAATTGAAACCAACATATTGGAGTTGGGTAAGTGACTCAACATCCCCCACAGTGACTAAAGACAATATTTAATTACCTTTTATTAATCTAAAATAAATATGAAAAGATATTTACCCCAAACTAGTTTTGGTGGTAGGATATATTGTGCTGTGATTTGTGGGCCAGCTCTCATTTTACAAAACTTAATGGGGGGCACAACATTTGCAAAACAGAAAAGAAAAAGAAAACAAAACAAAAACAAAAGAAAACAAAAAGAAAAGGGACCCCCCGACTGGGCCTCGGCCCAGCAGGCCACCAGGCCGGCCCAGCCGCTCGCCCCTTTATCCCCCGGTCCACCCCACCCCGTAACCCTAATCCCCACTCTCACCCCCTCTCGCTCTCCTCTCCTCCCTCTCCCCCCGATCCGGAGGGATCGGGCGCGCTCGCCGCCGTTGACGCGCCCGCGCGACACCGTCGCCGGACGCCATCGCCACGCCATCCTCCCTACGCGCCCCAACGCGCGTCGCCCCACCCCGTCGC